>RJWH01000523.1:0-652558 GCA_004363575.1 Solenodon paradoxus
CCTCCTTCAGCATATTTCCCCACTGGCTGGAGATCGGTTTCCTTTCCTTGGCGCGCCCCATGATGGCTTGTTGGTGCACAGGCATGCAAAGAGCCGAACTTTTCCCCACGGTCTTCTGACAGCACACTCTCTCTCCCTTGTCTGGAGACACAGGAACCCTCCTGGCGTCTTTGGTGCTTCTGTCCCTGCGGAAGACATAGGACAGTTTCTGGCATCTACTGAATTACTGTCTTGACTACTTGATAACCAGGTACTAGAAATGGTCTTGACAAACTAAACCGTAGAGAACAAGATCACTTTTAGTCTAATAGGTTCAATTATTCAACGTCTACATCGCTGAGATAATTTTTTGCATAGAGGTGCTTATATCATGTCTTCATATAGCTTTCACTTGTGCTTCACAACTGACAAAAGTAGATTTGCATTTAATCACGAAGATGTTACTCCCAAGATGTGTGTGTGTGTTTTGATTATACTATTCCCTAAATTTGTGAACCTGAACCAATTAATATCTATATCCTTTCATTTTCCCCTTTAAAAATGTTTTTAGTGCCTATATCACACAGTTTTGACACTAAAATGAAGTTAACCCTTATTAATAGAGTTGTAGTGTTTAAATCAGTGTGTGTATGCGTGTTTATTATTTAACAAAGAATGATCATTTTGACTCTCATTTTCTTAATAAGAAAGACCTTAAGTCATTATTTGTATAAGTAGCATTTAGGTAACTTTGCTCTATAAATTAAACTCCTATGTGTAGGTTGTCCATATTCCTCAAGATTCCCCATTCCTCAAGTAAATGTGAACAGCCTGCCGTCCATCAAATTACTTTGTTACCTGGCCTCTTCCTCTCCAGTTCTTTATCCCCATCGAGCAAAGCTACCTGAGCCATCCTGAGCCGCATCCCCACTGAAGTGACAGTTCTTCTGTGTTCTCTTAGCTCCCCGAGGGAAGAGTCTCCAGTCACTGGACATGGAAGAAGCTTCATCTATTCTGAAGGTAGAGTCTGATACTTACCTCCTCTCCTTTCAGTCCCAGTCATATAAGAATAATAATAGTCATGTACGAAATAGTTCTGTTTTCTTGGTGGGAAGAGGTGAGGAGAATCTTACCATTGATACTTGATGGTAAAGGACATTCAAATGAACTGTTTATAAGTCAGGTTATAAATTATGTTTAGGAAGCCCTTTCTTTAGCGGCAGCTTATCCACTGAATGATAATTTTGAAATTCCAACCAAAAATATTCTGGAGAGATCTATTCTCCTGAAAAAACTTGTACCATTTCCATTGTGTCCTCTGTGCTGCTTTCAAGACCTTTGACTTGACCTTGGTTTCCCATATGATGTTCCAGAGTCTCCAAGGGAACCAAATCCCCGTGCACTCCCAGCAGTCATGGTCTGATTCTCCCTGTGATCTTCTCTGTTGCTGCAGGTGTCTCACGAACACAGGACAGCAGTCAGTGGTCTGCAAAAAGAATAATAAAGATCAATCACATGGAGTTTTCTTAGTGTCTTTTTGTCTCTGGAGCCACCCTATTACAATCCTTAAAATTTTAAATAGTGTCCCTGTAATTCACACTATATTCATATTGATAACTAAACCTAGCTCACAGTATCATAACAATATGTATGTTCATTGTTGGTGCAGATACCTTTACCCAGAGTAGTTCCAGTTCCTCCCTTTCTTTGCATATAATTAGTTCTCATACATTTTATTATATCACAAACTATTATTGTCTCTCTCTCTCTCTCTCTCTCTCTCTCTCTCTCTCTCTCTCTCTCTCTCTCTCTCTCCCCACACACACACACACATATGTAAATATATGCCATATTATAGTGATGAAAGATAATCTTGAATCATTTAAGAGATGTAAGAAAAACTAATATGTTTTTACCTTTATTAGGTCATTCTGTAAAGCTCCTTCTTTCTTTATGTTGACCCAAGTTTCTATCCTATATCACTTTCCTTCTCTGAAGAACTTCTTTTAATACATCCTTGTCAGGCATTATTGCTGGTGGCAAATTCAATTTTTATCTTTGAAAGTCTTTTTCCTTCCCTTAGCTAGTCTGGGCCTGCGTACAGATGTGATTGGCCAGCGAGTGGGTATTAGGGATCCAGGATCATTGCAAGCAGAGGGGCTGCTCCAGGGATCAGAAGGGTCCACCCAACATGGGCGTGGGGGACTCCCTGGTATCTGTTCCTGGGGCCCTGGGATGGCCAGGGGCAGCCGCCAGGGAGCCTGAGCGGGAAGGCAGTATGTCTGGGTGGCCCATGAAGGCCACAGTCTCATCATTCAGTCAGAGTGGACCCTTCGGCAGGTGCCTGCTTCTCCCTGTCCAGGTCTTGAAGAGTAACTGAGAATCCCAGCTCCGGGGCCAGTGGCAGCCTCAGAGGGGCCCCTCGCCTCCACTGCAGCAGACGGATCCTTTGTTTCCTAGGCCTCGAGCTCTCCAGGGCTGGTGAGTAGGGCATCTGGGTTGGAATCTGCACTGTGCTCCCTCTTCCCCACGGAGCTGTGCTGGGGTGAGAGACGGCCTCCTCCACGGGCCTCGCCTGGTCACCCTGGTGGACACGGGTTGAGTGCATAGGGAACAAGCACCACCACGTCCTCCTCACAGAAGCTCAGCTGTGCCTCCACTCAGGGGCCACTGCCTGCCTCTCCTGCTCCTGGTCCAGTGGGGGTGCCTGGCCTGTCGACACCCCTTCCCCAGTGGGGTTCCCATTGAGATGCCTCCCCTGGACAGGTGACTACACATGACAAGCTCACCTGCCCCGCAGATGCTCTCGGCACTGCTGGAGCAAAAGCAACAAAAGTGCACACATTCCATGGTGACAGGGTCCCTCAATAATCCAGACAAATGGGATGGGGGACTTATGTCTGAGGTGCTGCTAGGGCTGCTGATGAAACAAATCTGAAAGACCCCAGAAATCATTTTTAATTGCCCTCTAGCATGCCCCTCATTCCTAAGCTGAGAGCAGACATTCCACCCCTGCTTGCCGTGTCCGCCCCCAAGTCCAGCCCACACTCCCTGGGATGCCTTCCCAGCCGACCTTTCGCTGCAGTCATGACTGTTCTCCTTGTCCATGTACCAGTCCCCAGGAGCAGCCACGTCCCCTTCCCAATGCCTGGTCCCCTCCAAGTCCAAGTTCAGCAGTGGCTGCCAGGCGCTCACGGCCTCGCTCCCTGGGGGGGTTTCTTTGACAGCTTCTTCAGTTCAGTGACCAGACCTGCTGCTTGCTCATCTCTGCTTCTGCCTGCCACACCGTCAAGCGGGAAAGTTCCAGCACTCTTTCAGCACCTTGAGGCCTGCTTTTCAAGTCCCTATCTTTTGAGACTTTATTTTGTTGGAATCCTAAAGTGTCTCCATCTAATTTAGCCAGGCTCATACCTGAGTCTCAGGGCATAGAAAGAGGAGAGAAATCAGACTCCCACCCCGACCAGCCGTCTGCCTGCCCACATGCCTGCTCCAGCCTCCTCGGGCACACAGGGGTGCACGTGCACAGGCAATGCAAGCACACAGGTGCCCTTCCACCCTGACCCTGACAAATGGCCACGGAGGAGTATGATGACCTGCCCCCTGCTCTCAGAATTCCCTGCAGATGGAGCCTCTGCTGTATCTCAGGAGAGCCTAAGATGCCTTCTGCTCTGTGCTAAGATCCCTCACTCGCTCCCACTTTCTCATATTCTACTGAGCCCTGCAGACCTTTACGAGGCCCTTTTCTGTACAAGGGAGTATGTGTGGGTGCTGAAGAGAAGAAAAGGACCAAAACCAGGAAAATAGTATATGTAATAAAAGAAGAAAAACAAACCATTCCTTCAAAACGAATGTGAAATGTTCAAAACAGAACAAGCGGCTCATCATCCCGTGTGGGTGGCATCTCTCCTTCCTGAAAGACGGGTCCAGGGAGACAGGTCACTGCGGTGAGGAATGTGGGGGACTGAGGGAGACCTGGAGGGGAGCACTCAGTAACAATGTGCCTCCTGAGTCCCTGTGGAAAGCCTGGCTCCTTAACCCTCCTCCACCCTGTGCGTCCCTGGACTCTTGTTGTGTGCCTTTTCTAGGGACACCACAACAAAATGCCATAGACCAGATATTTCGTTCTCACCATCTGGAAACTGAAAATCCGAGATCAAGATGTGGGCAGGTTAGGTTTCTTCCAAGCCCTCTCTCCTTGACTTTCAGGTGGCAGCCTGTTTGCTGTGACCTCACATGACCAGTGTGTGCGCATTATCCCTTGTGTCCCTGTGTCTGTCCCTTAACGTCCTCTTCTTACAAGGACATGGCTTGGATTGGATTAGGGTCCCATCCATAGGAGTGCATTTTACCTTATATCTTTAAAGGCCCTACCTCCAAATACAGATGTATCTGAGTTTCTGAATTTAGGGGACACAATTCAGCCCATACTAGTCATTTCACTCTATGGCATCGCCATTCAAGTTGAAGTCGGCATGTTGAAGACAGTCGAGTGGAGGAGTGGAAACACCCAGGTTCTTGAAGACTCCATGTCGCACCTTCTCCAGACTCCTTGCTAAATGAGCACCCGGTGTACCCATGGCTTCCTCACAGTCCAGCCTCTGTCCTGCCACTTGTGACGGAAAGCTGTCCTACCTGCTGTGCTTCTCCAGCGTCTGGCACAGTGCCTAGCCCACCGCAGGTGCTCAGCAACACATCCGTGGATGGGCGCACTCTCGGAGCCCCCGTAGCTCCCCGTCCCTCTCGGGAAACTGAACGCTTAACAGATTACAGAGGACTTTCTGCTCGCTGTCTGGTCTCCTGCGTCAACTCGCTCCGCTCCTCCCTTGAACAGAGACAATCCTTTGGCTGAGGGTTATTAACCAAGAGGGATGCTGAGAGAGAGAACGCGAGCCAGGAGCCCTCAATCACACGTGAAAGAGAATTAAAACGAAACTGGGTGCACCCTGCAGGCTGAGGTAGCTGAGGTGACTGAGGGGCAGACCACGTAAAGCCCAGAAACTGGGTTCTCAACCTGGGGGCGGAGTGGGCAGGGGAACCAAAACTAAACTAACGAATGTGGTGCACGCTGGTGATTTCCAAGTACTCCCACCACCTCCAGCCAAGCACAGTCCACGTGCATCCCAAGGACACGGGTTCACGTCCGGGGCCAGGGGAACAACCGATAAACAACTAAGTAAAATAAAGTGCTGCTTCCTCCTCTCTCTTCCTGCCTGCTGCTCAACTTCGTTCTTACCTGTGCCTTGCCTTTCATAAAAAAAAACAAAACAGCGAATGTACAAAACCAAAAAAAACCTCTTAGACTGTAAGACCAAAGAGTGACAGGTGACCAGAAAGGAAGGAAGGGAGATAAAGTGAATAAAAGAGCTCAATTTTTTGTCGATGAGTAGAAGCCAGACTTGTGGTGGTGAACATAAAAAAAGCATATACGGATGTCAAATTTTAAGGTTCTATATCTGAAACCTATGTAATTATTATTGTATTGCTACCGCAACACAAACTTTTCAAAAAGAGAACAGGGGCCAAACATGCCTCTCAAGGACGCAGGAGGCAGAGTAGGTGCAAAGGTCAGGGAAGAGAGGAAGCCTGGAGTCAGAGAGGGCTCTTCTGGAGACAAGGAAGAGGAGGTTTTCCAAACAGGGTTGGAAGGATCAAAGCCCGAAAGATTGGAGGGGCCTTGAAGAGGCACAGGAAGGAGGACAGATCACAAGGTGAAGGCGACTTGACTTCCACAGTGTAGGAACCATGATTACATGAGCTCCCATAACAAAGTACCACAAACAGATGGCATAAAGTGACAAAACGGAACTCTCTTCCAGTTCTCTGGGTAGGAGCTCTGTCAGTTGGCACAGTTGTTCTTTCTTAGGGACGTAAGGATGGATCTATTATTCTGTGTCCCTGTTGTAGCTTCTGTCTCTGGAGTTTACCAGAAATTATGAGCATTTCTTGACTATTAACTACATATTTCAATCCATGCCTCCACCTCACATACTGCCTTCCTTAGACTGTTTCTGTCTCTGTAGCTCTTCTCTTTCTATAAGGACACACGTTATATTGGATTAAACACCAAAACTGCTCCAGGATGACCTCATCTTAATTACACATGGAAAGGCCATATTTCAAGGTAACCTCATAGTCACAGGTACCAATGGCAGAATCTGTGGTGGTGGACTGGGGCCACAATAACAAAGTACCACACATTTATGTGACAAGTTTGTTGTTCCTTTCCCTTCTACATGATGAGCTGTCTTCTTGTTTCTTAGACATTTTAAATTTTCCAGAGCACCTGATCACATCATCTAGGAGAGGATCTCACTAAAGGTCCATGGAGCTTCGTGGTTTTATTTTCTTTGCACTCCAGGAGCAGGATCAGTGTCTGCATTTATAGTAAACAACGTAGTACAGGCTGGTAATTGGGACGCTAGATTTTCATACAGGAAGGACTGGATTTCTATCTCCTAGTTTTGTCTTATTTTCCTCTGTGGCTCTGAATGAGTCCTCTTAATCTTTGTTTGCTCAGCTGTGGAAAGGAAACCTTAAGCATATCTGTGCCTGGCACACCCTGATGGTGAGGCATTAAGTGAGCATGGATCCTGCAAAGCCCAGGGAACCAAGTTCCAGATCCAGGGCCAGGGGAGACCAAAATATATAAACAAAAGTGCTTCCACCTCCCCTCCCCTCCCTCTCTCCCTTGCTCCTCCCTTCCAAATGTTTCTTTCATTAAATTCATTTTAGAAAATAAAGGAGGGATAGTGCAGAGGGGGATGGTTTTTTAAACAAGACTTTTTTCCCCTCTCCTCCTCCTGTTTAAAAAACAAAAACAAATGTAACTAGCCCATATAGTTGCTATGAGGATAAAATAATTCGGTGCACAGTGCCTGCTCACAGCATGTGCTTACTAAGTGCCAACTACTCTTGGGAATGTACGAAAGAGCATTGACTTGAACTGTGTAGCAGCACGATGCCCAGTTGCAGAGATGTATTTACATTTTGGCATTTGGCGCGGATCATAGAACATGGAGCATAGGCTGGTCTGCCCTTTGTGGAGCCCAGTCCTGTTATACTTTCATAGTTACAATATGCATTAGGTAACAGAAGCTTATTCAATTGAATGTACCAATCCTCTAAATGCAATAGTTCATTTCCATGGTTACTATCTTTAGTTTATGTGAATTTGGATTCTGGGTCTTTGTCACCATGTTTGTTTCACAACTCACCTTGGAGACAAAAACTATCAGAGGGAGCGAGAGCTGCTTGACAGACCACACACCCTGCTGCAGACACACCTTACAGCCTCGCCTGCAGAACAGCCCCAGAGAGACAGTGGAGAGTCCGTTACCTGTGTCCTTGACGTGTCAGAGGAAGGACATGTGTCTCTGGCAGGATCCCACTGGCTTTGGCAAATGTGGGGAGAGGAAGTTAAGAGGTAAACTACTTGCATCCCCAGCAGAGGTTGGGCTGTCTCCTTGCCTGTCTTCCTCCGCTCCTCAGGACTCAGATGGGTTTGGGTGGTCAGAGAGCCTGCAGAATAATTCTAGTATCAGTCCCAGATCAAAGTGGATGTTGACTTCCAAAAGACAAAAGAATAAGGACAGATGAGCAAAAGGACTGGATTGAACAAGGAGCTGGCTTCATAGCCTATGATGACACCTAAAAGAAAGTGATTGGGAGGAGGCTTTCTGCTAACCTGGGTTGACAATGAGATTTTTTGAAGTGTAGGGGACAGTTGAGAGTAAGATAAAAGTAAATGGACAAGACCCACAAGGCACAGGTTACCATAGTCTCACTGTATTATGGTGATGATAAGAATGACTGTTCTGAGACTGACTCTATGTCAATCACCTTCGGTGATAGCCGATGTTATCTCTGGTCCTTACCACTCTCCAGGACACCACAGGAGTCCATTTATCTATGGCTGCATAATAAACTGACCTGCATACGTGACATAGCTCTACACTCACTTTATTGGGCTCACAGAGGATCTGGGTCAGGTTTTGGAAAGGGCATAGCATATAGTGCAGGTCTCAGCTCTTTGGTGTCTGGGGCCGTGGCCAGGATATTCCAACCCCAGTTCCAACCCCAGTTCCAACCCCAGTTCCAACCCCAGTTCTCTGACACCAACTGTTCTGCAATGCAAGGCAAGTCCGACACTCACCACCTGGTGTTACACAGACCCCAGAAGTTAAGAGCTTAGTCCCTCATGAGGGACTTCAAGGGCCATTGGCAAGGTTCAGGTACCCCTGAGTTACCTGCACCTCTGCTCAGTCAGCTACACACTTGGGGCTTCCCACAGCTCCTTGGGCTTCATAACTCACTAGAATGACAAAAATCTCAGGAAAATGCTGTATTTGCGATTCTTGTTTTATGAGAAAGGGTGCAAATACACAGCCTGGTGAAGAGGTACACCGGGCAAGTCTGTGAGGGCAGAGAACAGAAACCTCCATCCCTGTGGAGTCAGGGTCCACCACCCTCTCCGCAGACACAAGCTCCCGCCAACCTGGGAGCTCCTCTAAGCCTTGGTGGCCAGAGCGTTTGTCTGGGTTTCACATGGAGACATAACTGAATCTGTGAATGACCTCAGTCTCCAGCCCCTCACTCCCTGGAGACTGGGCAGCTAAAGAAGTTTCCACCCCACCAATGCAAGTGATTCATCTGGTGAGCAGCTCCCATCTCAAGGGTATCTAGGAACCCAGGATGGGTCGGCTCATTAGCATAACAAACTATTGCTGTCACTCAGAGAATTCTAAGGGTTTTTGAAACTCTGTGCCAAGCATGGGGACACCCACCTGATATGGTGTTTATTTTGGTCAACGTCAGACACAAACAGCTATTCCAAGACAAAATACTGAGTTTACTTGAAAACAAGAGACAAAAAAAATTAGAGAGTGTGTTTATATTGACACACAGCCCCAATAAAATTCGAGAGAGTCTCCCTCTCTGTTCTACAAGGAGGAAATGGTATCACCTCCCAGGAGAGATGCAAAGCATATTGGGTACTGCAGTTTGTTGATTTACATGTGTGGCACCACTCTATTTCAAGCCTCTCACTCCTGTACCACCCCAGGAAGACTCAGAATGTTGAGGCGACCAGGCTAGAATCATCCAGAAACCCTTCCTCCTACACTGATAGTTGATGCTGGCTGTGTGGGTGTCCCAACCGCAGCCATCAGAGGAACAGCTCTGTGAGGACGCTTCATGTGACTTGGACTTCCTCACAGCATGGCAAGGCCCGAGGACAAATGTCTGGGGAGAGGGGGCAAGGTGGGAACTTTATTACCTTTTCTGGACATGGAGCTCACATTTTGTATCCTCTACCGTCTCTACTGTTGCTGAGATTCAAGTTCGCCTCTTAAAGAGAAAAGGGTAAAGTTCTCATTGTAAGAGGAACATAAAGAATGAGATTATTGAGGTCAACTTGAGGCAAGTTAGCCAACTGTAGGAGAATTAGCTGGCAGCTGAAAGAGGAATTTCCACTGAAAATACGTGAACAACAACTTTGCCCGACAGCAGGTCTACACCCAACAGAGCCAACGTTGCTCCTGGAATGCCCACAAGATGACCTGCAGTGACCTCAAATCGCTCTATGTACCCATTTCCATCTTGTTAATTTAAATGCAATGAACAGTCTACTTGAAAAAGGAAAACCCTCCCTCCCTTTGCCAAGGAAATTACTCTGATGTAATCACTCCCAAAGGGCACCATATAGACCCACCTCCAGATTCCTGGGCACTGCTTTCCTGGAGCACACCACCATGAACCACTTGTTGGCAGACTTTCACTTTGACTGTAAATCTTTCCTTATACTCCAACTTTCCTCTGACTTACCCTTGAATTTCTTCTGGTGAGTCAAGAAGCTGGTTCCTGTGTTGAGGTCTGCTCTCTACTTTGCCGTTCTTTCTCTTGAGGTTACTAAAGGTGAGCTGTGGTGTGGAATCCATGAGCTTTGGCCTGTCAACTCCCAGCTGGCAGAGGGCTTCGCCCATCACACCAACAAATCGCCTCATAAGGGAGATATTGTGTCCTCTAAAGAGGAGCCATCGAGTGACCGACGCCTCGAGGGGCTCACCTTGGAGATGGCTTTCACAGAAATAGTTCATACACTGATACTTGGACTTTGAGAGTGGTTAAGACCTCCCCAAACTCAGATACAGCAGCAATCTTTGGAAAAATCATCCGACTTGCCATCATCCCCTTGATAGTTCTTGATTCCTTTGTCAACCTTTAAACCATTTGTTCTCAAACTCTTTTTCTGCCTAGAAACCAAGGACAGATGTGTTCCCAGGCACAGCATGTTCCCTTTGGGGTCCCAGATCATAGACTGTGGCATGGATGAGGGAGCTCTGGGGACATGCCAAGGAGCCATCATTGGTCCCACCTTTTTCTCTCCACTCTGTAAAGCACAAGAGCATGAGTGGGGAGAGGAACTCATTCTTGCGAAAGCACTGCAGCCCACTTTAAAATACATAAAAAGTGAACCCTTTACCACAATGGGAATTTAATTTTTTTTAAGAGAGGGAGAAAGGAAGGGAAAAGGGGAAGAAACATTTTAGTCAGAAGGAGGGAACGAAGGAAGGAAGGAAGGAAGGAAGGAAGGAAGAAAAGAAGTCAGGCAGGAAGGGAAGAAAGGACTTTTATTTGTGTATTTATTATTTTTTATTGCTCTCCCAGCCCTGGGTTGTGAACCTGGGTCCTTGGTCTTTGTATGGTCTGTACCCTAACTGCTGGCTTAGCGCCTAAGCCACTGGCCTACCAAGTATTTTCCCTTAAAACCAGTGAGCAGGCAGCTTTGCTACTGGTGGAGGCAACCTGGTTTGAATCCACAATTTGACACTTGAATGTGGTAGACCCATCATGTCAGCAGGTGGATTTTCTATGAGTGCAACTTGCCACCAACCCAGCATTGATTGTTTTATCATTCACACATCTTACATATTTTCCTCTTTAAAACTGAGTATGTTTTTTCATATATAGTTTGCCTCTAACCTTCTATTCGCACATTTTCAGCTCAGCATTCCTGTCCCCTCCTGACTGAGTACTTTCTTTGTCTTCTGCCTCTTGACTTCTCCACAACCTCTTCTATTGATTCTCACTGCTGTTTCATGTCTTTCAAGGCTAAGCGCCTCCTGAGTAGTCCCAAGAGCTACAAGAAGTTCTCAGGGGCCATGCCTAGTGGAGCAGTAGTTGAGTACAATCCACATACATCCAAGGAAATGGGTTCGCGCCCTGGGACTGGCAGGAACAACCAAGATGAAAAACTGAATAAAATAAAGTGCTGCTTCTTCTCTCTTTCTGCCTGCCTGCCTCTGCTCCCCTTCAATTCTGCCTGCACCTTTCCTTTAAAGAAAGAAAAGTAAGTTCTCAAATATCTGCTATTTCAGCTACAGTGACTGGTTGTGGGAGTGAATATGCTTCCCTGAAACAAAAGGTAATTTGAGTTCTAAGACCCACCAATATTTAATCCAGTACAGTGACTACTGTATAAAACATATCTGAAAACATTAATACGTGTTATATATAATTATACACTATGTCTTTCAAATCCATTGTTTATTTTATGCTTATTACTGTTTGTGTGGTAGTACCATAGTCTATTTGCATGTTGTAAGCTGCTTCAGTTATTTTGCTATTTTAAATTGTGAACATATGGGCATCCTTGCACACAAATCGATCTGTTAATTTCCTTACAAGTGGAATTCCTAGGTCAAAGAGTAGAACATTTTTAGATTCATTTAGACTCGATGTATTTTGCAAGTTCCTTTCCAGAAAGTTTTTCCCTGTTTACATTCCCCTCAGCTGTATGACCTATGTCAAAAAACAAAATTGGAAACCTAAATTGTAATAAATAGATTTCTCAATGTGCCTTAATCTAATTTTAAAGATCTTTTGTAAAGACAGAGAATGATTTGATTTGATTTTACTCTGGCCCAGGTCTCAAACCGGGTCCTTGGGATTTACATGGCTTGCACGGAGTTGCCTGAGCCACAGGGGTGTGCTTAAATTTTTTAAATTTTAATTGGTGACTTTAATTTGCTTTCCTGTAATTACTAGTAAGAATGAACACTTTGGTGCATCCTAGTGGCTCAGGCATTAAGTCTGTGTCTCTGGCAGGCATAACCCATGTAAAAGCCCGTTTCTCCACCTGGCATGGTGTGGGGTGTGGAGACAAAATGAACAAGTAAATAATTAAAAAATGCTTTTTTCCTCCTCTCTTCCTTTCTGCTTGCCTATCTACTTGTCTTCATTCCAGCTGACTGACTTCCTCTTAAAAAAGAAAGAATGAATACTTTAATGCTTATTATAGGCCAACTCTTTCTTCTGAGGTTGATCATCTTATGATTGGGAAGTTAGAATATTATCAATTTTTGTGTACTTTTTTGTAAACTTTAGGGAAAACTCCCTAAATAATTTCCCACTTTTATATGGTTTGCTGTTTTATATCTATCAATAATTTATAAAAGCTAAAGCTTTTCATGAACTTAGAACTAGAAGTTAAACTCTGGAGGTTCGTTATTAAAATCACTATTATATTGATTATCGACTATTTACAGTTTTGTAAACTTCAAAGTTGCCAGGAGACTGGATCTTAATTGCTCCCATCACAAAAAAGAAATAATTATGAGACATGATTGAGGTGTTAATTAATTGGTGGTAATCATCTTGAAATGTATAAATGTCTCATTATATATTGGTGCAACTTAAACTTATACAATGTTATATATCAATTACATTTCAGTAAAATAATTTTTAAAATGTCTGTAAACCAATAAAACTGAAGGGAACAAAAGAGAGAGTATTTGTAAAATACTTAGCAGAGTACACAGCATGAAGATAATGTCTCTTGTTGTGTCCTTGACAGAGTAGAGGTTTGGTTCTGCATATATCCAGAGTCGGGTTCAAGACTCAGGACCGGGGACACAGTCAATATAAACAACTAAAGGAAAATAAATAAAGTGCTTCTTCCTCTCTCTACCTGCCTGCCTGCCTGCCTGCTCACCTTCATTCCTGCCTGCACCTTCCTTCAAAAAAAAAAAAAAAGAAAGAAAGAAGAGGAAGGAAGAAAATAAAGAAAATTAATTTTCATCCAATAAAAGCTAGAGTTAAAAAGTTTTTCGCAGTCAAATCTGTCATTTTCCTTAGACCTTTACGTCCATATTCTTAGACACTCTGAGCCATCTGAAGTTCTCCTAGTTTTTCTATATTTGATTTTATTTTAACTTTTTCTTTTGAAGGAATGGTACATGCAGGAATGAAGGTGAAGAGACAAGCAGGCAGGAGGAGAGAGGAAATGAAGAAACACTTATATTTATGTTTATTCAGGTGTTCATCTTGGTGACTTCCCCTTGACCATGGAACTCAAACCCTATTCTTGGGATGTATGTGGACTGAGCTTGGCCAGCGGTGGCAGAACGAATCACTACTCCAGCCGGGCAATGACCCCTTTTAACTTTCTAAGCTTTCAGGAATTTGTGTTGATATATGAGGCGTGGCTATCAACTCTTATTCCCCTAATCACTTAGCACAGCCATTTTCCTTATTGCAGGTCTTTGTTGAGATCAGCCCATTTCAAATGCTCAGTGACCACATATGACTAGTGGCTACTCTACTGGAGAACACGGATCTAAAGTTTCAGACTTTCGTTCTCATTTCTTTGGGTATTTGCCACCACTCACAAGCACCACGTAGAGAGGGTATTTTAGGCAGCTGTTAACAAATTCAGCCTCCAGGCAGCCACCATCTTGTAGGCTCCGCAGCAATACCATCCCATCAGGACACCGCTTGATTTCTTGTAAGTGGTTGCAGCACTTCTTTTAGCTTCCTCCTTGAGGGATAATATTTAAGGGTCTGGTTTGGTCCATCCCTAGTTTAGAATTCAATTAATCCAAGGCAACACAGCAGCACTGACCACTGTGTTCAGTTCCCACAAGGCCAAGTTGAGAGAGAAAAGAAGTTGACCACGGCATGGAAAACGGTAGAGGGCCATAGGGAGACATTGCTCTGGTGACCCGGATGGCCCTGTTGGCTTCACACCTGCTGAGTATATGAGCCCTCATAATGGTGTGAAGTCTTCAAGGCAGAGATAATAAGGCCGGATCTGGAGACTGAGCTCCACGTGACTTACTTGGTCAGGAATGGAAAAATGATGTTTTCACAGCCTACTCACCTTCCTGTATCAGTATCTCAAACAATGTGCTCTTATAACTGTGCGGGGGTTGGGGTGGGGATGGTTTGAATACTATATTTGGTCTCAGGGCCACTGCACAATTCCAGGAGGCACCATTTGCATTGTACTCCATAGAGACTGGTGCCCGCTATGCTATGTATCTTCGTGGAATATAGGTTAGACTTCAATAAATAATGGATTTTTTTTAAGTTTTGGCTTGAAGAAGTGGACTGACCATGTCCTAACAAAACTGGGTTAACTGCTCAAGGGCAGATGTTGCACATCAGGCAGAAATTTTTGCTGAGAGAGGGAGTCAGGCTGCATGCATTCTGGAAAAGTCTTCTGAAACGTTTAGAGAGTTTACTCAATGCATTTTATTGTCAAGACAGGGGACTCAATCCATGCCCTCAATATAATGATTGTGTCCCTGTTTCCTTGTCTTAGTCATTCTACATCCCAATTACCCCTTCCCTCCCTCAAATGACAACAACCTCCATTCTTGCTATATACAGCTTCTTTTTCTATTTAGTTACTTTTCTTTACTCTCAAGGTATCTTAATGTTCCATCAACTTTTTATATTCAATTATTGGTATTTTTCTAATATGGTAATATTGATTTATAACACTGTATTAGGAGTACAGCTCCATACTTAGACAACTGCATATACTGCAGAAAATCAACCATGAAAGTCTAATTACCACCCACCACCATCCAATAGACCCCTGTTCCACCACCTGTTCCACCACCACCCCTCTCCAGCATTTTATTGTTATAATCTAAGGACTGGTTTTGTTTCCTTGGTTTCTTTCTTTGTTTCTTTATATTCCACGTGAATAAGACTATACAGTATTTGTCTTTCTCTTTCTGACTTACTGTATTTCACTTAGCATAATTTCCCACCAAGGTGTCACAAGTGGCAAAATTTTATCTTAAAAACATATATGTGTGCATATATATATTTATAGAGAGAGTTGAGTAGTGTTCCAAGTGTATTTAGACCACATATTCTTTATCCAGTCATTCATCAATGAGCACTTTGTTTATTTCCATGTCTTAGATACTATACATGTTAATATGGTAATATCTTCATCAGTCAACAACTTGGTGCCTGTCTCTTCCACAATGAGTTGAAGTCACCTCCTTTTTCAGTTAAAATATGTCAGTGTTCTCTTGGAGAGCCACCCCTCTCCAGGGAACTTAGTGACTTAGTAACTTAGTAACAATTGGAACGACATGGGAATTACCAGACCTGAGCAATCAGAGTGGATGCTGTTTTTGCCATTGAACTCAGGTCTCCTCATCAGATACTCCTTCTTTTTTTTTTTTCAAGAATGAGAGAGGGAGGGAGGGGAACATAGGTGAGGGAAGAGACGGGACATTTTTATTTATTTATTTATTTATTTATCTGCTTATTTATTTATGTTTCCTCCCACTCAAGCCCTAGGTCTCAAACCCAGCTCCCTGGCTTTACATGGCCCGCACCTCAGTTGTCTCAGCCACCTGAGTCAGGAGGGTGCATCCCATCAAACACATTTTCAATGAGTCTTGAAATCAAAATAAGTTATCCTTCTTTGTCCCACAGCCAGGCATGGACCAGGCTAGACTAAACAGACTCTGTCTAGTGCATTTGTATAGTGACTAGTGACACAGGCAGAGCTGGAAACAGGTGGTACAACAGGACTGTCCCATAGGTGTTGCCAAGACATGCCAGCTTCCTGGTGCTCCCTGCCTCCTGTCCTTTCTAAGATCTTGCTATTCGGCCTTACCTCTGGTTCTGTAAGTTGCCTCCATATCCAGCCATCAGTGCATTTATTCATTTACACTTCCCAGGACTCCTTTCTCTTGTTTGTAACCAAATCATTAATACAATTGTATTGTAATGGACTCCCAGTCATATCAATGCTGCTTTTCTTCTGGGTCATTTCATTACAAACTGTAGAAATGACTTATTAGAAGGGAAAATAAGAAGGAAATATGATAAAATCACATTAAGAAAAGTAGGTTTGGGAGGGGAATGCTCAGATTGCTCACTGGTGTGCAAAGGGATTGGATTTCTGTGAATTCCTAAGCTTAACTTTTAAAAAACTTTCCTTAGAGTATCGTACTATTTCTAGAATTATGCTTTGACCCTTAGTCACCAATTAGATCCTCCAGAACATGTTTCTTGAATTCTAATGCGCAAGTAAATCACCTGAGGATCTCATTAAGATAGTCTAATAGTACATTTCCAACAGGCACTTAGTGATACCCAGGCCGCTAATGAGGACCACCTTGAACAACGAGGTCCAGCTCATATTTCGCTTCAGCAAGTCTTCCCAGACGCCATGTTCAGGGGTTCCAGACTGCTTTTCTTTATGTGGAGCACACATGTCATAGCACTCCTAGCCAGCAGATGTCACCAGTACACTCTGAGAGTCCCAGATGGAGGATTCCTGTCTATCCAGTTGGTATATTTCAAAACAACTCATGTGCAAAAGAGGTTTTTAGAATCTCCAAAGTAAGTATGCCCCAAAGTATAAGCATTTGTTATAGCTTAAATCCCCAAGCAAAATGACTTGGGAGGAAAAATCTCAGTCAAAAAGATTGTTTCATCACCTTTTTTTCCACTTCCTGATTCAAAGATCTTTTTCTATTCCTCGCTGTGGAAATTCGACTCTATATTTGCAATTGCTAAGTGGGAGGTGTTTTATTTAGCAAAGCTGCTGTGGTTCAATTTCTAAAGGACTTTTTCATGCATTATCTTATGCTATTTCATTACTAGAAGCATCTTCATTTCTATTTTTAATCCCCATTTTATGGATGAGAAAACAAAGGCACAGAAAAGAAAATGTAGTGACTTGTCTAGGACAACAAATATAGGAATGGAGAGAAAGTTTCAATCTTGTGCTTCTACTCAAAATCCCTCACTCTTTACCCTACTGTGCAAGGAGTAACAGAGTGTCTGCCCCTGGGTTCTCTACCCCAATAAATGTTCTTCTTCTCAACAAGACCAAAAGTGAATAACTTTTCTCAGAGATAAAGGTTTTAATTTTAGGAATTTCTGGGTTCTTTATCTAAGGTACTGGGATAACAATAGTTCTGAGCATAAATTCGCCCCAAATAAAATGATACCTTTAGGTTACAATGATCTGAGATTTTCTCTACAAATATTTTGTTTACCATAACCAAGAAGTCCCCAACCTACACATGGTATCAAAGTCCCCTTTGAAAGATGTCTGAGGTCGCACCCTGGTGGAGTAGCGTTAGGTCAATTACATCCAAAGGCACACAAGGCCACAGACCTGAGTTCATGTCCCAGGTCTGTGGGGGAAACAACCAGTATGAACAACTGAAATGAAAATACAGTAGAAGGATCTTCCTCTCCTTTCTTCCTGCCTGCCTACCTAATTGTCTTCATTCTTGCCCACACCTTTCCTTTCAAAAAGAAAAATTTATGGGGAAATTTTTGGCATGTTCATTTTAATTGCTCTCACACTATTACAAAAACTTCATGAATATCATTCTCTATTAAGCTTAATGAGAAGTATGTTTTATCCTGGAAATGTAGGAGGGTTTTTGCTAAATGTTTCCTGAGAAACAAAAGAATTTTTCAGAAAAACAAAACCTGTTAATACATGCGTAGTATTTGTTTTTATGTGGTAACATGATTCCTTACTTCTTTAGATATTCAAAATATCCAGATGATTCTGCATCTTCCAAGGGGTAACGCTCTTCACCCATTTTAACCTTTATCAAGATATCAGGATGATTTTTTTCCATGGACTCTCAGAGATCAACCAGTATCCCTGAAAGCTTTTATATATCAAGTATGGTATTTATGTCATAGCATCAGTAAATGATCATGTTATCAATAGTATCTAATATTTTTTACATTCTATTGGTGTCACAGAGAGAGAAAAGCAAATGTCCAGTTCTGCTCACAACAAGGTCATTTTACAGGATTGATACAGGTAATAGTATAAAAATTTTCTTTCAAAAAACATTAAAAATAATTTTTACAAAACATTAAAAAACTAAATACAAAAAAAATTAAAGAAACACTCAGAGAACTATCTGACACCATTAGGATAGCCAACAAAAATAAAGAATATTGGGCATCCCAGAAGGTGAAGAGAAAAAGAAGGGAATAAAGAAAATATTCAGAGAAATAATTGCTGAAAGACTCCCAAACCTGGAGTAGGAAATCAATATACAGTCAATAAAGCCTTTCCAGTTATATAAATATCCAAAAAATCTATAAGATATTTAATTCTGAAACTATCAAAAGTTCAAATCAAAGAAAGAATTCTAAAGGTAGTTAGGGAAAAGAGACAGGTGACATAATAAAGGTTGTCCCATCAGACTAACTTCAGACTTCTCAGCAGAAAATCTACAGGTTAGAAGAAAATGAAATAATGTCTGCACAGTGCTACAAGATAAAAAGTGCCATCCAAGAATACAATATCTCTCAAAACTCTCTCTCAATTTGAAGTAGAAATAAACATTTTCCCCAACAAACAAAAGCTGAAAGATAATGTGGCCAGAGACCTCTACCACAATAAATGATAAAAAAAAAAACCAAAACTCTACTATCTAAACAAAAGAGAAGAAACTACAAATTCTAAGCAAGGTAGCAACCAGATAAATGAAACTGGAAAACAAAACTCATATTAGCAGTAACAAGTCTGTAAATATCAATAACAACTCCAAATGTAAATGGACTGAGCTCATCAATTAAAAGGCACAGAATGGCTGAATAAATTAAAACAAAACTGAACTATTTGCTGTTTGCAAGAAACTCACCTAAGATCAAGAAACAAGCACAGATTTAAACTGAATGGTTGAGAATGGTACACAAGTCAACGGTGAATCTAAACAAGCAAGAATGGCTATAATCATCTTTTCTTCCACCTGGCTCCTTTCTGCATTACTATCCTCTAAATCACTAATCCTTCCCTCTCTTTGGTTTATTATGTTCCCATAGCTTTCTATATGATTCTTAATTTCACTTATTACCTCCTTAATATTCTGTATCTGTTAATTTTTTCTGTAGAGCTTCAAGTCTACCTTATGCCCACTGATTATATTTTTCTGAATTTTCTTTTAACTATCTGAATTTCTTTTTTATCATTGAAGCTTTGAATTCTTTTTCTTTTAAAAAGAACCAGTCTTCCAGGTCTTCAGATTGTGTTTCTATATCTTGAGGTTTTCTATTGTGCTTTGATTTGTTTTTTTCTACATGATATGGCTTCTCATTGCTCAGCTGCAAGTATTTTGTCTTCCTGTCAGGGGTCACTCCAGTTTGTTTTTGTTGTTGCTGTTTTTGTTTTTTGTTTTTTTAATATTTATGAACCTTAGAGGCTTCCATAGTGTGTTTATTTCTGTGTCAGGGAGTAATGATGGGTGCTGGGGGCAGCTAGGGGCACATGAGTCTGGGAGCAAGGCAGTTGCTGCAGCCTAGTTTGCTAGGGCGCTTGTTTCTTTTGGTAGCACTCAACTGGCTGGAATCAGAGACCTGTCTCTGCTGGCCACTCCTGTGCTTGCCGTCCTCACCAAGTCACCAGAACAGAGTCCTGCCCTCCACAGACTGCACCACCAGAGTGCTACACCACTGGATCCAATCACAGGGTGTGGGGTGGGAGAAATGCTGCTGCCATCTCCTCTGTGCTCCTGGGTTTACTGCCCCCAAACCACTCCTTCTGAGCTTTCTTCAAGCCAAGAGCACATGCAGGCAGCAGTCTTTGCTCCTCTCTCCCTCACTCAGCTCAGCTAGACTTACTTCTCCCAGCTGTATCTGTATCCCCACCACTGGAAATTAAAGTCTTCAGTTGAGGGGAAAAAACATCCAGATCCCCTGTCTCGGTCCAACTTCTAATCTGAATTCTAAATGATTTACTGAGGCAAGTAGCTAAAAATTCTCTTCACTCCAGTTGGTTTTCTGGGGTTTTTTGTTTGTTTGTTTGTTTTGGATATTTTTACTTCATGTGAATCTGGGAGTTATTGATTTGTAGGTTATCAACCCTAGTTTCAGGGTCTGCAGATTCTGCTGTTCCGGTTGTCCATTTTTTTTTTTTTTTTTTGTCTTGAATTGATCATTGGTGACTAACTATTTAGCTCTAAGAAACTATGCAATTCAATTTATACTTTCATAGATGTAGTGGCAAACAATTACAAACTAAATTAACCCATATTTGAGAACCATCCTTTTCTAAAGATAAGAGGACAACTCCTCTATTCACCTTAAGGACATCCCTAGGAGAATGGGGACACTATGAGATGCTTGAAGACTTTGCTAAGGTCTACAATAGCCTTGTGGGGTCTTTAATATGCTTATAACTCCAATCACAAGGTATTCAAAGAACATCCTGCTGTTCAGTGGCTGTCTTAAGTGATCAATCATCCCTCATCCTGGTAATCCCTATGTCAAACTGATCTGGTATCTTCTGAGACACACAAGTCGGGGCATCCAGCCTCAGAGTGGCACACTGAGAGAAAGCCTCCTCCATCACCAGCACATCTGTCTATCCAAAATACCTTTTCCCCAGTACTTTGTAATTGCTTGGAGAAGTGATGCACATTTCACCCCCTTGGAATATGTCCTTCAAAATCAGGCAATATTTATTTATGAGACAATGGGGATAATGACATTTGACTTCAATACCACCTAGTCACAAGAGATTTCACTTCAGAAATCTAAGGCAGAACCATCTTGAGTGGGCTCAAGTTTGAAATTGTGGTGTCTGATACACACACAGGATCACTTTCAGGAGATAGAAACAAATGGGGTGGGATCTTTTGCTTTCCTCTAAATTGATTAGTAGAAGAAAAATATTGTGGAGCTACTTTCTTGGGTTTTGCGTGACTCAGGTTATGTGTGAAGATTTTGTCCTCTTTTCTGTATTGGAAGTAAGGGTTTTGGGTTCAGTCACTGAACCCAATTTTATCTCAAGTTTTAATTTGCAAGTTGTTTTCATCATGAGATAATTGTTGTATGTATTGTTATAAGAGTGGGAAAATTTATTGTGCACCAAGTAAAAGCTATTCTAAGAAAATGTGGAAAGACAAAATGTTGAAATTTTTATGGGCATGGGCCAAATTTTTAAAACCTGTAGGGTAAAATCCACCTCAAATAAATTTCTCAAGACCAGATAAATTGGGTTGGATTAGCAACATCAACTGCTAGCAAAGTCTTCACAATAAGAGGTAAAATATAAATTAAAACAATCCTAAATCTCATGTCAAATTTCATTTAGACTATAGTACTGGCTCCAGGAGAACCAAACAAGTGGGCATGTGAGCTGAGTCTTTTCCTCTCTTTCTTATGCTGGGAATAAACTTATTTGGATCTTTAATCACAAACTACGAAAGTACTCAATGGTATGATTGAGTTTCTAAATTTTGGTAAATTTCTGAATAAATGTTATAGGAATCTCTCAGTATAAATTTTGTTGATCTGCACTTCTACAGAAAATTATGTTGGACAAAATGAAAAAGTGTCTTGGCTATCCACAAATCACCAAAGATTGAATCTTTTCCTTTAGAAATTCCTATTTTGTTGGGTCAACAATACCAGAGAGAAAAATTTGTCACTAAATAAGCTTTTCTGAGATTTTGAAACTTATTTCTAGTACACCAATCCACAAGCCTATGATCCTTTGGAATGAAGGCCACAGCTACTGGTGTCTGCATACCCTGCATTCCATCATCCTGCCTGCTAGTGCCCAACAGTTACCTTGAGAATAGAACAGGTTAGGCCTAGTTAGGAGAAATGACGAGACCATATAAACTATAAGCAGTTACAAAAGAGATAATCTCATCTCAACATCACCAAAGAGAATGTTGTCCCTGTTTCCTCAGTGGGGAATGAAGCAAGGACAGCACTCGTTGTAATCTAGGCTAGCATGCAGGTGTATGCGTGTGATTGCTGACAGGCTGGAAAAACCTAGAACATGTATCTAGAAACCTGTGTCTAGAGACACACTTGCTAGGTACCTCCAGCAGAGAACTCCAGGCAACTCTCATGAGAACTCCAACTCTTACAAGAGCCATAGGTCTTGGGTATTCCCAAGAGATGTCCCCACCCCAGTATATGAGAGACACCATTTTAACATCAAGCTCTCTGGCTCCTGTCACCCCCAAGCTACATGCATCATTTGGTCAGTTCTTTTCCAATTAACTTGCCATGTGGAGCATCTTTCCTCAAATTCATTTTGGGATGAGCACAGACTCATTCAGTCTCCATTACCTGCATCGATATCTGTGGTTAGGATTACACTAAAGCATAACTGAGTGAAATAATACAATTTTCTGATTACTACCAGGAAAAATAACAGATTTGGTTTCATTACATTTTTATGAGTAACAAAAGGACCAAAGTGAAGCAGATTTTACTAAATGTGCAACAATAAAACTTGAAATGTCTAGTTAGAGCTTCCTGGTCAGAAATCTTAAGAGACAAATGTTTTTTAAAAATTAAATAGATTTCTCCAGCAATAGGTTTTTATTAGTATCCCAAACATTTTTTGGTAACTTGAAATGTCAGAACTCTGCTGAAGTTTAATAAATAAGTATGGGAATTCATTAAACATCTAAATCCTGCTACTGAGTTATTAATTCCTGAATTTAGGTCAACTTTTCACAGAGAAACTAAGAGTGGGTCTTGATGAGTAGGTCTTGTGTTCTGAACCACTTTAAAAACTTGTTTTATGAAGAAGCATAATTGTGTGTGTCTATTAATCTGAAATAACACTGATGAAATACTGTTTTCACAATTGTTTAAACTGAGAGATTAAGAAGTTAAGAACTGGGAATTCTAATAGTGTAATAAATTAAAACTAAAGAAAGGATTGAAGGGGAGCAAAATTCTGTCACCCCTGAAGTGTCTTTGGGAAAAAGAAATTATTTCATAGATAGAACTCTGAGGGCTAAATGAAAGCTATCATTTCAGACTTTTACATAAGTAAAGGAAAAATTGCTTTGTAAAGGAGAATCCCTCACCAAACCTGAAAAACCTAATCTCTTTATCTCTGAAGAAAACAGAACGCTAATCTGCATAGAAGTCCTATTTTTATTTACTAGTCCTTCCCATTTCATATGACTGACATTCTCTCCCCCCTTCTATAGCATCCTTGACTCTGTTTGAAGATATTTTAACTAGAAAGCTGATAGGATAGGTGCTCCCAGAAAGGCATGAGTGACACCATTTTGTGCAGGGAACTTCTCTGTGTTGCATTTGGGTGGGATGCTCAGGGACCTTTGTCTTAAGTCTTTCCTGGTGGTGACTTTTGACCCTAGGCCCTTTTCTTAGTCTTTTCTGATAATGATCTGTGAGCTGGTTTGGCAATAAGAGAGCCATTGGGCTCTTAAGTGAGATTTTATTGTCTGATGTGCATGCCAGAAAAGCTCCTTCCTGAGAAGAGACAGAAGGAGCAACCCCAGGGAAGCAGTGTGAGAGGGGCTTTTAAACGGGTTGTCACTGACTAGCAAGAAAGGGGCTAGAGGTGGAATTCCAATAAGGCCTGCTGGCTGAGCTGTTGATTTAGGGGTAGGGAGTTGATGGGCTGGAATGTTAAGCGAGTGCGGAGGGGTGGGGATGGAGTCCTTGAGTTTGGTAAGCAGGAGGGGAGTTAAATAGCCTCTGGTCTTGCTTCAGACTGCAAAAACGTTCCGTTTCTCATGGTTGTCTGGAAAATGACAACCTTCAGTTCTTTTGTCCCCTATATCATGATCGTCTTATTGTTTTGTCTAATATCTTGTATTAAACTCTTTATGGATTTCTTGACGGACACTCTGTCTCAACACTCACAACTTTCTCTAGACTCTGAGTAAATTACAACACTTCCACACTCTGAATCTGAAAGCAACCATGCCCCCTACATTCCTTAAGACCTATAACTATCCCCGCCCTCCTATAAAAATAGTCAGTAGCCCTCTACAGGGGTCGGTGCATTCCTTTTGTGCACCAGCCTGCTTCTGAGGCTCTAATAAATATCTCTGGCTACTGAAAACATTTCTGGATCACTCCTTCCACACTTCTGAATGAAGAAACACACAAACCTTCTAGGGGAACCTAGCAAAAGTCACATGGTGAGTCATTCAGTTTTAAATGGTTATCTCCCATGTATACAGGAGATATACAGGTTATTATTAAACTTCTTTCTGGTTGTTTGTTTGTTTTTTTCTCTTCTCAATCAGTATAAGTTTTGTTGCCTGTTTTTCCATGTTGTAAGAACCTCAGAAGAATGGGGGAATTTTTTCTTCTGTAAATCACTCAAATTATAGACAGATTGTCATAATGGATAAAAGGTAAGAGTCACCTATTTATTATCTGCCAGATATATACTTTAAATATGAAATTAACATAAGTTGAAAGCTAATGGGTGAAAAATATACACCAAAAAATTAGAAGACCTAAGGAGAGAACAGAAATTCACCATCACATTTGAAGATTTTGACTCCTCTTTCAATGATTAAAATAACTAGACAAAAATAACGGTAAAGACAAAAAATCTGTACAATGAAAATACAGGGTCATATGACCCTGTTAGTGGGCAGTTCAAGTCTGTTGTTTAGACTCTTGCATCTGACAGGTAAGAATAGCACAGCAGACACAACCAGTTGACAGTAAAAGGAAGGTTTTATTTTTAACAAAGAGAGGGGCAGGGAGAAAGCAAGAGTATACTTTTCATGGCAAGGAGAAATGGGTTGGGTTCCAGAGAACACCAGCTCCTATTCTAGTTGGGGTGCACACATTTATGAGGGGCCGTTTCCATGACTCCTCTTTTTCTCTGCTTTAGGTGTATTCTGGGTGGAGATTTACGGGGAAAAGGCCGTTATCCAAGAACAAGTATTCCCTCAGTGCACATGCTTACTACCCATAATTTAGTCTGCTGTCATGAACTTAATGTATGGGTTCATATGTAATTTTATGTTATGTCTGTTATATTGAGGCAGAGGTCAGTTGTAGGGAACTGTACTTGTGCTGACATCCAGCTTGAGTTGGCTAGGCCAGTGTGTTTTCTTGGCTAAAGTCTGGGCCATGCAACAATTTCAAGAATGTATGTGCTGCTTTTTTATTGCTCAGAATTTTATCTAACAATTTCATTCTGGAGTCTTATCTACATCATAATGGTATCTGACCTTTCCGGTTGCCTTGTCTATTGAGGTGTTCCCCCTGATGCGGGGGGAAGGGAGTTGAGACACACTGTGAGATGCAGGGCTCATCCAAAAAAATTTATGGAGAGATTCGTTTGGCCAGGAACATACAGCAAGTTTATTAAATTTTATTAAAAGTAAAAATGCATAGTTGAGGTAACCTGCTGGGCTAGAAAGTTTATAACAAGAAGATACACACATGCAAGTGTGTGTGACTGAAGGTGCCTACCTCTCACAAAGGCAAAATGGATTCTGTACATATATATGGGGGCTCAGGGCTTTGGGCAAGTCCCAGTTACATGGAGTAAAATGGTAGGAGTATCTAGGAGTGTGTCCTGGACACAGGTTGCTAAGGTGAGATCCCCCCTTGGGTCTTTTTCAGGTTTTGCACTTAGTTTCCTACTCATACATCTGCAAGATGCCCTGTAGATTTCAAGCTATGCTGTCTCCACATCATTCCTCCCCGACAAAATAGGGCCAACAATCTTTTTGGTGATAAAAGGATTAAGGTCATGTCTTCTGTAACTGCTTCAAGCTGGATATGGCTGTAGTGTCTCTCTTACCTAAGGCCCAAACTATTTTGTTTTTAAGATAACTATGAGGGAAGGGTTGTGGGGAATCAGCAGGCAAGATGATGGACTGCAGCTCATGCAGAGTCCAGGAGCTGTGGCCATGGTTCTAAAGGATCATAGGCTTGTAGAAACAGCTGTAATTTAATTGATTATAGATGAGAAAGAAAGTTTATCAACATGTTAAAATGGCAGTTTCCTTAAAGGGCAGAATCAGGAAAAGTTTGAGAGGGAAACCCGGAGGGTATTGTTATGCCTTTTACAATAGATATTTTCCTGGTGTGGGTGAGATTTCAGAGGTGGAGAACCCAGGAAAATAATAAAGAATTTTATATTTACTATATTTACTTACCTGAAGGGATTCCTTTGAAGAGGAATTTTTGATTGACTCACAGGTATCTGGTTCTTCACCTAGAACACGAGTCTTCCTTCTGGATATACGTAAACAGTTTATAATGTCCTCATTTTACTGCAGTAGGCAAAAATTTTTAAATGACCATGGTTAAATCTTTTTCAGACAAGGCCAACAGTTGGGTGAAAATTTCCAGGTGAAAGGGGGCTCTTGGATGAAACCATTTAATTCTTTTTCCTTTTATAGAATAATGGCATTTCAAATGATGACCTAAAGACACTGTAAGATTACTATTACACTTAAGACAATTAACAAAGCGGGGTACAACTTTCAGAGTAATTTTGTTTTGCATTATTTATGTTGAGAAAATTATAGAGAATAGAACAAGAAATAGATTACCAGAGTGAACTAGGTGGAATAACCTTCATTAATGTTCATAACCTTATGTGAAAAATAAGTTGGGGCTTAGAGTGCTGGGTGAGGACAAATGGCTCTTTCAGAAATAAGAAAATAAAAGTTTTTACCACCAACATTTAGAGTTACCTGAAGTTCAACCACTGTGATGAAGAGTTGGGAGTCAGATTACTCCTCAGGCCCCATCACTTGATCTTCGCCCCTTGATGTATGCTCTGGATTACAAAAATGTGGTCCCTTGTCACTCTGGAGGCAAGAAAACACTTTTATTTTGTCCTTCCTTTTGCACTATGGCATGGCCCATGTATTTTCCTGGTTTGAGGGCAGGTTTTGCTCAAGTGGCTGGCTTTGCCACATGATAGCATGAAATTTTCCCTTCAGGTTCATTCAGTGATGTCAGTCTTCTTAGTTGATGCCTAGGTGAGCTGGAGATACTGACAAAAGCAGCAAGTTAAAAACTTTAAACCTGTTAGTTCTTGACCTGAGACCTCTTTTCCCTTCACATTTCTTCTGTCACGTTTTGATTATTAAGGACATTAAAAGGCATTAAGGATTAAAGTAGTAATAAGATTGGTAAGAAAGGCAAAGGTATTCCAATAAGGAGAAACTATAGAGAAAAACCAGGCTAATATTACATTTCAGATTTAACAGGAAGAGAGGAATAGCCTACAAATGGTACAGAGCATAGTTTGAGCTGAGCAGCGGATTTCTGAGAGCAGTAAACTTGGGAGGAGAGGCATAGCTCCACCTAGCTCCACCTCCAAGGTGATTAGTAGCTTATAACCTGTAAGGTTTATGAAAGAGAAAAATGTACATTCCTAATTTGGTAAAGCATAAAAACCTGTTATTTAACACATTTTGAACATGAAGACATTAGGAAACAATAGTTTCTGTAAATAATAAAAAGCAAAACAACCATAGTTAACGATTTGTTTATAACACAACCGACAATGTTTGATTTTGCAGTTTACAAGGTTTTAAAATACTGAATAGAATAGTACCTAAACACATCACACCTCTAGGTATTTTATATAACCCTACACATGCATTATCAGACTTGCACATAGACATATACTAAGAGAATTGAGCACTGCTTTTATTTTGACATTGCTTCCTAAAATATTTCACCATATCAAATGAGTCTAATTTGTTTAATATCTCTTTTTACAAAGACATCAGCATTTTGTTGGTTACATATATGTATGTGTGTATTTGTTTTGTTTAAACCTACATTTAGCTAACTGCCTATCATAGTAATAGGATAGTAAATAATTCATGGTATTACACTTATAAGGAGAAACTACTAAAAAAAGAAATAGGCATTCACTTGCAATAAGATTTAATAGAAGAGAGTGAAAATAGCTGTGTGGCTTTGGGAAGCAGGTCTTGGATTCCCTCTCCCTCATAACCAGTAACCATAGGTGGAGGAAGACCTCATTTAGTAGAAAGGCTCCAGAAGCAGAAGCTGCCTAGGGTGGCCTCAGGGTGCTGCAAACAAATATTTAGAATTTGCTGGGGCACAGTAGGGAATATGGGGACAGAAAGCCCACCCGGCAGGGAATGGGATGCCTAAAAAGCATGACTGGGATCCATGAGATGCCCAGGGAAGATGGGGAGTGAGTGATCTGCTGTAGCAGCACAAAGGTGTGACCCCAGACGTGTGCCCATTCAGGCTGCTGAGGCAGTACTGGGTCTGTTATGGTTCGCTTTTCAGAAAAGACCAAATGCCTTTCAGGAACGGAATCACAAAGCTTTATTATGCTGGTGGGCTCTGAGGAATACGCTGCAAAGTCTGAGCATGGACTTTAAGTTAGGTTAAACTTATACAGGTTGGAGAGGTGTAAATTAGGGTGGAGAGTTTCAACCATGGGAAGTTCTTTGTCTGTTGGTGACTTACCAGTTGCCTACAGCTGCCAGGTAGGCTCCCAGTTTCCAGCAACTCACACGACCAGATATTTTATGGCTCTGCTAGCTCTGGTGGTCTTCAAGGTTGCTGGCAAGCGGTGTCGGGCTTTTTCCCCTACACCTTCAATCTGATACCGCAGATGGAGCAAATGACACTGTGCACATCTCAGAGACCTCGTGAACATTCTAAATGACCTATAATACAGAATGGAGTAGCATGGGGAGGACTGAAGAAATTGCACGATGAGCCAAAGTAGTCATGCAAAGGGTGGGAGCTCCTCCCATGCCTGAAAATACCCATCCTGCTTCCTACATTCCTAAAATCTGAAACTACCCACAGCCTCCTATGAAAATAACCAATAGTCCTCCCCAACCTCAACCATGCCCTGCACCCTGACACCCCCCTCCCCAACTCCCATCATTTGGAACATTCCTTTAGTGCACCAGACTGCTTCAAGGCTCCAGAGCATTTCTGAGTCACTCCTTCCATGCTTCTGAACCAAGAAAAAACCCCCACACTTTCTGCAGAACTTAACATTAAAGTTCACTCTGTTTTGCAGTTCTGTGAATTTTGAGAAATGAAAATGACATGTAACTATCACCACGGTATCAAAGAGAATATGCCATAAATCTGTGATTCGCCTACTCATCCTTCCCTTCCTCCCACTGAGACCCTGGCAACAATTGATATTTTTTATTATTTCTATATTTTTGCCTTTTTATGAATATCATATAATTGGAACAGTACAGTAGGCGCAGCCTTTTCAGACAGGCTCCCTTCACATGTAACTATGCATTTAACTTTTCCTTTTGTACTTTGAGAGTTCATTACTTGATATCGATAAATAATATTCCATTATATGTGTCAGGAACTCCACAAGAGCAAGCCTTAGGCCGGGGATCAAAGTTCAGATATCAGGGCAGTGAATTGTCCCTGGTGCCACCTGGATGAGCAAAAGAATGCCATCATCCTGTAGAAGAAAAACCATGTCTCTAGCTCCTAGATTCCGTGGCCAACTGTAAAACTTGGCGAGCTATCAGGCGCCTTGCTGTCTGGGCTGGCTGGAATGTTGGAAGACAACTGAGTAAGTTACCGGCCAGATAAAAGGACTTTTCTTTATCACCTGAGAATGGAGTCTTCTGTGCATTTTGCAAATTTGTGTTTAGTAAACTGAATCTTGTGGATTGCCCATGTGAAGAATTTATGAATAACTAACTTGGGGTCCGCTTGCAACTCCTGTTCTAATTTACACCTCCCCTCTCCCGCATGTCAGAAGCCCCGCAAGAGCAAGCCTTAGACCAGGGATTAAAGTTCAATTATCAGGAGAGTGAATGCCTCTGGCTCCGGCACCCAGTCGTGGATGCATCCGAATCCATAAGGAAAGCTGATAGACGAATTAGACATGTGAGACGTGTAGTACATGACAAGGACTGAGCCTTCACCAAGAAACAAAGAAATGACACAAGTTGAAGAAGACCACCAATAACTTCAAAGGACAGTGTCACCTTGCCCAATCAGGACTGAAACCTGGTCTGCAGACCTCCTCTCTCCATCCCCCTTCCTCGCCATGTGGGATTTTCCCTTAAAAACTCAAGGCTGCTGGCAAGGCCTCGGGTCAGCCTCCCTTGTCTGGCTCCATCATCTCTGTCTCTCTGCTCCCGACTAATGGGCCCCCAACTTGCTTACCAGCTGCGCCTGTCCGATATGTGCAGCGACCCTGAACCCACAGGGTCTGAACCTCCCTTGGTCAATGCCATCCCTTTATCCTCTAATTAAACCTCTAATTAAATCTCTGCTTGCTCACTCAACTAACTCTGCCATGGGTTCTTTGAGCGACCTGAAAACCCCCACATCGCACTCTTCCTAACCTTACATAACTGTATTCCCAAATCACTTGTTCGCTCAGGAATCCAAACCCTGGGCCCGCGCATAATAAAGTTGCCTTCACTACTTCTAAAAAGGTACACACTTGGCATTTGTCGGTAAAGACAGCTGTAACAATCTGATCAGTAAGGAAAATCCATATACAAGTCTGACATGAGGGATGCATCCCACGTGTAATATGTAACCAGGACAGATCCTCCGCACAAAGGAACAAAGGAACCGCGCCGTTGAAGAAACCCACCAATAACTTCAAAGGACCATTTCACCTTGCCCAGTCAGGAACTGAAACCTGGCCTGGAGACCTTCTCTCCATCCTCCTTTGTCACTTGTGGATTTTTTTCACTAAAAACCCAGGCTGCTGGCAAGGCAGGCTGGGTCTGGACCTCCCTTGTTTGGCTCCATTCCTTTACCCTCTAATTAAATCTCTGCTTGCTCACTTGCCTAACTGTGTCATGGGTTCTTTGAGAGACCTGAACCCCATAATATGGATCTTACACTACTTGCTACTTTGCTGTCCATTCACATATTGAAGGATAACTAGGTTGTTTCTTTTCAACCTAGTTTTGTTTGTTACTTTTCAATAAAGCTGCTAGAAATGCATGTTTAGATTTTTGTGTCAACAGAAGTTTTCAAATCATTTGATAAATACTTAGGACCACAATCCTTGATCATGAAAGAGTATCATTAGTTTTATAATAAATAGACAAACTACATTCCAAGTAATTATACTGTATATTCTTTCCACCAGCAACAAATAAGAGGAAGTTCTTGTTGCTTCATACCTTCTTTAGCATTTGGTGTCAGTATTCTGGATTTTGAAAATTCTAATATTGTATTGTCTTTCTATGGTTTTGGAATCAGGATAATATTGGAATCATAAAATGTATTTAGAAAAATTCTTTCTTCTTTGATATTTTAAGGAGTTTCTAACTAATGACTACATAGAGAAGGTACATATATATAATCAATGAAGCGTTACTCAACTGTAAAAAGATGAAATCTTGCCCTTCGTGATAACTTGAATGGAATATGGGGTGATTATGCTAAATACAGTATCAGAACAATAAAAATACCAAATGATTTTACTTTTGTGAGAGATATAATGAAGCAAAGCACACGAATTAACAAAATAATTTTAGACAGTGAAATCAAAACAGGTTAATAGAATTTGGGGCAGGAGGAACATGAAATCACAGATAGAGGAGTTCAAACAGATAGTGTTGAATGACACTAGAACCCAGGTAGGGGAGTGTTTTCAGGTACACATTGAATTAGTTGTGAATACATTTTCTTGAAACATATAATATTGAATACCAATGATGCATTTTAATACTAATACATTTTTTAAGATTTTAAGAACTCATTGATGGAGCCAAGATAATCACCCTTTTGATTATTTTTGTCTGAAGTGAAAATAAATAAGCTCTAAGACAAATAGGTATAAGCTGGTCTGAGAATCTTGAGTTTAATAATTTAAAAAGAAAGAACTCTGTTAGAAACTGATCCACGTTCTCTCTGCCTCTCAAGTTCACTCTAAATTAACTAGAATTATACTCAAATAAAATTAAATAACTTCAGTTCAATGTAATTCAATATGGAATCTTGCTCTCATGTTGTCCAACACAACTTTATTCCATTCAGGCTTAATTGTTCTCTCTTCCCTCTGTATTTATTTTAACTTTGACATGAATGTTGTATTAAATACATTCCCCTCCCTCCCACCTGCATGGTAATTCATGAAGACTTCAGATGCAAATTCAAAACCTTTATCTACTGTATACCCCTCTCTTCTGCCTATAAATTCCTACAACTCAGAGCCCAGAGTAGTACAGAGTCATAAGCTTTCAGTCCTCTCTCTTTATACATAAATTGTTCCTACTATTATAATTCCACAAATAACAATGATTTTGTGCTAGTATTATAACAGCTGATGCTCTTTTTCAACCTATAACATTGGAAAGTGAATATAAAGCAGAGACAAAACAAAAAAATATATTATTTACAGATTTTTAATACAGATTTTAAATACTTGTCTCTAGGTGAGGACTCTGAAACCAGTTAATGTCTTGTCCAAGATCATGAAGCCTAGTGGCTGAGCCTGTGATGGGACACTGACCTAGAAGTATGGAATCTTTTCACTTCAAACTTTATACTACAGCATAAGAGTGGCTCACTTCCTTTTTAGATGGATCTTCTAAAGATAAACAGCAACCCAAACTTATTCCCCATACAGCATCTCATTCAAAGGAGGAAGCCACTGTTTAAATATTTCAGGTGATTTGATTCTCATCAGAATTTGTCTTACTGCAAGCTACCTAACAGAATACCATAGAAGAAGGGGTTAAAGGACTTTTTTTCTCAGCTCTGGAGCTGAAAAGTCCAAGAACATGGAGCTGGCAGATCTGGTGTTTGATGAATACCCACTTCCTGGTTTGGAGGTGGATGCCTACTCATTATCTTCTCTAAGGTAAAAAGCTATATTATCTCTCCTAATCTCTTTATATATGGGCATTATTCCCATCATGAGGGCTTCACTCTCATGACCTAATCACATGGAAAAGACATCACATTGAAATATTATTACATTAGGGGTTAGGGGTTCAATGTAGACATGTGAAAGACACAAATATGTAATCCATAAGAGAAATGAAGTTGGAAGCAAGCACTCACAAATGCCCACATGGCCCAACATGATTTCTCCCCTGCCTCTTCTCCAGTCATCTTTTGAAACCTCTCCTCTCAACTACTCTCCAAAAGACACCCCAGAAGCCCTGCTTCTCCTTGAACACACCAGGCTCACCTCCACCTTTGGGTCTTTTCACATGCTGCTCCTCATGCTTGGAATGTCCTTCCTTCTTCTTTCTTCTAAGCATTTGCAAATACATTTTCTCAGTAAGTACTTCCATGATGGAAAGGAGGGAAGGGAGGTTGGGAGGTAGGGAGGAAGGAAGGAAGAAAGGAAGAGACAGTAGGACTTAAACTTAAGCTGTCAGATCCCTGAATGCCTCCTAGGGGGAGCATGTCATAAATCAAGTAAGGTAGTATTCAGCATAAATATTAGTAATAGTGTTCAGTATAAGACACATAATCTGCTTATCTAACTTAATGCTAGATCCTAACATAAAATTAAATGTCCATAGAAACAAAAGAATTTCTGGCAAAGAAAAAGATATACTAACAGGTAAAATAAAAGCATTCATTTTCCAAATTTAAAAAAAAGGAACAAAAGAATTAGTTTAGTCTTAACTTTGCTTCAATCAGTTACAAACTACAATAAGCCTGCAGGGGAAACACTCATGATTACAGGAGTCACAAATGGCAGCCATGACTTCAATGCTAGGGAAAGCAATTATAAAAAGTTGGAAAACTAAAGGTTTTTCATTTTAAATGAGTTTCTATGACATGCATAGGTACTTTGCTAACATTATCCCATTAAAAATCACTTGGGGGGGCCTATTTGGTTACCTTCCATTTTAAGAAAATAAGCATAAAATCAAGAGATTAAGTTATTTACACAATGTCATAACTACACAGTAAAGTTAGAATCCAAGAAAGCATTTTCAGTAAGTGGTGCTGGGAAATCTGGACAGCCACACATGAAGAAAGGAAGCTAGATCACTCTCTAACATCATACACAGTAATTAATTCAAGGTGAACTGGAGACTTAGGTGCAAGATTGGAAAACGATACAATATTTCAAATACAGCACAGGAAAGACATTCCGTGGCATCAGCCTTAGAGAAGTCTTTGGGGACTCAACTCCAGCATCAAAGGAAGCAAAAACAAAACAAACAAAAGGGATTACATCAAACTGAAAAGCTTCTGAGCAGTTAAAGGAACCATAGACAAAACAAAAAGACAACCTATTGACTGGGAGAACAAATTTGCATTTCTTGTATCTGGTAGGGTTTAATATGAAAAAATTTACAAAGAACGCATAAAACTCAATGACAGAAAAACAAACAATTCAATCAAGAAGTGAGAATAATTGCGTGGACATCTCTCCAAAGAAGATATACCAATGGCCACCAGATATATTTAAAGATGGTCTTCCTCACTTGTTGTTAGGAAAACGCAGATGAAAACAACAGTGAGATATCACTGTTCACCAGTGAGACTGACTATTATTTAAAAGTTTGTAAACAACAAGTGTTGGGAAGGATGTTGAGAATGTGGAACATTTCTTGTAGAAGAGAGGAAGCCGCACCCCAGTTTCTAGCCGCTGAGGACCAACAGTGGCCACTCAGCCACCAGGTGCCTGACAGTCTAGACTGGTTGAAAGCTACTGATTGGATAAAAGGGACCGTTTCTGAGAATGGAACCCTATGTGCATTTTACAATTATGTGTGTTATCCATGTGAGGAATTCACAAATGTATAACTGAATTCCGTTTGTAATTCCTGTTCTAATTCACACCTTCCCCTCTCCCTCACCAATAAAAGTGCGTCCCAAAAGTATGTCAGGGCTCAGATTCTATATCTGGCCCATGCATAATACAGCTATCTTCACTACTTCTAAAAGAGCACCATTTGGATTTGTCGGTTAAGAAAGAGAGCTATTACATTCTAAACTGTTCATAGTAGTTAAAACTTGTGCAACCCTATGGAAAGCAATACAGAGATTCCTCAAAAAAATTGAAAATGAAGATCCCATATGAGCCCATCATCCCACTTCTGGGTATTTAGCCAAAAGACAAAAAAAAAAAAAAAAAAAAAAAAAAAAAAAAAAAAAAAAAAAAAAAAACACATTTGCAGAAATATATGCACCCTCATGTATATTGAAGCATTGTTTACAATAGCCAAGAATTGAAAGTTACCTAAGTGCCCATCATCAGATGAATGGATAAAGACGATGTGACAGCATGGATGGTAATAAAGGAAATTACACTAAGTGATAGGTCAAAAGAAAAAAGACATATAACATATGATCTCACTTACATGTGGAATATAAAGAATCAAAGCAAAGTAAGAGACTAAAACAAAAAAACCCCAACTCTTGGGTATCAGCAATAGAACTGAGCTTACCAGTAGGGGGCAAATAGTGGTGAGGTCCAACAGACTATGATGAAGAACTTTGGTATATTGGTGGTGGGCAGAATTTGTGGCCATGTGTCTGAGGAATGGGAAGCCTGCATATATGGGTTTATATCCCTTTATAAAGAAAAGTACCCCAGTAAATATTAAAAATATTAAATTTTGGAAAACCCCCTCTTAAGAGATTAAAAATTAGATCAATTAAGACAAGAGAATGAGCAAAATCATTAGATAAATATCATTAGATAAATAAACTTGAAAGAAGGTAATAAAACAGGCCCTTGAGTTTATTTTCTCACTCTTGTTAAATTGAGTGACACTCACAGTGTAGGCTATCTAGTTACATGACTGCAGGGTCCAAACAAAATGAAAGTTTGGGGTTCCTTGTTATGAATTTTTGAAAATTTCAAAAGCGTTACAACCAAGTATTAAATCAAGCATGTGACCCTTTAAAACTGGGGTCTTGTATACCTGTGTAGGTTCTATACCCATAAACTCAGCCCTGCAATTTAGGAATCTGTCCTGTGGATGGTTAAATGAGACATGTAGGGAAACTAGTGAAATTGCATGCTTTAGGGCATCAATGATCCTGGGGAGCATGCCCTAAAATATTCAATGACCCTTTTAAGATGTGGCATCACTTGGGGAGGAAAAAGGTAATTTCTCCCTTGTCATATAGTCCTGAACTAAATTTTCACAAGCATCCTTTCTCCATATATTCAAAATTTCTCTACACCTGTAATTTTTATTTATTTATATAAGATTGGGCAACAATTAACCTAACCAAATGGATTGATTTGGAAAGATCCGTCTTCTTTAAAATATAATTTATATGTAACGTTTTATTAGTTTCCAGTGCACAAGATAATGATTTGACATTTGAATACATTGCAAAATGTTATCATAAGTCTATTTAATATCTATCACCATTCATATGTAGGAAAATATTTTTATATGATTAGAACTTTTAAGACTTCTTACTTAGCCACTTTAAAATATATAATATTACTAATTATAGTCTCCATGCTGTAAAATACATTTTTATGAATCATTTCTTTTATAGTTGGGAGTTTAACATTTTTAATTCTCTTCACCCATTTCACCCATTCCCTAAACCCTTGCTCTGGTAACCACCAATCTATTTCTCAGCTTTCTATTTTTTCCTTGTATGTTTTATATTCCACATATAAATGAGATCATAGAGTATCTGTATAAAAAGTTTTCCTTTTATGATGGAATAATGTTCATTTTGTATGAATGTTATATTTTCTTTATTCATATTTCCACTGATGGACACTTTGGTTGTTTCCATGTCTTGGCTTTTGTAAATAATGCTGCAATAAACATGGGGTGTACATATATCTTTTAAAGTTAATGCTTGCATTTTCTTCTGACGAATACCCAGAAGTAAAATTGGTGAACCATATGATAGTTTTAATTTTAGATCTTTGAGGAAACTCCATACTATTTTCCATAGTGACTACATCAGTTTATATTCACACCATCATGAAAAGATCAATGTGGGAATGGGCCCTGCAAAAATTATAGTACTCGGTGGCAGAAAAAAAAAAACTATTATTTTGGTAACAGAAGATATTTTCTACCCTATTAAGTTGAAAAAGACTTTTTTTGGTACATCGGTTTAGTAATGGATGAACTAGTTAACAAAAAAAAAATTCAACCTTGTGGCTAAGGGGAGTAAATTAGGCTTCACATAGAATTCCAACAGATTTTTGAGAAGTCTCATTCATTCTCTTTTATATTTCTCTTTCTGCTTCCTAACGGGCCTTTTCCCTTCATCTTGTCCAAGGACTTTGTGAAATGAAGACGGCCCTGGTCTTTCCACCCACCACTACCCCCAATCGAAATCTATTTATGTGAACTAAGAAGTTCCCCTAATAAATTAATTTTAGAAATGCAGTTAATGGTGGTGGATAGTTAAAATTATAGATGACTCCCAAAGGAAACCAGTTGACAAACTCGTTTAAAAAATCAGACTTTCATCAAAAAAATTTCATGGAAGCAACTGCTTTCTCCAATCACTGGAACAATGACCTTTCAATAAAGGTAAGGTACTTAGTTAATGTTAGTTAAATTGCTCATCATTTCTCCATCTGTACTCAGCACAAGAGGAAAACTATTCAACTTTATTCTTATTGGTCATGAACTGAGAAGTATCCTCGAATTGCTTCTCAAATCATAACCACAGGGGAAAAAGACACAAGGAAATATTTTTATTTGAAGATAGTGGAGAAGATATTTCTAAATATTTGGTAACAAAAGCATTTAAAAACTAATTTTGTGCCAAATATGCAATTAAAATTATATACTTCAAGCCTTTTCCTGAAATTTTATTTTTTCAGATCTTACAACTTTCCTCATTAACAATTTCTTCCATTAAACCTGGCAATTTTTTTTCATGATTCAGCATCATTAATAATGCACTGAAAGGAATATTCAGAGACTCAACTGGTTTCAATGTAAAAGCCAACACTGTTTTTAAAAAAAATTAAGGATTGTGCTATCAGATGGTAGAGTGGGTGTTTTGTTAGTGGTCATTCCAATCTTTTGTTTGAACAAGAACTAATTTTATTCCAGTGTCAGGATACCTCAAAATCAAAACATCCAGTTCTCAGCTATTTTAAATGATGCTGCAGTTAATATGGGGTATGTATATCTCTTTCATTGAGTGTTTCTATGGTATATGCATATATGGTAATAAATGCTATATCTTCCTATTATATTGATCCCTTTATCAGTCTCTCATGACTATTTTTGTTTTTCTTACTTTTTTTGGTGGCAAGTCTGTTTTAGTTGATATGAGGATAATGGTTCTTGCTTTTCTAAATTCACCATTGATTTGGAATACCCTTTTCTGACCCTATACCTTAAGTTTATGCTTGTCTGTATAACTTAAATGAATCTCTTCTAAATAGCACTCAGTCAGGTTTAATTTTTAATTCATTTAACCAATCTGTGACTTTTGATTGTAAGTTCAGTTCATTGACATTCAGGATGATTATTGACATATGAAGGACTGCTATTGCTCTTTTTGACTTTTGTTTCCTGGCCTGTAGTTTCTGCTGAGATGTCTGACGAGAGTCTGACTTAGGTACTTGCTTTTTTTTCTCTTGGGGTTAATGTCAATATTCTTTCTTTGTCTTGGACTTTTGATATTTGACAATTATATGTCTTGGTGAAGATCTCTTTTCCTTTAGATAATCAGGAGTTCTGTTGACTTCTTTATTCAGTTCCTCCTCTCGTTTAGGAAAATTTTAGCTATTACTTCTTTAACACCTCTCTCTCTTCACCTTCTTGAACATCCACTGTTCTTCTGTTGTCTTTCCTAACCAAGTTGGATATCTCTTGCAGTATTTCTTCACTTTTTCAAGATTTATCTTCTCTTTTCCACTTGATTCATTTCTTCATTTCTGTCCTCCAAATCATTAATCTGTTCCTCCATTTAGTTAATTCTGTTTCCAAAGCTTCTATGGTAATCTGCGTCTTGTTCATTGCACTCTGCATATCCTGGATAACTGTTAGTTTCTTATTTAAAGGTTCAGTCTCTGACTTATGAACAGTCATCACATTTTTGAGCTCATTGACTTGTTTGTCCTGACTTCTCTTGTATTTCTTTGACTTGTTTTTCTGACTTCTCTTGCATTTTTTGGCTTTTTTTGTCAAGTCCAGTTTTAATCTTTGAAATATTTTGCTGCACTTCTGTTGTCACTTTGCACTTCTTTATAATTTCTTTATCCACTAAGAAGATGCAATCCTTTATTAATTCAAATTTAATTTCTGTCAAGGTGTCATTTTCTCCATGTGATATCATTATACCCTGTGGTCTTCTGTGCTTTTTCTTCTTGTGGGACATTGGATTGGAGCTGCTATTTTATTTTACCAGAAAGTGGTACTCTAGTTTTATTTTGTATTTTTGATCCTTTCAGATGTGGAGGTAGTTGTTTTTGAGTGCTGCAAGATTTGGGGGACTTGTACATAAGTGGAAATGGGGTGAACTCTCCTTTCATAGATCCCAGATCTTGATCTGACTCTACATATTATAGTTTCAGAGCTTTTCACTGCTTGAGTGAGTATCCCAAGATGTGGGGAGGAAAAGTGAAGTCTTCTTTTGCATCCTTTGCCAGGTGTCTGATCACAAGGGGGTGCTCAAACTTAACCTCTCCTCTTTGGTCTTCATTCAAGCCAAATATGTGTGCCACCATAAACCCTTACTCTACCTCTCTCAGAACATGAAGTTGGGTGTGCTATCTTTCTTACACCCACCCACCTGCTGCCTCTGCAGCCACAGCTTCTGTCAACCACCGCCACAGTTGTTCCAAGTAACTCTTGACCCACCTTCAGGCACACAGTTGCATGGAATTCCTCAGGGAATCTCTTCAGTGAAATCCCTGTTGTTCATCAAGTTGTGAGGTGTTGTGTGGGTCCTCATAGTAATCTCTTCAGCAGAAAATGGTTAGCTGCATCTTAGAAATGAAGCAGGGAATGAGCTCAGGCACTACATTTTAAATTATCCTCTAAGTTTACATCTTCAAATAAAAGTCATGCATTGACTTGCTTCTCTCCCCAAGACACAATGAGTGGCATCTTAGGAATTATCATGAGACATACATTGTTTAAACAAACACCATCAGCACATCATATAACTCTTAGATCATGGCGATTTTTCAAAAATAAAACCACTTTAGTTCTTAGAGGAGCTTTCCAGAGAAATAACTGACCCATTAGTTATTCACACTCTGACCATTTTTATTATGTTGAGAATCATCCAATTAGATAAGATGGTGCAAAATGTATCCCTTTAGCTAAAGTGTACTTGACACCCTTATACTATTGCATCCCTTATTGCCTTAATAAATGCAGTGTCCTCTGGGACTCAGGTGACATGATCAAGATCTCTGTTTACAGTGAATCCATTCTAATATGTTTAACTTCCTGACTCCTCTGATTCCTTCTTCAATAATCTATAAAGGCAATTCTGACATCTTCATCTCCTTCATTTAAATCTTTATTATGCCCAAGCTTTACATAGTCATCCCTGAAGACTAGTAAGACAGACTCTATGGGTCCAGACAGGCCACAAAATTCTGAGTCACAAGAGAGTATGACCATGTTAATAAAAATTTCCCTATTCAGACTTATACTTCACCCCTATGTACTCCGATGTCCACACATATTGTCCTTGTTCCTGCTAGTTTGTATTTACTGGATACTACAATTATTTTGGAAATCGAATTATTTCGCCTTGGTGACATAACTTTACTTCTCCATGTAGGCTACTGCTACAGAAGCAATGTGATATAGAGGAGCACATCTTAAGAAAGATAAACATTGTCCCATGAGAAGCCACCTCAAGAAGTAATTCAACGTTAACAGACAAAGCAAGACTACTCTCCTCTAACAGAGGAAAAGTAACTGCTTTTTCAAACTTCAAGGGATGAGGGAAGTTTGGTAGTTCAAACCCAGGATTCACTCGCATAGCCACTCAAAAATCTCCATTGAAGATTTCATCAGAGTCCTGCTTCTTGACTGGGGCTCTGACTTTAACATAGGATACATATCAAGGTTCAATCTCTTTTGCAGCTCTGCAGTGCTCTAAATTAAATATTGGGCTAGATATTCGTTAGCACTGTTGATTCCTGAAATGATAAAGTTCTCTTTAACACTGCTGCTGATGTGTTCTGGGGTTCCTAGCCTGGATGGACTTTGTAGTTGGATGAACCAAGCCAATCATTGTCTTCTTTGAATCTTTTTTTTGGTAAAAATTTTATTATTTTATTATTTATTATTTTATTTGTTTCCATTGCCATATTAACTTTAGGATATTGAAACTGCATTGCATTTATGAGAATTTGACACCACATTCACCAGCAGAATTCTAATGCCTTTTACCACCACTTTGTCCCCTCCTTTCTCATACCCCACAACCCCAACTGCAATTTTTGATTCTATGGCTTTTGTTGGAGTTTATCTTTTTGTTTTGTTTTGTTTTCCATATTCCACATGTGAGTGAAACTATTCAGTACTTCTTTTTTCCTTTTTGGCTTATTTGTCTTAACATTATCCCTTCTAGTTCTATGCAAGTTATTGCACAGAGATCAATTTTGTCTTTTTAACACCTGAATAGAATTTCATTGCATCTCTGTAATTCTTTTTTGAACAGAAATTTTTTTGTAAAAGTTTTTTATTTAAATTTGTTTTTATTTAAATTTTATTTTAATTTCTATTTAAATTTGATGTAATTTTGCTTTGCAAAATAATATAAACTGATAAATGGAGGCATCCCATTACTCATACACATGACTACACGCCCTGCCCATCTCCAAAATACCAAACATTCTTAACATTGCTTATTGAACCCCAAAACCACTTGCTTTCACACCGAGTTCCATTCCCTACTGGTAACCTTAGTTTTACTGCCTGTGTCCAAGGGCTGGTTTTGTTTGGTCTGTTCTTTTGCTTTGTTTCTTTATAACCACATATGAGTGAGATCATCCAGTATTTGTTTTTCTTCTTCTGATTTATTTCACCCATCACAGTGCCATCTAGTTCCATCCATATTATTTCAAATGATAGAATTTTATCTTCCCTAAGGACTGTGTCATATTCCATTGTGTATCTATACCACATCTTCATTAACCATTCATCTGAAGATGGGTACTTAGGTAAATTTCCAGTTCTTGGATATTGTAAATAACGCTGCAAAATACATGAGGGTGGATACAGCACTGAAATTTCATGTTTTTATGTCTTCGGGGTAAATAGAAGTGCGATAATTAGACTGCACAGGATTTCTATTTTTAGCTTTTTGAGGAACTGTTTTCCATAATGTTTGCACTAATTTGCAAACCCACTGACACTTAGAATTTCTCATTTCTTCCCTTCTTCCCTTTGAAATATCCCTGTATATCAAATTCAAATAATCTGCACAGTATTTTAAAACTTCTTTATCTGTTTGTGTTCCATGAAGGTAAGCGGTTTGCTATCTTCCCTTCTGGGTATCTTTAACTACAGCAATAACATCATACATATTAACCAATACTTGTTTAATCCAACCTCGAGATTTTGATAAGAACTGCTGCAGTTCTCTTCTCTCTATTTGAAGTAATTGTAGTGATTTTGTCATTAGCCAAAGGTTAAAGTTTCTGTGTTCATTATTACCTGTCTAAATATTTGTGCAACTCTGCCCCCTAGAGTAACCAGAGTGCCTTGACAGTAATGATGAACCGTAATGTTAAACTGTATGATGTTCATTCATATTTCTGACACTGGACTTTTCTGGATTACTGACATTTTCTATTTTATGTGCTTCTGCAGTATTTTAAAGTGTCAGATATTGCACTATAAGTTAGAAAAGTTTCCATTTGGGGGTGAAAAGTATTAACTACCAGCTATTAAATGCAATTTTTCATTCCAAGAGAGTAATACCTGATGATGTCTTGCCTAAAATAGGAAAATTAATTGAAGTTTTAGGATGCTGGTTATATAGAATCACACCATCTAACTATATTGATCCACTAATTTGTGACACCTGTTGGGTTCAGGGAATGCAAAGAATGAATAAAATATGATCCCTGACATTAAGAGATAACAGTCAGATGGGAAAGCAGACTTAAAAGGAAATCATTAGATGATAAAAACTTAAATGAGTTATACTACAACAAAGAAGAAAGTATGAATAAACAGAAACATCATTTTTATTGGCATCAAGGCAAAATATAAAAGGCCTAAAATTGGGTAGTGGCAATGACAATAAATAGAATTGGTAGATCCAAGTGCAAGACAGATGCAAAATAGGCAAAGTTGATGATCAATTGGAAGGAGACAGAGTCAACCAATTTCTTGATTGACAACTGGTAAATGATGCTGTCATTCACTGAGACAGTAAAAGTAGGAGCAGACAGGGCAAGAAATGACAGTAGACTTTAAAAGATGAATTTGAGATAAATCTGTAACCTGCAACTAGCTCTGTTAGCTATATATGTGAGCATGGTGCTCAAGACTGAGTTATATACCACAGATATGAACTTGCTGACAATTAACACATAAGGGGCTGAAGTCACAGGAATGTCTGATTGTCTAGAGAGAATAAGGAGTGTAAGGGTATAGCCCAGAGGAATATCAATATTTAAATGATAAGAATCCCTCACTAAAGGCCAACCAGAGTGATAAGAGAAATACAAGGAGAATAAAGATGGTCACAAAGTCAAATAAATAATTTCAAGTCATGCCCTGGTGGAACAGGGGCTGGGCACAGTTGACCTACATCCCTAAGTCCCAGATTTGTGTCTTGGGACCAGTAGGAACAACCAGGATGAAAAACTAAAGAAAACAAAATGCTACTGCTTCCTGTCTCTTCCTGCCGGTCTTTGCTTTGCTTGCTTTCATTCGGAAGGAAGGAAGGAAGGAAGGAACTTCAAGAGGAACAGAGTGGTCTTCAATGTCAGATGCCAGAAAGTCAAGCAATGTTTGTTTGAAGTGATTACCAGAGTAATATTTGCATAGAATTTGACATAATCATGAAGTTCCATAACCCCTGGAGGTCACGCATAACTTTGATAAGAACAATTTCAATAAAGGGGTAAGGATAGGGTTCACCCTGGTGGAGTAACAGGACATCCCCCTTGAAGGAGCACAGTCTAAGTATATCCCAAGGATCAGAACTCATATCCCTTGGTCCAGGGGAACAACCAAGATGGACAAATAAATCAAATAAATAAATGCTTCTTCCTCCTCTTTCTTACTGCCTGCTTATTCACCTTCATTCCTGCCTGCACCTTTCTTTTAAAAAAATGTTAAAAACAAAATGGAAAGGATAGAAGTGACATTGTTAAACATCGACAATTGACGGGTAAGTATAAACGATTCTTCAGGAAATTTTCTGTGAAAGGGAAGTTAGCTAAGGTGGATATCAAGAGTGGTATTTATTCATATTTCATGAGGGAAAGCTTTTAAGATAGAAAAGACTTGTGTATGATTTAAAGACTTGAAAATTACCCACTAAAACTATTCAATTGATTTGAAAATATATTAATGATACATTGTTAACAGAAATGAACTCGTGTATAAAAAAAGATTATGTATAAATACGTATGTGTGTGTATGTATGCACATCAAAATATTCTGAAGGACATATACCAAAATATCAATCATGTTTATCTCTACATAGGTAGAATAAAATATTTTTCATTTTTATTCTTTTCATTAGCTGTATTTTTATTATGAGTATTGTTTTGTTGTGTAAAAAAGGAAGAAGCTGATGACTTCATTTGAGAGCCCCCCCTCTCACTCACATGCAAGGATCCTGAGAGTGTGCTGAAAATAGACATCCAATATATTATAAAATCATTATCTTAACTATGATTTTCCAGTTAATGCCATCCTTGATTTCAGGTAGGGGAAGAACCTATGCAGGTTTCCTGGCTGGATAAGGATGTGGCTACTCTCTTGGTCTGCGAGCCACTGGGCCATGGCACTCCATCCAGGTGTCTCACTCTGCAGGGGGTAGGTCACCCCACACAGAACTTTCCATAGGGGTCAGAGAAGATGAGCAGACCATGCAAAATCTGAAATTTGGTTAGCAAGACTTATAAGTACCTGAAGGATGGAGAAGCAACTGTTTTTCCTACAATTGCTGCATAAGGCAACCCTTGATGGCAGGTCAGGCTCCATCCTTCAATCTTCCCTCGGTGCAGGGAAATCAAAAGGCAAAAGTTACCATGTCATAACTTGAAGTCATTTTTACATGTGCTTAAATAAATAATGCTTCATTTTAAAAGGTCATATGAAAGTGTTAACCCAAAATGAATGAAAATATAAGTGTGTGAAAACTGAAAAATATATGAATCAAAGTTCTACCCGCTTAAAACTATTCTTTTATTCTTCCTCCTGTTCCTCGGTTCTACTAAGTTAGTGTGTGTGTTACATAAACAGTTATTAGTTATGAGTAATAGTTTGAGAGACAGCCTTCTTTACAAAATAGAAACCCTAGCTTCTGTTGGGAATTTGAAGAATTAAGACAAAGAAAAAAATAAATAGGGAGAGTATTAGAAAATTCTAAATCATTTTATAAGGAAATATAGTAATTAAATAATGGCCTCAGTGGGTTAATTAACTTAACCAAAGGAATAATTTCACAATGTATGTTGTCACCATGCTGTGTAATTTAAACATACAATCATCAATTATATCTCAATACAGCTGAAGAAAGAAGAAAAGAAAAATATGACCTCATAAAATCAAAGCTTACAGCATAAAATTGACCCAGAGAATTGGTCTCCAGCCATGTGATCAAAACCATAACCTACTCACACTCCTGCTTTTCTCCTTCCCATATGATCATTTACACACTCTTTACATACATACTAAGTCAGCATCCATTTTTAGAAGGAAATGAAGATTTTGCCTCGTTAGGAGCACAAGTCAGACTGTATTGGTCTCTGGTCCTAACTCTGCCTGCCACCACTCCACTGAGTTACTGAACTTTTCTAAACTTTAGTTTTCTAAGCCAGAAACTAAAGAGAAGCACAGGTCTCACCTAAGAGTGCTAAGGATTCCTTTAGGTGATGCATTAAGGCAGTCAGCATAGTATGTTAATTAGCAGTTCTCATTAAATAATGATCATTAGACATACTCACATACTTACTTCTAATAAGCCACAGCAATGACTTTTATTAAAGGTTGTATGCAAGGATGACTTAGGAGAAAGATTGGTGAAGAAAGATTGATGAGTGGATGACTTTTAATTCCCTTAAAATACTTTATTCTTGTCAACAGGACATAAAAGGTTAACAAAACAGAGTACACTCTTAACTGAGATGCCAGAAGCAGGTAGACTATGAGGAAAGTATCTTGGGGAACAGCCAAACCAAACACCCACTTTAGTCACAGCACCTGCAGACATTCTTTTACAGCTACCAACCATTGGTGTGGTGTATTTGGGTTCCGAATACACAGTAGCATCTGAGGTCAAATATGGGAACAAAGAACTACTTGGGCTCTTTATCAAACTGAAGGGCCATGTGCAATTCTCCAAGTTCCTTCTTGCTAGAGCTCCTTTCCTCCACCTTATTGCAGGATCTTAGTGCCTTTCTCAAGCATTCTCTTTCATTTTTCTCCTTTGTGTTTTCAGGTCCCTGAAAAAGATGAATCAGAAAAAAAGTCGAAAAGTGACAGTAACAACATTACACATTTCTCCTTATAAGAAGAGAGGCCTAAATGTTTGAGACTTCTACATCCTAGTTTCTAGTAATAACTTAGCAAAACTGAAAGTGTTGCTCAAGATTTTAGTCAAAAATAAAAGAAATAGGGGGGCTTGGGTATCCACAGATAGACTATAGGAGAAAGCTTAACTTGCACATGACTCTGACTCTTTGTCTCTGACAGATGGAAGATGTGATTTTATAGAATAAAAAAAAACATCAGTGCTCTTGGAGAATGGTGAACTGGTAGGATCTTGAATTCTCTTCCCACAATGCAACACAATTATACCCATTTAACCACTATGTCCTTCAAACAAGAAGGGGACCAGCATCTCCACAAAGAGAAAGGACATGCATCATGGTAAAGGGTAAGATAAACCAATCAGTGTAGGTGCAAATATCTTGCAATACTTAGACCCTAGAGAGAACATGCAGGAGAGAACATGGGGTGCCCAAAATAAAGTCTGTATAGACCTGACTATAGGAGGTACATTTGTTGAACCAAAAACATCAAGATGAGAAATAAGAAAGAAGGATATCCTCCCCATGGGTCAAAACACTGCTGGGACTGCTCTTTAGGCTGATATTCTTCTGTGTGTTTGGCACCAATACTGAAGGCTACTATATTGAAGAAGGCCCCAAGAACACAACATCCCACTGCTTTGCCTTCAGCACACTTGTGGTGCTGGACAATTTGTTCTACCAGTTATAGTTTTTTGTTTCTCCAGACCTCTGAGCTGCTGGGACAGTGGTCACCCAGCAGGATGAAGACAGGCAATCCAAGTACGAATTACTTGTGTGATTTCTTAAAAAGAGGGCTCCACAGCTCTCTCAAGGAGGATCATTAGAGAAGCTCCAGAGAAACAATAACTCCACAATCTGGGACTACTACTAAAGAGCTTTTTCTATGGCCTGCCATTTGTAAGAACTCCATTCTCCAGACCCCAGGATTTTTATATGGTTACCTATTGGGACTGTTGCCCAACTAGAGGACTGAGACTTTGAAGGAAGAGCATGCTTTGCCATGACCCAGGACCCAGGAGACATCCAAATTCCTCTCACTAGTGACCTTTGATGGAACTATGACCTGTTTGTGTCCTGGACTCATGCCTCCTGGGTCTCTCCCCTTGTGACTTGCTAATCAATCTGTGATTCTGGGGAAAACCTTTACATTTTCTAACCAAATCCAAAGCTGAGGTTGTACTCTCAGGACTCAACACAGTACTGACAATAGAGCTCCAAAAATTCTGACCAGTACAGAGATCACACAACAAAGGATAGTTCAACAATGGTGATCAACACCCAGGCCTATACTCTGCAAGCTGATAAGCTAACACAGGGCCATTCATTAGTAGGGATAATGAATGTCATTTAGCATAACCCATAGAAATACACAGAGCATCAAAAAGACTGAACAGTGAAGTATGTCCAAAAATGATAGAACAAAACAAAACTCCAGAGAAAAATCTGTAGGTAAAAACATTAAGTAAACCACTTCAAGATTTTAAAGCAATAGTCTTAATAAAGTTCACTAAAATCAGAAGAGCAATGAAGAACCAAAAAGAGAACTACAACAAATATCAAGAAAATATGAGGCAGTTCTAAATAGAATTCATACAAATAAAGAACACAATAGTTGAACTAAAGAACACAATAGAGGGGAATCAATAGTAGACTGGAAGAAACCACCAATCAAAGCAGTGACATAGAAAATAAAATAGAGGCAAGTAGCACCAAAGTAGACCAGCAAAGAGAAAAAAAGAATTAAAAGAAACAAAATCAGAATACAAGATTCAAGAAATAACATCAAGATGAACAACATTCAAATCATAGGGGTCCCATAAGGAGAAGAGAGAGAAGGGAAGGAAATTTATTTGAAGAAATAATAGCTGAGAATTTTCCTAACCTGGGAAAGGAAACAAATGACTAGATCCAAGAATCACAGAGTTCTGAACAAAATAAATCCAAACAGATATACACCAAGAGCAATAGTAATCAAAAAGACAAAAATGAAAGGTAAAAGTATATTAAAAGCAGCTAATGAAAAAATGAGTCCCATACAAAGGAGTCCCCATAAGAATTTCTGTGAATTTCTCAGCAGAAAATGTACAGGCCAGAGGGACTGGCATAATATATTCAAAGTGCTGAAAGGAAAGAACTTCCAACCAAGAATACGCTGCTAGGTTATCACTTAGAATTGAAAGAGTTATAACGAGCTCTACAGACAAATAAAAGCTAATAGAATTTATCAGAACTATCACAACTAAACCAGCCTACAAAAAACATTAAAGAAATTTTTTTATAAAATGGAAATAAATTCCACTTAGAAACAGCAAGACACCAAAAATATAAAATATGAGGTTAAAAGTATGAACTGTTAGAATGAGCTTTAAAGTAACTTGCTTTCAAGTTTTAAAATGTTGTGAGCATAAAAAGTTTATATGTAAACCCCAAGGTAGCCTCAAAACATACACCATTAGGAAAAAAACAGAATTAAAATGGTAGCCAAATACAACAGAAAAGTTTTCAAAGCACAAGAGAAGAAAATAAGAGAACAATGTTCAGTGAAAATCTGCAACAAATAACACCCAAAAGAGGAGATTTTAACACTCACTTACAATGGGCAGATAAACCAGACAGAAAAGTAACAAGGAAACCACCACATACTTAAATGACAAGTTTGAACATATAGGTCTAATAGACACTTGCAAAACACTCTATCAACAACTCATAATTCACATTCTTCTAGAGTGTTCATGGAACATTCTTGGGAATGTTGGAAAATAGGTCTCAACAAATTATGGAGATTGAAATCATACTAAGTATCCTCTTCAATCACAATGGCATAAAATGAGAAATCAACCATAAAAATAGAGTTTGAAAATTCCAAAATATGTGAAGACTAAACAACATACTTCTAAATGACCATTGGGTAAAACAGAAAATCAAAGGAAAAGTAATGAAATATTGGAAGACAAATGGGAATGAAGACACAAGAAATCAGAACTTAACTGAATACAGCAAAAACATACTAAGATCAGAGTTTATAGAAATGTAGGCCTATCTCAAGAACTAAGAAAAATTTCAAATAAGCAACCTAAGCCTACACCTAAAGTAACTAGAAAAAGAATATCTGAATCAAATTTAATTCAGTAAAAGGAAGACAATAATCAAAATTCAAAAAGAAATAAAACAAAAATTTAAAAGCACAATCCAAAATGTCCATAAAAACAAAAGATGTTCCTTCAGAAAGGTAAACAAAATTGACAAAGGAAAAAAGAGAAAATTCAAACTAGAATCAGAAATGAAAGAAGAGAATTTACAACAGATATCTCAGAAATAGTCTAATAAAAGACTAAACAGCCATATGCCAATAAATCAGACAACCTAAGAGGCAAGGACAAATTCGTAGAATCATACGGTCTTACCAAAACTGGATGAGGAAGAAGTGGAAAACCTGCACAAACCTATCACAAGCAAGGAAACTGAAGAAGCAATTAAAAAGTCTCCTCAAAAAATAAAAGCCCAGGACCAGGTAGACTTCTGAGTAAGCTTTACTAAAACTTGAGATAAGAATGAATAACTATCATTCTCAAATATCCTTCTCTTCCAAAAATAAAATTTAAGAACAGGAAACACTTCCAAACACTTTCTATGAGGCTAATGTAACACTGATGCCAAAGCAAACAAGGACTCCATGAAGAAAGAAAATTACAGACCAATATCTCTGATGGAGATAGATGCAAAAATCCTCAGCAAAATACTTACAAAATTAATCCAGCATAAATCAAAAGGATCATTCATCATGACCAAGCGGGATTTATCCCAGAAATGCCAGGATGCTTCAATATATTCAAATCTATTAATGTAATATACCACATCAACAAAAACAAAGAGAAAAATGGTGTGATCATATCAGTACATGCAAAGGAAGCATTTGATAAGACTCAGCACCCATTTATGATTTTTTAAAAACCCTCTCAATAAAATTTAGATAAAAGGAACATGCCTCAACATAATAAAGGTCCTATATGATAAGCCCAAAGCCAACATTATACTGAATGGTAAAAAAAAAACTGAACATTTCTTCTAAGATCATGTAGAAGGCAACATGCCCACCCTCATCACTGCTATTCAAAAGTGTATTGAAGTCCTAGCTAGAGGAAAAAGACATAAAGAAATTAAAGGAATCCTAATTGGAAAAGAAGTAAATTTATCACTATTTTCAGATGACATGATAACATACATAGAAAACCCTAGAGACTCCACCAAGACTCTATTAGAATTGATAAATGCAAACAATTAAGGGAAATCTACAAAATTAATAAAATCTTTTGCATTTTATATGCAATGATATAGAAGTTAAATAAGAAAAAATCTCATTTATAACAGAAAAAAGAGTTAAATAACTTGGAATAAATTTAACAAAGGAGGTCAAAGAACTGTTCAATGAAAATAACAAGACATTGTTAAAAAGAAATACAAGATATGAAGAGATGGAAAGATATTCTATTCTCATGGTAAGGAAGAAGCTACACTGTTAAAATTGCCATCTTACCTAAAGCAATATACAGATTTAATGCAAACCCCATCAAAATTCCACAGGCATTTTTTTAAGGAAGTAGAACAATTTTTTTTATTAGTATGAAACCACGAAAGACCCCAATGGACAAAGCAAGCATGAGAAAAAAGAGCAAATATGGAGATACCACACTGCTGGATTTTAAACTATATGACAAAATGATAATCCTAAAATTGTATGGTACTGGAATAAAAACAGATAGATCAGTGGAATAGAATTTATTGAGCCCCCGATGCATATATAGTCTGTTAACTTAGGTCAAAGTAGCTAAGAGCATACAATAAAGAAAGGAAAGTCTTTCCAACAAATGGTATTGGGAAGATTGGCCAGCCACATGCAAAATAATTAAATTAGATCAATCTCTAACAAGCTACACAAAAATTAATTCAAAATGGCCTGGAGACTTGAATGTAAAGCCAGGAATCATAAAATATACAGAAGAACATACAGACACTGCCTTCCATGACATTTCCCTTAGAAATGAATTTGTGGCTCAACTCTAGCAGCAAGGGAAACAAAAAGGAAAATAAACAAATGGGACTACATCAAACAGAAAAGCTTCTGCACAGCAAAAGATACTATCACAAAATGAAGAGACAACCTAGTAATTGGGAGAAGATATTTGCACATCATACATCTGACAAGGATTAACATCGAAAATATATGAAGAACTCATAGAACCCCACAACAGAAAAACAAAAAAACCAACACGAAATGGACAGAGATCTGAACAGATACTTCTCTAAAGAAGGTATACGGATAGCCAACGTGCACATGAAAAAATGTTCTCTGTTTCCTGTTATTAAGGAAATGCATGTCGAAACGAGAATGTGCCCTACACCATGAATACGGCTATTATCCAAAAAATTGGAAACATCTAATGTTGGCAAGGATGTGGAAAAGGGAACACTTATATAACATTGGTGGGAGTGTAAATTGGTGCAAACATTATGGAAAATATTATGGAGATTACTCAAAATGTTGAGACTAGAAATCCTATATGATCCCCCTTATCACACTTCTGGATATTTGTCAAAAAACATTAATTTGAAGAAATACATACACATCATTGTTTATTGCAGCATTATTTACAATAGGCAAGAAAAGAAAACAGTCTAGTGCCCATAGACAGATAAATAAATAAAGAAGATGTGAGATAGATTGATGGATACACACACAATGGAATATTACATAGCCATAAAAAGGATGATACCCTATATTTTGCAATAACATGGATGGAACTAGAGTGAATTAAGTCCAAGTGGAAAAAGTCAGGAGATAGACAAGTACTAGATGATCTCATTCATACGTAGAATACGAACACACGAAGTAAATAAAAAGAAAAAACTAAACCTTGGACACTGACAACAAAACCAAGGTCACCAGAGGAAGAGGGAGTAGATGATGGGGAACAAAGCATAGCAGGGGTCCAAAGGACAGTGGGAGGGGACCATTATAAATTTGTTGCTGGGTATGGTATGTTGTCACATATTTGATGAAGAGTGAACCTGCACATCTAAACATATTATATTATAAATCAAAGTTACCTCATCAATTTTTTAATTAATGTAGTAGTCTCCTGGTGCTTTTTGAAAAGCAATGTGGCAAGTTTTAATATAAAGGCTGTATGAAGAATGAAGTTTTGAGGTATGATATACAACCAGATTAACATTCCCCAATAGATTGCCAAGGGGTTCACATAAATTGATGTATTGAACAAATATTGCTCTATGGTCAGGAAATTATAGCACTAACTAGACAAGCCCCAACCCCTAAATATTATATCTAAGTAGAAGGAGACAGACTATCAATAAATTTGCATAAAAGGAAACAAGAAAATTATAGGTAGTAGTTAATGGTAGCAAATGATAACTAAAAAGCAAGATAGGGTAGGGAGCTATTAGAGGGGTGCTTCTTTATTTTCCATGGTTGGAGACTGTCTTCAAAGATATTACTAACAAAAGGACACTGATGAGCTCTCTCTTCACATCCATTTTTTAAAACAAAGTCATTACTATTTTCCCCCTTATATGAACTGGAAATTCTAGGGACCCCTAACTCATCATTCATTGATGAGTAGCAACCAGATGAGCAAGGTTCTGACTCAATCCTACAAGGTAAGTTAGGAAACTTCTATGTTGTGTTGGTATCAGCTATTCCACACCATTAAACTGTTTTATACCTAGATTGCTTCATTTTATCTATAATGGTCCCTTGGTAAGTTGGAAAATAAAACCAATGATAAAGGTGAAATATAAGTTAAGAGGATATTAAATAACTCCTCATCTGTAAACATGCCTCTAGACTCTTTTCATTCCATCTAGAAGTTGAATTAGACCTATCACTGTGATAACAATTCATATTTATTGGTCATGAATGTTTCTAATCCTTATAAAACAGTACAAAAAAGAGAAATATAGTGATTGTTATTTCCAGTGTGGTTTTTCCCTTATTAAGAACACAGATGATATGATAAATTCTCAGAAATAATGATCTGAAATATTTATTTCTTTATTTTATCAGATAGAAACAAAATATGAAAATTATAAAAATAATTGAGTCAATTGAGTTTCAATATCAAAAATGAAAGAATTTAGTGTGGTTGGTTATGATCAGGTCACAAAAGTAGTTTCTGGCTCTTTTTATGCTAAAAGGACATCAAATTTATTTACTATTAGAATACACTTGGTTACCTCTAATTTGCTGAGGAACCAAATTTTTATCATACTTGGTTGTTTTTTTTAATGTGCTGATTGCTAAATAAAAAAAGGTTTAATAGCATCTGTATAATGTGCTGATTGCTAAATAAAAAAAGGTTTAATAGCATCTGTATATGTTCTGAATTTCTAAATTTTTCATTAAGATAAAACTTGATCGTATAGTATTTAAAAACTGATATAAAATAAAATAACAACTCAAAAGTATTCATAATATATTTGCCATATAATATACACAATTTTTAGTGATTGTGAAATTTTCTAAACAGTTTCCAATATATACATACATATATATGTACATGAACACATACACATACAAATATATAAAAAACTTTAAAAGCATTCTTGAGTTAAAAAATGTTAAATATGCTTCCTTGCCATTCAAAGGGAAGAATTTAGGAAATTAATTAAATAAACATATTTTAGGAATAATGTGGTAAATATCTCTTTAATTAAGTAAACTGATTTCAAATTTACAAATTTTTAGTACTTAAAATAATACTAGCAAATAGATTTCTATAAGTAGTTATATAAGGTTATGTGTTGTTATACGAAACCTTTTCTGAGATTATCAAAATCAACAAAGAATTTGTTGAGATTTAAAATTTTTTTTTTTTTCAGGCACGCCATGGTGGAGAAGCGGTTAGGTTAATCACCTCTAAAGGATGGAAGCCACTTACCCCTGGGTTCAAGTCCTCCTTTCTCTTCCTGCCTTCCTGCCTACTTAATCTTCATTTCTGCCTGTACCTTTGCTTCAGATTTTTTTAAATAAAATATTTTTCAAAATCGGTTACACCCTACTTGTTCCAGAAAGAATTTAAATCAAGCATGTCTCCTGAATTAATATAACATAATTAATGATTTCACACTTCTATAAATGGAATTATTTCATTTCTGTTTTATTCCTGCCAAATTTTCACCTTGTGAATCTAATATAAGGAAATATTAGATAAATGAGAATTGAGGTCTATTTTAAAAAGAAATTGCTTGTGGTCTTCAGGTCCCAGGGTCACATAAGACAAAGAAAGACAGAGGAAGTGTTCCAGAATAAAATGAACTTGAGAGAAATAAATTGGTCACAAAAAATAATTTGGGATGTATCAATAAGGAATGTTATTGAGATACCTGGCAAAATCTGAATAAGGTCAAAATAAGATCAATATGTTATACATAAAACTATTAAATCAGTATTTATTTCCAAGCTTTAATTACTGTACTGTGTTTATGTAAAAAAATGCTATTATGTTCTTGTTTGGGAGTCGGAAGGAGAGAGAGGACATATATGCAAATTTGAGAACCTGTTAACATTTGGAGGAAATCTAGGTGAAGAATACATGGGAATTCTTTATACTATTGCTGCATTGCTCTAAGTTTGAAACCATATTTTAAAAAACTGTAAAGAAATAACAACAAAAAAATTCCTAAGTAGGTTTAAATATGGTAAATGACACCTGTTCACTATTTTTTCTTTAATCAATTTGTGATCAGGTGAAACAGCTTACTGAAGGAGAATCATAGATACACCGGGTCACCCTAACAAACTGAGGTGCTACATGCAAGGAAAAGATGCTGGGACAGGGTCAGCTTCGAGCACAGTTAGGCTCAGATTGTGCTCAGATGGACAATGAGACAAGAAGCACCTCAGTGTCTTCCCCAGTGCAGACTCAGAGCATAAGGATCAGGTGGCGCTCCACCTAAGTTCACTTATGGCTCTGCCTACTACATGGCGGAAACAAATTATTATTCCTGTCTTGCAAAAAAAAAACAAAAACAAAAAACCAAAGGCCCACTGAAAACCAAGTAAGTATGTTGCTCAGGGTCACTCAGTGCGCATGCTGCTGAGGTGAAACCTACCATCAACATAAATAGAGATTGACTGATTTCTAGTTAATTTTGTATCATGTTTGGAATTTCTGCCCCTCCACCATAACTTCATGGCTGTCTCTCTCTTATCCTTTCTTTAGACTCCCATGAGAATACTAGGTGCCCAGATCATTCCTAGTCTTGGATGCTTCCTAGATGGTGTCCAGAGAGGTCCTTCTGTGTGCTTTGTAACAGGACAGGGGAACACAACACCATCATAGACTATTTGCTACTGGATTGATTATGAAAGGATAGAAGCATTATGGAGTTTTTCTCCTCATAAAGGAGAATGTTGGGGTCAGGAAATAGAGCAAGGTTGAAGTGGGAGCTGGCAGAATGTCAAGGACACCAGGCCTGGAGCACCCGGTGAAGGCCGCCATGGGAAAGTACTGGGATAGTGTGTCTGTAACTGTTCAGTCCTCAAAATAAGATAGATACAGTTAAGTAGTTAGAGAACAAAGGTCTGTATAAGCAAATTCAATGTGACTATAAACTTGCTTGTGTCGGCTGCTTGAAGCAGTGCTGTGTATGAACTCAATAAATAGGTGGAAGGCAGGGTATTCTGGGCTCTTGGTCTGTGAGACTGTTAGCCCCCTGACCCCAGATTTCTACCATCTTACTCTCTCTTGAGTTTCTCAATCTCTTGCGGTGTCCCCCTCCTCGCCCCTGTTCCCAGGAGCAATCCTGGCATTGGAATAACTCAGAACTATTTATAATAAGGAAAATGAAAGCAGTCTCAAAGAACCAGAGGACCTCAGTAACAAAAACATTTCAGCTGTGGTCCTCCAGTAATGCTTCCTACACTGGATGTCCTTGATAGAAAAAAAAAAATGTATGCACATCAGGACTATCTAAAACTGAGTGCTATTTTGTAACATATCTCATCACAAGTTATAAATTAAGAAGTTAGATAGTCCTCAAATTTCAGGGTTTTCTTTCAACAGTGACTTAAATATTCAATAATTCTCTTACATACCGAAGAGAGAGAGCGTTTGGTTCCAAAGCACAGTTGCTGTTCAAACGACTCTGACAATCCTGGCGTTTTGAAATGGTCTCTTCCTTTGGATTCCAATGGCTCCTTGAATGCCCCATCCCCTGAACATTTTCTATAATACTGAATATGGGTACGGCATGGAAATCCCTGGCCCTCATGAGAATGCCTTCTAGGATGGCTGTCAGTTGATGTGATTCTAGGATGCACAGAAAACTGAAACCACGAAATAAAAGAAAATGAGATTGTACAATATTAGCAATGAGACAGAATGTCCATAAATTACTAAATAAATAAATTTCATGTTGAACCAAAATTTTATCAACTTCGTTAGTAGGACCTTTCTCTTACAATAAGACAGCAGAGTTCAATGGTTAAAACAATAAATGGAATATTTCAAGACTAGATTTGTTGCTCCTTTACCTTTAGGGCAGTATAATTAATTCCAAGACTTAATTTATTTTTTTAAGGGAAGGTGCAGGCAGGTATGAAGGCAAGCAGGCAGGCAGGAAGAAATAGAGAGGAGGAGGAGGGAGCACATTATTAAATTTATTTAGTTACTCTTCTTGGTTGTTTTCCCTGCCCTGGATCTTGAACTGAGGACTTTGGGATGTATGGGGACTGTGCCACAGGGAACTAACCCACTAGGCCACTAGGATTTGCCTCAAACCTTAAATTGACATGCAAAACAGTGAACTCTAAAATGATCACATAATGTTTAATAAAGTCATAAATATTTAAGAAATAATCCAAAGGTGGATATCTATGCAATGTCTGTAGGGAGAAGGAATTTCTAAGCAAAAGAGCAATGGGAGTGAGGTAGGGAAGGAAAGAGAAAGATATCAATCTCTAGCTTCACTTCTTATAATCTCTTCCAACACGATCTTGCCCTTGTGACCTCATCTAAACCTAACGGAGGTTCCCAAAGATATCACCTCCAAATACCATCACTTTGGAGGCTAAGGCTTCAACATGTGAATTTAGGGGGAAAACGAGCATTCATTCCATAACAGAATATATGCCATATGGCACATATATAATTTCTGTATAAAATAACGACTATCTTCTCATGGTAACATAAAAGAGAAAGAGAAACATTAAAGACAACTGAGAGAAAGGCAAAACTGAAGACTAACTTTTTGCAGTAGTTAACTGAGAGTATCTGGAACAAAATATGCCCAAGTTTAACACCTTGAATATAATAATAATAATAATAGATACCTATTAAACACCGAGTAATTTCCTCAGCACATTAATGTCATTATTCATTTAATCTTTCAATAACTTTATGAGCTACATATACTTATCATCATTTCCATTTAAATATGCAGAATCTGAGGCAGAGAGAGGTTAAAAACTTGCTCGGTTACGTTGCTAGTTGTGGACACTGGGGGGGCTAGCTCAACAGCCCTCACTTTCTGCCCCACTCCACTGCTTTTCTAGCAACTCCATCTTCTACCAGATGCAACTACCTTAGTATCCAGTACAAGTGAGGCAACAAGTCCATAGAACACTAAGCTAAAAACACCTGTCAAGCATCAGTGATCTCTGAAATTCTAACACTATTCCATTCTTTGGATTAAGTTATTATCTTCTATTAAAATTAAGTACAAATTGAGTCTAAAATACAACAATCCACTTTCATTCATGAAACTAAAGGTGTCCCTTCCTCTTCTGTTTTATAGGAAATTCTCGAAGGGACCATGCCCCACCCATCCTGTAATGAGCTCTGTAGAGTAAGTTCTCACTTAACCTCATCAGCAGGTTCTCAGAACTGTGACTTTCAGCTAAATGAGGTATAACAAAAGGAGATCATCTGATAGCATCGTGTCATTCAATGTTTTTTCATTTTAACACTGATGAGAAAGAAAAAACAATCCCAAATGATATAGAAAGAATCATCAACATGGCAGGTCCTAGTGGTCTTCTGGTTCAGTACAGCAGGGGTGGTCCATTTAGATCCAAAGGTCTGTGGTTCAAGACCTGAGGCTGGAGGGCACAAGCAGATGAACAATTAAAATAAAAAATAAAGTCCTCCTTCCTCCTCTCTGTTCATGGCTACTCGCCTTCATTCTTACCTGCAAAAGGAAGGAAGGGAGGGAGGGAGGGAGGGAAGAAAGAAAGGAGGACGGACCCTGGTCTCATGCATAGTCCTAGGTCCCCTGATCTTTGTTCTCTGTATGTTCTCTTTCCACTCTGTTCAATCAGATTGTCACATTCATTCCATATTTTGTGTCCATAAATGAACACATGCTTTCTGAATTAGCCTGTTAATAATGAATTCATTATTGACTCAGATGCTCTAAACAGGTCAATTAGGGAAAATGTCCAAAACCAGTACAAGCAAGGGAAGATATCAGTATCATATAAACATCTTTTATAAAGGTTATACATTACAATTTTTGCTATTCCCCAATAGTTTAAGGCAAACAACATTGAAATCTAAAAATGAGTTCTCTAGATAGGGTGGATCATCTCAATAATTGAAAGTCTAATAGAAGCTAAAATTTAACTCAGAAAGTATGTCATGTTTCTTTCTCTGTTTTTATGTTTTCTGTGGCTCCAAAGGGCTGTTATGATGAACAATAAACCATACTTTGGTTCACACATTATGAATTCCTCTTGATGTGAAACATGAGAAATTAAAATGAGTGTGATATGCAGGTGATTTTTTTCATTACCAAATTATGGAAAGTTCAAGTTAGAAGAGTTCTTAGAGATGATCCAGTCCCACCCTTTGTTTTTCGCTAAAAGAAGCTGAAGATCAGAGAAGTGTTGAATTTTGCCCTTTGTCCCTGTGTGTGCATTTAATGAGAGATGCATTTTGAAACACGTGTCTCAAAGAAATCTCGTTCCTTAAGTATGGTGGTCAACTAGGAACAAAAGAGGTTGCCTTACACATGTCAACATTGTCTCTTCTGGGAGCTCTGGAACTAAAAATAAAATTATATCACCCTAAAATATAATAACTTGCTTGCAGTGTTGATAGAAGCAGGAGTTGGGTGAAGTATTCTCAGGCAGCTGAGATTCTCGGTGACTTGGAAAAGGCAAAAGTGTATTTCCACAGTGTAAAACTAGATCATCTCTGTGAAGCAGAGACCCTGTGTTTCTACTGCGGTGTCTCTACCACCAGAGCTGAGTGGAGAGCCACTGCCTGAACCAGCTGCTGAGTCCACACCTGGCTGGGTCTACCCATTCCCCTCTCGGGAGCCTTCCTCCTCACATCTTGCTCCCTCGATGCCATGTACTTTGTCTGGTCATGAGAAAACAATGTGAGGGCAGGGTAACTGTGGCAACGAAAGAAATATATCAAGTTGATCAAACGTATGGGTTTATTATATGCAACCCCCAGTTCCCAGAGGTCACTAAGTACTAGTGGAACTGCTGTCAATGTTTCAGAAAGACCACTGGAAATTTCACACTGATTCACATCGGTGTTACCCAGACTAACTATGACATCAATGTTCTTTTTGGCTTAAATTATATTCTCAGTAGGATTATTTTAGGCTCTTCAGGAGCTCTGAATACCATGTAAGCATATTATAGGTTAGCAAAAGTTAATAAATAATAATAGATGAAAATCAAGGTATCCTGGAGGACAAGATAAAGTGATAAAAAGGATTTCTGTGGGTTAGGAAGGGTAGGAAGCACATTTTCAAACAAACAATAAAACAAAGTGTGCGCGCATGTGCGCACACACACACACACACACACACACACACACACACGGACTCTTCAAAATTTATCTGCAAGAAATCCCCCTCCCCTAGTCCCAGTTTCCCCTGATTGTGTAACAACTCACTGGGCAGGTCAGGGAGGTTTTCCAGTAACTGGCCTCTTGTGATCTGCGGTGGTCCCGGAGTCCTCTCTCACTCTCCTCTATCCAGCTGTGACCCCAGAAGCTGCTCATCCATTTGGCAAAAGACACATCATCATCATCCTCATCTTTGTGTTCCATGTAAAGGTGATTCAAAATATTGAAGGCCTGTCTCTAAATCTCACAGAGAAAAATCATCCAACAGGGCTGACCTGAGGACAACACAGGATCTCTCTGCCAAAAGAAAATGAAATTGGTATTTTCAAATGGTCTCTGATGATGGGATCCCTACAGAAAAAGATTTACTAAATAACCTCTTCACTATCAGGCAGCCTCAGGCACTTTCTATTTATAAATGGCGCAGCCCACATAACCCTCCCCTCCCCGGCCTTTTTAAATGGAGAGGCTCTTTCATCCTTCCATTGCTGTGCTTCTGCCTCCCAGCCTAAGAATGGGAAGCAAAGTCCCCTTCCTGATTTTCCCTGTGCTTTACTGTCAAAGGCATGTGATGGCATCTCCAGCTGTCAATGATGATGGAGCATGACCTTCATAATATGCCTGTCAGCATCAGGCCAGCTCTGAAATGGGGCCATTTACGAGGGACAAATTGAACACAGCCTGCAAGGTGGCCAGCTGTTGGTATGTCATCTCTAGAGCTAGATAGTCTCTTCATAAATACAATTCATATTGATATAAAAAATCTAGCTCCTGAGGCAAAGGGAGCTGTTTTTCAGTCACGTATTGTTTTAACGTGTACAAATGTAAATAACAAATCTGTAGAAGAAAATGTATACACCTTAAGTGTACAGTTTGATGAATTTTTCCATACATATACCCCTGCAGGCAAAGACAGAACATTCATAGCACTCCAAAAGGCTCCTCTTTCCCCCTCCCCATCCATAATCCATCCAAAAGAGTTACCACATCTGACCTCTATCTTTATAATTTCCCCTGTGTTTTTAATTTCTTGTACGGAATTATATGAATGAGTCATTTTGTGGCATTCTACATTATGTTGGTGAGATTTATACCTGCTTTTGTAGTAATAACAGTGTGTGATGTAGAATACTGCATTCAATGACTACCCCACCTTTTTAATTCCATTATTATCAATGGTCATTTATAGCTATAATTTGGGTTGTTTATATTTGAGGATATTTTAAATAAAACTTCAATGAAAACTGCAGTCTTGTCTTTTAGTGGGTTTTTTTTTTAAAGCAGGGAAACAAATTTATTGAGCTCCTACTTTTTGTCATTTATGTTATTTCACAAATAGTAGTTTTGTTTTGTTTTTTCTTTAAAGAAGGAAGGAAAGGAGAGTAGGAGGAAGCATTTAAGGAAGAAAAAAAGAATGAGGAGAAAGAAACATCTTTATTTACCTAGCTGTTCATGTTCTGTCTTGTTGTGTTGGGTTTTTATCCCAGCCCTGAGTCTCAAACCTGGGTCCCGGGGCTGTACATGGTCCACAACCAGCTCTCAGCCACCTGAGCCACCAACAAGGGCACACCCTGCCTATACTATTCTCATGATAACAACCCTGTACCTGGGAGATGTGTATCATTCTATATGGATGAGGAAACTGATATGCAAATAGAGCATCACCTGCTTAAGGTGAAATAGTGAAAATCAGCACAACCAATTTTGAAGCAGGGAGAAGACTAACAAAATCAAGGCTCTTACCACCATCCTTCCAGTATTCAGAATCTAATAAGCTATATCAAATCTTTGATCAATCTTTCATTTTTAAACAGAGGGATTCTTGGCCATTTTCTATGAGAATATTCTTCCCTGAAGTGCAAAAGATGGGGTTAATCATTGCCACCAATGTTCTTAGCGTAAGGTAACACAACTTTTGTGTTATTCAGGATAAGTCACCAAAGCATAAAGTAGCTGGCATCATTTTTATTTTTTGCTTTAGATAATGAGATACATGCTTATTGAACAGCCACAAGTCTCGTCCAAAAGCAAGTTAGAGTAGGATGTAGTAGAGCCATCCTATTTCAGCAGACATGGAGACCCCTATCCTGTTTTGAGAGAGACCCTCTGCTGACTCCGAAATCAATGCCAGCCATACATTTAACCGCATCCTGTGTCCACATTGTCTCTGTTGAAACCTCCCATGTTCATCGTCCCTAGTCTCATCCCCATTCTTTTTCTCGAAGAAAAACAACTGTCTGATGGTTTACACTTACCCTATAAAGAGTGTACCAAGACCTAAGCCCATTGGAATGCTCACTGGGCAGTAAGCTTTCCTGGCCTGCACATGGGACAATAAAGTCATGCATCAGAGTGTATCAACTCCCTTGTCTTGGTCTCTTTTGCCCTGGGTCTCTCACTTATCATTTTATATATATATAAGCATTTTCTTTTCATTTAGTTGTTCCCACCAACCCCAGGTCTTGAACTTGGGACCTTGGAATGTGTGTGGGACTGCTCACTGAATGTATTAGGCTGCTGGGCCAACAGGAGGTGCCCTACTTTGTAATTTTTAGAAATTGGAGGAAGCCTGCTTTTCAACAAGCCAGAGGAGAAACAAAAAGTAATGCACAACAATGAAGAAGATGATCAGCAATATGGTATTGCAAATTTGGTAAACAGACTTCTTGTGATGGTCATTTTGCAATGATACAAATGTGAAATCATTCTATTGCACACCTGAAGCGAAAATAGCATTGTATATTAATTACAATTCAATTTTTAAAAATTTAAGGAAAAAAATCTACCTGGTTTTCTAAGATTCACTTTTATGCTAATAGAATTTTGTGTTGTTTTAGGTCTCAAGGGCTCTATTTTATATTAAAACATTATTTCGTCACAAATGTGGACTGAATGTGTATACAAGAAGAGTAATATGTTTCTGTGAGTCAAAATGAAAATCTGCGTGCTAGGCTACACTTACATTATCTGAAAAATTCCAAGTGCTCTTCATCACAGCTGTAAGGTTTTTCTGGGCTCCGCGAGGAGAAAATTTCCATCAGACAGAAAGCAGAATAGTCAGGGCTTTATTGGACTTTGCGCTCCCGGGCGAAACTCCCAAGTCCGCAAAACGGGCCTGGGGAAGTCACGCGCAGAACAAAGGGGGACCGGCTCTTTAAGCAGAGGAATTTCGCGGGCTTCCCATATCACGATTGGGGATTGGCCCTGTGAATCCAGGTGTGGGGGTCGTATCCCTTATTCCGACGTCATCCACCTTTTTCCCGGGCTTGGCCGCCGGGCATGCCCGCTGTCCCTGCCCGCTGTCCCGTCTTTCTGAGCCAGCCTAACAATAGCCTTTGTGCTAAAAGACATGCAAAATAGCTGCAGAAAAGGTGTGCTGGCAGTGGATGGCTGCTTAGCCAGATATAAATATACAGCTCACTTGAGGCAACTCCCTGAGAAGCCTCTTTGCTGGCAGAACATATGTCCATGCCCAGTGCTCCGTGTCCAGATATGTTTCCTCAGTTAGAGATCAGGTTGTGTGAGCTAGAGAGGCAAGGACCCACAGAACAAACATAATTTAGACAGATTTGCCCAGATTTATATGGCAGTTGGTTATTCACCCCAGAAGCCTCTGCCATAGCAACCTCAGCATCACCAGATGGTATGGTGCCTCGGAGAGACTGATCCTCATCTTGCAAAGATGTTGAAACACGAATGTTCCACAGCCACATAGTTCATCCTTGCCCTCTGTGAACTGGAGAGGTACGTGGCTAAAGTGCTTCTTTCTCTTTTGGGGTGATCTTAGTGTCCCATTAAGGCACTATGCTCCTTAAGTAGGCTAGCTAGCAGGCAGATTATCTCCTCTTTCAAGGTCTGGTTTTCAGTTTCATTTCCTTAATGATTTAAAAGTTGGGTTTCAGAGGTCCATCAGACAGGACAGTAACAGAATTTGGGGGGTTTTGTTTTTGGTTTTTAGTTTTGCGTTTTTTTTTTTTTAAAGGAAAGGTGCAGACAGGAATGAAGGTGAGCACAGGCAGGCAGGTAGGAAGAGAGAAAAGGAAGAAGCGCTTTTTAAATTTTAATTTAGTTGTTCACACTGGCTGTCCCCTCTCCCCTCAACCTGGGATTCGAACTCAGGGGTATGTGGCCTGGCTCCTTCGGAGGCAATTAATCCAACCACCATGCCAGGGTATGCCCAGGATTTGTTTTAACTGGCTTAATGGAGACCCCCTGAAGAGCATAATGAATATCAATACTAGGAGGCTGTCACCCTGCTTCATGGGGACCTCCTGAAAATAATTTTGCTCTAAAATTACCTTGGCTAAGAGGGTGGAAAGAGTTAACATGGCAACCTGAGACTGCCTAGTCTTAGAAAAGCCTCCTTGAAAGCATGGCCCTTGGCTGGCCTCTGGGAGCTGGGCTGGTAAACAGTTCCCCATAGTGATATAATTTTTCTCTAACTCATCAGTGTGGCCTAAACTGCTTACAAAATCAGTGTGGTTTATACTGAACAACTGCTGAATTTTGGCACATGCTAGGCAGTGTGCCTGCACGACCAGCTCCTAATAAAAAACCTTGGACACTGAGTCTGCCAAAGTTCCCCTGGTAGACAACAATTTGCACATATTGTCACAACTTGGCGCTGGGGGAATTAGGCACGTCTTGTGCTACTCCACTGGGAGAGGACTCTTTGGAAGCTTGCACCTGCTTTCCTCCAGACGTCACATCTGTGTCCATTCACTTTGCTCAATTTGCTTTGTATACTTTCTCTGTAATAAATCTTAGTTACAATTACAATTACATGCTAAGCCTTGTGACCTTTTAGAGAGTCACTGAATCTTTTAGTGAAGAACTCTACAAGACCCCCAATACAGCAAGTAAAAGGAACCCTAAAACTTTAGCCAAAAATTTTCCCGAAGCCACAAAATACAAATTTACCCCTGAAAAAAAAAAGAGTAATATATAAAATTAGCCCATTTTCATTATTTTCCAAGTTAAGCCCATTTTTTTAAATATGAAAGCAAGATGACTCCTTGCTTTGCCTGAAATAAAGCTTCTCTAATATGCGCCCCAACTTCAAACTATACTACAAAGCAACGGTCATCAAAACAGTATGATATTGGAATAAAAACAGACACACTGATCAACAAAACAGAACTGAGAACCCAAAACTAAACCCACACACATATGGACAGTTTAATTATGACAAAGGAGTCAAGAGCATACAGTGGAAAAAGGAAAATCTCTTCAATAAATGGTGTTGGAAAAACAGGACAACCGTACACACACACACACACACACACACACACACACACAAATGGAACTAGACCACTATCTTATACCACACACAAAAATTAATTCAAATGATTGAATGTATAACCTAACACTACAAAATACTTAGATGAAATCATACTCAATACCTTCTAAGACATCAGCTCTAGAGATGACCTGACACAAATGCCAATTAACAAAAACAAAACTAAGTAAATGGCACTACATCCAATTAAAAAGCTTCTGTCTAGTGAAAGAAATCACCACGGAAATGAAAAAGGCAATCTACTCACTGGGAGAAGATATTTGCAACTCACACATACAACAAGAGATTAATACCCACAATATATAAATAACCCAACAACAACCAACAACAGCAAATAACCCTAACAACTCCATCTTTTAAAAAATGAACAGAGAGCAATGCCCCAGTAGCCTGACAAGTTAAGCTGGGTGCAGTCTACATACATCTCAAGGTCTGCGGTTCAAAACCCAGGGCCAGGAAAACAACCAATGACGAACAGCTGAATAAAAGAGAGTTTCTATCTTCTTTTTCTTCCTGCCTGCTTGCCTACTCGTCTTCATTCCTGCCTGTACCTTTCCTTTAAAAAAAAAAATGCCTCAAGAAGATGTGGTATATATATATATGTATACATACATACATATATATATATATATATATATATACAATGGAATACTATGCAGCCCTGAGAAGAAATGAAATCCTGCGATCTGAATCAACATGGAGGCATCTAGAGGGGATGATGCTAAGTGAAATAAGTCAAAAGAAAAAAGGCGGCTACCAGATGACCTCACTTCATTGGTGCAATGTGAACAGATGAAACAAAGGAACAGATGAAACAAAACCAACCCTTGGACACTTGCAAAAGAATTGAAGTGATCAATAGGGTATGGGACAGGGTTGCCAGGGGAGGTACAATGGTGAAGGACACCTGGTTATTTGGTGGAGAGCAGGGTATATACGACATATATATGAGGAATGAGGAACCCATATATATGAGTTTATTTTGTAAAAATAGTAAGTTTTTAAAAATGGACAGAGGGCATTTTAAAAAAATTTTATAACATACCACTGCTGATACAAAAACTAGAAAGAAAACTGTTTTCAGAAGTTTGGCTATAAAAATCTTGGGTATATAAATATCCAATTACTTTGGTATATATTAAGTTAAGTTCTGCAGGATTAAGTTCTGCAGGATTTTGGCTAACAGTAGTCCCGATAACCAAAAGTCGTTATGTGTCAGAACAGGCTTGTGTGAGACAATTCATCATCATTTTCACAGGAGACCTTTAAACACAGCATTGATTCTCATCCACTAGAGATGGAATCTGAGCAGCTTTGCCTCTGGGAGTATTAATTATATGACCTTTCAAGGTCTTTTTTATCCCCAATACTCTAGTATTTTACAACAGATTGAACATACTAATCGTTAAAATTTACCAGTATGTAGAAAACTATTAGTTCTGCTCATCAGTGTATAATTGCATTTGTGAACTGGAAGATTCAATGGAGTAACGATGTCAACTTGGCATGCTTTGGTGGCCTAGCGGGTAAAGCCATTAGATGCAGTTCACATACGTCCTAAGGACTCAGGTTCGAGACCTGGGACAAGAGGGAACAACGAAGATAAACAACTAAATAAAATAAATAAAGTGCTTCTTTCTCCTTTTTATTCATGCCTTCCTGTTTGCACCTTGCCTTAAAAAAAAGTCAACTTTTCCCACATTGATCCATAGGCTTAATAAAATGTCTATCAAGGTGCTTGCAGAAATCTTAAAAAACAAAAGCTTATTCTAAAATTTATATGGAAATGCAAAGAACATGAATAATTACAAACAATTCTGAAAATGAAGAATAAAATGGAAAAATCATCCTATACCATGTTAAGGTTACTGCAAGACAATAATCAAGACGATTTGCTGTGAGTGTAGGGAAGGGAACAGAAAACCAATGGAACCAATGGAAGGGAATAGAAAATAAATAAATAAACCTATATATACATATGCTCAACTGAATTTTTGAAAAGATGTAAAAGCAATTCAATGGAGGAATGATAACCTATTCAACAAATGGTGGTAGAGAAATTGAACATCTACAATATTTTTAAAAATGAATTTTGACCTACATCTTGTAACTTACAGAAAAATTAAATTAAAATGAATCACTCCTTAGATGTGAATTGTAAAGCTATAAAGATGTTAGAAAAAATGTAAGAGAAAATCTTTGAGATAAATAGCTAGACAGAGTTCTTAGATTTGACACTAGAAATATAATTCATGAAAGAAAAATAGATGAATTAAAAGATCTCATTGAATTAAAAATGTTTGCTTTATAAGAGACCCTGTTAAGAGAAATAAAAGACAAACTGAAGACTAGAGAAATATTTGTAAACCATGCATCTAACAATAACTAGTATGCAACAATAGCAATAACTATTGGAATTCAACCTTAAAATAATGAACAACCTAACTAGAAAATAAGCAAAAGGCCTGAAAGACATTGCCACTGAAAAGGATATCCAGATGGAAAATAAGCACATGAAGATCTGTTCAATTTCATTAGCCATTAGATAAAAGTAAATTAAAATCACAATGATATGTCACTACACACCTATCAGAATAGATCATTTAAAAATAAAATAGTGCTAACACAAATGCTGGAGAAGAAGCAGAGAATTGATCTCACTCACACATTGCTGTTGAGAATGAAAAATGGTGTAATCACTTTGGAAAACAGTTTGCCAGTTTCTTTAAAACAAAAAATGCAATTACCATAATATGATTCATCAAGTGCATTTTCTGGCATTCGTTCATTAAGAAATTAAAACATATTCATGTAAAAACCTGCACATGGGAGATTTGGTAAACACAGCTTAGATTGACCTTAAGAGAATCATACTTAGTGGAAAAGTCCAATTTCAAAAGGATAAATACGATATGATTTTATATATATAACATTCTTTAAATAACACAGTCACAGAGATAAAGAACATATTAGTGATTGTCAAGGTTTAAGAATCCAGAGAAGGGTTGTTGATGTAAGAGCCGAGCATCAGGGAGCTATGTATAGTGAAACAGTTTTCTATTTTGATTGTGGTAGTAGTGCACAAACTATATATATGCTTAAACTTTACTGAAATACAACAATCACATACACAAATGAGTGCACAGATAACAGGTGAAGTCTGAATAAGTTCTGCAGACTAATCAACATTATTCCTGATTTTGATATTGTCCTAGAGACATGCAAGTTGTCAATATGTGGAGACATAGGGTGGAAGGTACATAAGACCTCCATCTATATTTATTTGAAATTTCCCATGAATCTATCATTCTTTAAGTAAAATGAGTAGCACCAAGAAAAAGAAAATTCTCTAAATGGTTAGACCAAAATGTTATTGATCTAGGGTATTCTGGAAAAACAACGATGAAGACAGCATAGGTTTTCAATCACTCTGAAACCTCACACAAAAGCCAATAGAGCAACGATAAAGGGAAACACCAACAAGCAATTTTACAACAAATATAGGTGACAAATATAGGTCTTCCACAGCAATAGCTAAAGACCTGGTATAGTTGCCCATGCAGGGGGAAGACGAAGGAATAAGCAGGGCACTGAGAACAGGAGAACCACAAAATAGCAAATAATTAGGAAAATATAGGGACCAATTTAAGAATAGTAACTAAAACTAGAAAGGATTTATTCTACCCAGTATTAGATGAGTACAAAAGAAAAAGAAAACTGTGAGAAGGAGGATTGAAAGAGATAGAAATGTTCAGCCACTGTGAATTTTCAAAACTGACTTCCCAGGCCTCCTTTTAGGACAGAGCCCACACTGAGAAGCTGCGAAGAGTGGAGTCAAAATTAAAGCAGGCAGAAACAACAGAGATGAAGAAAAGAGGTCTAAAACAAAGAGGAGTAAAAGAATATAGTCAGCAAATCTTAGAAAGCAAAACACCATATTTTTAATAGAAGTTATTATTAATTTTTTTGGCAAAGCCATACCAATTTTAAGATATTGAACTAGCTTCTCAGTTATGGGTAAAACACACTACACCCACCACCAGAGTTCCAGGGTCCTTTACCACCAGCTTGTTCCCTCTCTCCTTCCCTCTGCGCTGCACTCCCTCCTCTCCTCGTAGCCATCATCTTGAAAAGGCCTTTATTTTAAACACTACACAATCACAACAGAAGAGGGAGCTCTATGAAAATTTTTCAAATATTCCTGAACCCAATGCCATTCTTAGTTCAGGAATTTCACATGCAAATAGAGAGCTGTGAAAATATCAAAGTAAAATCCCACACAACATGTCTATAAGAAAAATGACATTATGTAATTGAACAAGGTCTCTACAGGCAATGAAGAATGTCAGAAACACGTGCCTTCAAAACAGATCAATGTTGTTATGTTATTTCAAAGTGAACTAAATGACATTCACAAAGTGATGTAAGACATGAAAAACACAACGTAATACAGAATTATAATAATGCAGAAATTATCTGACAAAGTTCATGAAAGAATTAGATATAAAGATGTAGAAACCAGGATTAACATAGAAGGAACTCAAGAGTGAATAGATACAATTAATAATGCTTTCAAAGAAATAGATGAAGCACAACCTGGTAGCCTGGCAATTTAGTACCTTTATGCACAGTCCACATACATCCCAAGGTCTCGGATTCAAGACCCTGGGCCTGAGGAGGGGATGGGCAGCATTCTAAAAAAAGAGAAAAGACAAAAAATAATAAAAAAAGGAAAAGATCTAAAATATATTAAACGGATTCAAGACAAAGTGACAAATATTGAATTTCTGTAAAAAACACCCTCACATTATAGATACGGACTACCTGAAAAAGAAATCCAAAGGAAGGGATCAGAACCAATATTTAAAGCTATACTTCAAGAAATGTTCCTGATATAGAAAAAAGGGAATCCTTATCCACTGTCGGTGGGAATGTTAGTTGGTGGGAATATAAATTGGTACAACCACCTTGGAAAGAAGTAAAGAGTTTCCTCAAAAAGATAAAAATAAAAATTCCAAATGTAGTTCTTTCACTTCTGGGTATTTAATCAACAAACATTAAAGCTCATTCAAAGAGACAGATATGCACCCTGGTGTTTATTGCAGCATTATTTACAATACCTAAGAGATGGAAGAAACGTAAGTGGATAATGAATATGTTACATACACACACACACAGATACACACAGTGGAAACTACTATTCAGCTATAAAAACAAATATAATAAAATGAAAGTCTACTGCTGGTAGCCACATGGCTGGACCTACAGAGAATTGTTTACTGAAATGTCAGAGGGAGAAAGACAAACACTTTATTATTTCACTGATAGAAAGCAAACAAATGCAACAAAAAAGAGTTTATAAGACAAAGTTAGTGGTCACCAGAAGGGAAGAGGGACTGAGGATGGGCAAATTAAAGGTAAAGGGGGTCAATTATAAGCTGAAGGATAAAACTGAAGTCAGTGATGACCTTTATGTACTATGTACAGATGTTGGTTTGTAATGATGCACACCTTAAACCCATATAAAATTATGATGCAGTGCAATAGAAAAAGTTTTTTAACTTCATTTTTTTAAAGAAACTTTCCTGGGGGGGAAATTGGTATAGAACTACATATTGAGAATCGTAACACTTTGTGGGCATGTGCAGCACTCGGCCTCAAGAGTTTGGTCCATGCGAGGCTCTTAGCACCACAGCGAGGGTGCCTATGAGAGATGGGAGCCAGGCCGTGATCATCAGTCCTTGAGGGTGTAGCTGTGAACTTTGCCCCAGAAGACTGGACTTCACGGAATCACTCCCAGAGGACATACTACAGACATGCCATGTTGGAGACCTGTAGGAATCTGGCCTCCGTGGACTGCTGCTCTCAAGATAGGACCAATAGATCAAGTCCACAGCAAGATTTTATGGAGAATGAAATAGCCAGTCAAGAAAAAAAAATAAAAGTACAGTTCATAAGAAATGGTCCCTGGACTGCTTTTGGAAAAACAGATGCTTCCTAACTTTGAAGATCAGCACAAAACCCAGAAGTGTCCAAGAAGTCATTTGGTGGAGACTATATGAAAGTAATAAAGGTAATCAATGGGGAAATCACCTGATGGCAAATCTTTCTGTACCTGAGTCATCCTATTGGTTGAAGCCATATGGATGCACTAAGGGTGGAAGCACCTTCACGGATTGTTCTTTCCTTAATAATCATCAAGGATCTCAAACTGCACATAAACTTTATCAATGTGGGGAATGTAGGAAAGAACGCAATTATGTCTCCTACCTAAACATTCATGTGCAAACAGGCATTGTAGAGAAATTCTACGAATGTCAGGCTATTAGGAGATCATCAAAAAGATGTGAAAGATCTCAATGGTAAAACATCTTCCTAGTGTAAGAAATGTGGAAATATGTCGAGCTGCCTCTCATCTTCTCTGAGCCTTGGTGTATTCATTTCTATTCATCTTGCTAATATGAACACTTAAGATAAGAAGTATGTCTGCATTACCCCCTCATCTGTACTACATGCATTTTGCTATATCAAACTTTAACACATTGTGCATTTATATAAACCTTGTCTCATTTTCATCACAATGTCTAGACATCCTCTCAGCAATTCTTTCTTGAACACCAAGGTAATGTGTGGGGTTGTGGCAGTCACCTTACAGAAGCCACCTCTCTCTAGACTTAAGTGAGAAAAGTACATTTTTATTTGGTGAAGCCACAAGTAAATCAGGTTTTCTGTTACTTCTGGCTAAATACAGTCTCAACCCTGTGGGACGTTTTGGGGATTGATGTTCTGCTACTGCTCTAATTTATTGATTCTAGTAGATTACAGATTCTCTTAGATTTTCTATGGAGATAATAATGTTGCTCATAAATAGTCACTTCTTCCTTTGCAATATCAGTTAATTAATTTTTTTCTCTTATTTTGGCTACCACTTTTGGAAACTGGAATCTTTGATTCTTGACTCCAAAGAGAAAACTGCTACTAACATTTTACTGTTAGGTAAAATGTTTACTTAGACTTTCAGATGATCTTTTATATCAAGGTTTTAATGATGAAAATGTTTTCCTAATTGTGTCATAATTATGAAAAAATATTAACATTGGTTAAAGATTGGTAGAAGAGTGTGGTAGATTAAAATAATTGCAACTTTTCTGCTACTTCTCCCATTGAGAATTGGAGTCTAATTCACCTCACCACAAATCTGCTCTGGCCTTAATAATATGCTTGACTCATAGAATGTGGTAGAAGGGATGTCTGAAGAGGCAATGCAATCTCCTCCTGGGGCTCCTTGGGATAGTTTTTCTATTATTTTAAGATACCACATAAGGAGTCTGCTTATACTGACTGCCATGCTCAAAAGGCCACAAGAAGATACTCCACTTTATAGTCTGAAATGAGGCCAGTCTTTAAGCCATCTTTACCAAGGTGCCAGCAAGGAGAGCCATCCTGCATCCTCCATAGAGCCCATCTACCAGGAGAATACTTTGGTGTCACCAGGATGGAGAATATGTTGCCCGAATCCCTGAGCAACAAAATTATGAGACGTAATATATAGTTGTTTTAAGTCAATACCATTTAGATAACAATTAAGCAGCAATAGATAACCCGAACATAGGTACAGAAACTGTTTTTTATGGTTTTATATTATGATTTACGTAATTTAACAAAATTGAGTCCCCTCTTCATTGCTGGAGTTGAGGTCAATTTCTACTGGTTAGGAAAAACAACAAAAGTTAAAGATAGGGAAGCACAGTCTAGAGGCCCTCAGGTCCAGTGCTAGACCAATGGCAAATTCAGGTCTGCAACACCAGGGCTACTAGTCTGTGACAAGTGAATGAAATGATTCCCTTTACAGGTAGACACTCCACTGCAGGCCCATCACTTAGTGATGAACCAGCATCGTCATGCACACCAGAAAAGGGAGCCCCTCTCTCCAGACATGGGCAGATACCACTCCTTGGTGATAAAAGTATAGGCCACACTTTAGGCCCCGCATGCTTCAGCATCCTTGTGCAAGCTACAATTAGCATAACTTATAAGTAATACCTTTACAAATTAAAGTGCAGGGCAACATTTCTACATTTGCAAATTCTATGTGACACAAATTCTTGTGGGTGACAATGAACTAAGTTGGTGAGGGTGGAAAGATCTTATAAATCTCTGTGAGTGGGCAGAAAAGTATCAAGTGATTGCATAAAGTATACACATGAGCCATCAGTCACAGCTAAGGAGAGGGAATGAGCGTTACTGTAGATTGCTCCCTGAAGACAAATGCAAAGCCTCCTCTGACAGTCAAAAGAACAGTCACTTGATTGAATCATAAGTGACATTCCCCCAAGAAAAAAAGCAGTACCACCCACTCAGCTGATGCTTTGATGGAACTTAAAGAAGGCATAAGTCATCAGGATAAAGCATGGAAAAATATTAACGGCAAGAGGTTTCAGAGGAAACAGGAACTTCTGTGTATCATTAATGAGATAGGAAGGACAAACTAAGAAGATCCTTGCTTCTACTGAGGTAGTAACAATGACCAAAGTATGCTTGGGACTAGGAGCTAACAATAGCTACATTGATTTTGGTGGTAGATTTAGACTATTTCTGATGATGGCAGCAGTAGCAGTAACTGAGTTAGTTTCCTAGCTGTTAACAGGGGTTTGGAACAGCCATAGTGATACTAGATCGTTATGTTGGTAACAGTAATAGAGATAAAGCTGCAGTCCAAGAACTTATCCAACACTAACCAATTGCTTAATTATCACTCACCAGATTGCTGGTATTGTGTTGGATGGATAAATAGGTGCGTTACCAAACACCCATTATATTTCCAACCCTGTGACTGGTACAGGAGTACAAAGATGACTTAAATATAGTCTCTACTTTTGAGAAACTCAGAATGGAGCATGGGTACCACACAAGAGGACAAATAATTATGACAATGTGGTAACTGTGGAGAAGAAATATAAACTGCTGTGTAGTCCAATACAAACAACAGAAAACATATTCCTTTGCTTTAACATAGAGGATTAAATGAGACATTGTTAGATACTGTACACGATATAAATGAGATACAACTCTTGATCCAAGACACTTACAGTTAGGTTGATAAAGCATTACCTGAAACACAAGGTATATAGGTGACATGTTTTTAAAAAGTTATAAAAAAAAGGTATTTTGGTGAGTTTAGAGGAAAGTCTGCACTCAAATATGATAAGGAAAAAAACATTCTACTTATTTTTCTACCATTTTTCTTTCTTTGATATCTTTAGTGGAATGTTCATATCCTTAAAACAATACTTGTTAAGGGCTTGCTATATACTGCTGTGGACCAAATGGTTGTGTGCCCCCAAAATTCATTTGTTGAAGGAGTAACTCCCAATGTGATAGCATATGGAGATGGAGGTTGTGGAAGATAATTTGGGTTAGATGAGGTCATGAGTGTGGGGCCCTGCTCTGGTGGGAGTGATGTCCTCATAAGAGACATTAAAGAGCTTGTTCTTTTACTTTCCCCACAAAAATAGAGACTATGCGAGAATACAGCAAGCAGCAGCTACCTTTAAGTCAGAACAGAGCTCTTCTCATTAACAAAATGGACCATAACCTTGAGCAAGTGACTGTACCAATAGATATATATTTTGTGTAAACACACAATCAGCTGTGAAGTCTTAGTCTCTGTAATATATTTTCAATGTTTCTCTTCCTTTACCTGCTCTTGCTACCTTATGAGTTCAAATGTGTGAAAACAACAGTATGTCTGATGCATCACAGGTACTCAATAGTTTCTTCTCTTATTTTTCCTCTCTTTTCCATTTTCTCCAGCTTTTCTGAACCCTGTATCAGCTTCTCAGCCTCAAGTGCTTCTCTTGTCTCTACTGTATGTGTCTTTCCACATCTAGATGAGAAAATCTCTAGAGCTGTGCTGTCCAGTATAGTAGCCATGGCCACATGAAACCATTAAATGCATTAAATGCATACTTCCCGTGCTCAATAGCCACATGTGGTCAGTAGCTACCATGTTGAACATCACAGATATAAAGACTCTAACACCACAGAAAGTTCTACCAAACAGCATTTATCTAGAGAGTGGTCACAGAGTAGAAAAATCAGAAGAATGTCCTCTCCTGAAAACAAGGGAAAGTGTTCCAAGGAGGGAATGACTAATAGTGTCAAGTGCGTCAATTAAAAAAAAAAAAAAGGTATATGGCATCCCAAAACAAACAAGCACATGAATTCAGTTACTTTTAAGACAGCTTCAGGCTAGTAATAAACTTAGAAACTGGGTTACAACAAATTTTGGATAAAATAGGTGAAAAGTAGAAGTAGCAGTTGTATACGATTCTTGAGTAATTTTTCAGTGCGAAAAATAAAGCAAATAGAAATCTAAGAAAGTGTCAAAAGAGGACTGAGCTGTGGCATGTTTGTAGACCCACTGAAATGTCTGACCACCAAACAGCTGGTCACTAACTCTACCAATTAGCTTTTCATATAGCTATGACAACTGAGGAGATAGAATCATATCATCTTAAAGCCTTATAAATCATCTAATCCAGTAGTTACATTATATTAAAAAGCAGACACACACACACACAGCTCAATAGTATTGAAACCATTCGGTGTAAGAACTCGTGTCTTCTACATGCCAGTCTAAAGGATGTTCTATATCATTCAACTGCCTAAGATACAAACCAGAGAAGAGGTGATGAAAGTTTCTCTTTAATTTCATTAATCAAGCAAGAAAAATAAAGGAGACAAGTAAAATAAACCATATTCATAGTCATAAGAAAATGTCTTCAATTTTTTACAAAGTTTACTTCTCTCCTTTAAAATTCAAAAACAAAGAACAAAGCACAGTAACTATTTTGTTACAAACATTAGTACTGAAAGGTGTTATCTAATTAAATCTTTGTTATAAGAGAGGTGTGTGTATCTTTGCTGTCTCACAGCACTATATGCATCAGATCACTAAGGTCACAGAGCTTGTGACCTTTCTTAGTTCTAGCTATAATCCATTAGAAAATGAAGGACAAAAATGGGAGAAAAGAGATGAATAGGCTAGACAACAGAAATGAAATGTTTTAATAAAGTATAAAAGTAACAAAAACAAATTCATATACTAATGCTGATCTTAAAAATAAAATCAAATGAAACCAACACTTTAGATAAATAATAAACAAAATGTTTCAAAAATGCTAAATTTGTTTGCCTTTGGAGAGAACTGCATGGCTGGAAATAGGGGTCAGAGAGATTTTTCACAGTAACCTTTTTTAACTTGGATTTTAACCATAACAGTCTATGACCCATTCCAATAAATAAAGTTCTTTTCAAAAACTTTAAATGTTTTAATTCCTACCAGTTTGCAATTGCCATTAGCATTCTACAATCCCCTAGGAGGCTGAGGAAAAACTGAAATTTTAGTTTTTCAGAAAAATCCTTATTCAGTTCTGAAAAGACAAGGGAGAAATTATGTGAAAGGGAAGAAAATTTGCATTTGGGAATTGAAGATTAAGAAAGAGGAAAAGCTAACTGCCTGCAACAATCACTATTTGATCAAGTCAGTTCTACTGCTACTATTTTTGGCTCATCTTTTTATTCTGTTGCTAAGGAACCCTATTGCCTGAAAGCAATTTACTAATAGGAACCAAGACGAAGAGAATAGCAGTGATCCTGAAACTTTTAAATTAGGTAATTCTAATTGAACCTATTCGTGCCACTTAATACATCTTCTTTCAATCTTTTATAGTTCTGATTCTGAAAACCCTCGGTTGTACCCAAAAGCAAAATGACTATTTGCAAAACTCTTAATACAAGTACCTGTAGACCAGTATACCTGAAATAGGGAAGGGGGCGGGGCGGGGGGGTTAGTGAGAAGCCTAGTTCTGGTTTCTGATTTTCTATTAATATTTGTCTTTTTTTTTTCTTGAAAAAATACCATGAATTCCAAACAATGCCTTGCAAGGGAATTTTCGCATTTTGTGGTCACATGCAGAGTAAGAAGGAAAGATTCGACTAAGTTATTACCTATAGAAAGCTCTGAATCGGAATTTTGATCTGTGAATGAGGCGAAGAGGGTAAGGCAGTGCACTACAAGCATACAGCGGGCAGATCGGAGGGTTGAGGTGGACAGGAGTACTCCAGAGAGGGTGGTGTGTGAACTGGGATGTCAGGCAAAATCCAGTTCAAGTCACAAACGTGTATAGGAAACCTGCAAGCAGGTGGGAACTCTGGGGCTTCGTACCTCCTCGTCACACACAACGTCATCGTTTATTCCTTGGTGCTGACGGTGAGCCGCAGAGGCTCCATTCAAGTCCTTCCGACCGGAAACAAGCCAGATTAGCGAATTTCCTCTCACATTTCCGCCATCTGCTATTGTCCCCAACAACCTCATACTCATCCAAACTAAAATTAGGCCGCGGTAGAAACCAGATCGGTGATACGGAAAGCTACGTTAGCTTTGAACTCTTTCTTTACACATTTTTAAACGTCCTTCCAATCCGTCGGCTTCCCGAGCACGCGGACAGACAACAAAGCTAACGGTCACAAATCTCAAAAAAGCCAGCGTGGCGGTAATTAGAATCCATGGGGCGGGGATCCAAATTCCACCAATAAACGGGCGGTTCTGAATACGCCCCGCCCACCACCCCTGCCAGCCAGTAACCTTCACAACTCTTCGGCCGCTCCCTCCCATTCTTAGGGCCACTTCTCTTGCTCTGCTTGTCTGCGCAGCGCACACGAGTTCTAAACGCGCTAGTCCTCGGCTCAGCTAGACCAGAGGACCCTCTATCCTTCGTTTCTGAAGGTACAGGGAACGACATCGGCTACGGCCAGAGGCCCAAGACGCGAGGAGTTAGTCTCATAAGCAGCAGCGGAACGAAAGGAAAGAGAAAGGGCTTACTGGACGCCCATCTCCCGCCCAGTTCCCCTTGGCCCGGAAGTGATTCTCTCCGCCTCTCTCCGTCTGCAGTTGGGAAGTGGCAGAAGGACGGCTAGGTCTGGCCCGGCATGCCTTGGGCTTCCGGTGACCTCTGGCCCTTTTCTGTCGTCCGCTCTTTCTGTCGTCCGCTCTCATTGCTGATCGTGCTTGCTCTTTCGTCGCCAGCCTGCCTTCCCTGTCGTCTGCCTTCGCACTCTACCTGGTGACTGTGGCGCCCGCCACCAGCAGAGAGGCAGTGGCAGAGGACACTTGTCATGGCCGCCTCTAAGCCTGTAGAGGCGGCTGTGATCGCAGCGGCTGCCCCCGGCTCGGGGAGTGGGGTGGGCTGTGGCGGCGCAACTGTGAGCCCGGGCACTGGGGGCCTGCCTCGATGGCAGCTGGCGCTGGCAGTCGGAGCACCCCTGCTCCTGGGTGCGGGTGCCATGTATCTGTGGAGCCGGCAGCGGCGGCGCCGGGAGGCCGGGGACCGAGGCGACACTGGCGGCCTGAAGCGCCACAGTGAACGGAAGACCCCGGAAGGCAGGGCCAGTCCAGCCCTGGGCAGCGGACACCCGGAAGGCGCCGGTGCTCACCTGGAAATGGTGAGAAGCAGCCCCGGTCCAACCCTGCAGGCCAGCCGTTTCTTGTCGCCGTGTGCGGGTCTAGGGGTTTCCCATGAGACGGAAGCTGCCATGTGGCAGCGCATGGATTTAGGGAGACTGCTTTCTGGCTGTCTCTTATAGGGAGTGGAGTAATCCGAGGTCATGGGTTAGCGATATTCTTTGACTATACTTTTGGTTTCAGAAAATTTCATTTCTTTTCAGTGACACAGCATTTATTCCTAGCCTTGTGGATCACTTTACAAATGTGATTATCTTATTATCTAGGGAAGGAAGCCAAATTCCGTTAACGATTGGGACGCCGTGATACGAATTGCTTTGGTGATTTCCAAAATCTAGAACTTAATTGGTAATAACCTTTTAATAGCGAGCCACTCCCCTTTTATGAGGATTTTTTTAGAGGGATAGGTCAATGCAGTGACGTTAGTTGCTAGTTAAATGATGTTTAGTGACATTTGTTTTTACATCTTTGGGCGTGCTTAATTAAACCTTTTAGGTGGAAGCAGCTTTATTTATTTTTCATTAATTTTTTTTTTTTTTTTTTTGCCCCGGAACGCTACGTGACCAATCTTGATACGTGTGATAGAGATTTTCAGATGTTAAGCCAACTATCAGAGTATCTGGTGGACTCTTTGTAGGTTTTGTAGAACTATTAAATCCTTTTAAGTACCTGACAGCTGTGCCGACAGTTGGCCTGGCTGCGTTTCACAGCACTGGAATGGGGTAGTGGAAGATTGTGGTTCTAGAGTAAATCAGAGTTCAGAGAAACTTTCATAATAACCCCCAGATATATGCGTTTGTAAGTCATTTCCACTTGGTACTATTCATGTTGATGGCATGTTATTGCTAAGTCAATTAGCTTTAAAAGAAGTTTTAATGTGGAAATTAACTACCATAGTTTTTTTTTAGCCTGTTCTGTCAGGCCTTCTGCCTGGACATGAGAGAGCCAGATAGACTCTAATGGAGAGTAAATAATTGTTTTTTTTTTTTAAAGATGCATTATACTGAAAGACTCATTGGATTGTGAGAACTAGATGAGTGCTTATAGTGGGCTCTCCACTATAAATTAATTGGGAAATTAATTTCCTCTCGGATCTTAGTGTCGTCCCTGTAGTTTAAGAGGTTTAAAATATTGGATTTCTTTTATTTCTTCCAGCCCTAAAAATTGGTGATACTCAGTGCTGTAATGATGGTGATTCTTTCAGTCCATCATTAATTAGTCTTATGTCTGAAATGCTCTATAGCTATTTCCTATTTGATTTGTTAATTACAAAATGGTGCTCAATTTTCATTGCAGTTCCAAGTACTACTACCCCCACCTCATCTGTTTAACATTTAATAGAATTTAGTAAAGCTGCCTTTCCGATTTTAGATTCACTTAATTTTTATTTCAGTTTTTCAGAATTGACTGAGTCAACACTATGATGACTTTTAAACGTTATGGTGTTTCGTAGTTTTATCAGACAAGGCAGTTGCTTATATTTAATAACTTTATCATTACATATTAGACTTTAAGATTGAATTCTTTGGCGTGCCCTGGTGGCTCGGATGTTAAGTTCGTGCCTGGGGCACAACACAGTCCACATATATCCCAAGGACCTGGGTTCCAGACACAGGGCTGGGGAGAAAAACTAAAATGAACAAGTAAGTAGTTTCTTTCTCCCCTGTTCCTTTCTGCTTGCCCTCATTGCTGCCTGCCTGCCTTCCTCTTTTCAAAAAGAAAAAGAATTTTTTGTGTAACTTGAGCTGCTTTCAATGACTTATTATTTTTGACCCAAAATAAAACTGAGTAAAATACTTGGCATGTACTGTCCACCTTGTGAAATTTGTGGGTGGCTTGTACCTGAAATCTTGCTTTGAATTGCTGGATGATACTTTAGCAAAGCAACAATAAGAATGTCTTTGCTGTTTTTAATAGAAATTTGTTTAAATTGTTTGTGATCAATAAATACTGGAAAGACTTTGATTTTTTTGTCTTTTTTATAATTTATCTTAAGAGGAAGGAAACAGACGGGAATGAAGGTGAGTAGCCAGTCAGTCAAGGCAGAGAGAAAGTGGAAAGATACATTTATTTACTTGTTTGTTAATTTCGGTTGTTCCCTCTGGTCCTGGGTCTTAACCTGGACTTTATGTGGGCTATACTGCCTCAGCCACAGACTTAACACCCAAGCCACCCGGGCTTGCTGTCTTTTTTATAATCTAGTTCTCAGAGTTATATCTAAATATAACTGACTACTAATTGTAAGCATTATCTATGGTTTAAGAAATTGCCCTATATATGAATAGCACCTTTAAATAGACCTCACTGGGTCTTGTAAGTAAGGAAACATTTATTTTAACTGACACAAAAACTGGGGGAATCCTCGTGCCCTAGCTGTGCTTTCTTCACCTGAGCAATTTTGATAATGATAGATAACGAATGAGTGTATGTATACATAGTGTTCAGGGTTCAGTGTCAGTGAATAGAAAGGGAAATCGTTTTTTTCTGTTAGCTTGTTTTCCGTAATGTAAAATGCACTAATAAAATTACTAGACTTCTATCTCTGATAGGCTTGGGTTTTTCATGTGTAATGTGTGCCTTATCTTTTTTTTTTTTTTTTTCTGGGATGACAACATTTGTGAATCAGAAGAAAACTCCCAAGTATTTGTCCAATTTTAGGAGATTTTAGGATTTCACTAAAAAAAGACATCTAATAGATACATGATATATTAATAGCATGGGAGATTGAGGTACTTAAAGCATTAAATAATATGCCATTTTTAGCCATTATAAAATCTGCATGGTATGCCATTTTGCTTCAGTAAAAAACGTTCAATTTTTTAATGTTACACACGGATTATCCCACATGAAATGTTAGGAACCTTTAATCTATGTCAGTGCTTGAGAATGGGAAGAAAGAAGTATGCCTAAACATTTTAATAAATGCATCAAAGACTGAGAAACTTGTAGTTATGCAGTTGTCCTTGAAAAAAAGTAATTCTTTCTGCCAAATTATCTGTTTCTGGTCATTTAATAAATCAGTAACCATTAACCTGTTATATAATAAGTCCTATAAGCACCTTTAAATCTTTTATCTTTTTAAATCCTTGGCAGTATTCCACATCATCTGCTCTTAACTTTCCAGGCTTCTCATATTCTCCACATCTAATCTAGACAAACATCCAGAAACTTAGTATCTTATATATCTGACTACTACTCCATTCCTACTGCCATTTCTTGACTAAATAATTGCTATTCTTCCTAAATCCATTCTGTCACTACCGGAGTAAATACTGACAGTCCCTTGATTACATCCATTTATTGTGTGTTCATTACCTACAGGATAAAGTTTAAACTCATGATTTAGAACCTTCTTGATCTTGCTACTGTTTACCTCTTCATCTTCAGCTTTCTCTTCTACTTCCTCTTGCTTCTCACCTTCGGAGGACGAGTGGGCCCTGCTCAACACCTTCTCATCCTTCAAGTCACGCCCTGAAGCTTTTCCCCCTGAAATCTTTTTCTAAATATACCACTGTATGATTTTAAATAACACTAAACTTTTTCTTTCCATAATACACCACATACTAGTAGAATTAATTATTTATATCTTCCCTACTATGTTCTTAAATATGTGAAGGTTAGGACTATCTTTCTCACCATTGTTTTCTCAGGACCTAATAGAATGTCTGGCACCTAGCAGGTACTGAATAAATGAAGCAACAGAGCTTCAGTTTTGACATATATAGGTTTATGTATGTACTAATTCCACAAGTTAACTTTTTTTTTCAAACTTTCCAACTTTTCATTTTTATTCTACCAGCTGATCCTGAAAATTGTATTGCAATCTTAAACACCATTTAGACATTCTTTTTGTAAACTACATGATTTTTCATGAAGTACAATCATAATCTACAGAAGTAGCATTCTTTTCAGTAGGTTTTTCTTAGATAAAGAGTTCTCTGAATTATGATTCAGTTGTGGGATTGATTACAGTTTTAAAAAATTTCAGCATATAAGATGGAAAAGGACTTTATCTTAGATATTATCCTAGGTTTGAATCATAGGTAACACTTCATTATAAAGTATTGAAAGACTTTCTTATGTAATAAATGTTCTCCAGTTTATTTTAAAGCTGGAATTCAAATTTAATAAATACGCTTTTAGAACTTGGTAATGATAAGAGAATAAAACCACTTGTGAGAAGCATTATCAAACCACCTCATATACATTTTAACAAGATATAAATTAATACTCATTTTCTCACACATGGATTAATGTATCTAGCGCTAGTACATTTTCTTTCACTGACTAGGCATAAGCATCAGGATGCTCTTTTGTAACTACTTGGCAAAAATTAACATTGATTCTTATTACCAAATGTGTATGTGTATCATTGAATGCTTTCTGGCACATTGTCATGTTACCACCACAGGACAGTTTTTTAGCAATCACTTTCTGGTCTCCTGAATTTGTGTGGACTGAACCGTTTTAGGGTTGTTCTTCCTTGGAGTGCGCTTTGTTAGTCATTTTCATTCCATAGAAGACTCTTGTAAGTACCCTTCACTCTCTCCACTCTGTTTTCTTGTTTTGTAGTCCACAGAATTTACACGGTTTATACCTTAATGTCAATAACTTTGGTCTTTAAATAGTGCTTGTTTTCCAGAGTAGATGTTTCTCTGCAAGAGGTGTGGGGTGAGGATGCTAGGTTTTGCCTCTTGTCTGTTGTTTTAGCAGCAATATTTGATGAAGAGAGAAGACATATTTAGGATGTCTCTCATTGTTCCTTTTTAGATTTTTATTACCTGAATTGTTTTTAGTTCTTGTGTCTTACTCAAGTAGTTTTGGATGTATCTGTGAGTGTATATATGTAATTGTTACTCTTTGGGCTAATACTTTTCTGTTTATTAGCTACACAATGTACTAATCGTCTATTGTACATTTTCTTAATGTGAAATAGGGTTTCTGTGTTTTAATCAGTGGAAATTCTTTTGAGCGGTTGCCAGTTTACTTGTTTGTTCTTGTACACATCTCTAGTGCCCTTTTGGATAAATACTGTCTGGCTGGTTGTACAATGGAGTCCCATCAAATGTGCTTTTAATGAAAGTGAATTCGGTTATATTTGCTTGGCAAGAAGAACGGAAAAAAATCTAATTGTGCTGGTCATTCTGGATATCTTAATGATCTTGCTGCTGCTGCAGTAAATAGCAAACAAGGCATGATAGCTGAGTGCATTTCCTTTGTGTCACTTATAGAATTTGAATCTGGATGTTATTTTAATGATAAAGATTCATATTCTTCATGAAACGGATGACAGACTCCGATCGGTATGTAAGTAAAGTTTAGGTGGTCTGGAGTTAGAGTGTGTGATTGTGAATCCTGCCTTAGGCAACATTTTCAGTGTTTCTGGGCTTTATTTGTGAAATGGAGATAATTAGTATCTCCAGTGTAGTGCTCTTCTAAATAATTTTCAAAAGAAATGTAATGGGGTTTTTTTGGCTTTATGCATTAACCTTGGGTTCCTTGTAAGATTTGGCTTCGAATATTTGTTGACTTCATTTAGCAGAATCACAGTCATGGAGCTGACTCTGCTGGGTGTTATAATTATGAAGATGTAAAACTTTTTCAACTTCTGAAGAAGCTAAATTTTCTTGTAGGTTGTTTAATGTTTCACTATGTGACTTACTAGGCAGAAATAATGCCTTTTCTTTTTCATAATTCATCTGTATTCTTGCCAGTGTTTACAAAGTTTAAATTATGCCCATGTGTTGCTCATGGAAATTGAGTACATAGCTTATAATCTTTTTAAACTGTTTTCTTTTTAAGAAACGATCGATAGTTTTTTTAACCCACTGAAAGTCACGTGTAAGAGGTGACATGAGTAGGGTAGAGGGGAATCTTGTCCTTAGGATCTGATAGTGGGAAGTTAAAGAGGGTTTTGATAAGATGTAGCAACTTGTTAGAAAGGACTTTCAAATCAGTTGGAAACAATTTGTTGTAAGAAATGTAAGGAAAAGATTCTTTTTCATAGAACTTTGATGCAGAATATCATAATAGCATGTTGGAAACCTTGGAAAGACAATCAATACTAAAAAGGATTTCCAGTAGCAAAACTGGCTTAATAGTATTTACTCCCCTCAGTAGCTTTTAGTTACGTAAATAGGCCACATGACATGAAAAGATACCAGCATTTCAAGATGTTCCTTTTAAGTTTTAGGTCTGTGTGTCTTCATTTCTCATTTATAAAATATACTTTCAGAATTGTTGTCGGGCCTGTTATCTAACTTTAGCCTTTAATCGAAAAGTTGTTAGAACATGAGCGGTAGTCTGGGAGTGACTGATTCTTCCGCATGGGATTAAAATCCCTTCTGAATTGGTAGTTGTGTATTTTCTAATTTAAGCTTTTTCCTCCAGTGCATTTATTTTTGTTTTTTGTCTGGTGTTTGCCTCAGTGCTTGTGAAAATGGGGTATAGGCACGGCAGAAGGCTTGGTGTTGATTGACAAATGGCGTTCCAGCTTTTTGTCCTAAGTTGTGTCAGAGGAACAAAATAATTAGCTTTTCATACTGCCTCTGTTGTGATCTTTCTCTGCAGTTGGACTCTTAGTAATGGGAGGGGAGGTGGTAAGCAGAGGATGCTAATCAGCTGATGTGAGATCCTACTCCCTGCAGTTGTAGTTTGGTTGCTTTCTGGAGTGGCAGTGGAGGGAAGATGGAAGAAAATCTGCAATTTGGTGATTTGCCTTTGCGATGGCAATCCTTTTTCACTCAGTGTCACTCAGAGCATCTTTTTTTTTTTCCTACAGTGCAATAAGGAAAAGAAATTAAGCAAGCTCTGTTTTGGCCTTAAGAGTTTAGGAATTTATAATTTTTAAAAGGAAGTTATTATAAAACTTGGTTAACTGAAGTGAAATCGCTAATTGAAAGATTCAGTTTTTGGGTTTTTTGGGTTTTTTTTTTTGCTTTAAACTTTGCTGCATAAAAATAAGAAGTCTCTTTCTAAGGAGAGGAAATCTATGTACCTATCTCTATAGGTTTCTCTCTATTCTTTTAACTTGTCAGCCGTAGAATGAGAACCTCTCTTCATCTCTGTGATATTTAGCCTTAACCTTCTAGAATACTGAAGAGTTCATTGCCTGTTTATGCTACTGAAATAAGGTCTTTAAACAGAGTGCTCTTTTTATTTAATCTGCAAATCTTTAGTAAAAATACAGAATTAATATTCAATATGTTTTTAGTCAAACATTTATCATATGCTTTTCTCGTGTACTACATTATTTTCTATATAAACAGATTCTAGTGTTTCAGGATGCGACTTAAAAATACTGTAAACTTCATGCAAGAAATTGAAATAATTTTTTTCTTTATATTCAATGTTAAAAATAATCGGATTTCATTATTTTGAAATTTTACTGAGCATTCAAAGGTTAGGATTATGATTGCTTTTTGGCAGATGGTACCTTTTGTCAATAAAACCACTTCTATGTTCCATCTGCTGCTTTTGAGTTACTTTTTGTCTGGTATTGCCTTCTTTTTGTTACTATGTGCCTTCTATAACTTTTACATTCTTTTTTTTTTTTTTTAACCTCTAATTTTGTTTTAGTTCATTCCTTTTAGGCATCATGCAGTAATTTTTCAATTTTAAATAGTTTTAAAATGTTTTACTTATGGAGAATTTACCACTTTTATATTATTAATATAATGTTCACTGATTCCTGCCATGTGCACTCTGCTATTTTTTCCTTACCCTCTTCTTCCTGCTTTTTATTGTATTGGTCATCTGCCCCACTTCAGGATTTACTTTTAATGGTAAGGAAGTTGTACACCTCTATTTCTATTCTTGTGTTTAACCGAAATGCTAGTTTAGGTAGGTATTAGATTTTAAGTTCAAGATAATCTTAATTCAGAACTTTGAAGTTATTTCTTCCTTGTTTTTACGTACTTAATATTAGTGACACTATGACGCCAGTTTAGTTTTCTTTTCTTTCTAAAAGTATGTTTTTTTTCCTACTTAAAAGCTTTCAGAGTGTTTTTATTGTGAAATTTCACTGTGATGAGTCTAAAAATGTACACTTTTTCTTTTAACTTCAGTAATTTATTTCCTTAGATGAACCTTTCTATGCCTTTTGTTTTAGATGTTGAAATTTCTGGACTTATCCTCCAATGTCATTTACTTGTCCTTCAGACTTCTCATCTCCCTATCCTGTTCTTTGCGTTCTAATGGCTTCCTTGGCTCTATCGTCTTCTTGTAATTTACTCCTCATGCCCATTCTTATATACAGCCTATTCATTGAATTAATTGTAATAGTGCTTTTAAACTTTCAAGATGTTTCTTTTAAGGTATTCTTTAAAAGCAGTTCCTCCAGAACAGATGAAACAAAACCAACCATTGGACACTTGGAATAGAACTGTGATTACCAGTGGGAAGGGGCATGGGCGGGCAGCAAGTGGTGAGAGAGCCCACTGGACAGTAGTGAAGAACACGTGGTGATTTGGTGGAAGGCAGGGCGTGCTGACATATATCTGAAGAATGGGAAACCTATGCAAATCAGGTTATTTTAACGTGTAGAACAAGTTATTATAATAAAAAAAGCAAAATGAAAAAAAAAAAAGGCAGTTCCTCCATCCTCATCCCCACTATTCACTTTTCTGTTTGTTTGATTTATGATACTTTCTCAGCTACTGTTTACTATTTGAATTAACCTCTCTTTTATGGTATTACTTTTTCTTTGAAGTTAGGTTTACTGACAACAGCATGCTAGCTTGTTCCTTACCTCCTGAATGTAGAGGGTCCTCACTCCTTGATGATCCCACCCTTAGACCTTGATAGTCCCTCCCAGAGGCAAGAGCCTACAGTACACAAAGGATTCCTGGTTACCTTTTGGGAAAGGTTTTGAGTGTTTTTAATAATAAAAGTACATAAACCATTTCTTTAGCAATCTGCTATTGAGATACTATCCCATGACAATATTTATGTGAATAACCAACCCTGAAACAGTTGCAACAGCACTGAGGTGACTAAAAGGGAACGGGGTGAGCCAGAGGCAAATGGTGGCGGAGCCCACTGGACAATGAGAAAGAACACGTGGTGATTTGGTGGAGGGCATGGTGTGTTGCAATATGTCTAAGAAATGGGGAACCTATACATAGGAAGTTATTTTAATGTGTAGAATAATTGCTACAATAAAAATTTTAAAAATTTGAAAATATATTTATGTGAAGCAATTTGCATTGTAGGCAGCCATTCTCTTATCATTTGATCACTGTGGTCTGAATCTATTTATCAGTAACAATAAGTATTTGGTAATGTTTCTTCTCATTTCAGAATTCTCTAGATAGAGCCCAAGCAGCCAAGAACAAAGGCAACAAATATTTTAAAGCAGGGAAATATGAACAAGCTATTCAGTGCTATACTGAGGCTATCAGCTTATGCCCTACAGAGAAGAATGTTGACCTTTCCACATTTTATCAAAACAGAGCTGCTGCCTTTGAACAGTTGGTATGTATTCTAGGTTGTTTTACTATTATTTTTGTTTCTCTTTATTTGCGTAATATTTTAATTGCTCAGCTACATCTAATAAATCTTTCCAGTTGTTTTGATATTACAGTATTTTTGTTTTGTTTTTATATTTTAATTACATGATTTTTAAGAACAAATTTTAGTTTTTCTTGTCACAATATAATCCAGAGTTACAGATGCAGTCAATTTTTATAATAACAGAAATTGAAGGGTTTTGGTGACCCCATTATCGACAGTTAACACGTGCATATGTTTCATTCTTTTAAAGGATATAGTGATTATTTTATGATTGTATAGTGGGAAACATCCCCCTGTTGATGCACATTTGGATTCCTATTTTCTATGTTCATTTAGTGTTTAAGTAAATAAAGTTTTTTGTATACTTTTCAGAGGATAAAATTCTAGAAATGGAAATACAGAAAGAGAACATCAGTACCCACAATAATAATATATGAGAATGCTTGTTTTCCAGAATTCTCACTGTCTCTATTACGAATTTTGCCACTGTTAGGAGAATAATTCTACCTATCTTACTGTTTTGATTTGTACTTTTTTGAGATGTTACTGAAGTTGACTGTCGTTTTTGTGTTTAATGCCATTTGTTTTCTCTGCATTTATTTGTTGCCAAATTCTATTGAGTATCTCATACTCCAGAGGTTACTGTGGTAGGAACTGAGTCCAGGAAAGTGAACAATATGCATAGAACCTAAGGGTGGCTTAAACAGTGAATTATTAAATGACATTTGGATAGCAGTTACATGAAGCTTTGGAGAAACACATGATTCTATAATATCGAAATAACTAGAAATGCACTGGTGCATATAGAACAATGGAGAAAGGAGTATTGCAAATGAAGGAAACAGTATGTATAAATGCTCTGAGGCAGGAAAGAGCTGCTTGAAGAAGTGTAAAGGATCCTGGGGTATAGGGAGATGAAATGGAAAGGTAGCAGAAACCAGATCAAGCAAAGTCTTGCAATTGTAAGGAGTTTGGATTTGATTCTGAGAGAAATGGTAAGTATTTAAAGCTTTAAGCAGGGCTGGAATATCATCTGAATTGCTGTCACTGTTCTGTCAAGAATATGTTGAAGGAGGAAGCAAGAGTCAAAGCAAGGAGACTAAGGAAGGATGTCGCTTTTACAGCCTCCGTGAGACATGAGGGGAGGGAAGCTGAAGAACAACAGGACTTATGGCATTGATGTGAAGGGTAAAGAGGAAAAGGGAATTTTAATAATAGGTGGGGAAGGAATGCTAAAAAGATAGGTGAATTGAGAAATGTCTCATAGGAGAGTAGTCTGTGCTAAAGAGATACATTTAGGAGTCATCTAATTTTATATTGTTACATAATGCCAGGACAATAGATGTGATCATCAAAGAAGAGAGAAGAAATGGAGTAGAAGGGGAGAATCCAGCAGAGATTGAGTAGCTAGTAAAGTGGGTGGAAATAGAGTGGCAGCTCTTAGCAAGATTGACAATAAAGAAGAGCTGAGAAATGTGGGTGGTAGCTACAGGGAATTATGGAATTAAAGGAGGGTTTTCAAAAGATGGAACACACTAAAGCAAGTATTTTTATGCTTATGGGAATGACTCAGTAGAGAAGCAGGTTGATGCAGAGGTGTGAGAGCAAATGGAGTGAAGTTCTTGAAATAGAAAGAATGTGAATATCACATTCTTTGGAGGGTTGACCTTTGATGAAACAGGCACTTCTTCAGTTTTAACCTCGAGGGAAGGAGCTGATATGAGCACATAGGGGCAGGTAGGCCTCTAGATTTGGTAATAGAAATATGTCCTAAGTGTGTCCTTCACCTGTTTTTTGAACTCAGGTTGCTTATGTTTATTACAGATGTTTATATGAGCAGTTGCAATGTGTTGAGGATATTAACTCTTTACTGGGAATATTTTTTTCTATTGTGGGACTCTAATACTCAGTCAGTTACATTGGAAAACTGATTTCTGTCCAACAGCGTTTCCTTTAATGTGACTTGTTTTTGAATATTTCAATTACAGCAAAAATGGAAAGAGGTGGCACAAGATTGTACAAAGGCTGTTGAGCTTAATCCTAAATATGTGAAAGCTCTCTTTAGACGTGCAAAAGCTCATGAGAAGCTAGACAATAAGAAGGAGTGTTTAGAAGGTGAGGATATTTTTGTGTTTACGTATTAAAATTACTAAAAGGCTTTTTAGTTATTGGTAAATGTGTATGAAACTGCCTGTGAATAGAGACATCAGTTGTATTTAAAAGTTGGACTCTTGCAGTTGAGACTGTCTTCTAGCTTAAATTGAAGTTGTTAATACATGAGTATTGTCTTTTTCCAACTATGGAATTAAATGAGTATTATTTATAATTTGGAATTTATATATCACACATTTTAGACTTGTCATTTTATGAGCATCCCTATAATTTCATGAGTTTCAAAAAAGTAATTTTAATAATTAATAATTTTCTAAGATTTTACATATTTTCACTTAATAGCCCATATAAATATAATAAATGAGTCATTAAGGACAATTAGAAATTATGTAATCAGTACAAAGCAGCCAGTGAATTTGCCATTCTCAGTAAATAGTATATTTTGTGGCTTCCAGTTGGCCACACCTACTCTCAAAATGTCAGTTTAGAGTATAGGTCACTGACTTTTAAGATCCATTCTTATAGGTGGAGCTAAACCAAAGTAATATTTTAGAATCTAAAACTGCTTTTCACTATGTATTTAAATCTGCTTTAAAAGCTTCAATAATTAGAAGATTTAGCCATAATTATTTTTAATGACATTATTTAAAAGGAAACAAGCCATTTTACTTTAAAAAAAATGCCTGGATTACCAACAGACAACTGGTTTAGAGAGCATTTCTTTTTTTAAATTGAGGTTTTGTGTCTCATACTTTTGTGTTGGGTAGAAGAAGTGTTAATTTGAAGAAGAGAATTTTGAGCTTCGATCCAGACCTTTTAGTAACAGATAATAATTTATGGAGGAATTAAATGGAGTTTTAAATTTGGAGAAATGGGATGGGATAAAGACATTGACATTGGTGTTAGCCAGGTTATCTATAGAACTTTACAGTAGTCTGATTCATTTAGAGAAGTAAGGATTTGAAATTGTGAGAAACATGAGTTCAAAAGAAAGAGAACAGGTATGGCTTGATTACTTTGAACAAAAAGTTGACAGCTTAAAGAACCACCGATCTCTGTGGTATAATCAGATAAAATGATATTTTGAAGCATATGTTAATGAGAGCTCAGTGGCAACGTGGCTTTTTAAGCAAGAAATAACTGAGGCTTGTTTAAAAAAGGAAAGAAAGAAAGAAAAAAGACCCGACATGAGAGAACCTCTTTAGTGATTTGGCCTTTTGTTATAATCCAGAAGAGAATAATCCTGGACATCTTGTTTTATTTGCTGTATACAGGATGTTAGAGTGGTGGGAAAAATCACAAATCATGCAGTTACAGTCCCTTTCATTTCACAGGTTAGGAAAGTGAGTCCCAGAGAAAGAGTGACTTACAGAACTTTTGAGTTTGGTCACAGAGCATATAAAATTAAAGTGTTAAGAATCAGTGTATTGGAAATGAAATTGGTAACCACATAAGGCCATCATTTAGTTTGACTTTCTTGAGTTAGCATTTTCCCCATTTAATGATGCCAGTCATCTTTGCAAAAATTTCATACTTAATCTTGTTATTCCACCATTTCTAGATGTCACTGCTGTGTGTATATTAGAAGGGTTCCAAAATCAACAAAGCATGCTGCTAGCTGATAAAGTTCTTAAACTTCTTGGAAAAGAGAAAGCCAAAGAAAAATACAAGGTAAATTTATCTAGTTGGTTACTAGAGAGAGTTATACATTGTGAAGAGTCATTCTAATTTATATTGTTTGAACTTGGGCATGATGGTAATGTTAACAACTGAAAGTATTCCTTTTCCCTATGATCTTGAACTTCCATGGTTTATCATTTTTAATAGGAATGTAGGCTGTGGCTCATATCATACTTGGAGAATTCATTGTACCAGTGACTATACCCGAAAGACTTCGCCTGTGTTAGGATTTACCAAACAATGGCCTACAAGTCAAATTCAGTCTGTTACTATTTTTATAATATTTTATTGGAACTCAGCCTTGTATACCTTGTTTCTGGCTCCTTTTAAGCTACAGCAACAGAGTTGAGTGGGGTGACAGACTACGACATGGCTTGCAAAGCCTAAAATATTGACTATCAGTTCTTTTACAGAAAAAGTTTGCCAGCCCCTGCTTTTTATCATTATAGTTTTAAAGGTGTGCCTATATAAATAGGCATTGGTTTTAGGCAGTAGCGAATGGCTTAATTCAAAAAAAGCATTGAACAAAGCTTCACGGTAGGCATTTTATAAGGGTAAGTACAAAGACGTGGATTTACTCTTAGCAAATTATAAAAAGTAGTGAGACAGACCATTAATAAGTATAAAAGACCTATTAGGTGAAATTCCCAAAGGGATATTAGTGTCCAGAGTATAACAAGTGTCACTAAACATCTCCTGAGATTTTCTGCTGAATTTTAATAATATCTAGCCAATTGTTCCTTTTTTTCCTTAATAACAACTTGCATTTCTCTTAAATTGGTTTTAAGAAGTTGGTGTATTTTAATTTTGCATCTCTGATATTAACTGAGTTAAACAGCGTTTAAAAAGTTTCCTTCACCACAGGACTTTCATGTTCTAGAATGTGGTGTGACTCTCATGAGGGGTATAACCGTAGTGGTTCTCAGTCTCTAAATTATGGAAACTTTTTTCCCCTTGAGCATGGAGCTAGTGTTTTTCAGAACACTTCGTGAAGTGTGTTAGAATCCCACAAGCTGACCCTTGAAGTAACCCAGTTCCCTTGGCTGTACATACACACATACATAGATAATGTTATTGAGTAATTTTACTCATCTGTAGGGTGGCAAGAAAATTTAAAATAATAGACATAGGTTCCAAATCAATTTGCAAAAATATTTTCTAATTTAGTTTGTATACTGCTTTGCAAATCACAAAATACTTACTGACAGTGTGCCCTGGTGGAGTAGCGGCTTAGTTAGCTGCTCTCATCCCCAGAGCACAGGCCACATACCCCAGGACTCAGGTTCAAGACTTGACTGGAATGAAAACCGAGATGAACAGCTAAATAACAGATAAAGTGGTTCTTCCTCCTCTCTTCCTGCCTGCCTGTCTACTACTGCCTTTATTACTGTTGGCACCTTTTCTTTAAAAAAAAAAAAAAAAAAAAAAAAGGACTTAATGACATGTCCAGGGTCAAATAGTTAATAAGCGGCAAAGCTAGAATTTATGTCTTATTCCTTTGATGCTTAAGTCAGTAAGTCTGCCGCATATACATCCCAAGAATCCGGATTTGTGTGGTGGGGAACCAAGATGAACAACTAAATAAAATAAATAAATAAATGCTTCTTCCTCTTCTTCCTGCCTGTCTACCTCATTTCTAAACTGAAATAGGAACTAAAAGACATAAATGATTTACTCAGCTTTCATTAAGTATTCTTTAAATTTTTATTTAAGCTTTTCTCTTCAAGTGGTGAAAGACTACCACCACATATTCCCACTCAAAGTGTTTAGTGAAATAGTGAAAGCCAGGTATATTTGTCACTTGATGGGTGACCATTTGACTTAAAACATTTCTCTGTATAATCCTAAATTTAGACATTGGCTCTTTCCCCAGAGCATAAGAATGGGTTTTCCTGTTCAGATTTTCTATCCTATTTTCATCTACTCTAAATTAGAATATTTACTTTCAAAACTAGATTCCTTTTTTTAAAAAATACAAATGTATTAAATCTTCCAAAATAACAGATTATATTTTATATACATTTTCATTTTAAAATCTTTGAGGTGAATTTCATGGTTAATGTGTCTAAAATATGAGCGCCCTCTCTGCCTGTTATTCCCTCATCTCTCTTCCTTCAAAACTTTTATCATCTTAATTGTACTGTAAGGAGTAAGAAAATACTCCTATAACTTTGAATTAAGATGCCATGCCAAAAGTAACAATAAAAATAGGAAATGTGATTTCACTTTGACTTTTCAGTAGCTCTTACTCAGATGTGAGATCCTGAGATGTAGTACAAGTAGGAGACAGATGATAAAGCCCATGGTAAATGACTTAACATTTTCAGTACCTGTGCATGACATGGTCTTAATTGGTAAATTGAGATGCTGATCTTTTAGGATGGAGATCAGAAGATACTTTTACCTCAGCTCTTACTTGCTTCCTATGTTCCAGATTTCACCTTGTTTTTACTGTTAATTTTAATGAGTGCCTGTGAGAATTCTTGTTATTTTACTTCTTTGGAGAGGGGAGAAGCACTCAGAAAACCTGCTTTGGGTGTACTCCATTGGCTCTGCTGTTAAGTCTGTGGCTATGTGGGCAAATTCCTTATAAAGCCCAAGGACCCAGGTTCATACAGAGGGAAACAAGCAAAAAATGAACAACTAAATAAATGAATAAAAATGCTTCTTCCCCTCTCTGCCTGTCTACTTCCCTTCATTCCTGCCTTCCTAAACAAAACAAAGCCTGCCTTGAACAGCTTGGATTCGCAGCTTTACCTTACGTTATTTGAAAATGAGATTCCAATTTTTATAGTACTCACTCTCAGTGTTCTACATTTGTACCTGGTTCTTTGGTTAGTGTTGTCTCATTTTGATGTATTTAAACATGATTAAATTTCAGAATCGTGAACCTCTGATGCCATCTCCACAGTTTATCAAATCTTACTTCAGTTCTTTCACGGATGATATAATTTCTCAGCCCATGCTTAAAGGAGAGAAGTCTGATGAAGATAAAGACAAGGAAGGGGAGGCTTTAGAAGTGAAAGAAAAGTAAGTGTGTCAAGCGTGGTATACGCATTTGGTGCTTTTGGGGGAGATCTAGAGGGAGCTTTGGTTTGTTGTTTTGCTGTCATAGAGCGCAAGTGTGGCTCTGTCTCGTAGCAGTAGATACATGTAAATAGAAAAAGAGTTCACCCATGTGTCTATTACACCGTGGGGTTCCTTCTCTGCTCACTTGGGGTTTTGCTGCCAGTGGTCTGCTTTTCTTGTACGAATTTGCATAAGTCTCCAAGGACTCTAGTAAGTCAAGTGGTTGACTGAATATGGACACTTAACTTGAAAGTCATCATGTAACTGGCCATCCAGATGCTTAGTTAAGGGAAGTTAGACTTACACACTGTAGGATGCTTTAGGAATACACACATGAGTAATTTTCTTCCAGGTCTTCTCTGCTTGCCTAGGAAAATGACATTCTTTGGATTTCTTGTATTTGCTCTTCTGGAAAGCAGAAACCAAAGTCTTTCAAAATGCTGTGTTTAGAGCTGGAAATTAAGTGATGTAATGTATTAGGAACCATCTAGCTGCTTATTCATTTGTATTTATCAATACTCGTGTTTGCAGTTGAGGCTAACTCTCCTTTCTCAGAGAAGGTATATTATTACCATGACACTTTTCATGATTTTGAAAGAAAAGGAGATAACTGTTCTATAACAAAGCATAATTTTGTGTATCTACAGCATATTAGAAGATTTCAGGAAAGAAATTGCTTTTTATTTGTAACTCCCAACTTCCATTTTTGGCCACTTTTTAGGAGAGGATGCTACACATAATTGTACCAAGATAGTAAAAATTTAAGTAGTTGATATGTAACCTTTTCAGGAAATTGCAGTCGGGAAGGAAATGTTTAAGATATCATATAGTTCTTGTGACAGGGATGTCAATAATTTCCTCTTCTGTTCAAGAAAGATTCCATCTCAGAAAAACTACAATGAAATTAATGCCATTAATCTAAAATTTGTATTGAGAAATAGCAGAAAATGGACACCGCTCACCAGAACACTAACTAGAATTGGACTGAAGTTTTTAAATTCCGTATTACTTTGAGCCTTAGTGTTGTTTTTTACTGGGCCTGGTAATACCTTGTAGGCTTTCTGTGAGGTTTAGAAATCATGTTTGTCAGCATCTAGCATTTGTTGCTTCTGATCTGATTTTTTAATTGTATTTTCTTAACCTGGTGACTTGAGGAACAAAACTTAGAGTGCAGGGACTATTAGAATGGAATTAAAGGTAAAGTTAGCAGTTTGTAAAATTTTGACCAACATAACTTTTAAGTCACTTACCAATTTTCTCTCTTCAGAATATATAACAAATAAAATGAGAAAAATGTAATTTACAGTGCCTCATATTTGTTAGGAGCTTCATCTAATGTAAATTCCTTTTCTGTTCAAAGAAGTTCTCTACAAGCATCCTTAATAAAAGCCATACTCTTAGAAGAAGAATATTGCATTGTTAAAAGTTAAGATGTTTTGTAAGTCCTGTTTAATGAATGAGTTTTCCTTCAAATTTGCTTCTTCGATACTTGATATTTCTACTTATTTATTATAGGTCTGTGTTTTTAAGTGAAACATGCAATCTCCGAATGAGAGCCCTTTGGTTATATCACTGTGTTCTCCCTTGTTTCCTTACACATTTTCCACAACATAGCCAGGGTGATCTTGATGAATCACAAATCTAAGTGTAGATGTTTGAGCAGTAACCCTAGATTTCTGCCTTTGACTCTGCCTTGTTAAAACTCTTTCCTTGTTAAAACTCTTTCCAAGGTATCAAGAAAATCTGAGTCTACGTAAGAATTCATAAACTGTGAAACCCTTCCAGTTCCATCTCAGTTTCACTGGCTGATTAACTAGTTAAGGGGCAATGGATAATTGCTTCACTCAAATGTACTAAAACTTGGCAAGTTTTTTGTTCTTTTCTTTTTATTCTTGCATTGGAATCTTACAAGCTTTTTTTTTTTAGTGTAGGAGCATTGCGTTATATAACATAAAATTTTAAGATTACATCATAAGTCAACATTATCTGTATATAATACATTAAGTTCACCATGTTTATTAAGTACATATTACAGTAAGTCTAGTTCTGTTTTGCATGTAATTGTTGCTCTTTACCCAGCTTTCCTCCTCTCCCCCTTTCCTTTTGGTAACCACTAATTTGGTCCTTTAGACTAAAGTATTTTGTTAGATTTGGTTCAGTTGTTTATTGATTGCTCTATATACCACACATAAGTGAAATCATGTGTTATTTGACCTTCTGACTTATTTCACTAAGTATAAATCCCTCTAGGTTCATCCATCTTGTTCCAAATGGCAGGATTTCATCTTTATTTTAATAGCTGTTTAGTCTTCCATTATGTATATCTCTGTCAATGCATCTGTCAGTGAGCACGTCAGGTGCTTCTAGCTCTTGTCTACTGTAAATAATGCTGCAGTGAATGTAAAGACGCTAATCTCTTCAGATTAGTGTTTTCATGTTTTTCAGCTGACTACCCAGGCATGGGATAACGGAATCATGGAATTTCTGTTTTCACTTTTTTGAGCAGTCTCTGTACTGTTTTCCATAATTCCCCCAGTAGTGTTTAAGGATTGCCTTTTTCACTGCATCCTTGCCAACACCTGTCATTTCTATTCTTTCGGATGGTAGCATTTCTCACAGGTCTGAGATAATACCTCATTGTTTTGCTTATAAACTATTTTAAATTGAAAGTAAATTAGTTCAGAGTATTCTAACAATTCACCTTTTAAATCTCCCCTCTGCACTTTTTATTTTGGTGTGTTGCTGCTTCTGATTGAAGGGGTTTTTTTTTTTCTTTCTTTTCATTTTATAGAAATCCCTTTAGTATTTCTTGCAAGACTGATGTAATCGTGATGGTATTCTTTAACTTTTTTTTTTTTTTTTCCACTTCATTTCTAAGTGATAACCCAGCAGGGTAGAATATTTTAGGTTGGGAGTCCTTTTCTTTCAACACTTTGAATATCCCATACTGCCTCCTTCTGACCTCTGAAATGTCCACTGAGAAATCTACAGACAGTCTTACGGGGGTTACCTTGTATGTGACTCATTTTTCACTAGCTATTTTTAAGAGTCTCTCCTTATCTTGAATTTTTGTCATTGTAATTGCAGTGTGTTTTGATGTGCGTCTTTTGGGTTTGCCTTGGAAGTCATAGAGCTTCCTGGATCTGAATCTTTTTTTCCTTCCCTAAGTTAGGGAAGGTCTTAGCTTTCATTTCTTCAGATAAGATTTCTGCCCCTTTCTCTCTTTTCCCTCTGGAACCTCTATAGTGCAAATGTTCCTTTTGATATTATTCCGTCAATTTCTTCTGCTAGCTTGATTTCTTTTCATTCTTTTTTCTCTTTGCTGGTCTGTTTGGGTGCCTTCTACTACCCTGTCTTCTACTCACTGATTGATCAGAAGTTTCTTCTAATCTACTGCTTAGCCCCTCTGTTGTATTTTTTAAGTTTAGTTATTGTCTTTAGCTGTCTCAATTCTATTTGGAATTTTCTCATATTTTATCTCTTTGTCATCGATGTTATTTTGTTCATCTAGTGTTTCCTGAATTTTAGGAAAATCATCAGGACTTTCTTTGAAATCTTCAGATAGTTTACATTAGGAGTAGTTGTTTTAGGATTTTTCTCTGGGGGTTTGTTTTGATCTATCATTTGGGGTATATAATTCTCTGTTATTTTTCTTTGGGGGGCAGATACCTTGTGTTTATTTCTATGACTCAGGCTAAAAGTCGTCTTTCCCCCCCTTTTTTTTTTTTTAAAGGAAAGGTGTAGGCAGGCATGAGGGCAAGCAGAGGCAGGCAGGCAGGAAGACAGAGGAGGAAGAAGCACTTTATTTTATTTAGTTGTTCATTCTGGTTGTTCCCCACAGCCCTTGGTCAGGAGCTCAGGTCCGTGGGATTTATGTGGACTGCACAAGCCAGAGGTGGTGGTGGTGCTAAGAGACCAGGGCGTACCTCTTTCCCTGTCTTGATGTAATAACTTTGTATTAGGATTCTGGTTTCAGAGTATAGTACTGGGGGCTTTAGGCTGCAGGCAAGTAGATAGGTCAGTAGCTTCCTGAGCAAAGGAGGGGCAGTGTTCTCAGACTACTGGAGTCTCTTGTGATCTTCCCTGGGTAAGATGGAAGCTCCAGAAACCAAGCTTTGCAGGATCGCATTCAGTTGCCTGTGCTGGGGTGCAGGCTTTGGCTGCCTGCTGCCATCCTCCGCAGTTGCTGCCCTGATACGCATGAGACCCTTAGCCAGGAGAACAGACTGTCCCAAGCACCTCCATCTGTCAGAGCCCTCTGCTTACTGCCCTGTGCGCTCTGCTTTCAGAGTCCTGTTGTTCTCCACAAGAAAGCTCCTTTATTTTCCACACCAGGTTGTATATGCTTCCCTCTAGGGTGCAGGTCCTAGATGCTGGAGCACCGATGTGGGAGTAAGCCCTTGAGTCCCTGAGAAGAGGCTCTGTCTCGCTGATGTCCCTCCCAACTTCGGGTCACAGTAACTGGGCAGCAATCCTGGCAAAACCACGTCACGACATTTCATACCCTTTCCTGTGTCTTTTATCTTTTTTTCCTTGTGAAGATGCTGGTTCCCCAATTCTCAGTTCTTTTTCAGAGGTCATAGTTTGTTTGCATCTAGATGTAATTTTGTTATGAGTGTGGTTAAGTTTTAGCATCTGATCCTTTCTTAAGTAATTTCCTGTTTATTTTCATTTTCAGTTCTGGGTATTTAAAGGCCAAACAGTATATGGAAGAAGAAAACTATGATAAAATTATAAGTGAATGCTCAAAAGAAATAGATGCCGAAGGCAAATACATGGCAGAAGCGTTACTACTACGAGCCACCTTTTACCTGCTTATTGGCAATGCCAATGCGGCCAAACCAGATTTAGATAAGGTCATCAGTTTGAAAGAAGCCAATGTGAAGGTACGTGTGAGAGAGAGAGAGAAACGAATGAGATTTTTAGGTATGTTTTGTCAAATTTTTCACATTTCATTTGCCATTATCCAAAAGGCCATATCTCAGAGTCGTTCTTTAAAAAAACTGAATTGGAATGCAAAATAGTAATGCGGAACTTTCGTCATTCGCTGTGTAGCTTCGAGCCAATGCACTCATCAAGCGAGGCAGCATGCACATGCAGCAGCAGCAGCCCGCGCTGTCTACTCAGGATTTTAACGTGGCTGCGGACATTGATCCTCAGAATGCAGATGTGTATCACCACCGAGGGCAGGTAAACCTTTTCTTAGAAAATTGCTTTTGTTAGCTGTGGAAAAAAATGTCATGGGTTTAGAATTCGAGCTAGTATTTAGTGCCAACTTGAATACTTGTCCTTATAATTGTGGTGTTATAGAAAAAGGAAAGGAAGACTACAAATGTTGGTTTTCCAGTTCCAGTTTATTTCCCAGGTGTTTCTGGCTCATGGGTTTTCAGTGGGTGAAACATTGCAAATATTGAATGAGCATTTTGAGTCTAGAATCTACAGGGAAAAAATTTTCTTGAAGGAAAGGTGCAGGCGTAAATGAAGGTGAGTTTTGGAAGGCAGGCAGGAAAAAAGGAGGAAGTGGCATTTTCATTTTTATTCCATTTAGTTGGTCATCTTGGTTGTTCCCTACATCCAGGATCATGAAACCCCGTGTTGTTGGGATGTATCTGAACTGCTCCAGCTAAAGGCCGTGGACTTACCTTCTGGGCCACCAAGGCAGGCATACCAGCAGAATGATTTTTATGTGACATTTTGCTCTAAAGAGACCTCTTGGACTATCCAAAGAGTGCCCCCAAATGTTCTTCCGAATGGAGTTTTTTAACATGCATGTTCATTTTCAAGTAAAAATAGTGAAAGAAAACAGTTCCTAATTTCAGCCTCTTCAGGGGAAAATGTGGCTTTAGTCTGCTTATTTAGCGTGGCTTTCTGGAGTACAGTATGTTGCAAAGTAAGGGCTATCCATATAACAGAAAAGGTGGATTTCCTTCTAGTAGAGAATTTTACCTAATAACTTCTATCATAAGTCTGTTAATAATCAGTGTTGAATACTCCTTAAAATTCTTGACATTCTGATCCTCACTGATACAGTATCTTAAGATTAATTTTAAAGGTAATTTTAGTCTGATGTCGATCAGACATCTGCTTTGAAATTGCTAAGTAGAAAGTTGTTTAGTTTTCTAGAAAAAGGGACTGATTAAAATTGTAGTGCAAAACTAGTTTTAAGTTTTAGAATCTTTCCTTTAAAATTTTAAAATTTTGTAGTTCACTTTTACTGGAAATTGTATATTGAAATAATTGTTACATGCTTAGCATTACATTGAGCTATGATAGAGACACAACACACACTTAACTAATGTACCTATTATTTTGAATTTCAATTATTTGTGTATTTTTATCCTTAGCTAAAAATACTGCTTGATCAAGTTGAAGAAGCAGTGGCAGACTTTGATGAGTGTATTAGATTAAGACCTGAGTCTGCTCTGGCACAAGCTCAGAAATGTTTTGCATTGGTAAGTCCCATTTTCCTTTGTATTTTCCTAAATACCATTTTTATTTCCCTTTGAAAACAAAAGTGAATGATCCAGTTGTCTACAAAAACATCTATTTTTTTCTTCCCAGAAGATGACTACAGGGAAAAATGTGTTAGTTTAAGGAAAAAGAAATATATATACTAAAGAACTTCTGTATTTCTCTGGATGTTTTATTTGAGTTAATCTTAATAGATGTAGCCCCAGACCTTACGCTCCCCTAAACAGGACTGTTCTCCCTGCTATTCTGTGATTTAACAATTACAGAGAACAAAAGCATTTTCAGAAAATTCTCTGTAGCACACCACCACATAACGTTTTCTCATCCTGCCTTTGTAGACCTATTTCTTAATATTTAGAAGCACAAAACTAAAAGTCAGGTAAAGTGAGTCAATTTCTGGTGAAATGAGTGTCTTTGGTTAACTTATAACCTGAATCCTAAAAGAATTTTCCATTTTTCAAAATTAAAAATTTTTATTGAGGTATAATTAATTGACATTACATTATCAGGTATATAACGTGATTCACTATTTGTATATAAGAATTTTCCTTTTAAGAAATAAATTGGGTTGTAAACACATCTATATTATAGATGTAAAATGCTATTTGATGAAGTAACTTTACATGTTAAATGAAGTGATAATTAGATTTAAAATTTCCTTACGAAGCAATCTTTTAATAAAATTTAAAAAATAAAATTCCCCTGCTTCTGTGAAATAATGCTTACAAATTAGTATGCTTTCTTGTAGAAGATCCATCATCTTGAAATTGTATAATGGCAGTGGACTCTTAATTGTATATAGCCTTTGGATCCCTGCTATGAGTATTTTTTTCCTTAGAAAAAAATAGATACCACAAATTACGTTAGCAAATTGCCTGATTTTTCTGGAATTGTTTTTGTAATTATGTGTGATTTTTATAGCATTAATATTCCATAAATTTTTGTGTTCTTAATTTGACAAGCTTGTTTTATTTTAAACAGTATCGTCAAGCATATACAGGAAACAATTCTTCACAAATCCAAGCAGCTATGAAAGGTTTCGAAGAGGTCATAAAGAAATTTCCAAAGTGTGCTGAAGGCTACGCACTATATGCCCAGGTAATTGCAATTTTTCCTATTTTTTTTCACTGCTCCATGTTTTAAAGAAGCCCATTAATGGAAATCAAAAAACTGTTGCACAGATTGCAGCTTATATGGAAGCAGGTGACTTTGTTCTTGCGTTGCTTCTCCTGGTTCCGGGGATAGTCCTGAATCACTGACGTAGGCCCTCCTATTCAATGGTGGGGTAAATATCCCTGGAAATGCTTGTATTTCCTTTTAAAAGACTAGATAGGCTATAACAGCTCGTTTTTATTTCTCTTTGGTTTATCTGGAATTCTTGAAGCTTTCTTTGGTTTAAGATTGAAGCTACAGAAAGTAGGATTTAAATTTGGATTAGTTTTACTTTTTATAGTATTGAATTCTTTGAAAATTCAATTTTAAAAGTTCATTTAAAAATGAAAATTACTGGCTTCTGATAGCCACAGATAGACTTTGCTCCAGTTAAATAATCTCTAAGTCACTATTTTCTCTCTCCATGTTTAAACTGAAAATTTTGGTATTTACATAAGCCAGCCATCTCAGTGTCTGTACCTTTTCCATCTTATTCTACTTATTTCAAATGTTCTTTCCTTCACCCCTGCCCCCCCAGTCATCACAGAAATAAGAAACATTTTTAAATGGCTGTGGTACTTCTTCCTCCAAACCATCTTAAGCTTGCTTGTTTTGTTTTCCTTCATGCTACAATTACTCAAATTACAAGAAAAGTTTCACAGGGTGAAACTTTTTTTTTTTAGGGTTTATTTAGAGGGCCTCTGAGAAGTTGGATTTGTGTTGAACCTGTTCTTTTAAGGTCTTACACATCACTGCATGATTAGGGATTGAATCAAGATATTCTTTAACCTCAATCTGAAATAATCTTATCCATTCAGTCTTTGAATTCCCAAGCAGGATGGTGATAATATAAAAGAAAAAAAGAAAAATTGGTTACTGACTACTTGCTTTAATTAGTTGTGAAAGCATAAACTCTATAATATATAATGTTATTGACTGAATAACCATTAAAATAGGACAGAGGTGCATAATAATTGCATGACGTTTGAATTAGGTACAACTGTGTTTTTAACTTATATTTAATTAGGAATAAACCAGAAGGTGACAGCACGAGTTATCATCATTGAAATGGAATTTAGAAGGGCTTTTGTGGTGCAGACTGCCATAACAGCTAAAAGAGCAAGGTCACCGAATAGCTTTTCAAGAAACCGTAGAACTTTTGTGTACACGTTTCCCTGTTGCGTGCTTCCTTCAGTATAGATTTGGCAGTCTTACTAGCACTAGCATTGTTAGAATTTCTATCCTTTGGTCCCTCTTCTGATTTTTGCTTCATTCAAAATGTAGTTTTAAATAAGTGTGTGATGATATGTAACTTTTTTCTTTTAACTCTCAAAGCTTGGGCTTAGATGCTGGCCGCCAGTTCAAACAGAACCAAGCCTTCCATTTCTGCAGTGGGATTTTCCTTTAATACTTCATTGTAGCTGCTTTTTTAAAAATCAGTTTTAAGGAATAACTGATAAAAGCATATATCAGCTTATCTTTCCAAATGAAAACTGTTTCAAAGAATTCCCTGAGGATATTATGATAAATTAAAAGTGATATGAGTGCAACTATTAGAACTGGTACTAAGAGTGGGATGTTCTGTATTCTCCAGTTTGACACATCTGTTATATAACTAACCACTTGCCAAAAAGAGGACAGTTAAGATTTCATATTTATAATAGTGCTTTGTAAAAAACAACAACAACAAAAAAACTCAATAATTAAGTTGTAACATTTTGAATAGTTTGCATCTTCAAAACATCATAGTTTGGTAATGAATGGATAAATGAAATAAACTTGAATAATAAGCAATATACATTTAACTGCTTAGGTTGACAGTTACCTTAATATAACTTAAGTGTCTCCTCACTTAGGCATTAACAGATCAACAACAGTTTGGTAAAGCTGATGAAATGTATGATAAATGTATTGATTTGGAACCAGATAATGCCACAACATATGTTCATAAAGGGTATGTATTTTTGTGGTTCTGTTTGTTGCAGTAAGAAACTGAATTCCTTGCATACTAGTAAGAGGGATTTCTTTTGATTGTTAAGAAAGGGGACTCTGACAGATTTCTTAGCGCAGTGGATGCACACTATTTCAAACATGTTACTTAGGTTTCACTCCCATACAGCAACTAGAAAATACACTATCTCACTCTAGCTTAAGGATTTGTCTGAACATCCTGTCAGATGTTACTTATATCAAATTAGGAAACACATAAAATAAGTTTCTCCTGTCTTTATGTACTTGAATTATAATTTTTAAACTTAACTGTTTACAAAGTTAAAAATTAAGCTATGCAAGGTAAGTTAGAACAGCTAGTCTTTTGGACAATTTTCATAAAGGTTTTGGACACAGAACCAATATAAATTAGAAAAAAAATAGGTTGTTGATTATATACTGTTAGATTTTGGGCTTTCCTGTAAATTATAAATTCATTGAGAGCCGAAATTGAGTCATGCACTTATATTCCTATTTTTCCTGAGTCATGATCACAATCTGACTGCCTTTTCACATTTGCAGTTTACTTCAACTTCAGTGGAAGCAAGATCTGGATAGAGGTTTGGAGCTCATCAGCAAGGCAATTGAGATTGATAATAAATGTGATTTTGCATATGAAACCATGGGAACTATTGAAGTACAAAGGTAACTTCTAGAAGCTGTTGTTAGAAAATTTATGGCAGCTCCATATATCTTTTCATTATAGATATCATCAGTTTCTATTCAAATTTTAAAGTCTTAATTTGTTACACCTTTTAAAGCAGGCATCTCAGAACAACGCAGCTTTCATTTGCTGTGTTTCATTATTTTTCAATTTAAAAGTCACATTTATATGTTATTTCAGGTGTATACATTGAAAGGGAACTTGATCTTTCTCAAACACCTATTGTGTGTTCTTTTGTCTTGTTTTATTCCTGTTGGAGGAAAAAGATGCAACGTGCTTACGTAGTACAGTGTAGCGTAGGGCTTGGTTGTCGGCGCCCAGAGATGGAGCTCCTGCTGCAGAAGAGCAGCCGGCCAGGTGACTGAGCAAGTTGCCGCGTCATATAGGGCCCTGAGTTTTCTTCATGATGAGGAAGGTGGATGAGATTTTTTTATACCTTTTCCCATTTCTTGTTTTGTGTAAATTTTTAACCAGTTACTCTTGAGATCCAGCATTAATTGGTGACAACTGTTGATGCCATAGAATTCAGTGTAGCATACCATCTTAATAGCAGCATTTGCCATCCATTTGAGAACTTATTTTTAGGTCAAGTACTGAACTTTCTGTTTTCCAAATATTTGAATTGGTCTTTATCCCAATCTGCAAAAGTAGAGCTTATATTATCTTAACTGAATAGTGTAGAAACTGATGGTCAGACTAGTTAGCAAGGTTACACAATGAGCCAGTAGTAGAAACAGGATATGAGCCCATGGCAAAGTGACTAGTCTTGCCAGTACCACTTGTCAGGAACCAGTAATTGTTGTCTTAACTATCTGTCACTCAGCCCCTCCTGAGGTCCTTTCTCTGTTCCAGAATAAGGCATATTATATATACATATACATATATGCTGATGAAAATGTTTGTCGTTCTTTGAGCTATTCTGTGCTCATAGTTGAACAATTTAAATTATCATTACTAAACTGTTAGTGACAACAAAATACTCTTTCTAGAAAAGAATGGAGTAGTGTTTCTTAATCTTTTTTGAGCAAAGCTGTAAATTTTTCTTAGACTAATACTTATACAAAAACATTTTGAATTAAAGGTCTTCATACAGCCTAGATTAAGGTCCCAATTTATAGTTTAATGACGATCTTGTTCATGTGTTAATTGTACTTTTAAGAAATCCATTCTAAATCTTTTCTTAAATGTGAATGAATGAAATTTGCTTATTACTCTATATAATTTAATAAATCTACTGTCTAATATCCGAACATGGACTCCTAAAAAAAAGTTAAAGAAAAAAAATCTATCATGTAGTCATATATTGTAGTAGGAGGTTAAATACAGTCACTCAAGAAATATATTGTACTTCTTAGAGTCTTACTGGCATATATACTATAGGGACTTAATAAATACGTCTTACGATTATATATGTGAATTTATACATAACTTTATATAAAACAACTCTTGGTTCTTGACAAGTATATAAAGCCTAAGCATACTTAAGACTTAAGAGATAATTTTTTTTTTTTATTGAGCATATTCACCATTTACTCAAAAAATAAATACTAATTAACAGGTATTGTACTAGGCTCATTTGACTATACATAGAATGACAGTAGAACTATAGAAACACTGCAGGAGGAGGAAGAAAACCTTTTTCATGAGGATATTATATTTGAACTGGGCCTTAGAAAGGTGAGGATTTGCCTAGAATTGGGCACAGTGGCAATAAATGTGCTGTGCGCGGGTCTTGAGTGTACGGCATGACGAGGGAACTAGGGCCGATTCGTGACCAGAGCAGAGTTGATGGGATGGGGATACAGTGGTAAATGATGAGGCAAAGAGATGGGCTCACAGGTCCGTAATGGATGTCACTGATGTTCTCTTGACCACGTCACTGCTTTCTAAAGGAGCCTCATGGTAGTGTAGAAGCAAGTAGACTTTAGGAACCGGGTAGGATTGTGATTTTAAAATAAGTCATTTAATATTTCTCGTCTTGTTATCTATAAAATAGTAATACAGTAGGTATAATGTAAGCACATAGCATTTGTAATAAATAGTTAACATTCATTGAGTGCTTTCTGTGTGTCAGGCATTATTATAAAGAGGCATTAGAATCACTTGAAACTTAATAAGACTCCATGTAGCATCACTTGCAAACTTTACATTATACGGGGGAGATGCTTGTTGAATCTGAAACATTTAAAATTCTTACTCTTTCAGAGGAAACATGGAAAAAGCCATTGACATGTTCAACAAAGCTATTAACCTGGCCAAATCAGAAATGGAGATGGCTCATCTATACTCGCTCTGTGATGCTGCCCATGCCCAGACAGAAGTTGCAAAGAAGTATGGGTTAAAACCACCAACATTATAAAATGGGGGGTAAAGAAAATGACCCTCTTTTTAGAAGACGTTTACCCCGCTCCTCACCTGAGCCCTAAAGACGCTGTCGTGAACTGTGTTGAATGGTGGGATTTAGTATTTCCGTTTGTGCTGTTATTTGTTAAATCTGTTTCGTGTTTAGACGTTGTGGGAGTGGCTGCTGAAGAGAGGTTGCCGTGTTGCAGCTTTTATTCCCTCTGCAGCAAAAATTTAGAACCTGTTAAAGGGATTTTAAAATAAAGTTGCAATGACTACAAATGATAATTGACCATGCAAATAAAAACTTTGATTTGTTGATTTGGCTTTTTTTTAAGTGGGCAGGTGGGAAGTTGATTATATTCTGTATAATTTTGTCTTTACTGTATATGTATATTATAGGAAATTTTACAGCATGTTAGTTTTTAAATTAACATAATAAGTGCTGTAAAATAGATTTCTCTTAATTCAGTTAATCTCTTTTAGTTGATTTTTCTTTAAGGAAGCAAAGCTTAAAAGGATCTTGGTTTTTAAGGCAGCAAAAGTGAAAGACCCTTTATACCACTGTCAGTATGTATAATGCCTTCGATTCTACAGAATGTCAGAGAGATTCATTGGCAACTGTTAAGCCTTTTGAGCCCCATCGACAGTAATTGATAATGTATATAGTTCTTAAAGTCTACAGTAGCTGATTTTCATACAGTAAATTATGCAGAAGCAAAATATTCCTATTGATGTTTGTGCTGGGAGACGAGTATGTATGGAAGAAGGAACCAGGCAAAAGGTAAGATTAGATGGACATATAATTGCTTGCAGCTATTGTCTATAATAGATGCTACTATTTAATGACTGTACATTTTCAAGAAAATGCAGGTTGGTTGTATATATAAAGATGGTATAAATGTGATATGTGGGAATATTTAATTAAAACTTCTAATGAAGAAAATGTGGCTAATGATTCGAAAGATGTAAGTGTTAGGCATAGTGTTTACTTAAGTGACAGCTTCTTCAGGCTTCAGCTGTGGCCACATGTGCTGCCGGAACTTGGAGTCAGTCTTTTGGAAGATGTGAAGACCTGTGGAGTGTTTCAGTTTGGAGCTAGCCTTTGTCTCGAAGGCCTGGCTGCCCTTGTCCAGGTCTTCACTTAGGGATACTGACAGCAGATTTTCATTGTTTTATCTTTACCTCATCTTTTTACTTACAAAATCACTTCATGGTTGTTTGTTTCCAATTGTCATTTTTATAGACCATCCTTTGGCATGTTTATATGCTGGGAATTTTCTGGTGGGTCGGGGAGAAGTTATGTTCTTAGGCATCTCTTATTTTGAGTTATCTGGGGCAGGGAGGGGTTTATTTAAGTGTGGGTGTAATAAAGTTCAAGCCTTCTGTTGTACTTTTCTGGAAATGAAAAAGTTTACATTGTTGGGAGTAAAGGAGCATTTTACACCTCTTTAAAAGGGTGCTTTATCCTACTGAAAACCAAAAAGATTTTGTCTACAAATGCTATCCTTTTAGTAATTCTTAGAAATTATTCCCTTACAAAATTAGTCTGGAAGATACTGAGGTGATCTCTAATTAGTGGGGACAAGTAACATAATTGAAGATGACTTAGCTAATGGAAAGTTGGAGAGCTTCACATTTTTGGTCTTAAATTATGCACCTGCTTTGAATAACCCCCAAATACATAAATGTTCTACATCTCTGAGTAATCTCGGCCGTTAAAAAAGTTCTTATTTGCATGGCTGTATTTACATTAACACTGATATTTTCTTCTACTCTACTCCATAATCCTTGGGGTTGGGTAGAAAAACACATAAAGGAAACTGAAGCATGTGCCATTCAATACTATCATTCCAAATCCTCATGAACTGTTGCCTGTTCTGAAAAATATTTGAAACTGCACTGAGAGCTGCATCTGTCTGAATCTTTTGTAAATGACCTCACATGTAAATTCACCAAATAAATAATTACATTGAAGCTTTTCTATCTGTTCTTTAAATAGAAAGGTAGTTTATAATCTAGTATTGGGTTGACTCAGTCATTCTCTAGTGGGCTCAAAATAGGGACATATTGAACATGTCAGTATATGAAGCAACAGAAGTTTTTGGCGTGAATAGTGGGAGTTTCCTGAGAACATTCTTCCTTCTTATGGGTGAACCAAAGTTCTGAGAGCAAGTACAACCAATTTACTTCATTCCTGATATATGTACCTCATCAGTACTTGCAGAGCAGCCTGGAAGGTTGCCCAACAGACATGAGCCCTACGACGGTTTATACTCACTTGTTTTACCAATGAATTTTGATCATAGTTCTTGACCACTTGGAGTATTTCAGAAATCATACCTGAAATCTACTACCCTTCAGTAACTGTAAAACGGAATAAATTCCAAAATAATAAGCTTTGGTTTTAAAACAACTCAAATAGAACTTTCTGCCTTTGGTGACTCAAAATTGTAGCTTAAATAAAGGTTTCTATAGGCAGTGAATGTACACCCGAAAGGGAAAGTCTTCCAAAAAACTGAAGAACAAGGGAGACTTCTAAACACAGCCTGTGAAGGCAACATTATCCTGATACCAAACGCAGACAAGGATATCACAGATAAAATTACAAACCAAATAGGTCTATAAACAGATGCAAAAAATGCTCAAAATACTAACAACTCACCAATACATCAAAAGGATCATATATCATGACTAAGTGGGATTTATTCCAGGTATGCAAGGATGGTTCATCGTATACAAATCTATCAATGTAATTCAATACAACAAAAGGATGAAAACCACATAATGGTATCAATAGATACAAAGGAACGTATTTGAAGTTAAGCACCCATTTATGATTTTTAAAAAATGGGGATAGTACCTACCTCACGATAAGTTATACATGGTAAACTCACAGCTGACATACGCAACAGTAAAAACTAAAAGCTTTTCCTTTAATACCAAAGACTAGGATACCCACTCTCACCACTACTATCCAACATACTATTGGAAGTCAGCCAGAGTGATTAGACAAGAAAAAGGAATTATCACTATTTGTTTGAAGATCTTCACATAACATGAGAGCTTAATCTCTAATAAAGAGCTCATATACCTGAATAAAAAAGCGCAAATACCCATTCAAAAAATGGGCAGAACTGAATAGACAACCTATCTGAAGATGACAGATGGACTACAGACAACTGAAAAATGTTCTACATCACTCATCAGAGAAATGCAAATAAAAACTACAATGAGATACCACCTCACACTCCTGAAAATGGCCTATACAAAAAGACTGGAAACAGCAGGTGTTAGAAGGGATATGGAGAAAAATTAATATGAATATGGAGATTCCTCACTAAAACATGCATCTACCATTTGATCCAGTAATCCTGTTTCTGGGCATATACCCAGATAATATAAAATCTCTAATCAGAAAATATATCTGCACCCCTGTTTCATAGCAGCGCAGTTCTCAGCAGTAACGACATGAAAACAAACCTAATGATCAACAGACAGCTGGATGAAGTTATGGAACATATACTCACTGGAATTCTATGCAGCAATTTAAAAAGTTGAAATTGTACCCTTTGCAATAATCTGGATGGAACTATGAGGGCATCATGTTAAGCAAGGTAAGTCAGGAAGAAAAATACAGAATGGTTTCACTCATGTAGAAAACAGTGAAACAAATGAACATACAAATCCCAGCAAAAATAACGACACAGGACTGGTTACCAGGGAGAGGAAAGGGGAAAAAAAAAAAAAAAAAGACACTGGAATGCTGGTTGTGTGTACGGTGTAAAATATAGACTGAGATGCAGTTTCAATACCCTAAAATGAATAAAGTATTGTGAACAAAGAAAAGTATTTTTTAAAATCACTCTTTAGAGATACATGATAGAATACATTTTTTAAAAAACCCGAAAGATTCCACAGAAAAACTATTAGAATAAATAAGTAAAGTGACAGTTTACAAAATAAAATGTAGAAAAATGTATTATGCTTTTACATGCAAATAATGAGAAAAAATTAAGAAAACAGCCCCATATACAATAGAAGAAATAATTTGGAATCAATTTAACAAAGGGAGTGAAAGACCTATACAAAGAAAAGTACAAGATATACTGTTAAAAGAAATGAAAATACAAAGAAATGGAAAGGTATTCCATGTTCATGACTGGGGAGAATTAAGATTGTTAAAATGGCCATTTACCTAAAGCAATATGTGGATTTAATGAAAATCTCCATAAAAATTCGACTGGAATTTTCAAGGAAATAGAACAAAAAATATTTACATTTGTATGGAGTCACAAAAGACTAAATAGCCAAAGCAATCGGGAGTAAAAAGAGAAGTGGGAATATCACTTTCAAGTATAGATTTCAAACTACTACAAAGTGATAGTAATCAAATCAGTATGGTATTGTGCCGCCGTCCAGCCACAGCAGGACCCGGGGGGTCCCGAAGGTGGGTAAGGCGTCGGCGAGTGGGCGACAAAGAGACTCAGACTCGGAGGCAGAGTGAATCTTTGTTCCGTCTTTATTACAAGCAAGCAGGTTTTTTATACTTTCTTTTTGCAGCTTTTAGTCTTAAGATTACGTAAACCGAAAGCACAGACCCGCATAGTGTTTTTGTTTCTTAAGTAAATGAGTTACCTGACCTTTTTGATAGGCTCTTGCTTAAGGCAAGGTGTGAGACAAAAGAGAATTCTACAGACTTGCGAAAGGTTAGAAAGTTATTATCAAATTCCTAAATGCATACCAAGCTGAATTGAATCTGGCAGCCCCTTTTGAAATCTGGCAAGTTCTTGTTGCCCAGTTTTTGTGTTGGTCCTGTTTTTATGAACCTTTATAAGTTGTTCTAATAGTTTTACTTTTTGTCCCCTATTGTGCATTCTGATTCCATTTTCGTCACAGGCACCTGTACATGGTAAGGGGGGAGCAGGCAGTCGTCCTGCATTATTTTTTCCTCTTAGTGGGTACCATAATTTTCCTTTAATCTTATAAACTATTGTAAGGTGAGGACAATGCTGTGGGAGGGAATCGGAATAGTTTTTCTTTGTTTTTAGATATAACCTACATCATTAATGGGCCAACTGTGTAAATGAATGGAGGCTGAAATAATTTCCCTTGCTATAGCTGATTTACTATATCTCCCATAGAGGCAGTTGGGGATATTTTCTGAGTCAATTTCTTGGGTAATTTATAAGTGTTTGTTAGCCTTGCATAGAGGCAATGGCATAGGTGAGTTTAGTTTTTTTAGTATCATTTTGCCTTGTTGCAATAGTCCCATTTTTTTCAGAGAAATTCCCAATCCTTCTCCCAGCAGGGAAATTGTTATTTTCATTATTATTTTAAATTAATTCTGCATATATGAATAAGCCAATACAGCAAATCATGATTCCACAAATCATGATTCCCAGGAAAGCTCGGTTAGAGGCACCACGTCCTGTTCCATGAAGAAGTTCTCTTTGAAACCCCTTTTCTTTTTGGCTATTGACTTTGTTATTTAGCCAGGTTGGACATGGACGTGGCAGTATTGGAATAAAACCATCAATGGATCCAAGTACATACACACACATATACATATAGTCAATATGACAACAGAGCCAGGAGCATACAATGAAGAAAGGAAAATCTTTTCAACAAATGGTATTGTAAAAACTGCATAGCCACACACAATGGAATGAAATTAAATCATTCTTTTAACACCCTACATAAAAATCAATGGATCAGAGACTTGGATTAAGACTGGAAACCATAAAATATATAGGAGGCAATAGGCAAAATACTCCATGATATTAGCCTTAGAGAGGTCTGTGGGGGCTTGCCTCCAGCAGCAAGGGAAACAAAAGCAAAAATGAACAAATGGGACTAAACCAAAGTAAAAGTTTTCTGCATAGCAAAATAAATCAACATTACAAGGAAACAACAGCTAACAAGATATTTGCACATCATACATCTGCCAAGGACTTAGTCACCAAAATAATGAACTCAAAACTCAACAGAAAAAAAAAAAGCCAATAAAACAATCTTATTAGACTGTTTTCCAAGAATACATACAGATATCTAACAGGCACATGGAAAGATGCTCTACCTCTCTTGTTGTTAGGGAAATACAAATCAAAATACCAATATCAAACCTTGAGAAAGGCTATTATTCAAAAGTATAGGAACACTTTTGTACTGAAGAGGATGCAGAGAAAAGAGAACCCCTTTATAACTGTTGGTGGGAGTATAAACTGGTACAACTATTATGGAAAACAACATGGAGAGTCCTCAAAAACTTGAGAATGGAAATGCCATATGATCTCTTTATCCCACTGCTGAGTATTTACCAAAAAACCCACTAACATGAAGAGGTATATCTACTCACAAGTTTACTGCAGTATTACTTAAAATAGCCAATAAATGGAAACAACTTAAGTGCCTATCAACAGATGAATGGGTAAAGATGCAGTTTGTACACACAATGGAATACTATGAAGCCATAAAAAAGTTGAAATCCTGTCATTTGTGACAACATGGATGGAATTACAGAGGATCAGTCTAAGTGAAATAAGTCAGAAGGAGAAAGATACCAGATTCTCCAGTAAGCCCACTTCTAAGTATCGAAAGTATTTGAAAACACTAGTTTGAAGATATTTACACCCCTGTGGTTACTACAGCACCATTTATGATAGCCAAGGTACGGAAAAAACCTTACTGCCCATTGACAGATGAGTGGAAAAAGATGTGGTATAGATACCATGGAACGCCACTCAACTCAGCTTTAGGGGCAAAAAAGGGAAATCTTGTCACTTGCAAGAACACGAATGCTAGGTGAAACCAGGAGTCAGACAAAATAACAGCTGGTTGCATTCATGTGAAATAGGAACAAAGCAAAAGAATAAAACAAAACTAACCTTTGGACACTGACAACAGAACTGAGGTTACCAGAAGCAGAGGGAGGGAGAAGGTGGAAACAAAGGCTAGAGGGGGAACCGACAGTGATGAAAGACTATTAGAAATTTGATGGTGGCCATGGAGTGTTACATATTTGATGAAGAGTGAACCTGTATATCTAAAACTTATGCTGTAAATCAAAGTTATCTTAATTTTTAAAACCAGGCAGTATGAAAATAGCTATAGTTGTTTAACTGTAGTTGTGTAGGTAGGATGTAGGATAAGGACATGACCACTTCCTTTCAGAGTTTCAGGGACACTTGGATGGCTCAGTTTCTCCATCTCTTTTGTGGCACTGGAAGAAATGACTGCAAGGTTGTCCCACAGGAGAGTCTGGAAGATATACAGGGCTTCTAGAGCAAATATTGGGGAGAACACCATGATTAAAACCGACCACTGGCCATCACTTTGGAAATAGGTAAGTAAGGGAACCAGGCAGGGCAGATGGAATTTTTTGTAGAGATGATCTATGGTTTAAGTTATCAATGAACTGCTATACTGAAATTGACCCCAATTTCCTCAGAATATTTGCTTTATATCAAGAACTAAGAAGAGTCAAAGATTACCCGTCTTGCAAGCTAGTTTCACGAATGCTGGCAGAAGACATGCGATCATGGGTCAGCGACAACAAACTTAATTGTTTAAGTGCAGCAAGCAACAGGAACTTCACATTTGCTTTGCTTCCCTTTGCTTCCAGGTCCCCTAGACGCCTCTGAAATAATCGAGGTGGGTATTGCACAGACGGTGGGAGTTGTGCTACTATGGAAACTGAGCTTAGGAAACAGAAATCCTCAAGGGCTGGCTGCAAGGAAACCTGCCTAACTTTGACATCGGAGGTAACCTATTTATTATGCAAACCTGCCCCATGGTCTAGAGATAGATAGCTTCTATGCAAGCATCTCTGAAAGGCTAGTCTGGAAGAAAAAGTGTCAATGTGTCTGTTCACAAGATGTGCAGAAACTTTTAAAAGACCCATCAGGAATTGATTCCCTATCTTTTATGCGTCTCAGATTTATTTTTCAATAGTTGTCTATTTGAGCAACATAATGGTATATGAAAAAAATATTACTGGCCTGAGTTCTAATTAACACTGCTTTCCACCAGGTGTATGTATGACCCTATAAATATGAAGGTCTCATTCAAACATGCGTGTAACTGCAACCCATGGGGATGAATTCACTCCAATGTAACCTCTACTAAGCACCCATCGGGGTGAAGATTAGTGATAAAAAATTAACATAAAAGCTTCAAGGAATCTAAAGCCGAGATGACAGTTTTGGTACCATCAATGTGGCATAAATACATATGAGAGTAATAAATTCTGATAGCACATTATAGACAGTGGAGGAGGTAAGGGTAAGGAGCTTTCTAGAATATAAGAAAAAAATTACTGAGATGTGACACCATAAATATGAGATGAAAATGATTTCAATTCTGTGGAATATAAAGAAATAAAGTAAATGAACAAAAAATGAAAATCAAAACGTTAGACCCTGACAACAGAATGGTGGTTACCAGAGGGTAAGGTGCGGGGCGAGGAGATGTGAAACAGGTAGAAGGGCTTGACTGGACAGTGGTGGATGGTAACTAGACATTTGGTGGTGGATGTGATTTCACAGCTTTTGAGGTGTGACTCTCAATAAAAGAAAAAATAACACTAAAGCTATGGTTAAAATAATGCAACGAAGTTATAGTTTACAATCCAGCAAAGGTGATAAGGTAGAATAGTATTCGGTGAGTCCAAGAGAAAGAAGAAGAAAAAGGAAATAAACGATAGAAATACAAAATAAAATGCTGACAGATTTAAATCCATCCATATCAATAATCACATTAAACAATGGTCAACGCATCCCAATTAAAAGGCTGAGATTGTCAACTGGATAAAATTGCATGACCCACCTATAAGCAGTTTAAAAGAAACCTACTTTAATTATGAGACCATAGATAGGTTAAAACTAAAAGATGGATGGAAAAAATGTATCTGACAAAACCAATTAATAGGAAGTTGGATTGCATTAACATCCGTTATTTTAACAAATAGTTATTTCATAATGAAAAAAGGGTCATTTCATCAAGATGATATACAGCCCTAAATATTTATGTACCTAATTAGCATGAACATACATGAAGCAAAAACTGACAGAACTCTAAAGAAAAGCAGACAAATCCATAATTATATTCAGTGATAACAACACCCATGACAGAAAACTTAGAAAATCTGTACAGCTATAGAAGATTTAGCATCATCACTCAATGTGATCTAACATTTATTTCAACTATAGACAAAACATTTTGTAGAACTAAAATAGAGCATACTCTGGGACATAAAACAATTCTAAATAAATTTAAAAGGGTTCAAGCAAGATATATATCAGCCACAATGGAATCAAACTAGGAATCAATGACAATAACATCTGAAAAACTTCCAGATACCTAGAAAAATAAATCAAAAGGGAAATATGATAGTATTTTAAGCTAAATAGAAATGAAAACAATATATCAAAGGCTGGGAGTATAAGTAATAGAATACTTAAAGTCAAATTTATAGCAGTAAGCACCTATATTAGAAAGTATGTTCCCAATCCATGACTTTATCAACTACTTTAAGAAACTACAAAAAAGAGCAAATGAAGCCCAAAGCAAGCAGAACATAAGCAGAAATCAATCAAATCTAAAAACACAGCAGTCAATAGAACCAACAGCTGGTCCTATGTTCAATAAAATTGTTTAGCATTCTGGCAGAATGATCAAAATTAAGGAACAATAATAATGTAGGGAAAATATATGGATACAATACTTCACCAAAGATACACTAAGCATGTAAAAAAACAAATTGCTCAGTATCATGTCTTCTTAGGGACATATAAATTAAACCACAGTGAGATAACATATCTTTAAAAATGGCTAAAATCTAAGTCTAGTCACACCAAGTTACGGTAAGGATGTGGTGCTGGGCCAGGGGACTGAGACCCACAGGCTCTGGGAGGGCAGCAACAGGATGGGACACTTAGGTACCAGCTCCAAGATCAGTGAGTCACCCAACCTGGTTCTGGTCTCTACTGAGTGTGGCTTGCTCAGTCATGGAAACAGTCCCAGGAGGGGATGTACCTCTTCAGTCCTGGTCTGCTCTCTGTCCTTTGCAGTGTGTCCGGCCCTAAGAGATAGGCTCTTGAGCAGCCTCAGAAAATAATTTCAGGACACACTTAGGGTGTGAGAAAGCAGAAAAAAGTTTAATCCGAAAAAGAACACTCTCAAGTGGGAGGGTGGGCCTTTCTCTCGAAAGAAGTCCCTTCTTTTCATAGCCCCTAGCTGTCCGTGTGCCAGTTATCAGAAACTATGTTTACTCTCTAATCATTTTGCTAAATTGTAAAATGGGGAGGAACAAACTGTTGGCGACATCTTCTCTATGGTTTATTGCCCTGGGTAGTTGATCACCTACCGTTGTCTTTATCATATGCTAGGCGGGTGTCTTATCTGAGGGCAGCTCATACGGATGCCAGCTCGATATTAATCCCTCCAGTGTTACTGCATTTCTGTAGCCCCTCTTCTGTCCCGATCGGTGCAGCTGGGACTCTTAAAAGACTGTTGGTATCAATGTAAAATGGTACAATCACTTTAAAAAAGAGTTTGGCAGTAAAATACACATATGACCCCACCATTCCATTCCTAGCTATTTACTCAAGAGAAATGAACGATCTGTAGAAGACATTTCTAGCAGTTTTATTTTTAATAGTCAAAGCTGGAGACAACTCAGAGATCTGCTGGCAGGTAAATGGATAAATTACAGTACACCCATACAATGGTTACTACTTAGAAATAAAAAGGAAATTACTGATGCACAAATATGGATGACTCTTCAAATAGTTATAATGAATGGAGACAAGAAGGGTACATATGATCCCATTTTAAGGTATTTCTAGAAAATTCAGACTAATTTCAGTGACAGTCAATCAGTGATTGCCTGGGGGGGGGCAAGAGGAGAGGCCAGAGAGACTATAAGAGCACAAGGAAATTTGTGGGGTGGGAGGTACGTACATATGCCCATTATCTTGATTAGAATCATTTCATAGATGCATACATGTCAAATTTTACCAAATTATACACTCCACTTAAAAAAGTCATTTGTTTTTGGATGTTTTTTTTTTTTTTTACTCTTCTGGGTATATAGTGCTGTTTTCCAAAGGTTAAATGACACACGATGGTATCACTCTTACGTGTGTTCATGTATTGTTTCGAATTTTTCTTTATTTCCTAATATGACAAATATTTCTACTTTTCTCTATGCAAATTGTGATGCACTAAGCAGGACTGGACCAGCTCACTAGAGCCAACTGTGCACATCTATTCTCAACTGTTTTAGAAGTATTCAAGTGATAGCTTCAACGTGGCTACGGCGTTAAGTATTTACACCATGGAAGTTGGCAAATGCTATTCCAGAATGTGAGCTTTTTGGCGGACAGCTGTTTGTTTAACTTTTACCAGCCCACTACAGGCTTTAATAAATATAAACAAAAACTTAATGAAATTCTTAATTTGTAATTAATTGTACATATGGATTTTGAGACCCACTAGGCTAAAAATGTGCTTTTATCAAAACAGACAGCATTACCAAGGAGAAAACAATAGAGAGAGACAGAGAGACAGAGAGAGAGAGAGAGAGAGAGAGAGAGAGAGAGAGAGAGAGAGAGAGAGACAGAGAGAGAGAGAGAGAGAATTTCAGACACTCGCCCAATCAAGAAAATGTTTTTCAGAGATACGACCAAAAACCAGCCTTCAGGTACACCTTGAAAGAGAGTAGCACCAGACTTAGTTTTCTGCATAATAGAGTCCAACTCGAGCCAAGACGTAAGAGGTTCACACCAAAAAAAAAAAAAATTGTATTAGTGAAGGAATCACTAGGATCCCAAGATCTGATCACTTTACCAAGTGCAATGAGGCAACCTGAGAAGACTTAGAGACACCTCCTCCTCCTGCTCTTCAATACCAGTTCTTTATGAGGAATACAGCATGAAGAACATCACTACACTAATCTCAACAGAAACCTCCCAGGAAGAAGAAAGGCTTAAAATTTTTTTTAAAGAATCTCCATTAAAGAATCAGCAGGGAATCAATTCTGTTGCAGAATCATATCTTCCTATTGCATGACACACTGGAAACATAAACCTTAGGGCTTTTTGGCCTCCACTACATAGAGATCCGAGCGCTTCTGGCTAAAAATGGGGATTTGCTGGCGTATTTCAGTCAACTTCTTCAGGTCTGCAAAAACAGAAAAGGGTGTTTTTAATAAGATGTTACTCCTTACTAACCAAGGGTGTTTCTTCCTCAAACAGTATAAAAACAATCAGAATCTCAGCAAGTAACTCAGTAATATGGGCCTCGACTAGGGGCACAGATGGCTTGGCACTGCCCCTGTGATCATTTTAAACCAAACCAAGAAAACTCAAGCTGAGTTAATACCCCATAACGTGGCCAGAAAACCAAGGATCACTGGGGGGCTTGGGGAGGGCAAAAAGGAAGCACTGCAGGTGACAGGGGCGTCCTAGCTATGAAATCAGCCTCAGTGCAAGGAGGACCTTGGACATCAGAAGTGGCCATGACTTATCTTACCTATTTCTGAATACACAATTGTTTCTTCAGGGCCAGCTTTGGCAAGGACCTCCCCCCTAAAAAAGATTCAGGGGAAAATTAGGGTTATCACTGATATTTGCTGATAGTCAAATTTCTCTTCTCCCTCCCCATCTCATAGGCCTGCGGGGAAGGAATCTGAGGTTTAAAACAAGATGAGACCTGAAGAATGGGAGCCAGGAGCAGGGAAGCCCCACCCAACCCCATACTTTAACCTTAACCCAGAATCTCCTTGTTATAACTACTAACTTTAGAAATCATTAACTTCCCCACTGTAATGATCGTTCATGTCTCCACTTATTTTCCAGTTTCCTTAAAAGTATTTGTAATAACTACCAGTCACTCCTTGGTCTAATGAAAAGAATAAAGCTTCCAGAAAGGAAAACAGGGCAGATGGGGCAAGGACCATGGACTATATAGCATTAACAATGGTTAATCAGCATTGTGTTCCTTAAGGCATCATATGAGAAGTGGGCACCTAGCAAGAGAAAGACACCATCTTACTAACTGCTGCCTTCAACTTACTCCCCTGTATTGTATGATCTCCAAAGAACAATGGGGACTCCTGACCTCTGAGTTACAGGAATCTGTAACTCCAGCCGAAAATCTTATCTACCCCTGGGATCACCACTACCTACCTGACTTCCTACCTGACTTATCCCAACCCCATGGCTTGAGGGTCCCTCTGGGAGGGGGGAGCCTAGAAACCTCCGGCCATGACTCTTCATGGTCATTAACCACCAGTAGCGGGGAAGGACACTGTGGGACCTTTGTCCTCAGCATTCTCAGGTAATCTTTACACAGGAGAAAGAACAAAAGGTAATTGCAGCTGCCAGAGACTCCAGTCAGCAATCAGTTAGGAACATGATTGCAGCAGGGAGGCGGACCTTGTCCCTTTGATTGTCTAAAAGCTGCTTTAAAGAGCAACCCGTGGCTGCACCCTGGTAGAGCTGCAGCTGAGTCAATCACCTACGAAGGAGCACGTCATACACCCCGAGGTTCCAACGCGGGGGTGGGGGGGTGGGGGGAGTGAACAGCCAGTGTGAACAACTGAATAGCAAAAAAGATGCTTCTGCCTCCTCTCTCTTCCTGCCTACCTGCCTGTCACCTTCATTCCTGCCTGCACCTTTCCTTTAAAAAAAAAACAAAAAAAGGGGGGGGGGTTCAACCTGTGACCACCCAAAGAATAGCTTTGAACTCTCTCTACTAGTTGTCTCCCTAGACCTGCACTCCCTTTAGCTGTCTCCCCATGAGTGGGTCCTCCTCCCCACCTCAGGCCCCATTAAAACTTTGTCAGGCATTGTTTGACCTTCAGCTTAATTCTATTACCAAGCGCCAAAGAATTTAAGGAACAGGATCCCTTGTCTGGGACCCCAGCTGGCACCAAGGGAGGAGTATGAACTCCTGTTCTCCCATATAAGTAACTGTATCATTATGACAAATCATTTGGAATCTCTATTTCCTGAAGTAGAAAGCAGAAATAAGAGCTCTGTGACAACTTAGAAAAGCATGTTATTCTTTTATAAAATGTAAACTGCTAGGAAATGGTAGTCGTTCTATAAAAAAACATGTGCAAACAAAACTACTGTAACCAACAGGAAGCGCCATCCGGTCCCCTTGTGCGTGCACGTCAGCGGGATTCCTCTCCAAGGCGGTCTGGCTCTGCTTCTTCATGTTTCCCACGGCTGCTACCCCATCCTGGAGACACCCAGGCCGGGCCTGGGCAGGGCCCACACATGCATGGACCTCTGGTCTTGAACCTAGGATCCCTGGGTTCCTCGGCTAATGGGTTTCAGTTTTTGAGGGAAAGGTTTCAACCTGTGGGGCTTGGTGGGAAGCGGTTGGGAAGCACACTACGGCAGGGGCCACACACTCAGCAACAGCAACGCTCCTTCATAAATCTGGGGAAAGAGTGGTCTAGAAAACTATTTCCAGTGCTGAGACTCTTGATCCGACGCAGGGCTTCCAAACCATATCCAGTGAAATGTAATCTCTCCAAAACATAAAACAAAATAATCTGGCATAATAAGTAGTTCTATTTCCCAACTGGCCACAGAATTTTAGCACAAATGAGCTACAAACACCATCTCTGATGCCATTGAACTGAATCCTTTTTACTCTTTTTCACTCTTTCCTACTTGCCCTGGTGTTCAAAGATCTCTGCCTGTGTTAACCCTGGCACCAGTTCCAACACCAATGTAAGCCAGAAGGTGCCCAAGCCCTCAGATGGAATTCTGAGAAGGGAGAGATAAAGGTAAACTGTATACAACTACTCTGTGTCAGAGGCAGCCCGCCTGGTCAGTCACAAGAATTCAGACTGGCAGGGGAGCAGAGGTGCCCGAAACACCAGGAAGTGCATCACCAGCATCTGGGCAGAGAAACCTGAATCAAGGTTAAGAAAATGTTCAAGCCAGCTCAATCCTTCCAGTCTTCCAACGCCTCCCAATCCTAACATACAGGAGACTCACTAGAAATTTCTATAGGTTCTATCTTCCAAGGTCTTCCCCTGACACACACTTTAAGCTCTGAATCTTTCAAAGTCAGAAGAGAGAATCTTTAAGGATCCTAGAGTGATTTTTAACCCTTCTCAGTCTTGTTCCTGGTATGTTTACCTGGAAACTGTGGAAATATATATCAATGTGTGCATAATCATTCAGATGTATAAAAGTAGTATGGAATAAATCCAAGTACTGAAGTAGAAAGCCCTGGATCCAAACATCAGTTCCAGCCAGTTTATCCCGGGAACTTGAATTCTGCCATGGATAACTGGCTGACTATAGGATAAGCCCCTGAGAGCTCAAAATGAGCTGGTGGCAGCGCCATGCAGACAGCTCACACGCAGGCCTAAGATGTGCATGGTAACGTATGGATGACAGTCTTCCTGGGCAGAGGTGTGTGCTGATCTCACCAAGTCTTCACCCTCTCACCAAGGACAAGTTCAGAGCTTCCCTTAGTTGGACCCTCCTCCTTTACTGACTCACAGAGTAAAATCCTTCCCCTTAAACTCACTCCAACTGTAGTACTGACACCCATCCTAGATTTTAACTGACATCCTCCAAGAGTCCCGAGTCCCTTTTACTGAAAACACCTACCTGTCAGTGCTGCCTCGTTTCCCCCAGGAGGCTGGAGTCTGAATTGACAATAAAAATCCCTTAGAATTTCAGAACCGGGCTTAGGTTAGGCAATCAGGGGAGCAGAGCTTCTCAGGGAAGCTTCTCCCAGAGAAAGGTAGAGACCTGCCCCGCATGTGGGGATGGGGTGGAGGGAGGACAGGGCTGGTCAAGAGTCAGACAACCAGCTTGCTCAAGTGCTATCTCTCGGGAGTACTAGTGAACCTGTCCCCACCCAGCCAACTCACCAAGGAGATACTAGGGTGCTGTGTCCCCAGGCGACATAGGAGGCTTTGTCATCCCGAGCAGGAGATACTGCGGCCACATACACCAGATTATCGATAGCCCTGTAGTCAAGGGACAGAAAAGAGGAAAATCATACAATACAGATTTACGACATTTTTCTGACTCAAGTGTATAGATTCTTCTTTTAAAAATGAGAACAGGACAGTCTGGCTCAGATATAGAAGGAAATACCCAAAACTCTAGATCTCTCTCTTCAAAAAAGTATCTTATTACATAAATCAGTTCTCAGATGGGGGCATATTGACCACAGGGGCCATGTGCCAATGTCTGGGGACCTTGTGACTGTCACAACTGGGGTTGCTAGTGGCCAGTGACGCTGCTAAATAAACATCCTTAACGTGCAGGACAGCGTCCACAATGCAGAATGATCTAGTTCCAAATGTCAACACGGCCACAACTCAAGAGACAGAGCCTGAAGCAACCGAAGTGTGTCAAAGAGCGGCGCTTGCTGGCTGTACACATTAAGGCGGTCAGAGAGTAGACCGAGCTTGCTGGGACACATGCTCTGCAGAGCTGCCAACCCCACCATCTCAACTCAGATGAGACCCCCAGGTGGCAGCCCGGTAGACGAAGTCCTCTGGGTTCAATCAGTGGATCCATGCAGGTCTTCCCAGCATCTCCCAAGCTTTTCTTGCTTTGCAAAGGATTCACGTATCACGTATCACAAGGTATCACATGCCCCTACCCCTGCGACCAGCCAAATACCTAAACTCTCTCCTCCAGTGAAAATGATCACATCTCTAAGAATGAGAATAGTGGCTTCCTCTGGACAAAAAGAGGATACTGACTGGGAAGAAGCAGAAGGGGACATTTAAGGTGGCTGGTAATGTTCTAGGTTGATCTTGGTTATTCAAGAATATGTATGCAAAAATTCACCGACCTGTAAACTTAAAATGTAAGTACTTTTCTGTGAGTAGATTCTACTTCAATTAAAAATTTAATGAAGAAAAAGCCATGCTCTCTAACACTTCCCAGTTCTCAGTACTTTGTGTACACACACACACACACACACACACACACACACACTCTCTCTCTCTCTCTCTCTCTCTCTCTCTCTCTCTCTCTCACTCCTTTTTCCTTCCTTCTATGTAACATCCACCCTCTATGTGCCCTTCACCACTCCTCAACCTCAAGGAACTGGGGAAACAACCGTGACATGTCAAAGACGTGTCAGTTAGAAGAACAAGGACTTAAATAACAAGGACTAAGGACTTCTGGGCAAAGTAGCCCCAGGACTAGCAGGAGCTGTGGAAGGTGAGGTAGGATGAGCACCCCAATCTGAGCAGTGCAGAGTTAGCTGGGTGAGTCATCTTTTCCAACTGCATTTGGATGCCAAGGCATCCAGATCCAATCAAGGGCAGCATTCTGTGGCATGAAAATTGGTATTTTCAACAAACCTTGCCACAAGAAGACAGTGAAAGGCTTGAAGTGGGTCTGAGACACTTTCTTACCGGCCTCTCTGGAGCAACTCCCAGTGGGCTGGTCCAGTAGTCATATTAAAAGCTCCAGGATACACCAACAGCTGGCAGCCTTGGGGAGAGAGAGGCAAAGAAGAGTGGATGCAGGTGAACATGCAACCACACTAGTTCTTCCTTGTTGCTTCCTGAACAAACTCAAACTTTCTCAACATACAAAGATGGCAGCCAAGCCAGACAATGTCAGCAGCATTGTTATGGCTCTGAATTCCTTAAGAGACATGTATGTAAAACAGATAGACACACTAGGAAAGGTATTGACCCAAATCACAGTGTGATTTCACTTTTAAAAAGTGGAGAACTATGATTCAAATTTCTTTTGGCATGGCGCCTACTTTAGCTGCCAGGTGTGTTAGATTACAGTCTCTGAAAACCAGTGGTCCAGATGCAACAGTGTCTGAGAAGCCAGATGCAGATGGAGAGATGAAAACTTCTCTCGTTTTCCTTGCCTCTAAAAGACCAGCCCAGAAGCAGACCTCCCAGCACCCACATGCCACACACACTGCCTCACCTCTCTGAGCATAGATGAGTGCCAGCTCTGCAAAGCGGATGTCATAGCAGATGCCCAGGCCCACTTTGCAGTAAGCTGTTATTCAAACAGAAAATGCACAAATGAAAAGTTCATCTGCTGCAGCACTGACCAGCAGGGCAAACACCCCATGATTCAACCATCACAAAACACTGACAGGAATACATTCATGCAGGGCCCAGGGAGAGAGACAATTTATAAGCTTATTCCTGCTTAGCCTTTGCCTCATAAAGATATCACGTACATCAGCAGAGTAGAGATGAGTAACTCATTCTAAGTGAATATTTATTGTCTCAGTGGGAGGAGTTCAATCACAGCCTAACAGACTGGAAGCTATCATACCACAAGGTGACAAAATGGAAGAACAAAACAAGTCAAATCCTCTAGTTCTCCATTCAGCCCCCTCTTTCTAGATGTCAGGTCATTTTCTGCCCTTCTCACATCTGGTCTCAGTCAGGTTACATGAAGAAGTTGGGGAAAAGACACAACAGAAAGGTAAAGGAATGTCTGATTCTCTTCTACTGGGACAGTTTAAAAAAGTGAACTTATTTGGTAGGTACGTACGAGTATCAAATGTGGAGAAACTATCACCAGGACTCAACGTTTCAGATTCTTGAAATGTTATTTTACCAGGAACATCAATGTCAAACAGATGGATCTGCATCACAAATAATTGATTTGGTTACCTGTTTTCTAGCAGGGCTCACGACAATAATGACAGACTTTCCCTCACAGCCAGACATGGGTTGTGCTCTAACATTAAGTGTACTAACGACACCCCCAAACTGCCCAAAACCCGCCCACCAAGCAGACTAACATCTTATTCAAAGAAATTCTATTAAAGGAAAGTGGGGGAAAAAAGATGCTGTATATTTTATCACCATTCTTTGCTAGGTGATGTGTAAATCAATGTTCAAATTCTTCTGGGAAATCATTAGTGAGTTGTTTTTTATACAATATACTTACGTTAACAAAAAAAATGAAGACGTCTCAGAGTCTGAATCAAACAGACAATGACAGCAGAGGTAGAGAATGGTTATGAGAAAAACGGTAAAACTTGATTATATAAAGAACAAAAATAGGTCTAAGAGGGCCACTAAAATGGTTCCCTCCTCCATGTCTAAGTAATATAACACTTGACTGTGGAAGCAATGCCAACGGGGAGCCCACGGAACCCCAGCAACTCGGGAACAACAGCGACTGCACTTAAGAGATTGCCTGAGAAATCACCTGCATCTGAGTGACTGAAGGTGGGTCTCGAGGGACACGCCTGGCAGCAGCAGCAGCATTAACAGTGGTGGCAAAAGTAGCCAGCGAGACCAATTAACAGGCCAGCAGGTTCAATTCAAGTCCCAGAAAGGGAGAAGCAAAGATTGTCAGTGACACATGCACTTGGTTTGAGTGATGATCAACAGGAGGGCTTGAGGTTGGGAACCCAGTGCCCAGACGAGTCAGAAACCCAGAAAAGAACACAAAAGAGAGAACAGCACTCCTTCTCACCACCCCTTGGGACCCATGCTCCAGCAGAGAGGTGCTCCAACACCACAGCAGACAGACTGCAAAGCCCAGCACTGGGATCCCTAAAAGGAGGGTTGACACCAGTGCCACTCACAGGAACAAGCTCCCAGCCCAGCAGATAAGAGATACTCCCCACCACGCACGCCCTCACCCACCCAGCAACCAACACATGTTCTTTACTCAGAAAGAGATCCTGAATATGGAAGCCAGAAGGGTCCAAAATATAAGTAAAACTAGAGTACCATGTGTCAATAAAACAAAAAAATAAGGAGCTCAACTATAAGGTTCCCATGGGAAAGAAAAGAACACAAGATACTTCAAAAGTTCAAGGTATTACGGCATCACAAAGACATGACTCCTTTTCTGAAACCACATTCAAAGACGTGGGAGATTATATCTTTTTGGCAAATAATTCAAATAGCAATCATAAACTCAGAAAGATAAAACTCATAAAAACAAATCAAAGTACAAGAAGATGCAGCAAAACAAATTCAAAAGTAAAATTAATGAGCACAAGACAGAAAACAAAATTTAAAAAAAGAAACTAACAGATTAAGGAGGTGAAGAACATAATAAATGAGATCAAGAGTAACTACAGAAAGCTGTGGAAACAGCATTGATCAAATGAAGTAACAGGTCAGTGACCTGGAGGAAAATTGCAAAAGAAGCCACATGGAAGAGAGAATAATTGAATATTAAAAAAAGTGAAGGAAACACTTCAAAAGCAATCCATCTCCATTGGGAAAGACAACATAAGAATAACGAGCATTTCAGGAGGTGAAAAGAGAGAAGAAAACAGAGAACATATTCAAAATATTATTGCTAAAAACTTCCTAAACCTGATAAAAGAAATGAACATATAAATCAATGAAGCCAACAGAACTCTTAGTCATCTATTTGCAAAAACACCAAGATACATACTTGTGAAATAAAAAAAAATACAAGAGAAAGAAAAATCATTAAAGGTGGTTAAGGGAAAAATTCAAGTAACATATAAAGGTATCCCATCAGACTATGATCAGCTTCTCAGCAGAAACTCTTCAGGCTAGAAGAATAGAATAACATATTCAAAATATTCCAAAATAAAAACTGCCAGTGAAGAATATTGTAATCCTGCAAATCTCTCTCTCAGATATGAGGGAGAAATAAAGGTTTTCCCTTACAAACCAAAGTTGAAGGAATTTACCACTACAAGACCGCCATCATAAGAAATTTTAAAAGATGCACCTTCTCTCAATAAAAAGTTTACAAAAAGACTAAACAAGGTAACAGACAAAACCAGAAAACAAAAGTCAAATTGACAATAGCAATTCCTTAAAAATCAGTAATCACCCTAAATTTATAAGGACTGAATTCATCAATTAAAAGGCAAAGTGGCTGGACAGATTAAGAACAAAACCAAACTATATGCTGTTTGCAAGAGACTAACTTAAGATATGGAAACAAACATAGACTTAAAGTAAAAGGATAAAAAATGGTACTCCAAGCATGATGAATCTAAAAAAGCAGGAACCACTAGACTCATCAGATAAAAAAAGACTTCAGGAAAAAACAGTAACAAAAAACAAAGATGGTCATGATATAATGTTAAAGGGATCAATACAACAGGAAGATATAACAATTGTTAACCTGTATGCACCCAACATAGTAACACCCAAATACTTAATACTTATTTAAGGCCTAAAGCAAGACACTGACAGCAACATAGTAAATAGCTGGGGACTTCACACCCTACTCACAGTACTAGATCATTCAGATAGAAAACCAGCAAGGAAACAATAGTCTTAAATGATTAATTAGGTAAGAAGAACTTCATAGCTATCTATAGAGTACTGCACCCCAAACAATAAACTACATATTCTTTTCAAGTGGTTATGGAACATTGTCAAGAATAGATTATACTCTGACATAAATCAAGTCTCAATAAATTCATGAAGATTGAAATCATATTAATCTTTTCAGATTATAACTGCATGAAATTAGGAATCAATCGAAAGAGAATAGAGGGGAAATCTGCAAAGGAATGGGGGACAACATGTTACTGAAAAACTATCAATGGGGAATTAAAATATGTAAACCTTAAGCTAACGAAATTAGAAAAAGAAAAAAATAAAACCCAAAGCTAGTAGAAGAAAAGAAACAATCAACTTAGAGCAGAAATAAACAAAAGAGAGATTAAAAAGACTTCAGAGAATCCTGCTGGAATGGTGGTTTGGTTGGCTGCCTCAGGCTGGGTCCATGCACGTACATCCCCAAAACCGAGGTTCACATCCTAGGGCTGAACAACTAATTAAATGAAAGTGCTTCTTTCTCCTTTATCTTCTTGCCTGCACCTTTCCTTTAAAAAAATAAAAAAAAGAATATAAACAAAAAAATCAAAACCAAGAGCTGGTTCTGTAAAAAGATTTAAAAACAAAAAAAAAACCACTAGTCAAGACTCACAAAGAGAGAAAACAAAAATAAACGCCAAATGCAAAGAAGGTGTTATAACAGATACTACAAAAATGCAGAAGATCGAAAGGGGATATTATAAACACCTTTATGGCAACACATTGGATAACCTGGAAGAAACAGATAAACTCTTACAAGCATAAAAAGACTAAATCGGGAAGAGAGAGAAAAATTGAACTTATTGATCATGAGCAAGGAAATTGAAACAGTAATCAGAAATCTCCAAATATGCAAATGCCCCAGACCATATGGTTTCATCAGTCGATTCTACCAAACTTTCCAAGAAATACTACTCCTCGAATTGTTCCCAAAAACTGAGATAAAGGCAGTCTTCCAAACACTTCTCACGATTCCAGCAGTACTCTAATTCCAAAAGAAGTCAAAGACATCAATTTTTAAGATACTAACCTTGTATATAGCAATGTTGCTAACCTATTTGTAGTTTTTCTCTGGAGTTTCTAGACACATAACTGTACCACTGAGACTAATATCGGATTTACAGAGTTTTCCTTCCAATCCTCATAAGTTGTATTCCATTTTCTAACCTTGTTGTTTTGGTTAGGATCTCAGGTGCAATAATGACTAGCAAGTACTTTTCCCCTGTTCTTGATTATCAGAAAAAAGGTCTTCAATAAATAAAAGTAATAATAAATAAAGCCAGCCAGAATCATTAAAAAGCAAACCCAAATATGTGCTAGTGACAAGAGAAGCACATACAGGTTGAAAATAAGAACAAAAATAGATGTACTACATAAATAGTAAGTATAAGAAGCCTAGAGTGGCCACCATAATATTAGCGGCAAAATAAACTTCAAGACAACAGAAAATGAACAGAAAAATAATTAACAGAAAAATAATGATGTTTCATAACGATAAATAGATCGATCTGCCACTTAATAATCTTAAATGTATGTGCATTTGATACTGCAAAGATGTCCACTCTCCCTGAAGAGATGTCTACTTATTCCATTCAATCCTAATCAAAATTCCTTTAGATTTTTCCTTTCATGAAACTGACAAGAATCTAACATTTATATGAAAATGACAACAGCCAGGAACAGCCACCTGTGCCAACAAGTCAAATGCCTGGTGTGTGTACTTCATGACCAGAGGGACTAGGAGACTTCACAGCAAATTTCTGAGATAATGAAACTTACCACACTCCTTACTTACCTTTCTGTGTTTGACCAGTAAATTTCCATCAGGCCCAAACACGGTACAGGTGTTGTATAATTTCCCATTATCCTCCTCAGGAATGGAACCTTTCATTGGAAAAGACACAGGCACAGAAAATATTGTGAATAAACATTCCTTCAGGGTAACTGAAGAAAGACTTGCTAAATTGCCATGTGGGTCCAATGATAAATTTTACTATTTTAAGAGTTATTGAATGGTGGATTTTTTTTCCCTTTAAATATAATCTTTCAGAGATAAATTTCAGACAATAGAGAAAGTATGATTAGGCCAGAGGACAAAGACAGTCCTCAAAATTAATCAAACTGTCTCTGAATTTGATCTTGAGCAACACTTAGTCACTAACACTGGAGCCACATGGGGAATTCACTGTTGCTCAACTTAAATACACCAGGTCCTAACAGAACTGCATTCAAAAGGTCTCAAGAGGGGAAGATAAGCCACAAGTCTCTCCATCTCTAAATGTAGTTCCTGCAATTCTCTCTCCTCTTGCTTTGTCTTTTATTGTCCTTACTCATTTCTAATTCTTATAATTATCACAAAACAAAGGCAGTTCTGTTCGTTGTTTTAATTGAACAGACTTCTACTGTATTGAGCAAACAGAACATTCTGAAATTCATTTCAAAACTATATAAATAAAGTTACTCTTAGTTTATGTGGCCTCTTTGAAAGCACAATTTCTTGACCGTCTATTAGTGTCATCAGCGTCACTCAGACAGTTTTTCTCTCCGCTGTTCCTCCTGTGTCTGTACTCCTGCTCCTTTAGGAAATATCATCCTCAGCATCAGCATGTTGTGTGTCTTACTACACAATATTTACTATGTCTTTACCCACGTAACTGCATATGAAAATATTTGGCTTTCTTCTGTATGGAGGATTAACCTGAATGGGAATATCTGTTCAGATCATATTGAAGTTGCTTTTTCCACTTAACAATGTTGTCTTAAAGGTCTTTCCATCTTATTCTCTGCTTCATGCTGTTCAATGGCTAAACTGTATTCCACGATCTAAACATAACAACAAAAATTATTTGGATGCTTTTTCAAGTTTAGGTCATATTATACCTTGAGGGCAGAAAGTTACCTCCAATGAGATATATGCTGCATTCCTTTGCTACTTCAGAAAGCTTCTGTGTGCATTCACCGGGAATTTTCTCTGCATATTCAGGAAAATATTTTGTGCCATATGGAGAATTAAAGCATTCCTAGAACAACGTCGGGGGTTAAAAACACCAAAACAGTCAAACCCATTTTAAAGCCATTTCTGCTGTAAGAAGACATAGCTGTTTGCCACAGCTCTGCAGTCGGTGAACTAAAACACAGCTGATAACTCACAGACGCCCCAGGGCAAAGGGCTTAACTGCAGCTGTAGCAGACAAGCCATGCGTGCCCTCCAGACCCTGGTCAGCTTGGCAGAAGGCCTGGGCACCCAGCCTCCACTACAACAGGATTTACATACAAGACTTCGGCAGTGAGGCTGAATCCATAGACCCAAAATTATATTATTACGTATGAAAACCAATAAAAGCTTATATTTGAGAAAACACAGAAGCTTAAAGTCACAGAAGTGAAGGTGCTTCCATGTCTGTAAAACGAGCTGGTTCTAAACTCCATTCTAGCACCGTCATCCCGATTCTGGGCCATCTCGCGTTCCTCAGGGCACATGTGTCTCTAGCGGCTCAATGATTTGTCAGAACACAGAAAAATCATTGCCGTTCAACTCTAATTCACTGGTTTGGCATTCACTGACACCGCCCCTGCTCTGTGTGAGGTAATTTGATCGCCAAGTTCACCAGCTTATATAAAGCCTGTGCAGACAAAAGAGCATGTGCAGAATTCAAGTGCTTCCAGGCCTGACCTCTGAACTGACCCCCCCCCGGCGACATAAGCCACAGGTGAGTCCCATCACTGGGGCAGTAAGGAAGACCGGGTAATATTCAGAGCTCAGTATGCCTTGTTAAAGGGTCCTTCTCACTAGCTACACATGTGATGACCTACAGCCTAAATACAAGACCTGACATTTCTCCAGTGTATCTCTGTAGGGTTTGCAAAGAGTTGCCTCCTCTTCCACTTAATGGGGAAGGGAATCTAGGGAAGGAGGCTGTCTGGGAGGTCCCCCCACACCCCCTGATCCCCAACAGGCTTTTGCCAATAGATCCATGTCCTGACTAGCAGGAGCCTTCTCTGGGTCTAACCAACAATTGCGGCACAACCTTCAGATGGTTCTGCTAAATGAAACTGCCTAGAAAAGAGCCACAGAATTCTACTGGATTTGAGATACCAGTCTCTAACAAGTTTTAGTTTTCACCAACTTTTTTGAATGTCAGAAGCTTAGTACTCAAATCAGTATGTCCTGGCCCTGTAAAGACTCAATCAGCCAAGGAATGAAGGTGAGTATCCAAGACACTACATATTCCAGCTTTAGCTAAGTCCCTCAAACTTCTAGAACACTGAACAGAGTACAGGATTTAAAGTTAAAGACCTATCACCATCCTATCACAAAAATCCTTGTTAGATTCATCTTCCAGACAAACAAGGAATAATCCTAGAGGCCCTGAGGACCCAGCTGGATCCCAAAAGGACAACCAGAGCAAGCAGACACTACTCTGCTGGGTCAACAATTCCCAGAAAGGGGTGGCACTCGTCATACTCACCGGCAGAGAAATTAGTTTGGCTCCTTGCTTTGCTGCCTCCCGGATAAGGTCACAAGCTCGAGTGAGGTTATCTAATTTAATGGAAGAAACTCGAAGCTGGATGAGTGCCAATCGGAAAGCTGGGGAGGAAGATAAAGCAGTTGTTAGAAGATATGACTTTGGAATCAGATAAAGCTGTGGTTTTCACAGTGGGGAGAGGCCAGGGATGCTGCTAAACAGGTTTCAATGCAAAGGACAATGGTAAAAATGCTGAGGTTGAGAAATCTTGAAAAAGGAACATCCCTTTGATAAAGCCCCATGGCAGGTACAGTTTCTTACCTACAAATGAGAATATAGCTTGAAATAAGAAGACTAGGTTTAAATATGAAACCAGACCTTATTATTTGATCTACCTGCTCCAGGTACTGAGCAGGTACCAGCACAGAAGGTGAACTATGTCAAAAGTCAGTCACCACCATGAGCTGGGGTAGCAGGCCCGTTGGAAGGGAAGATGCCTGTCTCAGCTTCCCCAACACTGTCTAGAACACAGTACATTTGTCCAGCTGCTGGCAAAAGGGAAACCTGGCAGGCGGTGGGCTGCCCATATGCTTAGTCACAGGGCAGGGTCCCTGGGCACCTGTAAGTATCTGTACAACAAAGGTTCACAACATCAAGCAGCAAATAAAAAACATGATGAGATACTGCAGAGGGGAAAGCTGACAGTACCTTTTCCTGTTACCCTGAACAAGGGGCTCCACATCCTCTGGTGACTGGGTCCCACAAATTATGTAGCCAGCCCTGCCCACAGAATAGGGGCAAGGTGGTCTGGCGTTCTTCCAGCTATTACCTGAGTTAGTAGCTACAAACTGTATTTTCTTCTGCTACAATTTTAAGAATTCTCTTTTATCTCTTCAAGTGTCTTTTATTGTTTTATGTAAATTTTTCCCTGTTCAACAGATTGGCATGGTTTGTGTCTTGTCTGAACCAAATGATGCAGTTTTTGCTCATGGTCTGATGAAAGACTGCATTAAATAATCCAAAGCATCTTAATCTACGAAGTTCTGCAAAATATCAGGATTATTGGCGATGGCCTACCCAAGTTTCCCTATACCCAACTTTCTTCTGGAGTCTGAAAATCCCATCATTAGAAAGTTGTCTTTTCTCTATCTCCTAAGAGTACAAATATCCATTAAAGAGGTTAACACTGACAAACCCTGGCTTTTAATGAAGAAAGGCCTATCTGACTTAGAAATATGGGAACACTCAGATGTCCTAGTCCTTGGTTTATGTAATTACACCAAGAAGAGCTCAGTTTAACAATGATTGCAACCTGTTAAATAGTTCCAGAATCTGGATGAAGACGAAGGAAACTAAAACAGGAAAGAAAAGGTGGATTACTATGGGACATTGCTATTACCAGAACATCACACAGACACGAAAGGTCTCCACTATGACTTAAAAACTGGTCTCTGTCTCTGCTTCTGAGAGAGGGAAAGCTGGAGTACAACTTGGCTAAGTGGATGGCTGCCCTCTCCCCATCCCACCCAGAAGTGGAGCTGTCCAGAACCAGGTTTGGAATTGCCCCACACCTGGCAAATCACATACTCCATAGATGGGATTGCCTTATGAAAATTCCACCTGTAGGAGTTTCTTGAGGCTGGAGATGAGCTTCTAGTCACTTTATCTTTTCAGCTGTAAAATGATCTGTTTAAGACCCCTGGTTGCACCCAACAGCCCCAAAGGATTTACCAAAAGGTAAAAAAGAATAAAATATCCTAAATGAAGGGTCCAACATAAAAAATGTGTCAGGTCCTTTATCTCTGAGGTCTCCTTCACACTATTTTGTAGATAAGGAAACAAGAGGCTTGCAGAGAGAAGGTTGCAGGAAGTCAGGGAACAAAGTAAATAGCAGAGTCAACAATCACGCAGAAATCTGGAAGGCAAAGCAGGATGGGCGCCTCCTCTGTTTGTAAGCTGAAACAGTCCTCTGGGGAGTCAGATCACCACCACCCTCAAACCAATCAAACCAGTTTTCAAAGTCCACAAGCTTCCACCAGGCCCTGCCTCTTCAGAGAGAACAGTTACATCCAGAGGTGGGTGTGTAAAAGGACTTCTATATTCTGATCCTGAATTCAGCCAACTCTCTATGCAGAAAGAAACAATTTCCACAAAACCATATGAGTTTCCCAAGACCTGCCGGGGGCAGTTTATGTCCATTTTACAGGGGAGCTAAGGTCCTAAAATTAAATGTCTTGTCTACATGGGCAGAGCCAAGACAAATAACTGAGTCCAGAGCGGCCTCACACACTCGCATAAAATTTCGAATCTGGCAAAGGCCTAGGGGCAACTGGAGCTAGAAAGTCACCTCAAAGGTTGATCCTGGAAAGGAATGAGTAACTAACATGTAATGCCTAATCTGAAAGCTCAATATTTAGATGTGGAAACAACGTGACCAGTTTTCGTGCAGGAGAGAGGGGTGCTATGTGGAGAAAGTATTCAGTCCTCTTACCACACAGCCCAAATCAAAATCAGGTGTTTAGTTTTCACAGGTTAGGGTTGAATGCAAAACTCACATCCCCAAACCCAAGAAAGGTAAAGGGAGTGAAAGCAACCCCATCGGATAGTCCCGTTTCTAATGGAAAATCTAGTAATAGTGCATCCAGCGCAGGAGAACTTGACGACGGTGGTGCTAGAACTCACAGGCCCGCAGCACGCGGTAGGTAACAGGGCTTCAGCGCATAGGCGGGAGGCCCTCTCGGGGAGCCGGGGAGCCGGGGAGCCGGGGAGCCGGGGAGCCCGGGCCCCTCCGCCCGCCATCCCGCCCGGTCTGTCCCTACCGCCCAACAGCCCGAATATCCAGTCCCGCGGATACCGGATCAGGAAAGGGCGCGGTGGGACACTGCCAGAGACCAGGGGGTGACCGGGAAACCTAAACTTCCCCTCCAGTCCGAACTCGCGCCGCCGCACCACTCACAGGACATGACTTTCCCGGGAAGCAGCATGGACGCCGGCTGAGCGGAGGTGTCGAGGACGTCACCGAGAGCTCTGCGATGGGCGGGGCAAAGCCGCGCGTCGAGGGGGCGGGCCCCCGGCGTCCGAGGCTCCGCCCCCACCTGCTATTGGAGCTGAGGCGTCTGGGTTGCTGTCGGTCTCCAACGCCTGCTAATCACGCGCTGTTCTTGATGGGATGGACCGAGAAGCTGCTGACGGAAACACAGTCCTGATAAAGGAATGCCTTGAAAGACAAATCCCGGCTTAAAGCGGGAATGGGATGCCGGTAAATGTTTAGCAACAGCCTCTCATGTTCTCGGCTGTAGGACTGACGCTCTTGCTGGTTGACCGCTTCTGTGACCCAGGATGATGCTTATCCATACGCTGGTCTGCTGATCCACTTTAGACTATTTGGTGTGATTGGGTTGGAATTATCCAGGTTGCTGTAGGCACTCAAATCATCCATGGAATCTACGACGCTCCCATGTAATGGAGGAGGGGAAAGAAGAAACTGAGGTGTCAGACACAATACCGCATCCTCCTGTAACCTTGTTTCAGTTAAGGTCCGTTCGTTTTAACTGTAAGGGCCGGTGGGGGTGTGGGGGTGTGTGGATATCCCGGCCAACATTGCAACAACGTGTTGGGAAAGACCTGCCTGCCTTACGTAGGTGGTCTCCCTTAAAGTTGACGTTGCCAAAAACCTATCTCCAATGAAGTGAGGACTCAGTCTCGTCAACAAGTTAGCTATTGCACTGGAATCTGTTTGCTAATATTTTTGGTGGCTTTGCATGTTAGGATTGATTTTGATTTTTTGTTTTGTGTATCTTCTCGTCAGGTTTGAGAATCAAAATCATAAAACGAATAAAAGCATGCTATCCTTTTTAATGTTCTGGAATAGCATAGATTATAGTGAAATTTTAAAAGACCACTATAAAAGCTTTTAGGGGATTAGGAACATTTTAAATGAACTCGGTATCTGAAATTTTAGTGAATTTCGTGTGATAATGGTATTGTGATTATCATTCTGAAAATCCTGCTGAAATATTTATGGGTGAAGTGAGGATGTCTCACTGACTTGAAAATGATCAGCAAAAAGAAAATGTTTAGATAAAAATATGGCAAAATGTTAATTGCTAAATTTAGGCTATACAGCTGATCATACTATTTTAAGACTTTAAAATTTTAAAACTCATAATAAAAAGTTGGGGTAGTGATTATGGGGGTTTTGCAGCTTTAGTCTACCTGGACCTGGTTTTGTAGCAAAATCTTTATAATCATCTTTTAATTTTTGCTATGCCTATCAATTTTTTGAGGCTTCTGAGTCAATATTAGCAACTTAGAAACGTTAAAAAAAATTTACCCGGTTCATGTAGTTTTGTAAGCTTATTGGCTTTAAGTTGTATCCAACAGTGGTTCTTAACATGGCTGGACACATTATTGTAACATTCAGGTGTGCAGTATTCCAATTCTCCCTGCTCCCTCTCCACATCTAAGTCTCTTGTGTCAAGTCTTTGATCCTCCACCTGGTTAGGGCAAGGCCTTTTTACTTGCCTGAAGTATCTCGACTGTTGCCTCTTTTTCTGTCCCCACGACCACCAGTGAGGCATTCCTCATTTGGGTAGACAGGTACGGGCAACGCGTAACTGTACCTTTTCCATCAGCATCTTATCCTGCAATCACTCTTTCATTGTTATTAGGGAAGTTAGTCTGGGGGAAGGGAACAGGAGTTCAGTTTTAGGAATGAGGCAGAGACACAAATGACTAACAGCCATCAGAGGAGAAAGCCTAAAGATTAGGAGAAAGAATGACTGCATGATACTACAAAAAAAGGAAGGGGAAATTCGGAATGAAATTTGGAATTATTTTGATCAGAAGACTTGAGTTGTTAAATTTGCTCCATCGCTGAAAGACGTGATTTTAGGCAAATTATTTGCCACAGTGATAATATATCCACAGAGAGGCTAGCGAGGTAACTCTGGAATGAAAGCTGGTAACGTGAGAAAAAAGTGATTAGTTGAAAAGGGCCTTGCTTCCAGGCCAGAAGAGAACAAAGAGGTTAGGCATACTGTAAAAGGAGCATAAACTCTGGAATTAGATTCTCTTAAAATCCAGGCTCTAGCACTTATTAGCTGTATGATTTAGAAGTAATTTATCCTTTTTATGTTTTATTTCTCTATCCATAATATGGGCATAATGCCATAAGATAACACAAAGTATGGTATCGTTGTGAGGACCATAAAACTTTAACTACTAAGCCAAGAGTAACAACCCAGTTATTCTCTAGAAGCTAAACATCCAAAGAATGCAAAAATGTCCTGATTTTTAAATGTTGCTTAGTTCAAATGTCAAAAACTTGTGAGTCACATAAAATGCCATATTCATAGTCTTAAGCAACCAGTTTGCAACTCTTGCTATTCTAGTTTTCATCCATTTGTTTAGCAAAGATGGCGAGCACTACGCATGAGGTGATGGTGGAAGTACTGGGGATACAGTGATAGACACAAGCTAGTTACGGTGTTGGAAATCAGTCTAAATCACCACCACCATCCACAGGGCGCCTTCCTCGTTTGGGGGAGACTGTTACACAGGAATCTCCTAACTGCTCTCTCCTTTTCTGCCTCCTCACAAATTAGCTGAAAGGATCAAATAAGAAATGTGAAAATGCTAAGAAAACACAATCAGAAATGTCAGCTTTTGAAAATAGAATCTATTGGGTTAACTTATAAACTATTGACATAAAAATTTTTATTTCCAAAGTAAAAGTGACTTTCTCAGTGTAGCTCTGTTAAGTTTTCATAATTATAGATTTGTGTAATCATTATACACATCAGGATTCAGAAGTTACAGAACTTTACAAATTCCTTGTTTTGCTGCTTCATAATTAAACCCTCCCCTCACCCTTAATCCAGAGCAACAACTGGATCAGCTGTGTACCTAATCTTGCCTTTTCCAGAACATAATTGCAATCGTACAGTATGTTTTGAGAATGACTAATTTTATGTAGCATCTGCCTTTGTAATTCATCTGTTGTATGTATCAGCAATTAATTTCTTCTTATTGCTAAATAATATTTCACTGGAATAACTTGTCTCTTTACCCATTAACCTACTACTGGAGGACATGTGGGTTGTTCCCAGCTTTTGACAATTATAGAGCTGCTATAAACATTCTTGACCAGTTATTTTGTGTGGAAATGGGCAAAATATCTGAGCAAGTACTTCAAAAAACATATATAGATGTCAAACAGGCAAATTAAAAAGGTGTTCAGCATCAGCCATTAGAAAATGCAACTCAGAACCACAATACAACTACTACACACCTATTAGAGAAGCTGAAATTAGAAATATATATAAAATACCAACTTCTATTGAAGATATTGACGATATTGAAGCTATGGAGCAACTACAGCATTTATATATTGTGGGAATGCAAAATGATACAGCCACTTAGAAAACAGTTCGCAAGTTTCTTATGAAGTTAAACATACTATCACCATATAACCCAGCAATCCAATGCCTAAATAGCTATGCTAGAGAAATTAACTTATGCTTTGGTTAGCAAATCAATGTCTGATAAGAAACTTGTATTAAAAATATATAAAGAACTCTTACAACTCAATGATAAAAATACAAAGAAAAAAGGGAGAAATCAATAGTTCTCCAAAGGAGATAGCAAGTTGCAAAGATGCACTTGAGAAGATACTCAACACTATTAGTTATTGGGAAATGCAAATAAAAACCACAATGGTATATTATTTAGTATTATAGTATGGCTAGGATAACAATGAAGTAGTTGACAAGGAGACAGAGAAATTAGTACTCATTCATTTGTCAATGGGAGTGTAAAATGGTAAAGCCTCTTTGGAAAGACATCTTGAAAATTTCTCAAAAAGTTAAATATAGAATTAACATATGACAGAATACTTCCCTAGATACTCAAGAAAACTGAAATTTTGTCAACAGAAAAGTTTATATTTGAATGTTCAAAGCAGCATTATTCATAACAGACAAAAAACAGTAACAACTCAAATCAGCTAATAAATAGAAAAATAAAATGTGATATATCCTTACATGAGAACATTACTTGGTCATGAAAAGAGATGCTGATATATGCTGCAACACAAATGAAACTTGGAAAACATCAGGCTATTTGGAAGATGCCAGACACAAAATCCACTTAGTACATGATTCCTGTTATCATGAAATGCATAGAGTAGGAAAATCCACAGAAACAGAAAGTGAACTAGTGGTTGCCAAGGGCTGACAGGAAAGGGAAGGACTGTGACTGCTAATGGACATGGGATTTCTTTTGAAGGTGATGAAATATTCTGGAGAATTGGTGAGGATCACACAACTCTAAATATACTGAAAATCACTGAATTATATAGACTTTTAAAAAATTTCATGGAATGTAAATTGTATTTCAATAAAGTTTTCAAGATATTCATGGGAAAGTTGAGATACTACTTTCATTATTCATCCTACCTATGGAATTGTTTTCCCCACATGAAACTATCTGATTTAAGACAAAAAAAAAAACCCTAACACTAATATGTACCACCAAGTTCACTGAAGCATTATTTACAATAGCCCAAAATTGGAAACCACCTAAGTTCCCATTGGCAGATGAGTAAAGATGATATATATTACATGTGTAGATATACATCTATATATAACTATATATACGTATATATACACACACATATACACATACATACAAACACAATGGAATACTATTCAGCTATCAACAATGATGAAATCCTACTACTTGCAGCAACATGGATGAACCCAGAAGGAACTATGCTTAGTGAGACAAGCCAAGAGGAGAAACACACTGAGTAAGATTTCATTCATATGTGGCAAACAAATAAACCCAAGGAAATAAAAGAATTAAATCAGAAATAGACTTTAAAATCAAAATTAGTGGTTTTGAAGGGAAGGGTGAGGGAGGGAGCCAAATTGGGTAGCAGGGATCAACTGAATGGTGAAAGGAGACCTGGAAAGGTGGTGCTGAACTTCCAGATGCTGCCTTCCAATGATGCACACCTTAAACCTATATAATGTTATGATGCAATGTCCCTTCAATAAAATGAAAAATAATCGATCTGTGCTTCTCCACGGCTGGTTAGTTTAGTATGTCAGAAGATCATGCAAAGGAGTTACTGGTGGCATAAATGGTCAGTACAAATTCATCAATCCTATGAGAAAACATGTTTTAGCAGCAGTGGGAAAGTGCCATCAAATTTGTATTTTAGCCTTAACAAGCAATAATAATTCCCAGGGAGTCGGGGCAGGAAGTGGAGAGAGGGTACTTTCCTTTTTACATTCAGTTTTCTTTCAACCTTGGTTTTCTCATTTTGAAAATACAGAAAATGCCAACCTCACGTTGCATCCTCTGCGTTCCGTAAGTCAGTGAGAGGTTTCCCACAGTGAAGTCCTGGTTCTGTGATTAGTGGGCCACTGAAGTGAGGATGAGCTACGTAAACACTTAATAAACCAGCAAAATGTATTTTAATATTTATGAGCAATAACTAATGTCATTTCTGATTAAGAAACTGAATTTCAGAGAAGTTTAGGTAAGGATAGTCAGTAAAAAACATCTGTCGAATTTAATGTCAAGTTTACTACCTCTTTTCCCTTCCCCCTATCTAGAACAAAATTAGCAACCTAATACTTTCACATCTAAAACCTGAACATTTAAATTCTACTAAAAGCATAGCTCTTAATTTTCTAATTTTGTAATATCTATAGAAATTTACACATGAGGAAGAGGGAGAAGGAGAGAGACACTGTCATTAAGAACAAAGTTTTGAGCAAACTGTACTGGTTTATTTACAACTGTAATTTATAAACAGTAACACAAACAAGTTTACATTAATATTATGAAAAAAGTCCCATGGCTGAAATGGGCAAAAAATGAGACTTCAGGACATTTTCTAGAGAGGACGCCAAGAAAAGAAAAAACGCAACACAATTGCAGAGGGGTTATAAATATCAAGTACTGCACCATGTGCAGTTTCATGCAAATGTCTTCAACCACTCAAGTAAACTGTTTTTATTTAGATATTAGAATGAAATATCTTGAACTATGTTGCCTTTTATTCACTTGATTTTCATTCGGTAAATTAAAATAACTGACTATGAACAGGGTACACCTAAATATTTCTTAGAGATAATTCATTAAATTTTAGAACAATGCAGATTGTGAGGATGTTACTTCCCATGCAGATTTTACAAGAAGTCATTCTGTGGCCCCAAATGTGTTCCTGGATTTCTCTTACCAAATGTCTCTAATACAGACCTTAATAAATTAAAGTGAGAAAACTGTAAAACAAAGCAGATTACTTTTCGGTTTTGTCATTTAAGAAATTAAAAAGTTTCAAATCACTGGAGACAAAAAAAAGGAAAAGAAAGAAATTTTGGAACGTGATGATGAAAAAAATTAAGAGTTTATACAGCTCTCTTATAATTTGGTTTTTATTTGTAGATATTAGTGTGGTCACCATAATCTCAATTATGATAAATCAATGTGTGTTCAACACTTGTTTTGGAATCAAATAATCCAGTTGTAATAAAGACCAATGTTAATAAAGACTAATGACAAATACAATTCGCTCCCCAAAACATTAATTTTAATCTCATGCCTAACTACCTATTATAATGCTTTTAACTGCTCCTTAGAAATCATTATGGGGAAGGTTAGTATCTGAAGCACTTGGTGTTCAAATTTATTAGCAAAGGTGAAAAGATGATAAAGAAACTGATGTTTTCAACATTTCACTAGCTGGACTGCATATCTGAGCTGAGCTGGCTGGAATCTTCACCGTATCATTAAAAAGATGTCACTTTTTAATAATCGAAACAGCAAGCTAATTAGTAATCTGTAATACTTTCTAGCATCTGATATTGCTCAGTGGGTGAAACTAAATGTAGCAATTAAAGGGGCCTCTTCAACCAATTCTAGCTCTTAATTTCAGTGAAGACATTGCAAATATATGTGTGTACGGTTGTTTTAAAATCGGAAAGTGGTGCATGTTCCCTTAAAACAGCTCTTCAAACAGAACTGTATTTTGTACCCTTAGTTCATAAGAGCACAGGGTCAGTTACCTCAAAGTCATTCAATAACTGACCTTTATAATAAATCCTTTTACAAAACCAAAAATGCAAAAGAAAATTTAAAAAATTTTTTAACTGTCCAGAGATTGATTATAATAATTTACACTTTCTTCAACTTGCGATTCAAGAACCCCCAGGAGAAATGAAAGGTCTCCAGATAGTATTCAGTCAGGAAAATACGTCCATGTTTTTCTTGGTTGCCTTAATTTCGCAATAGTTTTCTTTTGTATTAACTTTCCAAAGCATCTAAAACTTTCATGATCTGTTGTTTTATGGCTTTGGTAGCATCTCCTGCATTTGGAATCAAATACCTATAAGGGGATAAAAGAATATATATACACATTATTATAGTGCTTTCCCTTCAGGACTCAGCTTATATATCAAAGCCAACAACTCTCTTCCGATGCACTCTCCAAAACTTATTTTAATATATTCATGAAAGTATATTCAAAAAGAAAATCTAGATGTAAAAGCAAGGTGATATTTTCACATAGTTATAGAGCTAAAATTCTTTAAACCATTATCAAATATACATAATGGCTAGATAATAAAACAATTTGTGTACACATATATATGTACTTAGCAGAATATATATATACATCTATGTATATGTGTATATATATATATTCTGCTGCTAAATAAACAGCTACAAAGGTCATAATCTGATAGTATTTAATCCCAAAGACAATGATAACTCTAACACTTAATAGTTTGACCTAAAGGAAATAATTTGTTCACTAAAACAGATTCCTGTACGTAAAAGAGGTATTAATTATCCCAACTTTACACAGGGATTATGTACATGAGATAAATGCTACAGAATCTAAAATATTAAAAGGACAAACACATGGTAATTATTAGAAAATATCAGTAGGTAATTATTATAAAATATTAACATAATAGAACTATTTTCTTTTACAGGAACATAAAAATACAGCTATACATATGAATCTGTCTTCTATTTACCTAGTTTTTAATATACATAAAGGAAGATATCTGAAAAACTATTCACCAAATCATTAACAGAGGAGGTTTAGGTGACTTTTTTTATATTTTCCTTTACTAAAATATTTTCACAATGTGAATATTTTTATTTATTACATAAAGCAATTTTTATTTTTTAATTAGTACTTTCTTTTAAGGAAAGATTTATCAGTAGATTCATGACTTTTGCTAGATAATTGTTAACAGAAGGTTAAAAGTTGAATCAATTTTGCATTCTAAATGAAGCTAATTATTTTAAAGTGCTGAGACATTATCGTAACCTTATCATCTATTCATGCAGTACTATAAATAAATAAGAGCTATAATCTCAGCTCTCACCCGAGAACAACCTGAATTAAGACAGTGGAAGGAATCGCAGATTAGGGGTTTGGAAAACTGAATTTGGTTCTATCACAAGCTAGGTGTGAAGATTTGGGAAGTCATTCAGGTTTTCACACTGTTATCTGTAAGATTAAAGGTGGTGTAGTTCGAGATCAGTTTAGTCCATGAATTGTTTGCCACTGGCGCACACACAGCAAGGAGGAGCTTGCTGGAGACTGTAAACTAACTCCACCACTCAGTACACTGACATTTTTTTCAAAACAATTTTTTGATGAAAGTAAATAAAAACATTGACTTACATTCTGAAACAAGCTGCTTATTTGATTATAAACCAGAAAATTATTCTTAAAATATTCTTTGTTTTAAAATTAATGAAATTAGCTACGGTACTGACGGAAATCATTGCTAATAATGACCAAACCACATATGATGAGGATTTGGAAGAAAAAGATAGTGAAGAATATTAATAAAAGTGGTCCCAGTCCCCTATCCTACCATCCATCAATCTCCCCAAATAGAGAAACTGTTTAATAATGAGCTAATTGAATAATCCAGATATCATCCTAAGAAAATCTTACCTTTCAATTGCCAAGATTTCTATTCCCGAAGCAGTGCTGTTTCCATACTTGAAGGTAATTAGTTCAGGATGTTTCTTTTTGGATGTAATTTTAACTACAGAATTTAGTGCTTGTCGAGACTGTATATAAGCCAATCCTTTTCGTGAAAGAATCTCCCTTAAACAGTACATATGTGTTGCAGTAACCAACAGATGACTTGAGATGGGAAAAAAATTAAAATAATTTTAATATAAGATAAAACAGCTGTTAACTTCAGCAATCCCAATTATTTAAAAAAAAACAACTCCAGGTAAAATTACTTTTGAGTTAAAAAAATACAGGCAAAGGATCACCTATAAGTAAGTTTTAATTTTCTTTATTAAAGTCATATGAAAAATTAATTTTTTCTTAAATAATCCCATAACTGTTTGAGAGCAGAGGTATAATATTTTATAATATAAATACAATTAGAAATCCTTAAAATAACAGATATATAGAATATATTATATATGCTATACAGAATATACTACCTTTCAGGCTTTGAAAAGTATTGTCTATAGTCATAAACTATTCTCTTTTAATATAACATGGCATATACCTAATATCGAAGATCACTAAGCAATAACTGGGCTGCCTAACATATTTTATGATATTCTATAACTGAATCCTGAAGGCAAAATGGGCACAGAATTATTAACACCCTTACATCTCAGCTCACTTTTACTATAGTGATAATACTCATCTACATTAATATAATAAAATAAAAACTACTAGAAAATTCCTGAATGTGGGACATTCCGTAGAACAATTGACCTGATTCAACGGATTCACTCATCTTGGAGAAAATGGGAAGTAGTGGTGTGGGGAGTAGTACTGTTCTAGATTAAGTAGGTCTAAAGAGATGCAATAGGGAAATGTAATGGGGGAATCACAACAGGATCCTGCAACAGGAAGGAGAAAACAAAGACCATTAACGATACTTTGGGGCCATCTGAAAAACTGGGCATGGTCTGTATATTGAATGACATTAATTTTTTACAGATGTATGTAATAATGCTACTGAGAAAAGAAGAAAGCTCATATTTCTTGGGGAGATTTGTACTGAACCATCAGGGGTGAAGTCACACCTGTCAGCTTTCCTGAATGGTTTGACAAATAGGAAGCATATGTGTATATGTGTGTGTATATATGTACACATAAACAGACAGATGGACTAGTGTGGAAGTTAAAAAGCTGGTGACTCTAAGAAGCTTCTAAGTGTTCGATGTACTTTTTCTTCAACTTTCTGTCTGAATTTTTCAAACAAAAAAATTACATAAGAAATACTTTAAATATCAAGACAATAAAATCGTGCAAGTCGACAGAGGGAAGTTATATCTTACTTATTTTGGGTAAACTTTTGAAGTTCAGTTTTTTATTATTAACTTCCTTAAACTCAATTTTACTTCTGAAGAAGACATTTTAAAAAGTACCTAGGAAACATGTGTCCACTTTCTTTCACTTCTTTACAAGGAAAATGATGCTTGATGTCTGGCTTGTTTATCCAAGTCTGAATGTTTACAACCTCTTTTCTATCATCATCTGACATTGAAGAACTGTCGATTTCATCTACAAAAAAATTTAGTGTTAAAAGTGGAATCACTAACTTTAAAAATGATACATTAAAAGTAAAAAAAAAATTCAATAGTATAAACAAAGGGGTTGAAAAAACAGCAATCAATTCTAATCCTGCTATTTCCCTATGTCATTAGTACTAATACAGAAATACTGTTTTGAAATATCACTCTATATGGTAAAGTCAGGTGAAAACATTGCGATTGCACTTGTAAAAAATCAAACGATCTGGAAATTTTCAACCTTTTTTATTTACATGACATAAATATGATACATGATTAGTCTGTAGAGATGACTAAATTGTCCAGTAAGAAGCACCAGTCTTGAAAACACAAATGGCAGAGCGTATTTTCTCTTGCTGGTTTCTGATTTTAAAGATAATGTAAAAATCCAGAGCATGGTGTGTAATCATGTATTTTAATAAGCGTGAATCTGCATGTCTAAAACTTATATACTGTGTAAATCAATGCTGTTTCAATTAAAAATTGTTAATACAAAAACTTAGTAACCATTTCTGTATAGATACAGGCTTTGCTTATCTATATCAATAATAATTCTAACAAAAGCTTACACAGTTGTAAAGTCCCTTGCAGTTTTGCCTTTATAAACCCTATGTCTTTCCCCAGGCTCCCAAACACACTCCAAGAGCATCTTGGTGCTGTGGTGCCAGATTATACTCCCTGAGGCTCTGAATAAAACTCTTAGATTAAAAATATCCATTCTGAGAAAAACAAGTAAAAATCTAGTGGGTTTTTTTTTTTTTTTTTTTTTTGTGAAATAGAAAACTTTCTAATTATTTTGCTTTTCTAACTGAAGAAAGGGGAATTACAGTCCTAGGGTTAATAATATTTGTTTTTCCCTTTACTTTTTAAAGAAAAACTTCAAAATATGAAACATAACAAAAATAATCATATTTCCAGCTTAAATAAAAAAGTGAAGTAATTCGAATCGTTCACATTCCCTTTCCATCCTCACTAAGAAATTGTGACTCTGAATTTGTTATTTTCATATACATCTTTACTTTAACCATAAGTGACTATCCCTAAAATAGGTAGTGTTTTACATTTTAAATAAAATCTATGTAATAGTATACTATCCAATTAAATTCTTCTGCAACTGCTACTTCACTCCCAACATGATAAAATCTATCCATTTAATACACATAACTAGTTTTCTCATTTTTATTACTGTGAAATTTTCTTGTGTGTGTGTGTGTGTATGTGTGTGTGTGTAGCATATAAGTAAATGTACCATAAGTTACTCATCCACTGATTCCTTCCCTTTGCTAATGGAGGAAGTTGAGATATTCAGCAAAAGAAGAAACTGATCAATAACAAGAAGATGGCAACAGAGAGGAGAAAAAAGAAACAATTAGAAGTAGCACAAAGAAAACTGCATTTACTTCAATGGAAGTTATCTGTAAGTTGATTTTGTAGTATCTTTTGAAATGTCAAATATGCTCACCTAATATAATAATCTACTATCAAGAATTTATCCTCTGGATGTAGTTGCAAAAATTCATCTAGATTATATATATGAAAGCATCCACTGCCATTTGAATCAACAACAAAAAAAGCATCTTCTAGTGTCAGTTGGTAGATGACTGAATAAATAGTATGATTACATGGTAGAGAAAAGAGGAGGCATATAGGATAAGATGAAAAATATGCCACACATATTATGAAGTCAAAAAACCAAGGTGAGTTTGGGAACACTGTTTTCTCCTCATTTTAAACATTTACATGTATAAAAGTTTTATTTATAAATAATTTATAATAATAATAATCTTTAATTTAGAATATATAATAATAATCTTAATATAATTATTACTAACAAGGGTAACTTTAGGAGTGGGATTATGAACCAAAGTAACATATTACTTTTCTAAATATAAAGAAAAATCACAGAGCAGATGACAAATTTCCCTGGCACAACATTCCCATCTTGTGGCCCTTTAGGATACTACTTGCAATTTCAAAAGACCTTTCAGATATCTCAATTTTGAATCCCTGAAATTCCTTCCTTTAAAAGAAAATTTTGGTGATGTTCTAGTCTATGTGGTCCCAAGGGTACAGAATGTGCTTGTGAATCATTCTCTGTTCTTCAGTTTTGGGGAAGATTGAGAAGAATGGGTATTATTTTTTCTTTAAAGGCTTGGAAAAACAGACTTGGTAAAGCTGTCTGGTTCTGGGCTTTTATTTGGGGGGAGATTTTTGATTACTTCTTCAATTTACTTAAATATGATAGCTCTGTTCAGGTTTTTCTATTTCTGATTCAGACTTAGGCTGTATGACTCTTAAGAATTCATCCATTTCTTCTAGATTGTCCAATTTATTGGCATATAGTTGCTCATAACAGTCTTTTAGGATTTTTTTTTTTTTTTATCTCTGTGGTATCTGTTGTAACTTTCCTCTTTCATTTTCTTATCTCTCATTTTTTTTTTTTTTTATGGTGAACATAGCCTTTCCTGCTACTCTCAATCTCCTAAGGTTGGTGGAACAAGGGGATTCATATCCAATTCCACGGATTTAAATGCTGTGCCTACACTTACCAGATTACCTCTTGTTTAGACTTCTCTCCTCAGCTAAAGACTCCTATAATCACTGCCCATACAACTGAAATTCTAATAAGCATAACTGAAGATGTGTAAAATCTAACTCTCCAATCTCCTCCGAAGGGGGTGTGTGTGTGTGTGTGTGTGTGTGTGTGTGTGTGTGTGTGTGTGAAGCAGTTATTCTGTCAGTCTCTGAATGACCTCTGTAATCACGCATGATGTCTGAGGAAAGCAGTCTACAGATAATTGTGTTACTACACCTGTATCGTATTCTTCTTCATCCCCAATGCTGAAAACAGGCTTTACACCACGGTATGGCTTGCCCACTCTGTCACTGCTGCTCACATGCCTATATTCAAAGAATTTTATAGAGGAAATCATCAGTTAAGAAGTTATCAAATATTTTCACCAAGTACCATTTGAATATTCAAGTAAAATCTGTTCTTATCTCCCCATGTTAATACCCAGTTTTAGAAAATACGTTAAGGAAGTTGAAATAAAAAAATTATGTCAGCAAAGGCAATGTAGGACTTAGCAGAGACTGAACACTTTTAAATCTGTAAACAATTAAATTTTAAACAATTTTAATATTCATATTAAAATCTGTGCTTAGTTCTGTGTGGCTTAACTTCTCTGTGCTTCTGTAACCTCACCTGTAAAATGGGGATAACAGCAACATCTACTCTTTGCAGTTATTGTGAGAATTTAAATCAGTTAATATTTTGTAAAGTTCTTTGAATGATAGCTGACCTATTTTAAGTGTATATATTTTTGTTAGACAAAATAGATTATGGAACCAAATATTCAAATTCCAATAGGGGAGCTTAAGTTTCCCATATAGGTAAAGTGTTTTATGGCTTTTTGTTACTACCGTTACTTCTGTTTTAAAAGAAACTAAGATGAACCATGAAAATAAATCTTCCTTTTCCAAATGGCAAAAGTGTAATAAACATGTGCATTCAAACCTCATTAGTTCCACAGGAAGTAGGACCTCTATCTTTTTAATATAAAGAAATGTGTATCTCATTACTTTTCAGATAATCTTAAATAAACCAATGAAATAAAATAAACACAAAATGTTATGTTTTAGGGGGGAAAAGCATTATATTATTTGAATTATAAGGTTCAGTTAAGAGGGGAAATTGTGGCTTTTTTTTGTTATATATCAAGAGAAAGGTCAGAGAGTACCCCAGTGATTCGGGTGCTAAGCTGACAGCTGGAACATGGACCATGTAAAGCCCCAAAACCCAGGTCATGACTAGAGCATGTGGGATGGGACAAAGGAACAAACATAAAAATAAATAAGTGCTTCCTCCTCCTCTTCCTTCCTCTTTAAAAAAAAAAATCCAAATTTAAAAAAAAAGTTTTTAAATTTAGAATTAAATTTCTCCAGAAAAGAGATCAAATTTGTATTTTAAGTAATTTCCTAATACATATATGAGTAAAATCTTATGTCCTAATCTTGTTGAGATAGGCTTAAATCTTTACTTCTGCCAAAACAAATTTCTTAAATAGAAAACCAATGAGAGTTAAATATTTAACACATACTCTTTGGGAATTTGTTAGGTCAATCAATACATAGTTTAAAATTTCATTGAAATAGTAAAATCTTAATTCTGCTAAAATTGTAAATTATCAAAGTATGCTTATTAGTGACAGGAAGTGAAAGAATAACTCAAACTCGGATTCAGCTTCCTTATAGAAGGCAAAGTCAAAGATACATAGGCTTTATCTAAAAATACTTCAGTGTCATCTAGATTTTAAAATTGTCTGAGATTAAATTATTGGTTTTCTGATATTAAAGTATAATTAAACTGCTATATCAGAAACAAAGAAAATGTTTATAGTTAATACTTGAATCAGAATGCAGATATGAATAAAAATAATCTATTATTAATTTAGATTTAAAGTACATTGCAGTTTTATTGCTAATTATCATGAATAAGTCTTAAAAAACTGGCTAAAAATTAATGAAATTTAATGGTTGAATGCTTTTTAATAAGCAGTATATCTATACTTTTTTTCAGCCAAAGTAATAAGAGAAATATTACAGAATATTTTGACAATGTTCTAACTTAATTTATTGAGATCATAAAGAAACCCAATTGATTAACTTTTCACTAACTTCCATTTTCAAAAGAGATATATTTGCCTGTGTCCCAGAGAATATAATTTATTTTTTTTTAATTTGGGGAAAAATTTGACAATTGAATAAAGTTAGACTTCGGTGGTTCTATAACGAGGAAGATGACTGATAAATCAATTATAAACTTAAAAAAAGCAATTTCTTTTAAAATAGATAAAATTATAAGCAGTTCTGTAATTGCCATTGTGCGCAATAAATAAAAACTTCAGTAAGTTGAAAGTGCACTATTGTTTTTTAAAGTGCTGCTTCTAGTAGAAATGACCTCAGAGAAAACGAAAATGTTGAAATACTTGAGAAAAAGTCAACTCTCATTCCAAAGCTTAACTTACATTAAATGTATGACTAGAATTCATTTTATAATATTCATAAGCATTGCTAAATTGATATTCTATTTTTAATTGCAGAAAAACTGTGTTTAAAACTGTAAAGCCATATAGAAACATTAGTTTGGTATGCCCTGGTGGAGTCGTGGTTAGGTCACCACCTCCAGCCAGCACAGTCCACAGACATCCCAAGAACTCCTTGACCTAGAGGCAGGGAATGTTGGGGGACAACCGAAATGAACAACTAAATAAAATAAAGGTTTCTTCTGCCTCTCTCTGCCTGCTTGCCTGCCTGCCTACTTGCCTTCATTCCTGCCTGCATCTTTCCTTTAAAAAAATTTTTAAATTATTTTGTTCATCCTAACGAAAGTTCTAATTTTTAAACTTTAGGCTTATGAAATCTAATGACAAGTACCCTGTCTTACTGGAAGCAGAGAGAGATGGATTATACATTAACATGACCCAATTTCTTTCAAGGACAACCAAAGTAAAACCCTAGAACTATGGTTCTTTGGAACTGGATTTACGTATGTTAACTCACCAATCTCAAAATATCTCATCAAGAAAATTTAAAAATGCTATGAAATTATATAATGTACAGGAATTAACCAAAATTTTGAACCATGAGCTGTGTCTTTTTTCAGGTGCTATACTTTTACTCCAAGGGCAGTAGAGAAGCAAATGATCGCCCCCAACACTAATATCCAGGCAACTCTAGACTATAACATATTATCTGTTTCACTTTCTTCTGTCTCAGAATAAACTGCAAGTTTTTTTAAGTTCTCTGATATGAATACACTTGATTTTCACCTAAGAAATGGGAGATATAAAGAAGCATTCAAGAAAAAAATTTAAGTGACGAAGCCAAAAAAAAAAAAAAAATCAATCAATCAGCATAGCACACTCATAAAAGCAGAATGAGAAGAGTTAGTCAGCATTTGGAACAGCTCCATGAAATTTTAGCCAGAACAACATGAGGCTACAGACAGTATGAGGCATGCTAAAGAGAAAGAATGGTCCAGGAAAGCTGCTCTACTCATTGGCTTACCGCTCTGTACATGTTCTGTCTGGCCAAGGAAGATTGAAAGACATTCTATAGCAAATTGAGGCAGAGGACAGAACAAAATAATTATCAAAAATGGAACAGTCTTAAAACAAAAATACAGCATAATCAGTTTTTTCTAACCCAGAGTGTACATTATAAAGAAAATGATTTGATCATTCCAAGTACAAAGAAAAATTAAAAGCCAGTTCCAAGTGATTTGTCAAGACAATTGCCTTTTGACTTAGCATTGCCACTAATTCATTTTAAAATAAAATCAATACATTTAAAAATAAAATTAAAAAATAAAAAGTTTAATGTTCATGCTAGAAAACGCAGCGGTACTTTAATTCAAAATACAGCACTGTATTCAAAATACAGTGGTAGCAAAACAATGAAAATAACCTATGTTCTTCTTTGCTCTTTACTAAATGGGAAAAAATGCACTTTTCTATGAATTATGTACTATTCTTAATAAAATGATAAATTGTAGATTCCTGACATTTAATTCTTAAGGTCAAATATTCAAATACCACAGGATACAGTAAATTGGACATGAGAGTGAAATTACAAATATTTCCAAAATCAGGCTTATCTGAAACAAATTCTGCACTGGAATTATTAAGATATGATTTGAACTCTATGGAACAGAAAAGATCAATCAGACTACTATGTGGAGGGAAAAAAAATCAGTGCACTCACAGTAAGAAACAATATACATTCTTAAACTTGCTTATCATTTGTTACCCCTCATTTATAACTCATGAGATATAAGGGTTATTTATATTCTATGAACAAAATTATAATATCTGAACCATTAGGCTTAAGAAAATGGGTTTCTGCTTTAAGATGACCAGATTTTCCAGCTTTTGGATTTCTGCAGTAAAGAGAGGTTCCTGCTATGAAATCATCTAATAGATGATTCCCATTTAATTTGACATGTAGGAAGAAGCTACCATATGAAGTGAATATATTTTAAGAATGGCACAAAAGGAGAGAATTATTATTTGTATTTTATTCAAAGCAGTGGGAAAAAGGAGAGCAATCTTTCCAGTCAAATTTTATAGCAATAAAGGACATCTCTGCAATTATAATGAAAACTAGAATCATCTAAAAATATATACTTATGATCCTTTTCTAGGACATATTCAACTAATACTTAAGACATTTTTCTTTTTTTAATTACTCATCATAAACTGATATCGAATAAGCAACTTACCGGTCCACAGGAGTTGATGTGTTCTCAATAAAACTGATAACTTTTTCCCTGACATTAACAGATTTTGTCTTCAAAGCAACAGTCATTTTATTTACTAATGATTTCATTCCTCTATCACTTGAGCCATTAGAAGATTCACCCTGTGTGGAAAAAAAGGAACTTACTGACAAATTAACTGTACCCTAAATAGATTAACAGGCAAACTACTACTGCAGGTCATCTAGATGTTAAAGACTCAATTTTGTTCCCCTCTCACAAATTCTTATGTTAAAGTCCTAGTTCTCAGTACACCTCAAAGGATGGTGTTATTTCTCTAGAGACAGTCCTGAAAGAGGTCGCTAAGGTTAAGTGAAGTCAAATGGATGGGCCCTCATCAGTGTGACTAATGTCCTTATAGAAGAGAGGGAGACATCAGAGATGAACATGAGCAGATACCATGTGTGCACAAAGCAAGAAGGTAGTCATCTCAAAGTCAAAGGGAGAGGTCTTAACCCTTCATCACTTTGTACTTGGACCTCTAGTCTCCAGCACTACGAGAAAATAAATTTCTGTTCTTTGAAGTTATTAACCACAAGATGAGGGCTGCCAGGGATGTGGGAGAGGGGAAGGAAGGAGAGCGGGAACAAAGTGCTAGTGAAAGACGCTGCAACTCTGGTGCTGGGTACACTGTGTAATATCCATAGACTGAGAAGAAGTTCAATACTTAAAATAAGTATGGCTTTGTAAACAAAATAATAAAAGTATTATATATCATATCAAATAATTGTATATATTATTATGTTATAATTATATATTATAGAACAAACTGATAGTATTTTAAGTATATCTCCAAAAAACATTCATAAATATAAATAAAATAAAAAACCTATGAAGCAGTAAAAATTAAAAAAAGAAGTCATTAACAACACAAAACACCATTTCTATTTCTATATCCATATTCAAAACCAAATGAAACTGACTGGAAATTCTTTGGTATTTTTTTAATGTAATGCATCTTTAAGACAGTTTCTTTAAATAGCCTCAATGGTTTCAGCTGAAGGGGAAAATGTCAACAGAATGACTATCTGGCATATGCATAGTATTTAGGACTAGGACTGTAAATTATAATAATATTTATCAAGGGCAATTTGATAATAATGCAGAAATCTTAGATACCTAGAGATCAAGCTAAAAACTAATCCTCAGAAAAGTCTTATCTGCTGATAATTTGACGATAATCTTTGACTTAACATTCATCTAATGAGCTATATTTTTATAAAAACTACTATGAAATACATAAATGACAAGTACTACCCTTTACACTCACTTGTGCATTTAATCCTCACTTCATCCTTATGATGAAGGTTCTGTTATTATCTCTATTGCAAAGACAGAAAAATTAGACTTGAAAAGATCTTCCTGAAGATCATGAAGATAGTAAATGTGGGTATAAAGCCTGAATACCTAGGTATGTCAGACCCGTGAGTTCAAGCTAGTAAAACCATGACCCTGTAAATTGCAGTTTTACTTGTAAATATGTTTTAGAAAATAATCATTACGTAGATGAGGACTACTTACTTGTTAAACTGATTTACTGACATGAAACAACTGACATGAAATACTGAAAAAGCACAGAAGACTTAATGCTCAAATATTTCCAAAATAGAACCAATAAACAGATTTACCCAGAGCAAAACCCTGCAGTGATATATAGATAGATATCTATATAGATATATATCTCAGTAACTAAAAATCAAATACAATGAGATTGGCAGTTTGTTTCTGCCTTCTGCGGCCTGGCGCATTCTCAAACATAAGTGGACTAAAGTTCTAATTATGTCAGTCTGTGGTGGGAAGGGGTACAGACATGGTATGCAGGAGCCTCAGTACTCTCCTGGCCCAAACTAATTGGGAATTTCTGGAACCAGCTCACTTGACAGTCCCAGCTAATCACAGGATTCAGAATTATCTGATATTTCAGCTGGAGCAGAAAACTGTCAATAAAACACCAAAACACCAAACTGCAGCTGGGCAGGGAGAAACATGAATTTAGCAGCTAGAACTCCAAAACCCCTGACTGGCTTAGCTGTGCAGCATTGCACTATCATTTCATTAACCTCACAATAATATGACTCCTCATTGTCTGTTCCAAAGTATTTTGACTCCATTTCTGTTATGGTGGGGGTTTAGCAGTTAATCACCTTCTGGACATACATATAAATTTGGTAACATAGTCTACACGTGCACTTACATCAACAGAAGAATTAATACTGCTCCTTGAGCCTGAGGTACTAGCAATCCAATGTCCATATCCATTTTCTGGTCCATCCACATTAATGTCTGCCAGGTGTTGCTGCAGTGCTTAAGATAAACAAGAAAAAACCTCACATATCAACCCACACGGAAAGACTGATTACCAGACATTTGTAACAAACATATCAGAGTTGAATAAAAATGGATCCAAGGACATAATCACTGATATTTCCTTCTGCACCTCTGTAAAGGAATAAAGGACTGCAGGCACAGAAAGCCTCCCTATTCTCCTTCTAAAGTCCTCTGTACACATACTTTTCTTCACTGACCCTAAGGGTGACAATAACTACATTTATTAGCTTGATGCTTTCCTCTTTGGAAGGTAATCTTTCAAGTATTAACAGTCAAGTATTAACAGTTAAATGCTTGTGACCTAAAGGATTAAAATAAAATCCATAGTGCTGTTGTTTTACTACCAGCAGGTAACAATTAGGATAAAGAAGCAATCTTACCTTAGGTATTAATTGCTATAAAAAGAGGTGTAGTTTAGAAAAAGGCTTCTAAAACATACACTATAATATTAAAAATGTTTTTCAGATACTTTTGAGGACAAGTTTAATAACCAAGTTTTGTTCTCGTGTTGTCAGAATTCTTAATAAGGGGCCTATAGCAAATACTTGCTTACAATTTCTTAATAATTTCTTAATAATCCTTTGTAGATCACTGAGTATGAGCTTCAAAAGTAGTTATCAGCCCAAAATAAATAAACGATAATCATAATTCTTGCTAAATTTAACAAAGACTAAGAGGAAATAGATCCAGTCTAACAAAAACTCCAAATTATAATGCAAGATTAAGTCAGAACTTAATCCTTAAGACTCCCATGATTCAAAAACCAGAAGTTCTTTTACCTCCAAAAAACATTAATTTATATTTTCCCATTATTAGTAATGTTTTCCCCTTCCCTTTCCTTCAGATCACTTATATATGGCCTGCATCCCCCTTAGCTACAAAGCTACTGGGGTGTGTCTACAGTTCAGTATTTTTATTCTATGTCTCTTCCTAATTCAAGACAGGTTTTTTCTTAATGAAATATATTTAACAAATAATGTATACATTTAAGGTACATAATACATTGATTTGATACATATATATTACAATATTTACATTGTAGTAATAGTTAATACCTCTTAAAAATCACGAATGTTACATCTTTTTTATTGTAGGAATAATTAAGATCTAATCTTCTTTGCAAGTTTGATAATTATAATCTTATTGTGAATATTCAGTATGCATTAGTACTCCAGGACTTATTTACTAGTTACAATTTTATACCCTTAAACAACATCATTTCTAATAAGACAGGCTCTTTTTTAACCTTATTTCTCTGATCTAATCCTTCACAAATTCTCAAATATTTGCCTGCAGGGATTTGGTCAATTATTTTATTATTCTGGATTACCAGATATTAAATTGAAGATTTGAAAACATCCATTTATTTTATTCCATTGAGTCAACACTTTTTAGTTGTTAATTCCTTCAAATAATTCAAAAGTAAAATGAAAACAAAGAAAAAATAGTTTGACGGGTATACAATGAAAAGCATTCCTCCAACTCTTGTTTCAGTCCTCTTTATTGCTCCCTCTCCAGAGAGGTAAGTCATGTAGGCAGTTTTTCACACATCTTTACAAAAAATTATTTGCAAAGGCACTACTATTTAAATAGTTTTCCATTAAATATTCACTTGTTTCGATTACTTTTTGTATTTGTTATTTTTATGTCCTACTAGCTTTACCTTTTCTGCAAATACTGAGGAACTGAAGAGAGAGTGTAACCATTAACTAATGTGGTTATTCCAAAAATGGAAGAAAGGGGATTAATAAATTAAACCTTACCCATAAATCCGCCACTGGCAATGCTCACATATTCTTTGTTTTTCTGTAATAGAAAAAAAAAAAGAAATTCATATCATTACAAAATGCAATTTAATTAACACCAGATAGTCTATAAACATCGACGATCATAAGGTTATATTTTAAAAGTATTTTTTTCTTTTCCTTCATATTCTGAAGTTTGGCAGAAAGAGGAACACCTACTGACCCGGCATACTGCAAGGTCGAATACTTGTCTAGGAAATAGGTGACAACTTCATGGAAATTAACAAGACTATGATTTCATTTGTATTGTTGTTCCAATAGTACAATAAAGAATCAAACATAAGTCAAACTCTATTTTTGGAATCAGTAGAATTGTTTTGGAGTGGTTTTCAAAAGCTTTCAAAATAGCTTATTACCATTTCACAAACTGTCAAAAATTAAGGGCCCTAAACAATGACAAACAAATAGACACACAAAAAGAGCAATATAAGCAGTATCTACCTCTGACAGACGTACACATCACCTTTGACATCCTCTTCCCACTAAAAGTAATCTAATCAACATCAATGCTCAGAGCTAATTACCGGCTAACAGGAAGGACAATGTAACAAGTTTTTTTTTTTTCAACAAGTGTATGCAAGGAAAAAAAAAACACAAAAGGGATCTATACATTAAGAGACTTAAGTGATATCAACCAAGTGTAATGTCTGAATCCAGGGAAAATCAGGGAACCAAAATACTAGATTTATTTTTTTTAAAGGAAAGGTACAGACAGGATGAAGGCAAGTAAGCAGGCAGGAAGAGAGAGAAGGAAGAAGCATTTTATTTTATTTTTATTTAGTTGTTCAAACTGGTTGTTCAGTGCCACCCTCCCACCAGCAAACCAGACCCAGGGCTCAAACCCAGAGTTATGTCGCCAGCGCTCCTTCAGAGGCGATATATCCAACCGTTACTCCTCCAGAACGTGCTGCTAGTCAGATTTTTTTAAATAAAGTATAATAAGGATGTGGCTGTGACTTTATAAAAAGCTTATAGGATTTCAATTCTACCTACTCTGGAATTTGTTTGACACTGCATGATAAAAATTGGGGAAAATATTTCTATAATCACATGAAGGATTTGAATTATTAAAAAAAAAAAGTTAACAATATTCCAAATTCTTGCCACCTGCCAGCCTTCAAATATATAGTTCATACTAGAGCATTTTCAGAATAGGCCAATTAAATTTACAAGTAAAATGACTGAGCTCCTATTTTTGATCTTCTATGTAAGGTTTCTAAAATCTTTTCTTAAATAAGTTACAAAATTATTTTATAATCTCTCCCCCAAATACCTTATTTCATCTCTGATTTTTGTCTTTCAAGGATGCTGCCCTTTTAAATTTTCTCAAACCAGATTCCCAGTAAAATATGAATAGAAATGGACTCAAGCTGAGATGTTTGTAAAACACCATGCCTAATGTCTTTCTGATTCCAAAGTCTAGGTTTATGCAAAATGAGGTCTTTAATGCATAAGACACCAAAAAATAACAACATTTATAAAGAAAGAGCCAATACTTAGTAGAAAAAGTATGAAGTACTGATTTGTAGAGAAAATACAAGGACAGATTACATTAAATCACTAATACAAATTAGCTGTTCTGAAGACAATATTCAAACACCAAAAGGCAAAGTAGCTAAGTACACTGTACATGCATATTTATTCAATTTCATAGTGAAGATATTAAAATTAATTACACAGCTACTTTTAAAAGTACAAGGTCACGAAGAGTCATAAAGATCAATGCAACAGAATGATTGAGAAATAGATCCAAATGCATATAGGAATTCAGTATATAAAAAAGGTAGTATTTCAAGTTGATAGCACAAGAGGCTAACTAGAAAAAAAAAATTTTGACTCCTACTGAAACTACTCACTTTTGACTACTTACATGGTTTAAGAACCAAAAAAAAAAAAAAAAAAAACCAACAAAACTATATAAGCATGTGAGAAAAATCTGGGGGAGAAAATGACCTTTCTTGGCAAGATACAAAACCAATAGACTATAAAGAAAAAAACCAGGTAAATTTGATGAGCTAATTAAGATTAACAATGAGAATTTCACTGATAAGGTGATTAACAATAACCAAGCAAGACTGAAATCATCTGTCAGCATACCTGTAAAAAGTGTGCCAGGACCATGTTCATATACATGTCTTCTTCCTCTCTGCCGCTGCCCAGGAAACACAGGTGCTCACCACCAGCAATGGAGCCCGACTCAATGGACTGTTTCTGTGCTTCCAGCAAAGACTTTACTGACTGTGCAAACTCGGATGGATTCTGAAGCATCTGGATAATATATTTCTGAATTAAAATGTAGCATGTCTATTATTTCACACAGATTTTAAAAACCTGAAGTATTGTTCCAGGAAAAAAGCTTAATTTAAATAGCCACCATTAAAAAAAAAAAAAAAAAGCCACCTATATATAAAATTTCTGGGATAAGAGAAAGGTGTGTAAATGTACCCATAATACATTAGAACAAAAGTTCAAAATTCACAGGAAGATTATGCCAAATAATTAGAAAAAAATGACTTGTTTCTTAAGAAGCTAATGTGTCTGTAGGTATCATAACAAGAAATGTTTTATAGTGAGTGGAAGAGTTTGTAACTAAAAACAATCTGTAATTTTAGTTTCCGCTGATATAGCAAATCATGGTATTCCTTAGAGGATAACTGAAAATAGTAGAAGCTACTTATTTAACAGCATTATACCAGGTACTAGAGATACAAAAATGAAAAAATTTCTTACCCTCAAAGAAACAAGTATACCAGTCACTAAAAAATGTGTTAAAAAAAAAAGTGTTATAAAAAGTACAGGGATAATCCAATGGAAAAACAAACCACTGAAAACAATTTGTAAAAAAGATACAAATAAATAGCACATTTGCAGAAAGATCTTCACCATCACTAGTATGTATCACCATTTTTTACCCATCATTCTTTGTGAAAAGAAAAATAACTGGTAATGTCCAATGATGATGAGTATGAAACTATCATTCTCATTTACAGTTATAAAGTATAAGCTGGTTCAGCATTTTTTTAAAAGGTAATATGACAGTCTCTAGTAGCATTTTCTATATCCATACCCATCAATCCAAAAATTCCACTTCTGTAAGTCTAGTTTACAAATATGGAGTAGTGGTTGTGCCAGATTTGCATCCTGGAGCTAATAACAAAATAAAAATGTTTCTTCCTCCTGCCTGCCTGCCTCTGCTTGCCTTCATTACTGCCTGCACCTCTTCTTTAAAAAAAAAAAAAAAAAAAAAAGTATCATATAAATAGTTAGGAAAAATAACAGCTATAGTAAAAATGTTTCTTATAATAAACTATTATTCATACAGCACTTACTAGGTACAAGGCTCTATGCCAAGTGCTACATCAGGTTAGTAAGTCTTAGTGAGAAGTTTAGAATTTACTGACATAACAATGGAAAACAGTAAGAAGTCATAGTTAACAGTGCTTTCATCTATCCTTTATGATGTCCAAAAGGTATTCTGAGTGAAAGACACTCAAGAGCAATATTTTTCTTATAAGGACACGGACTCCTTCCTTAAGAAAAAGAAAAGCACTCCCAATCTGGTACATTTACATTTACTTTTGAGCCAAAGAAAACACTACTTCTTTTACTTTTTGGGAAATTGTAATCAGCATTTTTCTACTAACCAGATCTGAATCTAAGTGGAACGCAGTAGATAAATGCCCAGCGTTATACTGTTCCGCAGGACGGCAATCCACCACAAAGAAGCGAACTCCTTCCTAAGAGGGAAACATTTGAGTTTGCCATGAGGGTCACATTTTATACATTATTAGTGATCAATCAAAGGAGGGGGAACTGGTTTGTTTAAAAAAAAAAAAGATCTCACACAGAATTAGAAGAACATAATCAGTACAGTTGCAAGAAAATAACCTTAATTGTTATTGACTTAGTCTTAAAATACGGTACAAGAGACTATCAGTTTGAGCTGTAAAACTATAATGGGTTTTTTTAAGGTTAATGTACATCATGTTAAAGTATTTTTTTAAAACTATATATTTAGAAACATATATCTACACACAATTCCTATTTCTGCAAATAAGTCCACAAGCATAGAGACAATTCAGTTCACGTAAGAACTAAATGACTTTGGTGATGAGAGGAGATTCTGTAATGCCAGGTTGAACTAAATTTCTCATAGGTCTCTTTAAATTGGACTGTGTGTATTCATTTGTTTTTTAAAATAGTAATAAAATCTAATAAGAAAAAGATATAAGATGCCCATTTTTTGAAAATTCGGAACCATTTCAAATACAGCAAGAAGTCCAATAGAGAAAAATCTATTATAAAGGTCTTTCTAGGTCCATTTCTTTTCCCGCCAGCCTGAAAATATTCCACACCTTCCATATACACACAGCCCAGAGTTAACTGGCATACTACTAATAGTAAAGAGCAAATATTGAAAATTATCACTGGTTAAACATGTTCATGAAATAAGTGATGAAAAATTATGGTATCTTTCTTCAATTCTCCTCTGTTATGTGCTTTATGGCATTAAACCATGTAATTCTATTAGCTGTATAACTACCCAGAATTTAACTATTAAATGTTAAATGTATCTTTTTAAGTACTTTATAAAATGTCACTTTGGGAGAATATGAAAAAAGACTAAGCAAAAGCATGAAAACAAAATTTGTCACCAAAGACTGGTATCAAAAATAATCATTTAGGAGAAAATAAAAAGTCTTATCTTAACTGAATTATCTTTAATTCCAAAAAATAAGCAGCCGTCCAGTTGTTTATTAAAGAAATACTAACAATATTAATTACTGACAACTAAAATAACAAAAAAGCTGGTCATTTAAAAATGACTATCTGGAAAGATTTAACGTATCTATTCAAAAAATAAAAGCAAAATGACATTATTCTAACTTAATGTTTTTGGAATCAACAAGCAGAAAGGACTGTTAATTTCTTGAATTAAAAAGGGACATTCCTCTGAGAAACTGTGGGTTTTCTTTACCTACCCCTTGTAGCTGATTTGCTTGAAGGATTTCTGACACCGAGACAGCCAGACAAAGAGCCTGACTCAAGTCTGCATCATCATCCTTAATTCCCAACAAAGTACTACCAAACAGATGGTGGTTATCCTGTTTGAAGAGAAATTTTAAAAGCAAGAAGTAGTAAATCAAACTTTGTTCCTAAAATTATTCTTATTAAATCATGATAAAAGGTAAAATAATTATATAACATCTTTGAGGTAAGTAATTTTTAAACTTAATATCATCTCAAATTTTAGAGACTAAGACCTACACAAGGCTACATACAAAGTCCCTGTCAGAGAACACACAAATGAGACTAAGAAAAAAATAACACATTCTACAGTTATTTTTTATATAACCAACTATAATTAAATTTTCAAAATGATTACTCACAAGTTTTCATATTTTAATAAAAAATCGGGAAATTTATATGCTGATCTATAATCTGCTCTAATAAATAAATACTAGCATGGATTATTTACTAAGTGAATAAAACTTGTTCCTCTAAAAAAGACTGAAAAGAGTTAAGACTTCTTTTTCATCCAGGATATTATACTACTATCCCACCATCTAACTTACTCAACACATTGTTGGGAACTATGAATGAATTGTCTACCTATTAAAGAAGTTAATATTAGGCATGGCCTGGTGTCTCAGGTGCTAAGTCTGTGCCTATGGCATAGTCCATGGAAAAACCCAAGAACCTTGGTTTGACACTTGCGGTAGGTGGAGAACAATCAAAATTAACAATTAAATAATGCTTCTTTCTTACCCTTCCCCCTTCCTGCTTGCTTGCCTACTTGCCTTAATTCCTGCCTGCGTCCTTCCCCATCCCCCTCCCACAAGATAAAATTTGTCCGTAGAAACAAATCTCTTTAAATTTGTTTTGAGGGAAATGTTAAAGGGATTCCCTTATTTGCCTTCTGAAACACATTTATTTATACTAAATATAATCTAACCTCTTCTTGATGTTTCAGTGACATAACTTATTAACAAGCAGATATTTGGTAGAAACCTCCCCTCCCCCCCACCAAGTGGGCATTTGTTTGCTTTATAAATGATACTTTTGTGACTCTTCCGTTAGCTTTTGCCCGTAGGATTTTATTTCTAACAACTCACACCACTCATGCTTAAAGTCTGGTGTCCTTTCTCTTGATAGTGCTTGTTTGGTTTGAAAACATTCTAGGTCTCTATGGGGCTAAGTGATTCTCTTTTGTTTACAAGAAAACTGTGGTTCATTAAAGGTATGCAAAGCCAACCTCCAGAGAAAGTAGGCATAATTATACATCCTTCATCAGATGCTTTAAATATAAGTGATAAAGTCAAGAATGCACTAATTTAAAATACACAATCAATTTTCTCATGATCAAAAATTATAATCAAAATATAGGTGAGATGGCTCCTAGAGTATTTGTAGACTTTTTTTTTAATCCATCTGGTCCTCAACTAGGGAGCATATTTATAGTGGCAAAAAATCACACAAAAGTGCAATAAAAAAAGCAGAAAAAAAATGACAACCTGAAGTATTTTAACTGAAGTGGATACAGCATACACATTAAACCAATGTACAACATGTAAAATAATAAGTGATCAAATCTTATCTCATACCTTCCTAAATGAAGCTGGTGTTTTACTGCAATAATACTGAGCCAGAGAGAAAAGGTCTTCAATATCTTCTAGATTCAAACTGGAGGGAGTATTTTCCAAGAACTCTGGAACAGATTATAGACATTAAAACAATCTGTTTGTAAAGAATACAATAATGGATTTTATGTATCTAAACTGGAGTATCTTCAACATAATAATAACTGTATAAATGAAATCTCAACAGCGAGGCCTTCACAGGTGTATAAGGAGTGGATTTCCCCCCAAAAGAGCTGAAATTATTAATACGATTATGCTGTTATTGAATGGTGGTGTCAGTGTAGAAGCGGATCACCGCCATGACAGGCTCTGGACAGAAATAGCTATAGGCCTGAGTTTCCCTGAAATAAGAACCCCGGATTAAGTTTCATTTCTGGCCCTGAAACTAGAAATTGCTTAGAGAAGACACACCCAAAACCTGGGGCCAAAAGATACTAAATATGTGAATGCTTCAAGGTCTGGAATTGTAACTTTTCTTAGGGATGACATACCCAAAACCTGGGGCCAAAAGATACTAAATATGTGAATGCTTCAAGGTGTGGAATTGTAACTTATCCCTTGCTCTGTAACCTTTGCTATAAAAACCCTGCTGAAACAAAGCCCAGGGTCTTTGTCTGACTCCACTGTGCTGGAGGAGGCTCAAGACCCCAGCTAGCTGGAAATAAAGTTTCCTTTTGCTCTTGCATTGTCGACTGAAGTGTGTGTGCGTTTTCTTGGGAGGAGGAACGCTGACCCTAACATCAGACAACCAAATCAAATTCATTAGCCCTGATCAAATACTATAACTTATTTAAGAAATACATGTTAAGTACCAGGACCCCGTCAAAAAAAAAATGTAAGAAATAGTTCCTGACTTAAACATTGTATGAGAAATGTAAAAGTAAGTCATTATAATGTAGTGAGATAAGCACTATAATACAGAGAGTGCAAAGTGTTACACAATATAGAGAGAAAGCAACTAAATCTGAGGGCTAGAGCAGGGAAAATCGAAAAGGAGAACCACTGCAAACCAAGTATGCATATTAGAGAAAATATGAAAACTGAGAGTACTCAACGGTAAATTAAAGAAGAAAGAAGGCCAAAGAATGGGAGACAAGGGCATTTTATTTGAACAATGAAACCCAAGAAACAATGTATGGAAAGGAGCGAAAAAGTGAAAAAACATGAAGGAATGAATGAGGATGGCAAAATTAGGGAAATGATCTTTAAAGGGTGGTACATGGAGAGTATGTAAGAGTTGACTATACTTTCATAACTCTCCTATACTAATTTAAATTTGTAGCTGAGTTTTAGAAAATTAAAGGACTTGAAATGTTTTCTCTACATTAAATGATACTTACGGATCACTTCTTCTTTGCTGTCAGACTCCTGTGCTAAAATAACTTCTCTGTCAAAGAGAAGCAAAAGAATTTGAGCTGAATACTAAAAGTATTTTAAGAATAGAGAGGAGGAAAATCTAAACAATTTGATACTTACTTTGTATTAACAAGGATTATTAACATTAAGAAATAAATAAAAAATGGATCTGCTTGCTGTAGATATCCATCCCACATTGCCTGAGTGACTTCAATGGAACAGTAACATGCAAAAAGGCTTCCAAGCTGTAAATCAGAAACGAAACAAGAAACAAAGTATTGGAAATGCCCGGTTCTTTTAAACATATTAAGGCAAATGCATGAGTAACATTACAGCAAATCATTTGCACCCGATATTTAATGTGTACCTTGGTGTTAATGCATGTAATCCAAAGGCAGAACATGTGGATTCAAGGCACAATGGAGCCACTTACTAGCTGTGTGACTTAGGGCACGTCACTTAACCTGTAAAACTTCCATTTCTACTTCTGTTAAAAAAAAAAAAAAAGAATACTACTACCCATCTTCTACCGTTGTTGTTAAAAAATATTTAGCCTAGAATATTTAAAATAACTAGTACATACTGCCACAGCATAATAGGCAATAGCAAGCATTAATTGCCCACAGAGCTCTATAAGGGTAAACAAATAAGCATAATGTTATTACAGTACTTAGAAGATACCTGCATGAATCAAACATGGTAATTTAAGAGCACCTAATAAAACCTTAATGACAATATAAATGTGAATTTTTCCCAAAGCTCACTAGTGTATTATTTGAAATAAATGAGTCAACATTCATATGAGATTCAATGAGATTCAGGAACTCTATGGCTTTCTACTTCAAACAAAAGAGCTTCTGATGAATAATTTTCTCTAGAGTCTCATTGTGTTTTAAAAAGCATAAATTCAATGACTTTTAGATCCTTCAGTTTTCATTAAATACAAAAACAATTACATTTAGAGGTTTAAATTTAAACCATTTTTAATGATCAAAGAGAGCTAATGAAAACATTTTAGTGCATCTTTTGTGTCAAATACTAAACTGCTGTCCCATATCTTTTATTAAATAGCCCATATTTTAAATATGCTCACAATAGGACTTCAAAGTAGACACCTCTCCATTTTGGAGGTGGGGAAACAGACCTGCAGTAACAACCTCCCCAGACTCAGAGCTAGTCACTAGCAGTGCTACATGAGGTAAAAACCAGCGTAACCGCCACCACATTTGACCACAAAGCTTTTCAAGTACGTAATGCTACTAATGTTTTTATTGTTATTTGAAACTTTTTCTATTATAAATACAGATTAGAAGATGGAAATACAGACTGGTAAGATAATGGCATCATTAAATTCACTTAATTAAACCAAAGCTACCAGTGCACTGCTCACAATTACGGATTCTCAAGGTTTAGAATTAGTTTTAATTATTTCACCTCAGGATTGAAAAAAAAGAAAAAAAAAAAAAAAGACTCCATTTCCATAGATGTAATACAAGGTAGCAAGAATGACCAATCTGGGATGTGACTGAAGACAAACTTGTTAGTTGTTGTTACCACCAGCACTGAGTACTAGTTCAGTTTTGGCACCAGAAATGGCATTTCTGGGAGGCCCTGGCACTTGGCGCTTAATTCCATTGGGCTTAGTCCACATACATCTAAAGGGCCCAGCCAAGGGGTAGGGCAACAGCCAAGATAACAACCAAACAGAAATAAGTAAGAAGTTTCTTCCTCCTCTCTCTTCCTGACTGCCTGCCTAGTTACCTTCATTCCTGACTACAACTTTTCCTTAAAAAGAAAGAAAGAAATGGCATTTCCTAGGCATGATGCAACCTGAGAGGTTTCTACAAAGCATTAGAACGCTTACAGGAAATAGTTTATTATGTCAATATAAATATAGTAGTTTTGTGGCAACTTATGACTCTCAGAAAAGCCACTATGTTTTAGGTAAATTTTCAACTCAAAGTGAGAAGACTATAACTAAGGAAGAGTAAAGAACAGGCAGCTGTGACTTGAAACAAGTTAGATTCTCCAATTACCATTTCCTGATTGTATACTTAGCCCATCAGTACCCTTCTCTGAGATAGGTAGTATTATTCCCATTTTGGAGATGAAGAAATTGAAGTACAGAGGTTGTGTCTTAAAGCATACAGTTAGTAAGTGGCAAAAATGGGATTCTTTCTGAAGAAAAGTTAGGTAAGATTCGATCAAGGAATACATTTAATTTCTGAATATATATTCTTTTAGTACCCAATCATTGTTTTTAAAAGCTCTCCAAGTTAACTTACAAGAGCAGTTCTCAAAGTGTCTCAGGAGTCCTAGAAGTGCCCAAATGTATTCACTCTATGAGGTCAAAACTATTTTCATAATATTTAGAAATTTATTTGCCTTTGTCAAACTCATTATCTCAAAAATGGATAATAGAATTTTCCAAAGTCTACATGACATGTGGTATCATCAAAGACTGAATAAAGAAGCAGTATGAAAATCCACCTGTAGGTGATCTAGCCAAATATAAATCAGATTTGAAAAGAAATAATGCCACTATTCTCACTCATTTTCTTTAGGAAAACACAGCTATTTTTAAATTATAAAAATAGGTTATATATGTTAACATGTAATGGATTGGTCATTATTTCTAAATGAACTAATTAATAAGTGCATATTTTAAATTTCTTATTTTCAATATCTAGTCAACATAATCCATGTAAACTATGAATAGTAAATAGTAAATAAATGTTGATAATAAGAGACCCAAGACCAAAAAGTTTGAGAACCACTAATATAGAATTAAAAAAATGCACTAAAAATAACAAATATAGAATGGAGGGGCACAGAAAAAGACTACATTATTTTAAATTAATCATTTGATAATCTGAAGTCATTTTCTTCATGACTGGTATCACTTCTTATACACACCACCAATAATTTAATTGCACAAAAATCTAAACCAATATAGATCATATATTTATATATATAGTAAACACATATATTTACATACATAATACACATAAACTGCATGTATGTCACATATGTTTACATATCTATGTAAAACAAAAACCACTAGACTTCATACTAAAATAATTTAAACACAAGAGTATAAAAGAACCATTCTGAAGTGTCAATAACATATTCCTTTGATTTAAGTAGTGACAGTTTATAATTTAGTAATTTTCTTTCTTTCCTCTGAGGGAAAATAAAACCCTAACTAGAGTTTATAGAAATCTATTTTTCATTAAGTGTTCCTACTTTCACTTTATTACCCAGTTGAGTGCATAGGAGTCTGGAGTAATTTTCTTTGTATCAAGAAAAGAACAAAGCTCAGGTTCGTGGTACTGGATGAGTAACCGGAAAAGATGAAACGGTCGCCCCTTCAGTGAACAATCCCTAGAAAACAGGAAACAGAGTTCTTGCATTAATAAGCCAGAAGTGATCATATCAGTAAGTAAACTTCCTGACACAGGCATCTCCTCTCCCCAGTCCAGAGCACCTGAACACAGCATGCACAGTAAGCTGACCTGATGTAATCAGGCAGAGCTCTCCTGCTAACACTTTTGATAGACCTGACCTGACAAAAAACTGTAAGAAGTTAGTTGGTCGACAACCACTCTAGAAAATTCTCTCCAGGTGAACCCAGGTATCACTTAAGCAAAAGGACTAGGGGAACCACTTAGGCTATTTTGATAAGTTGGGGATTCTGCTAGGAGATCTAGAAAATCCTGAAGTAGTCCCTTTCTGCCTTACCAATACGAGGAAAACATCTAGAAAGTTTTCAGGTTAGTTCCACAGTTAATGTGCTCAGTTAGGAATGTCCCTCTGCACGGGAAAAGTCTGAAATGGTAACAGGAACAGTTTAGAAGACAGGGCTCCCCCACTATCCAAATTAAAATGTTCCTATTTGGTATTATTTGATAGGTTATTTTGGGGGGGTCTGTGAATGTTATTACCACTAGTTCATATGGACAAATTTTTGAGTATTCCCAGACCCCCCCTCCCCCCAAATAACCTATCAAATAAGAACGCACTACTTTCAGACAGTGGAGGAACCCTGTTGCAGAACCACCTGTTTAAATGGCCTGTGTACCAGGTGCTCAGAGTGAATCTACAAGGTGCCAAGTACTAACCTTATTAAATAACTAGCCTACCTCTTACCCTGATCTCTCGTGTCTAATGAAAGATGTATATAGCTCAAAGTACAGACACACAAAAGTCAATATTGAGAAAATACCATAAACCTGACAGTATAATAGGCACTTTACATGTTTGCTCATTTTATCTTATAAACAATCCTATGATAAATATTATTATCCCCATCTTATAGATGAGAAAAACTGAGGTTTAGATGTTATCAATTAGCTCACCCAAGGCCACACAGCTGAGATACGATGAGTTTAGACATGGAAACAGAAAACATGGGCATTACACCATTGTTTATGTCGTAACACTTTTCCATCTATTTAATCTATTTAATTCCATCTATTTCAACAAGTGGCATTTTGGTAAGGGTACAGTCTCTAAAAAAGCAAACTGTAAATAAACTGAAATCGGTAAAAGGCTTAATCTAAAAAAACAATCCCACAGTTGTAACAAAAGCATTGATAAAGAATGTTTTAATGTGCTATTCAAGTGGGGAAAATGAAAAATAATTTCTACAAATACAAGACTGAAGGTCAATGTCAGAATTTGTTATAACCCTCTAGCTACCATTTTTGATACTGCAGATAACAGGGAAATATTGCAGAGAGAATACTAGTTTCGTAATTCAGGCACCCAGAGACAGAACTGAATTCATATTGACAAGATTACCTATTCCTTAGTGTGAATACTTGCCCCACTTTATAAATACGAGGCAATAGACTGCTAAGTAAAAACAGAGAAACAAGTAATGACTAGAGTAGGGACATAAATTATAGAAACAACTGTCTATTTTTGTCTTCTCATCTTTCAGAAAAAGTGGGATTGTCTCAGGAAGTCATTGCAACAGCATCTATTCATTTACTCTCTTCTCCTCTACAAGGCACTGTTTGTTATACACGAATGTAGAAGATGATATATTATAAAGGAGTTCTTCTAGCAGCATTTTGTGAGGCCATGTGCTATCCAGGGGCATTAACACTGACTGATGAGAGAGCTGAATTATATGCTTAACTCATGGAAACAGTAACTAGATGCACTTATCAAGACAGCGTTCTGTATAACTCAATGTAAAAACCCCTCCTTCTACTACTAGCAACAGTCTCTAAAAAGCTGAAGTCTCATTATCATTTTCTATTACTAGGTGCTACACTGACAGGCGCTAAAAGACAAGCAGCTGAGAGGTCTAGCACAGCAAATGACTCCCAAATAAGAATTCCAGTCTCGGTTCTACCATGACCACAGTCTAGTCTCCTGGTATCTCGGTCTGTTTTCATTACAGAAAGAGCTATGGTTTCAAAGGAGCATAAAGACTTCCCACTCCGGTGTACATTACAATAACCAGGGAGTTTTTAAAGATATTTAAAAATGTGTGTGTGTTGTGTATAAGCATGTGCACTTAGGTTCTACCCACTCTACTTAGATTTGAAACTTCAGTACGAGTATGCTTTAAAAGTTCTTTGGCTGAAAAGTCATTACTCCAAAGATACACAAATTGTCATTAAGCATATGAGAGATGCTCGACATCATTAGCTGTCTAGGAAATGCCACTTGACATTCATTAGTCTGGCTGTAATTTTTTTAACAGCTGATGAGAAGGTGGAGAAAATGGGAATCTTCTTTCATTGTTAGTAGGAATGTAAAATAATGCAATTGTTATAGAAAACTCCGGCAATTCCTCAAAAGGTTAGACACGGCGTTACACTAAGATCTAACAATTCAGCACACAATGGAGGCTCAAATGTTAAATTTGCAGCTACAGTGGGATAGTCCACATGAAACACAAGGACCTGTGTTCACAATCTGGGGCTGGTGGGCAGCGGGAAGACAACCAAAATGAGCAAGTCAATTAATGGATAAAAATATTTCTTTCGGTGTGCCCTGGCTGCTTAGCCACTAAGTTCACTGCCTCCTGCTGGCACAGTTCACATACATCCCACAGACACCGTTCACAACCAAGATAAAGGGAAACAGTCAAAATGAACAACTAAAAAAAAGAAATGCTTCTTCCTCCTCTCTTACTTGCCTTCATGCACACATCTGCAACTTTCCCTAAAAAAAAAAGCATCTTCCTCCTCTTTCTGCCTACTTGCCTTCATTCCTTCCTCTAAAAAAAAGAAATCCAACAATTCCACTCCTAAGTATATAACCAAGAGAAATGTAATTACACGTCCACACAAAAACTTGCACACAGATGTGAATAGCAGCTTATTCATGAGACAAAAAGTGAAAACAATAATCCAAATGCCCATCTCATGAATGAGAAAATAAGATGTGACATATGCATATAATGGAATATTACTCAGCAATAAAAAAAATAACGATACATGCTACAACATGGATGAATCTTTAAAACATGCTCTGTGAAAGGAGTTACAAATAATATTTCTTTTATATTATTATACGTAATATTATAATATCATCATACATTACATATTCCATTTTTATGAAATGGCAAAAGTAGGCAAATCCATAGAGGCAAAAAGACTAGTGGTTGCCTACTGTTGAGCATGGGGAAAATGGGAGTTGTCTAACAATAGGTACGGGGTTTCTCTTGGGGTTAATAAAAATGTTCTAAAACTGATTGCTATTACAACTCTGTGACTATACTAAAATCACTGAATTGAACACACTAACAGGATAATTTTATGATACGTGAATACCTTGATAAAGCTAAGAGAGAAAAAAAGGTTCTCTAGTTGATTCTAACAGGCAATCCGGGTGGAAAACCCTATCAGTGAAGCACAGGTGTCCATCCAAACTCAGTCACACCAGACGTGCAATTCTGGATAAGTCATTTAATTTTCCTCTTTATTGCCTAAGTTTCTGTAGCTGTAAATCAGAGATAGGCAACTTGTAGCGGTCACTGTTTAAGTGAGAAAACACACAAAGCACTTACACCGAGTATGTGGGTGCTTCCACACAGATAGCAGGAAAAAGTGGTAGTCATTTAGCTAATTATCAAGCGCTAAAAAGCAATTCTTTACCTTGGCTGCACATTAAAAGCTAAGGGCAAGCTCTAAAATAAGCACTGATGCCTGAGTCCATCCTTAAGAGACTTTGATTTAAATAGCTGGCTATGCAAACAGGCATCTGGATTTTTAGAGCTCTGCTAATGATTCCATTGTGCATCCAAGGTTCACTGTGCAGTCAAACCATTGGTCCAGATTACGTCGAGTTCCTTTGGCTCTAAAACTCAACTAACAGATCCATGGCACCGGCGAACGTAAAGAAGTTTAAGTTCTCCTTCCGCCGCCACCACAAACACACATCTCTTCGGTCTCAGCTTCAATGTCACCTACCCAAGGGAGCTGTACTTGACGTCCAGTTAGGTCCACCCCATGAACCAGTCTCAGAGCATTCTATATTCCACTTTCCTAATACTCACCACACTTTTAATTGCTTGTTCAATGTCTATATTTCTAGAACTAGACTGCACACTGTTACTCCAGCACCCCATTTACAGTAGAACTCCAAAATCTTTACTTTTCCCTTAGATACCACAAAGTCATTTTTATAGTTTATGTAAAGAAATAGATATCATTGAAAACCTTTGAAGAGTTATGTAAAGTCTAGAATAAATTCTAAACTGAAGAATCCTTTAAAAAAGGATTTAATCACAAAATAAAGTCAAATAACAATCATGATTCAAACTTAAAAATTATCTGAATCTTTTATTTCACCGAAGTAAAACAATTTTAGTTCAAAGCAAACGAGACCTTTATGCATTTTAATACTATAACAATGAAATCATACTTACCTGGGAATGTACTTATTCATGATAGCATAAAAGCAGTTGTATAAATCGCTGCGTGGCAGTTGAAGATGCACCAATGGTTTGAGAAGATGTATCCAGCTAAGGGACGTGCTATACTTAACGTTACGTGATTTACAGTAAAAGGTAATTACAGATTCAATATCCGAAAGTAATTCTTCTGCCTTCTCTTCTGGCACTGAAAGCTGGTCTAGAAAAGAAGTGGCAAAACAAAGCTAATGAAGGACCAGTCAGAGGCTCAGTTACTGGATATAACACTTGTTAACACACACATTATACTGTGTTTATTGCATTCAGGCAGGGCAAGGGTAATAAAACTACGTGCAAGTATAGTTTTCCTTATTATTCAGTATTTACTAGCTACCCAGTACTTACCAACTTAATGATATTTGACATACACAAATATTTTTACATGTAAGAATGGGCAATCTACAGCTGAAGGGTAGGAAATGTAGGTCCGTATTCTGGAAAGTACAAAAGTGTTTTCTAAACAACAGATTATCATCTACCCCCATGATGGGCAGCTGTCACTGGCTTTGTTAATGGGAGGAAAAGGAATTCATTCTCCAACACCAAATCCAATTTCCTTTGCCCACACTAGAAATAGTATTTCTGTTGTGGGTAGTACAAGAGCCTATCTAATAACTTAACTAAAATATGCTGAAAAGAAAAACAAGACATCTATGAACTAGAGAGGAATTTAAAAAGAAAACTATAAACTAAAATAATTTGTTAAAAAAATCTTAAGCCATGATTTATAATAATTTTTCTATAGCAGATCACAGTCTATGATTTATAGGTAAACTTTTAGAACAAGGCCCTCTCTAATTTGAGTGCTGTACACAACCACACTGATCGTTATACAAAAACAATTTTAAAACTGTAAATATACTTGAACAATTGAACAAAAATCAAAAGAAATAAAAAAAATTGAGTTCTTTCTTAAAATATTAGGTTTTATTTTATAGTAACTTTTTAAAAAGTTCTGAAACTATTTAATAGCCCTTTACAAATTCACCACATTATAATAAGGTAATTCGACAGAAGAGTGACTTCTTCATCACAAAATTACTTCTGAAAACTGTTCAGCGTTTGAAAACCATTATTAAACTTACCAATAAAATCTAGACAATCTTTGTGAACAGTGTTTTGTTCTGGCAGGTCTAAAATACCATCCCACGATGCCAAACTATCCCCTTTTCCAGCAACATTTAGAGCAATCTGGAAGAAAGATTTTAAAAAAAGCAACTAGCTTAATATGTTATTCTCATTCTTGGAAAATATGCTCTAGTAATGGGAAGGTCTGAATTTAGAAATAATAATGCATACTTCAAAGATTATAAAGTAATGTACCTATACTCCATCAAATGTTTAGCCCTCGGTTAACATCACAACAAAGTGATACATCCTTCTATGTAATTTGCTACTTCATGTCAACCCAGTGAATAAAATGAATCACATACAAAAAGGTTATGTAATTACATACCTGAATTAATACACTGAACATCTGCATCCCCTCACTCCCCCTCAACCGTTGTTGAAACCTAACTCCCAACGTGATGGTACTTGGAGGTGAGTCAAAATTTTGGGAGGGAGTTAGATCATGAAGGTAGATCCCTCATGTATGTTATTAGTACCATAATAATAAACCAGACGCCCAGAAGGTCCCCTGTTCCTTGAGCAATAATGGAATCAAGGCTATTTTAAAAACATTTATCTTTTAGACGTTCATACTAAAGTATTTTAAAAGTATGCTACAAGGGATCTGCTGTAAAACAATCTGGTGCATGGGGCGAGGAGAAAAGGATGGATATACTAATCAAACGAGACTAGCCACATGTGGATAACAGCTAAAGCTAAGTGATGGGTATACGGAGTTTCATTATACAAGTCTCTACTTTCTATGTGTTTTGAATTACTGTAATAAAACATTCAGAATGCTATGTATAGTTAAAATTACATTTCTTTTACATAAATATGTGCAGAGAAGAATAAAATATAAAAAGATATACATCAATACATGTTTTACAATATATGTTTTACCTACTGGTGACAGACTACAGATGATCTATCCTTGCTTCTAAGTTTTTACAAAGATGTTTCTTTTGTAATTGTAACAAAAATTTTAATTTAAAATTTTATAATGATAATATGCATACATGGAGGACAGCTGAAAAGCAAAATCTATAGTTGCAACACCCAGAAACCTATTTCCTACCCCCTCTTCCCTTATTTCACATAGCTGAGACCATTCCATATCTGTAGTTCTATATCCTATTTTTACTCATTGGTTGCATTCTCCGACTTTATTAGAAAATGTTCTTAAGCATCATTTCTAATGGTTACAAAGAAACCAATATCTACAAAAAAAACCTAAATTATTACATGTAACAAATACTACAGAAACACATTTAATAAGTTGCCGTTGATACATTTTCTAGATGTGGCATGCTCATAAAATAACAATGTCTTCTAAAACTATTATAGCTAAAAATAAAAATTCTTAAATATTATTCATGTAATCACTATTACATTTTATTTGTTTTGATTTCCAGTTACCTTCCAAACTTTGGCCCTCAAATCAGCAGGCAGTGGTCTCCCTTGAATTATATTTCTCAAAGTTTCAAGATCACAACCTCCTGCTTCTAGAGCTTCTTCCAGATCTTTTCCCCTAAAAATAACAAGCTTTATTTATTAAAATAAATATTACTTTATTTTTTCTTTATTCATTGCTAAGCATGGTCTCTGAAAGGTTGTATCTAAGAAAAAAGGCACTGAGCAGTCAAAATATATTCCCAAGGTAAACACAGTAATTTGTTTTCTTGGAGGAGAGTCTTCAGTGTCATCCAGTAAATTTACTCTTATTTTGTATTTAGCTCTAACAAGCTTAGCTACCTGTGTTCCAAAATTAGAGAAAGTTGGCGAGAGAAGGAAGGGCAAGCAGGCTGACAGCTCTATGAACAGTGACGGGAAAAGCAGTACTCATGGTAGCAGCAATGACAACACTGTACATAAGCACTGACAGCGCCAGGCCCCATTCAAAAGATTTCTCACATTTCTTTTAATTTTCACAAGAACCCTATGAGGTAGGTTATAGCACTGATCCCAGTTTACAGATGCAAAAACTGAGACAAAGCAAGGTTATATAGCTTACCGTCACACTTCTAGGTAGTAGAGCAAAAATTCCAATTTTAACAGTCTGGTTCTACAATTTATGCTCTTAACATTATGCTAGATTGTGACAAGATGGAGAAACCACAGAATTAAGCCAAGAATTCAAAACATTGCTATATGGGAACACCTAACTATATGTATACAGATATTCTGTCTAAAGCAGTGCCTGGTTTACAATTAAATAACTATTAAGTTACTCCATTCTACACTCTCTCAGTAGGATTCAATAAAATTTAGAGGAAAAATATTATAGATGCCAGAGAAACAAAAAAATAAACTACTGGCATTACTATTATATATTAAAGCAAAACTATATATCATGTGATCAAGCAAATCATCAAGCAGTTACAGTCAGTCTATGTTTAAGAAGAAAAAGAATGAAATAAATTATTTTACTTGTATAGGGTTAAAAGCAATTTTTTAAAAGCTTTCATAAAGGTATGAACTGTCTTTTAGTCAGTAACCACATAAAATCATTCCCTCAGAATTCTCAAAAGTTGAAGTTTCAGTTGCCTTTTATAATTTTATACAATACATAAGAAACCTGTACAAATATACATAACAGCCAATATCTAAAATTCTCTGAAGCAGGAAAGCAGGTTTTTGTCATATTTTTGTGATTTTGAGAAAATAAATTATTCCCATTCCATACATGCTCTCAAGATAATGTAAGTCTCCCCTATTGACAGGATTCTAAGAATATTAGTTGAATGAATAAACTTCATAAAGTACTGTCCTCTACAGGAAAGGAACTAAATGAACATTAATGTAATCATGAGATCATATTCAATGGAATAGTCGTGATCACATTTGAAAGCTTTGTTAACAAAGAAGTTCTACAAGTTTATATGAACAAAAGGTAACTAGCAGCCGTAAGTTTTGTTCTTCTGCTATATGGTCACCAAAGTGCTGGACCAGAAAGTGAGGGAAAGAGATTTCGAATCTGCTGCTGAGGAACAGTAGAGACCTACAGTTGATGAAGAATGGGGCTTATCTATTCTATTCCAAACAAAATTCTGTTGGAATTTGAAGAACTGATTGCAATCATGAAACAAAATTTTATGGAATCCTTGATAAATATCACATTTTAATGATTAAATAAATAAACTGACTGAAAATATCATTTAATGAGAATGTTTTCCCTAATAAATGAAAAACCAGAATTTTCTATTTTTCAGTGCAAAATCCCTGGCTTCTTTTTGAAGTAACTTTGCTAAAGCCCTTACTACTCCACACAACAAAATTAGCATTTTTTTTTTTGGGGGGGGGTGCGGGGGTGTGCCCAATCCTCAAAGTCTCTGTAAATCATAACAATAACATACAAACACATCTCTGTTGATACAGCTGCTGTTGGATTCTTTGATCTTTGATGCTGCCCCCAGGGAACCACAGATGTGGTCTCCAGCAGTACAGCTATGAACCAGACATCCTCTAGAGATGAGAAAACGCTCTACTGTTAAGTAATAAAAGGCACTTCTACAAGCTAAATAATTAATTAAAAGTAATGCTATCTTCTGAACAAGGTGTTCAAAGGTTGGTTTATCAGACTTTGAACATTACACATGTGCTTGTAAGTAGTAAAGAGCTGAAAATATTGAAGTTAAATAATTCATAAAAGGATCAAGTTCCTATCAAGAGACAGGAACTTGGTGACATTTAGTTCTCAAATAAAAGTTTCCTTCCCTTAAACCAATTTTCTTTCTAGTTTGCTAATATTCAAAAGCAAAACAGGTAGGATATGAGTCGGTGAGTTGCAGTTTTTAAGTCTTCTTTGATTACAGCAGCTTCTAGCTGACCTTACAAGCTAAAGGTTAGCAGAAATGTGCTGGGCATTCAGAAAAGTCTTAAAATTGAAAATGACATGCCTTGTCCTTTTATCCTGCTAACTATGAAAAATGCTTCCTTTGTTCAAAAGATTCAGGACAGAGCATAGAGCTTTGGGACTGGAAAGAAGAAATGTAACTTCCTGGCTCTGCGACATTCAAACTACAACATATATCAAATATACCTACTATAGGTTACTGTTGATCTACCAATGACATAGTTTCAAAACCTAAATAAATTGCCCCTCACCTGATATTTTGTAGCAAAATCACCTAAGTTAAGGATTGTAACTCAAAGTGATTTCAAATTACAAGGCAAACATGTGACTAAATGTATATGAAATTAGTGTGATTTGACTAAATGTGTATGAAATTAGTGTAATGTTCATATTCAAGCTAGTACCTGAAGTAGATTTGTCTTCCTTAACCAAATAGTGAATAACTTCGAGCATTTGGAAGCAGTTGCACAGCCAAGTTAAGGGGGAGGGAAGTAGGACTTTCTGAGCACTATCAAGTCTGCTTCTGGGTTAATAAATTCATAATAAATAAACAAAAATGCAATTATTTTCTGAATAAGTTATATATCAAATCATATTTAAAATTCTAATTAAAAAACAATTTGATTACATAGGTTGTGTTTCTAGAACTCAGTTACAGAAAATCTGCCAGGAAGAAAAAATAAGTAGCACTTTTTTATTCCAATACTATTTCATATTTAGGTAACTTTCTAATTTTTCCTACTTATCTTCAGCACAAATTCCCTTGAAAATTATTCAATAATCAACAAATGTTGTTTAATGTGAATAGCCATCAGCATTTTGAACAAATACAAAATGATACAATGTGGCTATTTCAAAGAAATTAGATGGAAAAGAGATTTCCACTTCTCATGTAGCATCAGTCAGTACAGCCAGAGTATACTTATAACAGATACTTGTAGGTATTGCTTTAATGAGTCAAATAACATGTATGGATTTCTTTTCATATTTATACCCTTTCATCCAGCAATAATTGAAAATAAGCAAAATGATTCAGCTATAAGCATGTTCAAAGCAATGCTTATAATAACAATTACAACTATAAAAATGTAACTTAAAATGATGAAAGGATTTAAATCAGCAGGTGGAATACTAAGCAGTTATTTAAAATACCGAAAACAATAATATGGAAAGAGGCTTATGATATTAAGGTCATGTATCAGGCTTTAAAAAGCAATTTTGGAATTTAGAATACATTATAAGCCTAATCTTAGGTGGTCTTATGAAAATGTATCTCTTTTAAGTATCTTTGAAATTTATATTCAGATTGGTTTTCACAATATTTTAAGTTATATATTTCCTCTCTTCCTGCTTCTTGTGGAGCTACTTTAAAAAAAAAAATTGAACTGTAATTTATAATGGGTAACTTGTTTTTGATAAGGTTTCTTTTAACTTTGGTTGCATATTTTGCTTTAGTTTTCTATGAAGTACCATTTTAATTTTTAGAGTCACTTAAAGCCATGTGGTCTTTAATTGGGGGGATTAATCTGCATGTGAGTGCTAATACAAATTTAAATTAAGTATGTATTTAAATCACATCACATGTTACCCCATGAATGTTGACACTGGAAGGAATACCTTTCGTTTAGTATCATTATCAGTTCTGGACTGAAAACTGGGGAAGAAAAATTTTTTTGCATAATCAGAAAAATCGTGTGGCGTTCCATTGTTGACCTAAGTATATGAACTGAGATGACAGTGTTAAATCAGATTTGAGAAATGATCTGAATCTGGTTTGTGTAGATTTGTAACCTACATGCAATATTAACTAAATAAGATAGCTTATACAGTTTCATAAGTATACACAGGCTCTCCCTACCTCTTTCATCACTCACTGGTTGTTGAATTTTACAAACTGTCACTGAAACAATACAAGGTTTTGTTATACCAATTTTATAAGCTTTTACAGTGCATACTTGTTATTTTTCAGATGCAAACCAGAGGTTAATTTCTCAAGGATATTGCTGCCTGCTTTAGAACATTTGATTAATCTTTTATATACATTTGTAGTAGATAAAAACTAAAACAGATTGCAATTTTTTAACCATGGCTTAAACCATGTATCAAAAAATAGCTTTAAAATATCAAAAATTGTATGAAATGTTAAAAATAAAAGGAGGATGTGTAGCCCTCTCATTTAGGTGTGTACTTGAATACCAGAAATTCTTGAGCTTTATTTTGTAGATTTCATTTATACTTAACTACCTGACATGAAAATAAATGATGTCCTCCTTTAACAAATAAATCATCACTAAAGGAGTTCAGGTTTAAAAAAAAAAAAATCTAGCATGTATTTCTTTGCCAAATTATGTATTTAGTAAAAAGTACCCTTGAATTCCCCAAATGTTGCAGTGTTATAACCTCATTTGCAATAGTAGTTTATTTTCAAAAATAATGGTTTCAAGAAATAGAATGCTGGTGATTTTCTTTTCCATTACAATTTGGGTAGAGTGGAAATTTGTGACTAGAAACAGGTAATGTCGTTCACTGACTCGTGCTGTTTTCATCCCATTCTCTCTCACAAAGCATAGACTCAGATCTTGGTAGGAGGAAAAAACCCAATACATTGAAGAGCTAGAAAGCCACTTTATATGTACAGAAGAGCTTGAAAACATAGAAGAGGAAAGGATTCAGAACACTCTCTTAACTCCTCATTAGTTCAGAAGATATTCTTCCACTTTATAAGCAAAGCCGTACAAGCAAATGTATTCCAACACTATACATATAGTTAAATATGAGAAACTTTTTTTTTGTTGTTCTTAACTTAGGCAAACATTCCTGAGTCTTTTCTTAGCAGATGAAAGGGCACCTCTGGTACGAATGGTGCAATGTGATCTACATGGATTATAGATTAAAAAAAAAAAGTCAGTCTGAAGATTTAAAACATCTGTTCTCTTTGGAGTTAATTTTAGTAGTTTACGGAGCAACATTTCTGTGATTGCTTTCTCTTTACCTAGTGCACAGTGCTGAAATGCTCTATCAAGTTTGTCCAGCTTGTCAAGCCAAGAAGAGTACATTTAGCACTTTTACTTGGCACAATAGCCTGCTAATTACAAACAGTGGGGAGAATAACATTATATGATAAGGTACTCTACTAAAGCTACTTTTGTGGAACTGATCCGATAAAAAGTTTCACCATTTTTTAATACTGACAAATGGGGTGTTTATTTCTCCTTAGCATTCAAATAATGCAACTTGTTAAAAGGTCTTTAACAAGTCTGAGTGTGAAGAAAAGTCAGAACTTCAAGATTTCATGATTTTGAAACTGTGCTTTCACAGACTGCAAGGTAGTATGATTTTTGAATGTGCTTTCATACTACTTATTGTCAGAAAATTGTGATGGTTTGACACTAATATTTGAAATTAGCTGTAGAGTACAAATTACGGTCATTAAACTCTATTGTACAAGTGAATCTATAACAAACTTGTCCTATTTTCATTTCTACTGAACGCCAAACAAAAGATTCAGGAACTATGAAATTTTAGTGTGGTAGTAATTTGTAATAAGCATGTTAAAAATATTAGCAAAATAAGCTCGGACTACAAGCTTTATTGCTGATGTTCCATTACTTGGACATTGAGATATTAACAGAAACATGGTGGCACAAAGCAAGCCATGAAATCACAACTCAGCATGTATAATTTCCCACTGCTTACAGTCACACAACTTAGTGGTACTTACAACTAGCTAGCTGGTCATTTTAGAGGTTTAAATAATCTATCAGAGGCTTATATCTGGGTGCTGTATACATGGGTAAACTAATCTGCCATGGTTTAATTTGTGCTCATGGTAGTTTACATTCTATATAAATCTAAATGAACTGAGCCCTAGAAAGAGACACTTCTACCTCTGTTTAATGGGTTTTTAGATAAAAGGACTTGGACTAAAACCTTGGAATAGCCAGATAGCATGTAAACTAGATTAAATTTGTATTCACTGCTAGAATGCCAATACTTCACACAATACAAACAGTAGGTGCTTGAAACATGGTTATTGAAGGTTTGAATAAAATAATACTTCTGTCAGGGAAGGAAAGAAATAATTCAGAGACTAGGTTAACACTTGCCATTGGAGAATCAATGGAAACTGAAGAAGAATGTTTTACGGGGGAAGCTTAACTTTGCAGAGTATGTAAAGAGGAAGACTAGAAAGACTGACTAATGACTTCGTGGAGCAATTTTAGTTGAATGATGGAAAGTTTGAGTGAGTGAAGAGAGACAGGAGTTAAGTGGAAGTAAGTTCAAGGAGACCATAAAAGGAAGCAAAGAGAAGGCCTTGTTAAAAGTGAAAAGGTCATGTACAGGACCTTTTGAATAAGCAAATGTGGACATATTTGAAGAATGGAGAATAATATATAAGATATTTTGTGCTTTTTTTTTTTAACGCCCCAGCCCGGGTCAGAACACGGTCTGCACCTTAGCTATCTCAGCTGCCTGAACCCCAGGCACACACCTGTTCTTTAATATTTGAATGCTAGAACTATTCTCAGTGAAAATATCTGAGTCCATTTTATCAACTGGCTCTGTTTACCACTGCTAGCAGAGTCAGAGATTTAAATAAGATCCTATGCAGCAGAAATAACCTGAGATGTTTACATAACAGGCTTTGGGCTTTTACTGATTTTCCCAATAACGCAGTTTTTGTATTTTTTAATCGCATAATAATATCTCTTAGGCCATGACCACTAAAAGACACAAAGTTAACTTTAAGAAATTTTGGTAACTGGATTTTCTCTGTACTCTCATTTTTATGAACTCTCATTTAAATGATTATACTCTAGGTCGTAAGTGGTCTTTCTGAGCTACTGCAATCATTCGTCAAAAATTACAGGAAAGGATTGTACGAATTTTAAAAACTAGTGAAGCTGACTTAGCTTACTTGATAGAGGCATCATTGAATTTTTTTTTTTTTTGTATCTAGAAAATGTTCTTTCTTAAGTGTTTTAGAAGTCTACCTCAATTTGTTCAGGTGACAGGGTGCTCTTCTGAAGTGAAATAGGCAACGGGAACGCATTCAGGCCATCTCATAAGTTGCTGATAAAGGATGCTCATTGCTTAATTCTACAGTTATTTCATTATTTCATATGAATGCTTTTTATGTCTTAATATGCCTACATTCACATTTTCTTCTGTCCTCTCATTTTCAGTTTTTTCCCACATTTTACTGTTGTCTTATTTGTCTCAGGATTTGTGTCACATGTACCCCAAAATGATTCCTATAAACAACAACTCATTGTCTAAATGTGGTAAATATGGGATTTTCAGGCACTAATGGTGAGCAGAATTAAGAGACGGTGAATTTATAATAGCACCATAAAACTGTCTTAATTATATTTCCATGAAGTTCATAATGAGCAGAAAAAAGAAACAGGAACAAAGAAATCAGAATTGGTTAGAAAACCCACTGTTGGGAGACTATAGCTTTCTGAATGTCACAGGAAGGCAAAGGGGTGAAGTTCAGTGTTAAAAAAGTGCTTAAAGTCTTAGACCATGGAATTAAGACTAAGAACATATAGTGAAGTCAGATGAAAGCTTTTCTAATCAGAATGTTCCTCCCTCTACTTTTACCTTCTTCGACAGGTTGCCTGAGAAGGACTTTCCCTAACCTTCCCAATGACCTTTTTTTCAATGCTCAAAAACAGAATCAAGCATTTTTACATCTTTTAACTTCCTTCCAAGTTTATCATACGTGTAAACCTTTATAAAAGAAGACAGTTTGTCAGTATGGGCTGACCTTGCTTATTATCTTCTTTATACTTTGGTATTTAGTATGAGAGCAAGCAGGCAAGCAGGCAGGACAGGCGAAAAGAAAGGAGGAAGCAGAACTTTATTTTATTTAGTTGTTCATACTGTTTGCTCCCCTTGGCCCTGCAACATGAACCTGGGTCCTTGGGACGTACGTGCACTGCCCTCCTATGGAGGTAGCTGACCTAACTGCTACTTTTTTTTGATCTTTTTAAGTTTTATAACTCGAAACAAAGACAAGAAACTCTTTAAAAGGGAAAATAACCACATGGAAGCTATTTTTAAATGCAAGTTTCTTATTTCTCCAATATCACTGAATAAAATAAGAGAAAAATTAACGAGCTGGCCTGGTAGAGCAGTGGTTTGGTCCGCGATCATTGGTCAAGCCCAGTCCACAGATATCCCAAGGACCTGTGTTCACATCCCGGGGCCCAGGGGAACAACCAAGATGAACAACTAAATAAAAATAAATTGCTTCTTCCTCTTCTTTCTTCCTGCCTGCTTGCCTACTTGCTTTCGCATTCCTGCCTGCACCTCTCCTTTAAAAAAAAATTACTGAGCTTATGAAGTTATTAAAACTGTGTAATTGCTTTTATGCACAATTTAAGTATTACTACAGTTTTTCACAGACTGTAAATAAAAATAATTTTAATTCTATTTTATATATGACATATATACATTACATATGATATGTAACATCGATATTTTAGATTACATACATAACATACATTACTTATATTAGATGATCCGTGCAACCATAATATCTTAAGATCAAAAATATAAATCCTTTTTAAGTGATATTTGGCAAGGGTTATGAGAACACATTACGAAAATCAAAGGAGTATACACCTATAATAAATGTTTTTTACTGCACCCTACCATATCAATCATGAATTGTCCCTTTAGAGACAACAGAAACAGCATTATAAGTGCCACAGGTGAAAAACAAACACATTGTTCAACAATGCAAATATTTCAAAACACATGGTTGGTCATTTTAATTGGGTTCGGTTAAAGTATGTAGGAAATATATTATGTATATGCAATGAACTTAGGAAAAACACAGGGCTTAAAAAGACCTACGAAAAAGTTCCAGGTTCTCCACTGTGTCATCTGACTACTCTAAACCTGGCCTCTCATCCCTAAAAAGGAAATAACGGTGTAGTCCATAACTTCCCTTTCTCACAGAACTGTAAGAGTCCAATGAGAAGGAATTTAAATTTTAAAAAGTAATATTTAAAATATAAAGTTCTATGCAAATATTATTTTCCTGTCTTCTAACTGAAATTATTAAAACCACCACAGAGATTAATTTGATGTAACAACTCTTTTACAATAAGAAAAGCACACAAACTATAGCATTTCCACTCAATTATGAAGTGCTAAGTCAGCTTAAAAATAAGAAAAAAACTTTTTGAACCTTCAAGAAAAAGGAAGATTTGAAAACAAATGATTTAATTAGTCATCATTTTCTTAACCTGGACCAAAAGGTTAGCTGGTCACTTTAAATAAATATCATTTAAACTTCAGCAAATAGGTTTTCTTTTCATTGACTCTTACTGTCATTGCATTTCCATAAGAAACAATTTGATGTAATGAGTTTAGCATGAGGGAATGATTTGCTGTCAATGTGTAATTCTTAATATCTAAATAGGTCACTTCAAGTATTACCTTTTCAAGTGGTATAATCCTATTCTACTCTGCTGGAACAGGTAATTTTCAAACACACCAGTATTTAGATGTCTTCAAGAGATCTCTTTACATGTTATTTCTAGGGTTAAAATGATGAGAAACTTAAAGTGTCCAAGCAGAGCATAAAAATGCACAGATCTGGTTTCAAATCTATTTCAAATTTTTCTAAAGCAATAAATAGTAGCTTAAATATCTGCAGAATTTAATTAATGTATGCTGAATGAATTACGAATGCTTTGCTAATCTCTACTTTGCCTTTTTGGAAGGGCACTGTCTTGGTATAAACCAAGTGGAATCCACATTTCAGCACATGCAACAGAAATCATTTACCAATTTTATTTCACCAAATCTTTAAAAAAAATAAACACCTATTCATAATTAGCTGTGTACTGCAGTACATTTAACTGGGTGTTCCACAATTACATTGTTTCACTATACTAATGAAACATTTATACTCTCTACAATGAGTATAAATAAATAGAAATAAAATATTGAAATATATTTCTTGAGCACGTAAAAAACAATTAAAATCTAATCTGTGTATATTGAAGCATCCACTGAAACAAAATCCTAGGATTGAATTATTGCTACAGAATTACCTCTAAAAACAGTTAAAATCTGAATTATAATTAAGACAATAATGTAAAAAGGGTAAATAAGTTTTTAATTTCTAATCTTCGTCCTCTAATTAGAGCTCACAAAATCAGTCACTTAAAAACCCCTAATTCAAGATAACAGTGGGAAGCACTTCCTTTCTATTTCTTAAAACAGCTCACCTTCCTGAATCGCAAGCTGTCAATATTCTTCAAGTTCCAATCTCTTTCATATTAAATTTTTTTCTTTATTGATAACATGAAATCGTCTGAAATGTCAATTACCAACCCCTTAAACAATATTTTAAAGCTCTCCCTATATTTCAATGCTTAAGAAGGGAAGCACTTTACCATTTGCAAAGAGCATAAAACTTTGAAAAAGAACCTATTATTCTCCAAACAATCCCTATTCAGATCTCAAATTAGCAAGAGAAGCCCCTTTATGGAACTGATACTTTTACAATTTTAAGAAAGCTTAGCAATAGTTTAAGAAGAGTCTAGCAATGAGTTAAAATCATGACTCTAAAGTAAATACGGCACACAATCTAAACTAAAATAATGCAGAATATACCAACAGTTGTTGCACAACTGTTTCATCAAAGAGAATTTTTTAAATCGTGATTTCCAATCTATAGGATAACTTCAGGAAGAAAGCCTCAGAAAAATGAGAACATATAGTCAAATCCAAGACTGGTTTGTTTATTTCCTAAATATCAAGAAAATAGCATTCATCAATCTTTGAATTATAATAATATAACGCTGTTTGACTTTAAAACCTGGAGTGCCCCGAAGGCTCATGTGCTGAGCTGATCTCGGGAAAGCAGTTCACATATAGCCCAAGGACCTGGGTTCATGACCAAGGACCAGGACAGGGGAACAATCAAAATGAACAAAATAGAATGCTTGTTTGTCTTCCTTCCTGCCTCCTGCCTGCCTAATTCCTGCCTTCCTGTCTTCCTCTTAAATAAAACAAAAAAAGGGATGTAATTATTGATTTTTAAATTAATTTAATCATTTCAAACTAACTATAAACATGTTTACAAGTATTTTCTCCAGACCCTTTGCACTTACATGGGTGTAGTTTCAGAAAGCTTGAGAACTGAGGCGGTTTCTGGTAACTCTGGCTTCCCATAAAAAGTGAGCATTATACCAGCACACACAGTCACATAGCTCACAAAACACTAGATTCAGAAAATTTATATGATATGAATCGTTGTATGCTAGTGCATATGATTTTATAAACGTCAGTATTCATACACACATTTAGACAATAAACATTTACTGAGTCACCTACTATCAGTCTCTGTCCATGAGATAGTCACTATCTAAAGAACAATGATAACTCATATAATCAAATAAATGATAGTATTTGCTAGATGACACAATGTAACATAAAATAGACAGATAAATTCCTCTGGCCACTCATTCTGTGGAATACATCATCTAGAACCTTGCTAACTAAAGTGTGGTCTGTGAGCCAACAAAACTGTCATCACCTAGGAGCCAGTTAGTCAGAAACACAAAATTTCAGCTCCCAAGAAAAAATATTCAATCAGAGTCTGTGTTTTATAAGATCCCCAGAAAATTCTAATGTACATTTACACTGTGAGAAGCAAAGATCAAGAACATAACTGAATATCAGTAACTAATAAAAGTAGCATCTTTTAAGATCTCGGGCCTCACCCTGAACTTATATTGCAAATAAGAACACAATTCAAACAAGTTTAACTACTTAGTTACACAGATTTGGAATGAATTGGGAATTATCACTGACAGCAGAAAGAAAAAGGGAAAAACTTATTGAAAAAACAATCTTAAAAATGATACCTGTACAAGGTCATTTAACCCATCTGCTTGGATACGCCCTAACGGTCTCATTGTATTACAGAAATACAGCAGTAACTGATGTCCTCAGATGTGCCTTCTCTAACTAGAGCACAAATTCCTTGAGGGCCAGGACCTAGTTTTATTTTCATCCACTTTCATGTGTCAACTGAATGGCCCTAAGTCATTAAGATTGGTTTAGGTTAGGCAGTGAGATGTATAACACATTTTAGAAAAATTCCATGTGAAAAAGCTAAAATAAAAATGGAACATAACTCAAAAAAAATTTTTAAAAGGGTAAAAAGTCTGATTTTCTAACAACCCACTGACCAAGCATCTAAGAACAGAGTCTTCACTCAATCTATGGCTCCAAATTCAAATAACTTTCCCGACTATTCGAACTCATTTCCAGGGACCACTGAGTGGCTTGAGTAAAGGAAGAAATGAATGAAGGGAAAGGAGAAATCACAGAACACCTGAGGGTTCTACCACTCCCCAAAATAGAGAGCAAGTAAAAACGATTAACCCTAGAAGAATGCTACCTTTAATATGCATTCTCTCCATTTTCCTTACCTCTCAGAAGTAGATGCATGCTCACAATCCTCCTAAGAATTCAAAAACACCTTCCTCTGGTGGCCTTAGCTGATCATGGCCAGTCTATGATCCAATAATTCTCTCTTCCAAAGCAGCAAACTTCAGGATGCTTTAGTATCATTAGATTTCTTGCCTCTGTCCTTCCCTATGTTATTACTCCACTCAGAGTTCTTTCCCAACTCTTAATCTGACTCTGCACTACCCAATATGTTAGCAACTAGCCATGTGTGGCTATTTTACATTTTAAATGTGGTGTGGTTAGACTGAAAGAAGGCAAAGGGTAAATGCAAAATACACAATGAACTTTGAAAACGTGACACAAAAAAAATTGTATGATGATCAATTGCTTTTTAACAGGGATTACATGTTGAAACAATATTTTAGATATATTAAAATAGGCAATTACGTTAATTTCACCTGTTTCTTTTACATTTTAATGTCATTAGTGGAAAACTTTAAATTACGTATGTGGCTGACATTATACTTTTATTAAACAACCCCTGTCTAATTCCTAGGAATTAGTCTTCGAGGCCTAATTCAAGCACTTATGCTTCCGTGAAGCTTTCCTCAATGATTCCCAGTGGAAGTTTTCTGACACACACACACACCCCTACCCCAGAAGTCTGTAACACTTTGTGACACCTCCAGGGACTGGATCAAGTTTACCTTGTTACAGGGTGTGCCTGTCACAGTCCCCTGACTTTAATATAAGCAAAATTGAGGAAATAAACTACATCTAGTTCACCAGTTTTCCTCCTACACCTGGAAGAATACAAGCATTCAGGTGATGTTTGATGTCTGCTAACTGAGGGCTTAATTTCTCAATTACTACATTATCTACCCCGTTCCAAATTTTCCGCTTTTTTCACAGGGATTAAATTCCATGTTTACAAACTCCTCATATTATTTTTAGGCAAAGTGCCAGTGATCTGTACGCATAGAACATGATGGACAAGCAAAACTAAAACCCTAATACATCTGATAAATACACTTAAATTGTAAAAATTCGAAAGGCCTCTAAAGAGGCCTTTAAAAAAAAAGTTGTCCCTCAAAGTGCATTGTGAAGATCTACTTCAAAAATAGGCGACTTCCCCAAATATTAACAACACTAGGTGACTTAAGAGTGTGTGCGTGTGCGTGTGCGTGTGCGTGTGTGTGTGTGTGTAAAAGAGAACTTGTGTGAAAGAGACGAACGATGGAAACTGCAGGAACCCGAAACCAGCAAAATAAAAATAAAAATAAAAAATGTCTCATCTCCGTAGAAGGGATCCTCCCTGGGTGTATCCCTCGACCTCTGAACCCTCAGGCAAACGTCGCAGTGGTTCTTGCGAGTGGTCTTTTCTTTACAGGGTAGCCGGGTGCCACCAAACGCCACCCGCGAACTTCCTAACCAGCCTCCTCTCACTCCCCGGAGCCGGGACTCCGGCCAAACCCAACCCTGAAGCCACCTCGCCAGCTGGTTTTGGATACGGGCGCACGAAGCGGAAAGCCCGAACAGAGACCGGGCTTCTGGACCACACTGCCTCCCTGCGAGGGCAGCCGCAGCACCTCCGCTGGGAGCCGGCTGAGGAGCCCCGGCCAGCGGAGGGGGCCCGGCAGGCAGAGGGGGCGGGGCAGGACTCCGCGCCCCGCCGAGGACGGTCTTCCCGTTCTTTGCCGGCGCTCGCCGGCGCCCTCGGGACGCGCAGGGTGGTGGGAAGGAAGACCAGAGGCGCAGTGGCAATCAGCCCCGGGCTTTCACTCACCAGCCGTCGCCGCTCGACGTTGGCAGCGGCAGGACCTCTTCTCCCTCCGCCATTGCTGTTGACGTCCACGTCACTTTGCCGAAAAGTGGACCCGGCGCCGAGCCCGACTCTGAGACCCAGTGTCGTAAAAGGTGCTCGGAAGTCCGGGAGTGAGTTTCTGGAGAAGGAAAAAAAAAATGAGAGGGAAGGCGAAGGAAGGGAGGGACGCAACGTCACGACGTCCCGGGGTGGCGAGGCAGCTTTGGGGAGGAGACGTGCGGGAGGTGCAACCCCACCCAAGACTACAAGTCCCAAGATGCCCAGGGCACCCTGCCGTGAGGGGCGGAGCTTGGGGCTGGAGTGCGTCCCGGGAGGCGGCCCTTGGTGCTGGGCGTCGCTTCCAGGCGTCCCCTGAGCGTCTGCATTCCATCTTGGCGTCTAGCTCCACAAAGTCAGAATTGCGAGTTCTAACTAGTGGGAAGAGGAGGGGAGGTGGAAATTCCACAGGGAACGCGGAGGTAGGAGGACAGACATATTTTAATCATTTCTTGTTATAACTAAAGAATGAGCAGTGAGGAAAAGAACGCGCCCACGCCTATTAAAGGGAACAAAAGTATAAACGGAGACCAGTACTAGATATCTGAATACTTAAACATTGTAAAAATAAAAAGAACGAGAGCTAAACAATGTTAATCTTCAGTAAGAGAACAGAGAGCCAAAACGCTTATTTGGGAATACATAGCAGAAAATTGCAATTTGGGGTTCTCAGGTTTACCCAGAGTCCTAAAACATGCCCCAAGGAGGGACAAAGTGGGGCGAGGGGAGAATTCTTAAATAGTGGAAAGAGAAGGATGAAATAATGGTCAGATAAAGAAGTCACACGGTAAATGGTTAGGCGAATAGGTCACAAAGTACTACCTAGTTTTAGGTAAAAGTTCTTTTTATCAGTCCTTTCAAGCAGGATATTCTTCTTACTGACTTTCTGGAATGTTGTCAGTTTAGCCCAGTACGAGTATCAAATTCAATTTAAAGACCATAATAAAGTGTATTTCTTTTTATTCCCTGTGGTGGCTTTCTCCAGCCTTATTTTAATGGCTTCAGTTATCTTATTTTCCACGATAGTAAAGAAATATGTGGTCTCATTTATACTTGGCATTAAAAATAATCAAGACAATACATACTGTTTATGAACAGAATTTATTGTTCATGAATAGGCTCATGTACCTTTAAAAATGCAGGGAAGGCTGCACCCTTGTGCCCCAGGCTGCTGAGAAGGTACCTGGGGTGTAGACCTTGTAAAGCCCAAGAACCTCAGTACCTGACTGGGGGGTTGGGGTGGACAAAATAAGCAACTAACTAAATAAAAACGCTTCTCCCTTCCTTTAAAGAAAAAATAATGTAGTGGGGTGATATATAGAAAAAATGGATTAGCAGGTCTCAATGAAAAACACAGCCAACCATTAAAGCAATGAAAGCAGATTTTATTCAGATACTGCTTATAACAAATAGCTGAGCTCCCTTCTGTTTTGGACAGAGGTGATTAGGTAGTTTAAAGGGAGAATGAAAGAGAGGGGAGAAGCAGGGGCTCATTTAGAACCAGAGAAGTGAATATTTACAAAGGATTGTCTGCTAGCTGACAATTTCCAAAGTTAGAATTCTATCTTCCCATGGAGACTTGGAGACAAGCCCTATCCTTCCTGATGATTACATGTCAAAGGAATGGTTTGCAGGTCCTTGAGAAATAAGAGATACATGTTTGCAGTTGTAAGCCCTTTTTAGTAAATGTTAGGAGAAAGAGAGGTCAAGGGCATATCACCAGGTGTTGGCTAGAACAAACAGTAATTGCTTCTGGCAAACTCAAGCATTTTAAAGGGAACTATGGTTAATGGGGTGGGTTGGGGTGAGGTCATCCTTGGGACACAGCCTTAATGTCGCTAGAAACCCAGCTAGCATTTGATCATGTGTCTTAGTGCAGAGGTTTGTATAGAGTTATGTGTCAAACGTTCTGCTGTTCTCACATTTACTTTTGTGGAAGAGGAAGAAATGGTTTCAATTATATTTTTAATATTTCTTAAGAGCTGAAAAGTGGCTATGTAGATAATATTATTTGTGGAGTCTATACATTGGTATCTAAAATATTTCATCATTTTAAAACTACGTGATTAAAATCAACATCAAGTGTAGTACAGCTGTTTCACTAGTAACCAGAAATACGTTCACTGTCTTCCCAAAAGGGGATAATACAATGCTGCATCTTATGACACTCATTTCCAAGTTCAGAATCTCTGCATGATGTTCAGTCCTTTTATGACGAACTTTTTTTTTTTAACATAGAACAGATGTTTAGGTGACAGATGTCCAAAAAAAAAAAAAAGATGTGAATGTGAATCAATTTTCCATCTAGTATTCAGGGGCATTGGTTCCTTCTAATTGTTTTCAGTGGGTTTGCAGAAACTTTTCTAAAATAATTCTAATAACTCTTAAGTTAGTGACATAACAAGCAATTGTTCATTGGTTAAGGTGATTCTAATCCTCCATTGTAATTCAGTTTGAGTATAATGAAATAGCTGCTTTATAGTCTGTGTGGTAAGAATATTATTAAAATATATCCCCATGTTCTGGCAATTCTTCATTCTGTAGAACTAAGTCTAAACTTCTCACTTCCCTTTTCTTTCATAGAGCCACTCAGCTTAATGAGCATGCAACTTATGCAGTAGCACAAGACCCACCCCAGGCTTCAAAGCACCATGCGCTTGGTTTAGTGTTCTGCTATTGTCATCTTAACATTCTTGATAATTTTGGAATGAGGCCCCTCATTTTCATTCTGCATTTGAGTTCCTCACAAATTATGTAGCTTTTCCTAGATAGGGTCAATATGATATTGATATATAGCTCATGGGAGACAAGATTTCAATTGAAATTATTTAGCCTTTTTTTCCTGGAGTGTTCATATCAGCTGTTCTTGTCAACCTGTCCTATGTTCCACTGAGTATTAATTCTCAGATGGTGATACCAGAATGACATCCTCTTTCTCCCATGGTCAAACCTGTGAATCTGGTTCATCAGTCAAGTCCTTGAAATTTTGGTATACATTGGCTCCTCTTTCTTAAATTCCACTGGTTCACTCTCTACAGTGTTTACTTGAATTTAACCATTGATATACAGGTTACTGAATTAACCACAGATCTCAGTGGTAAGCGAGTTGTCTGCCCATAAACCTTTTCTTCTCTCACTCTGTATCTGGGTCATCCACACTCTTCCCTCACCTTGCCTTGTCTTCTGAAAAGACAAAAACCACACCAAGGGTTGTTGACATTCAGGCAACTGAATTAGTCCAGACCTGGACTAATTGTTGAGTTTTCTGATTCCTCTTACTCTGAATCTAGAATGTACATATTTTCCCCAAAATGCCTCACTTCCTGAGAAGATAGTGGACCACACTATTTCTTGCTGGCTGCAGATTTTTATAGGTGTTACTTTGTATTTTTGTGCTTTAAAAGAAATTCAAGTCCTGTCATGTATCTTGATTGGAATGTGCTTTAAAGATACGTAGGTAGATAGATAGGTAAGTAGGTAGGAAGGTAGGTAGGTAGATGATAGATAGATATGCATGGTATTGTTAATAGAATTTGCTAGAGTCAGATAATTAACCTCTTCTTTAAAAAAGAAAATCAACTCTTTGTAAGATCTAGGAATTTTATTATTAAATCATCTACTGTATTTTCTTACATTACTCTTTTTCTGCAGTTGTAAGAAGAGTTCATCATGACAGTAGTCACCTCTCTCTGTTTTTGTATTTCTTTATATCCTTCTGGAGCATAAGAAGTTGGAATCAACTTTTTCCTAACTGGTGCTGTGCTAGGTGATGGTAATGGTGGTGGTCATCTAGACCTGGACACAGTTCAGCCATTCCGAGATGTGTCTCCAAGACAGGCACAACCAATCATCCACATGAGGTGTTTTTCTGACCTGCATTTGTGTAACTAATTATATGCCCATAGTCAAATAGGAAGATATGGTGTTATCTCATATTATCCTTGGATAAAATCAAGTTATATTTTTTATAAAAGGAAAATTGAAATTTCTTGATTTTTAAATGAAATTGTCAAAAAGAAAAATATTTTTATTATGTATTTGTTGCTCTGTGCCATCTAATTATGTCACTTGTATTATATGTACTTCATATATCTTATGACATATGGTCTGTTCTCAATAGATATTCATTAAATGAGTGAAGAGATTATTTTTGAAACATTTTGGAATGGAAGGAGTGATTCACCTATATAGCTAGTTGGGATCATGGGCAGATAGGGTTTAGGCACTCATCTGTATTGTCAGTTGTTATGTTAATGTAATAATGTTTATTGAATTTTTTGTTATAATATAGCATTTTTAAAAAATTATCATTGCTATTGATATTGTATTCATATATAGTTATTCTTGACTTTCATGCCTTTTTAGGAAGATGAAAACCTATGAGGATATATTAATCTATTTCTATATAAAGTATTATCTGAAAAATCAGTGTCTTAAAACAATAAACATTTATTAGCTCTCAATTTCTGAGAGTCGAGAATTTAGAAGCTACTTAGCTGGATGTACTGGTTCAGTCTTTTAAAGTTACAGTGAAGATACAGGTCATAGTTCCAGTCATACGGTCATTTAAAGGCTTTACTGGTTCTGGAGGATTGCTTTCCACACTGGTTCATTGAGATGTCTTTCTCAGGGTTATGGAATAAAAGATACTGTATGACTTAGTGTCAGATGTTGGGGCCTGCTCAGAGGTCATAGAACTCGAGAAGAGCTAAGATGATACAGTCAGGAATCTCGGGCAAATTTGATTAGACAATGAAGAATGTGCAGGATTGAATATTACATGTGGTATGTGCCCTAGTGGTTTGGTGGTTAAGTCTGCAACCTCCAGCCAGCCTAGTCCACATATGTCACAAGGACCAGGGTTCATGACCCAGGGTCCAGAGGGTACAACCAAGATGAAAAACTAGATAAATATATGCTTCTTCCTCTCCTCCCTTCCTTATATCTACTTACCTTCATTCCTGCTTGCATCTTTCCTTTAAAAAAAAAATATATATATATATATATTATTACATGTAGCAACCAGCTTTTAAGATGGCCCTCAGTGATTCATGTCTTTGAATTTTCAGCTTTTGTTCAGTTCTCCCCACATTAAATAGAGCTGAACTTTGTAACCAGTAACATGGAGGCTACTTCCCCTAGAGTGAGAGTTCAAGAGAGACCAAGATCAAAGTCACAATGTTTGTTCTGACCTAACCTCCTTCATTTCTGCAATAGTCTATTGTGTTCTTTAACTCTGAGAATGGCAGTACTGTTTAAGTTTTGTGGCTTCTGCTACCCAAATGCAGGGCTGAAAGTATAGATGGTGACCAAAAGTTCATGTTAAATAGCCAAATTTTGATTTTTGTTTCTTCAGATACCATGTTTTAGAATTCTAAACTTTCCCAGGAATTTTCCTTATTATCTTACAAGGACAAATGTTTTCAAAATTATGAACATCACTTTAGTTATGTGTAACTGCAAAATCCCATCAGGGTCTGCATTCCAAGACTCCTTAAACTATTGAAGCCTAACATTTAATTTAATGATAAACAAAAAGTTCACTCCTATTCACACATGACATGTGAACAGTTGGCAGTGATTAACATCTGTTTTTAATTCATTTAAAAGTGTTGAGCAAATTGGGAAAAAAAAAAGAACTAGAAAATATATTTCTCCATTATCCCTCTGGTAGTTGTCTTTGCTAATTTAAGTTGACTCATATTGGATTATGTAGATGGATCAGAAGGTAACATTTGGATAGGAACTGACCCGTTCTTGGGTTTGGGATGGCTGCACTATAATATGGGTATACCTGTCACCCTTTTCTCATTCCAAATTTGTCCCCAAATGTTCCGGAAAAAAAGTTCTAATTAGGATTGAGTCACTGCTGGTTGGAAACAGGGATATTAAACAATATGTTAGTTGGAACTTGCCTTCGTTTTAAAAGCTTAATTTCTGACTTTTGTGAGTTAGCAACATTAATCACACACACACACACACACACACAATCACACAAACACACACAAACAATATAAACTGTATCTTTAAACAATGACAATGCTGTCCTTTATGTATAATCTTTCTCTATTCACCTCATATGCTTGTACTCACCCTTCCTTTTAGGCATATGTTTTATGCCTAAATAGCAAGGAACCATCTAAGGTAATTAGATAGAATTACATGGCATATGATTTTAACAATGTATGTAAAAATAATTTAGGTGAATATGTTATTTCCAGGCTGGTTTCTCTGATACCCATAGAAGTTGCACAGTATATCATTGCCATTTCCAGCTTCCAAATTCACATGGGAAGAATGCAAAATTAAATAAAAAGAATTATTAGGATATAATAAATATAAAAATGACCACAGATACAAAAACACTAAAAATGTTACTTTCTTCTTTATAATTTTGCTCACAGCTTGTTTTCAAGACAATATCAATTCCTTCCCTGTTAATTTCTCACCTCTAACCTGATCATTGTATTTATAAACTGAAAATTATATCTGTGTTTCCAACCCCAGTCTTTCTTCTCTATTTGGTATCTATTAATCTAGCCACCTATTAGAGGCTTGCACTTGTATGAATCACAAAGTCAGCATTTCTAAAACAAATGGATTATATCTACCTGCTCCCTATTCCCTACCTTCTATAGAGGCAAACAGTTTATCATATATCTAATTACCTAAATCAGAATCTTTGAAATTATTCTAGCTTATTTCTTCCTACAGGCCTATAGATTTTTTTCCTCCCTAAGTACTTTTCAAGTTGGGTCCTTCTCAACTGCTGTAGCTTTTCTTTTGTTTTCAACTCAATAATGTTTTACATGAAGGGATTCCTTAATTGGCTCTACCTCCTTTTACTCCTCCCAAGCAGTCAACAACCTCTATACTAGGAGTTCCAACAGGTAGCCAGTGGGCTGGATTTACTTAATAGCTTCTAATTTGTTGTTGTTGTTGTTAATCACTTGGATATCTTTATACACTTTTCTCAGTTTTCCTTCCCTACCACTTTCTATCACTTTAGGCTACATAAACCCCAGTTTAAACATTTGTTATTTGCTTGATCTTCAGAGGTATTTGAATTTGTGCTCCCACTGCACATTTTTTAAATAAAAATCTGCCTATAATTTCTCAATTGCTTTCCATCCTCTATAAAATAAATATTCAAATTCCTTATCATTGATAATGTATTCTCAGAATCTCAAGTGCTTTTCCTTCTTCCCTTATAACAAATACCTCATCTATTCTGTATTTGTAGGCATCACATATGCCCAGCTGCTCCATAACTTTATGTCTTTGTTAAAACGTATTTCCTCTACTTGGTTACATTCTACTAACTTCCCTCAGCTGGTTACATCTAACCATAGGGCTTGAGAAATATTGTCTCTGTAACCCTCTCTCTCCAGCAGAATGGTCCACTTCTAGCTTTTGCTATAACTTCTCTTTAAATATACCTCCATTATTGCACTTATCACATTTTATTTTAATTATGTTTTATTCACTAGATATGAGACTCTTGGGACCAGATTAAATTAATGTCTTTCCATTGCTAATGCCTAGCATAGTACTTGATACATAGGTGTAATTTGCCATATGAATAAATTAATAGATAGTATGCATTTGTGTGTGTGCATATAGCAATTTTACTGCAAAAAACACAGAATATTTACTATGTGCCAGGCATTGTTAACTCATTTAATTCTCCAACAACCTTATGAATTAACAATGAATAATATAGAATCTGAATTCAAGTTAAATAGGTAAAGCATTTTCTAGAGTCATAATTTAAGAAATACTTCGTTAGAAGTAGACATGACTCTCATACCTGTATTTAAAAAGAAAGATGTTACTGAAGACAAAATAAAGATGAAGAAGAAAGAGGACATTACTTTGGGTCCTTATTATCACAAGCAAGTGCAGTTGCCCAATTGGATGGTTCTGCTTTTGCTTAATGAAATCCTTCCTGGGAGAGGCAAAATCTTGTGTCATTTTAAACCTGAAGCAAAATAATTTCTTCCTGCCATAAGAACAATATTATTATTTAAGGCATAGATTTGTACAAATTATTTGGTGGTAATCAGTAAGCAAAGACAAAACCTATATTCATTTATAATGACAATGCTTAAATTTTGCCTAGTCGTCATCTTTAAAATATTCAATGAGGCTCTATATAATCTGCAACTGCAACATTCCTTCCATTTTAAAAGCAACTTCTCCAAATATTTTATGGCTTACTTGGGTAGATAGTGTTCAGCTATCACTATCTGAGGCAAAGATAGTGAGGCAAAGAACTTCAAGGAGGAACCGAAACAATCGAATGCAGAAAAGTACTAGGCATGTTGCTGTGGAGAGCGTTGGCTAGTGACAGGAAAGGCAGCTCTGCTGGGATTTGGCAAGGAAGGGAAAAGCATTAAATGTTCTCAAATAGGAGAGGAACATAAGATCTAAAAAGAGTTTTCAAACGGATGATGTGGAATTGAGTTCAGGATGTAGCTTCCAGGAAAAACTCAAGAGAGACTCCTCCATATAGCCACTCTCCACTATACCTGTGGCTCCTGCTGGAACAGTATTTACACACAGTACCTGCCTACTTGTAACTGGGCCTAAAGCCCCTGGCTCTGGCAGTTAGAGCTTGTGCCTCTGGAGAATGCTCTGCCCATGGAACTTGCTGTAAACATATCTGGCCCAGTTAAAGTGCCCTTCCTTCCAGTCTACAACTTCAAGATAAGACCAAGATAAATTCACAAGGGAGGCTCATTACTATGGCTAGCACTCATAGTCCCCAATTACACCCATATAAATAGACACAGAGAACCAAAAACTTGAAGAGACCAAGGGATATACTTTTTAAAAAAAATTATTTATTTTTATTGTAATAATTCTACACATTAAAATAATTTTCTCTGTATTGGTTTCCCATTTTTTAGCTATATTTCAACATACCATGCCCTCCACCAAATCACCGAGTGTTCTTCCTCATTGTCCAAGGAATATACTCTTAATGGTGAATGAAAGATAACCCAAGGATAAAATCCTAATGGACTAGAATTAAGTGAATGAAACTATCTGAAGATTTCAAAGCAACATTTTAAATAACGCTCACTGAAATTAGGAGAACAGATGCACAAAATAGGAACTACAACAAGAAAGAAAATATGAGATGTCTCCAAACAGAAATAATAGAGCTAAAGAACACATCAGCTGACTAAAAAAGCACAATAGAGGGACTTAGTGGTCGACCTGAAGAAGGATCAGTGTGAATTGGTAAGCCAGAAGATAGGGCAGTGAAAAGCACTGAAGCGTTTCAGCAAAGAGGAGAGGGGAAAAAGGAATGAAAAGAAACAAGGATAGCATAAAAGACTTATGGAATATCACTAGGAGGAGCAACATTCACAGCACAGGGTTTCTAAAAGGAAAAGAGAAAGAGAAAGGGGCAGAGATATTATTGAAGAAATAATAGCTGAGGGTGCACTTTGGAGGGTCCGACATTAAACTGGCATGGGAGCATAGACCATGTGACACCCAAGGACCCGGGTTCAATGACCTGGGGCTTGGGAGAAACCACCAAAAAAAAATTTTAAAACCAAATAAAGAAAAGCGCATTCTCCTCTTTCTTCCTTAAAAATGTTTCTTCCTCCTCTCCCTTCTGCTCTTTAAAATAAAAGAGGTGTGTCCTGTTAGAGTAACAGTTAGGTCAGTTGCCTCAAAAGGAGCACAGAATATGTACCCCTGGGTTCAAGTCCCAGGCAGGTGGGAACCACCAGTGTAAATAGTGTGAACAACTAAATCAAAGTAAAGTGCTTCTTCCTCTTCTCTCTTCCTGACCACCTGTCTGTTTGCCTGTGTTCCTGCCTACACCTTTCCCTCAAAAAAATAAAGAAATTGCTGAGAAGATTCCTGACCTGGGAAGGAAATGCATACAGATCCAGGAAGCTCAAAGAGTTCCAAACAAAAGAGTTGTGTCTAAACAGACACAAACCAAGACATACTAATTAAAATGCAAAAATTAAATGATAAAATCAACTAGAAGAAATAAATCACATAAAAGGAACTCCCATAAGACAGTTCAGCTGAAATTTTATAGGCCATAAGGAACTAGCACAATATATTCAAAGTACTGACAGAAAAAAACTTCTAACCAGGAATACTCTACACTGCTATGTTATTACTTAGAATTAATGGGAAAATAAAGAGTTTTACAGATAAAGTTAAAGAAATTCATCACCAGTCAACTAGCCTTGCAAGAAATACAAAGGAGACTTCTATAAAGTAAAAGGAATCCCACTTAGTAACATCCAGGCACCAAACAGATAAAATTGAGGAGGAAAAAGTAAAAATGTAGACTATTGGAATGAGCTCAAGATTAACTTGCTTTCAATTTAAAATAGGTTTGAGCATAGAAATTTTTATGTAAACCTCATGTAACCTCAAAACAAAAATCCATAGTGGAGGAAAAAAACAATGAAGAAAATAAAAAGCATATCCAAACATAATGCAAAGAGAAGCTATCAAGGATAAAGAATAAGAAAAGAACAAAAGTACAGGAACAGATTATAAAAACAAAAATATGAAAATGGTAACATATTTATCAATAATTACCCTAAATGTCAGTAGTCTTAACTCACCAATCAAAAGACACAGACTGACTGGGTGGTTTAAAAAACAAAGTAACTCTATGCTGCGTTATAGAAAACTCATCTAAACTCTAAAGTCAAACATAGATTCAAAGTCATATTTTCAAAGACAATTCCATGAGCAAATGGTAACCTGAAAAAGGAATGGGCACACTTATACCAAATAAAAGAGACTTCCAGCCAAGAAAAGTGACAAGACAGAGATTGACATTTTATAATGATTAAGGAGGTCACTTAAGTGTGAAGACATACACTTTTTAATAAGTAAACACAAAAACTTGAGTACCAAATATGTAAAACAATAATTGACCGGACAAGGAAGCTTTTAAACCCATACAATAGTAGTAGGGGACTTTAATACTTGCAATAATGAACATTAAACAGACAGAAAATGAACACGGAAACAGCAGCTTTAAATGACAAATTAGATGGGCCCAATAGACATTTACAGAACACTTTATCAAAACTCAGCAGAATGCACATTCTTCTCAAGTACTCATGGAACATTCTCAAGAATAAACCAAATGTTGGGACACAAAACCAAGTGTTAATAAATTTACAAATATTAAAATCACATCAAATATTTTTTCTGATTACAGCTATGTAAAACCAGAAATCAACCATAAAAAGAAACCTTGGGAAGAAAACCCAAATATCTGTAGACTAGCCAACATGTTTCTGAATAACTACTGGGTCAATGAGGAAACAAAAGGAGAAATAAAAACATACTTGGATACAAATGAAAACAAAGACACCATATCAGAAACTACTGGGTACAGCAAAAGTGGTACTAAGATGGAACTATATAGCAATACAGTCCTACATCATGAAGGAAGAAAAATTTCATTTAAAAAAAAATCTAACGTTACACAAAGAAATTAGAAGAAAAACAAAACCAAAAGTCAGTTGAAGGAAGGATATAATAAAAATTAGAGTAGAAATAAACTAAAATTTTAGAAGATAATAGAAACAGTGAAAACAAGAGCCAGTTCTCTGTAAGGATAAAATTGTTAAGACTTTAGCTAGACTCCTAAGAAAAGTGAAATAAAACTCTAATAAACAGAATCATAAAAAAGAAAAGTTACAACAGATACCACAGAAATCTAAAGGATCATAAGAAACTCCTGTTAACATCTGCATACCAATAAATTAAATAATCTAGAAGAAATGGACAGGTCTTATAAACATATACCCTTCTAAAACCAAATCATGATGAAATATAAAACCTGAACAGATGAACCACCAGTAAGAAAATTGAAACAAAAATCAAGTCTCCACCCCCACACACACAAAAAAAAATCCTGGACCAGAGAGAGATTTACTATTGAATTTTACCAAATCTTCAAAGAAAATCTAATACTCATCCTTCCCAAACACTTCCAAAAAACTGAAGAAAAGGATATACTTCCAAACATTTTATGACACCAACATTACCCTGATACCAAAAGCAGACAAGGATATCACAAAGAAAACTACAGACCAATATCTCTGATGAACATAGATGCAAAAATCCTCAGAATATTTAACAATACATCAAAAAACTCATACATCATGACCAAGTGAGACTTACTCCAAGGATGTAAGGATGGTACAACATATGCAAATACATTATTATACTACATCACATCAACAAAGGAAGGCTAAAGATCATATGATCATATTAATAGAAGAAGAAAAAACATTTGAAAAGATTCAACATCCATTTATGATAAATATGCTCAGTAAAATGGGGATAGAAGGAATATAGTTTAACATCAAAAAGGCCATATTTTACAAACCCACAGCTAGCATCATATTCAATTATGAAAAACTGAAAGTTTTTCTTCTAAGATCAGCAGACAAGGATGTCTACTCTCACCACTGGTATTTTCAATATATTATTGGAAGTCCTGGCCAAGCAATTAAGAAAAAGAGGTAAATGAATTTCAAATTTGAAAAGAAGGAAAACTGTCATTATTTGCAGATGATACGATGATATACACAGATGGCTCTAAAAGACTTCACTGAAAAACTGTTAGAAACAATAAATTAATACAGTAATGTAGCCATCTACAAAATCATACAAAAAAGTTTCATTTCTATAAGCAAACAGCAAGTTAGAAGAAAAATATGTAAAAAATCCATTTATAATCCCATCAAAAATAACTAAATATCTAGAAATATACATAAAGGTGAAAAGCCTATATGATGAAAACCACACATTAAAAGAAATGAAGAAGACACAAAGATGAGTTGTTCACGCAAAATAGAAGTATTAACATTGTTAAAATGGCCATCTTCCTTAAAGCAATAAACAGATTCAATGTAATTCTCATAAAAATTCCAAAGGAATTTTTCAAGGAGATAGAGAAGAGTACTAATATTTGTAGGAAAATGAAAAATGCCCTGAAGCCAAAGCAATCATGGGAAAAAGGAAAAGAAATGGAGGTATCACATATGTCAATATCAAACTATAATACAAAACAATAGTAATCAAAACATTTTGGTACTGTAGCAAAAACAGACGCATAGATCAATGAGACCCCAGAAGGAAATACACATATCTGGAACCAAAAGCATACAAAGGAGAATGGGAAGTATTTTCAACAAATGACATTGGGAAAATGGTACAGCCACATGCAAAAAAATGGAACTAGATCACTCTCTTACACTATACATGAAGGTTAATTTGAAATGAACTGAAAACTTGGAGATAAGGGCTGAAATAAAATATGCAGAAGAAAACATCAGTGATTCACAATACGGCATACCTTAAGCCTATATAATATAAGGCAATGTTTCTTAAATAAAAACATTTTTAAAGGAAAAATAAAAAATTAAAAAGAAAACATAGGCATTACGTTCCATGATATCAGTCTCAGAGGTGTCTTTGTAGACTCAACTCTAATGACAAGGGAAACAAAAGCAATAATAAACAAATGGTACTCTTAGCAAACTAAAAAGTTTGCAAAACAAAACTATCATTATAATGAAAAGAAGCCAGGTGAATGGGAGAAGATACTTGCACATCATACATCTGACAAAGGTTTAATATCCAAAATCTAAAAAGAAATCATGCAACTCTAAAACAACAAAAACTTTTTAGTTTTTAGTAAAATAGATGAATAGATGTTTCCAAAGAAGACATTTAGATGACTAACAGTCACTTGAGAAAATACACATCACCACTTATTATTAAGGAAATGCAAATCAAAACCACAAAATGTCATTTCATAAGTGTGAGAATGACCTATCAAAAAGGCTAGAAATAAATTTTGATTATTTGCTGGTGAGGGTGTGAAGAAATAGGAAGCCTCATATATTGTTGGTGGCAATGAAAGTTATTGCAATGACTTTGGAAAACTGTATGGAATTTTCAAAAAGTAAAACTGGAACTATCTAGGATCCAACAATTCCACTTCTAGGTATCTATTCTAAGTATAGACTAATTTGAAATACTATATGCATTCCTGTATTTATTGCAGCACCATTTACAATGACGATATATGAAAACAACCTAAGTACCCATCAACAAATGACTGGATAAAGAAGAGGTGGTATATAGACACAATGGAATATAATTAAGCTATAAAAAAAAGATACAATATTGCTATTTATGACAATATGAATAGAACTCAAGGGGATACTGCTGAGTGAAATAAGTCAGAAGAAGGAAGGGAAAGTACCAGATGATTTCACTCTATGTAAAATACAAAGAAATAAAGCAAGTGAACAGACAAAACAAAATCCTTGGACTCTGACACAGAACTGAGATTACCAACTGGGAAAGGGTTAGGGTGGGTGCAAAGGTTAGAGGGTGTCCATTGAACAATAGAGGATTATTAAGAACTTTGATAGTATTGTATAGTGTGGTGTCATGCATTTTAAGAAGAGCGAAGCTGGACATCTGGAACTTAATAAAAATCTGTAAGCCAATATTATCAAGAGACGGAGAGAGAGAGAGGTGGAATTGTCAAATGTAGTAGTTTTTTGTGCGTCAGATTTAAAGGAATTTTCACCTTATATAGCTATATATTGTTAGAAATTTTCATCTAAGTGTGTGTTATGTCTCTAATAATAATGAGTTTGGAATTTCTGAAAGCACAGATTTTCTTAAGATCATTTCATTACTGATACTAAAGGTGAAGTCATAAAACTAGGTCAAAGCAAGACAGGAGAGAATGCAATAGACTTAATATATGAAAGAAAGTGGTACAACGGGGTAAACCTATGTAAAAACATGTGAACAGGCCCTGCCTGGTTAGGCATCTCTACCTGCCTCTGCTTCCCTCCTCCTCATCCCTGATTCCAACATGTATATACCTTGTGTCTAACTACCCTGCACCCTTATTTCATATCTCAGCTCAATTGTTACTTCCTCAGAGAAATACAGGCCACACTTTTGGAATATAGTTGTTCCCTTTATTTTATCTGTCTCAATATACTGCTTGGGATTTGAGGGGAGGAAGCAAGAAATTAAAAATGGCAAAGGAGAAAGCAAGCAAAGATTGGCGTATGCTTTAATGGTGTTCATGATTTAAAATATTTGTTATGATATATATTATTGGCCTGCTTTTCCAACACTTTTTAAAGTTAACTTTGATTTATAACACAGTATATGTTTTAGATATGCAATTTCACCCTTGTCTCCACCTTTTAAATTTACTTGAGGTTCTTCATAGATGTTTCCTATTCAGGAAGGAGTATCTTGAAATCAGTAGATTATGAATTTCAGTATCATCATACCATTTCCCTTTGGACAGCAATTAATTATTTAGCACTTTGGTAGACACCAAGTTCTGATCAAGGCCCTGGGGTAAACGACCTATTTGCCTCCCACCTTTCTACTGTCTTAGTGCAAACTAAGCCCATCACCATGCTTTTCAATCCTATGAACATTGGAGCAAACCAGGGAACACAGAAAACAAACAAATAACAAAAGCCCACTGATGTAGGAACTTTGCCCCCAGATTCGGACTCGGCTGGTCTAGAATCAGATCCAAGCACAGGGTTGTTTTAACAGTTGCATATGTGATGCTAATGCAGACAACACTGAGGACCACAGACCTGGTTTAACCTGGAAACAGAATCTCTGTCTAGAGACCACCCAACTTCCGGAAATCAAAGCCTGATTGGTTCCAAAGACACCGGTCTCTAAGATTGTGTCAGATTTGCTTCATCCAAAAAGGTCGAGGCTGATCATACCTTTGTAGCTCAGGTGACTGAGACTGCTGGAGCACAGGCCTTGTAAAACCCAAGGATTCGAGTTTATAACCTGATGCAGGGGGTGAGGGGAGACAGCAAAATAGAAAAACCAACATGTGTTTTCTTCCTCCTCTCCCTTCCTTCCTCTCTTTTAAAAAAAAAAAAAAAAAAAAAGGTTGAAGGAAGACAACCTAAAAAATCCATACCCTAAGCATCTGAGCCTGAATTAAGGCTAATGACTATTTTTTCTTATCTTTTTTACAGGGGATGGAAGAAAGAGGAGTAAGAAGCATTTTGTTTGTTAACCCCAGTCATGGGTCACAAACTTTCTTGGGCTTTACATGAATATGTCCCAGTCTTAGACTTAATGCCCTAGCCACCAGGGTGTGCCAAGGCCTATGACTTTAGACCAGAATATCTGCATGGGAAATGATTTGAGATGATTTGTACAGCTGGATTAAGGGCAATTCTTCCTGAAGGAGAGGAACAGATCAAATGCCTGTGGGGACGTAATTAACTTTCAGATTCTGTGTTCTGTTATTAATGTGTCTCGAAAACTTTAAAGGCATGCAAATATTATTTCTAGAGCATGGGTTACCTGGGGTCCTGGAAGGTTTTGACTTTATTCCTTGACACAGTTCAATTGCCAGAACTTCTGACCCCCAAACTCCAGAGGTTATTGTTGTTGAGGAGACCATGAAGGAAGACATTAGATATTTAGGGCTGGATACTCCATTAATCAGATATCTGTGCCTCTGACCTCAGGACTTCAGTTTCTGATGAAGTTTATTGAATTAAATGGCTCTATCCTGGCCCCTTCAACTTTAACACAAATGACACTAGGTGGCACTCACGTAACTCCAATGGAGAGCAGTTGGTACTTGGGCTGCCTGGTTCTTTCTGTCCCATATTAGACCCAGGGACATGCTAGGCACATCTTGGAAAAGAATACCATTTCAAGAAAACTGCTCAGGACTTTGTATCAAGAAGAGTAGGTGAATCTGTGGACACTCACTCTATTTTACCAGCTACTTTCACTAATTTAATTATGTACTTCTAATTTCATAGTCCTTTCCTTTCTATCATCTCAAATTTTAAAATACTAAAGAAGTATTTCTGTGACTTAACTATATTTGTAAGTTTCCAAATACACGTTTGTGTAACATAAAAGCTTATGGGCTTATCTGAGCAAGTCAAGCTCTCCTAGTCACGTACCATTGCATAAGCAACTTCAAGGAGAGAGATTCACTGTCCCAACCTTGAATGTCAAGCAAATGAGATTCTTCCCTGCAATTAATCTACATAGCTGTTTTGTCCTGGCATCTCTAGGAGGCTCCAGTTTCAAGAATCCAATTTGGCTCAACTGGGTTTCAGAAGTGACCTCATAAGTGAGGGAACTGTGTCCCTCCATCATCAGGATATTATCCCAAAGCTGATACTTCCCTCATTAGTAAAAGCCGTCCTAGTCACCTTTCAGGTGACTTTCCTTCCATCAAAGATCACAGGAGTCATACCCATGGATTTAGCAACAAAAATAAACATGGAGGAACTGAGTTTGGGCTCTAAGTTTGTGAGATCTGAGAACAGATTTTACAAGTTTTCTATTGTTAATTATTTTGGGAGTAAAAGGTAGATTTCAGGGACTTCATTACCTGTTAATATGACAGACTTTGGAACTGGATGAACTTCCTATGTTGAAGTATAGTCACAACTTCCACAACTTCTAGTGTAGTGTTAGGGTTAAGATAAGGGAATGAAGGTACATATGTGTACAAACAAGTAGAAGACTAGACAGATCTAAAACCAAAACACTGACGCTGTAATGTTACCGGTGCCCTTTAGTGTCATATTTATCCTTTTCCATATTTCTCAAATTTCACTTCATGATTATGAATTGCGTTTATTATTACTGTATTTTTATTGAAGTATTTTTTCTACACATTAAAATAATTTCCTCTGTATAGATTCTTAGAAACATTTCAACACACTATGCCCTCCACCAAATCACCAAGTGTTCTTCCCCATTGTCCAGTGGGCTCAGCAACCACTTGCCCTTGCCCGCCTCATTCCCTTTTGGTAACCTCAGTTCTGTTGCAATTGTTTCAGGATTGGTTATATTCCATCTGCTCCTTTGTTTTGTCTGTTCACATTCCACCTATGAGTGAGGTCATTTGGTGTCTATATTTCTTGTTTTGACTTGTTTAACTTAGAATGATCCCCTCTTGTTCCATCCATGTTGATTCAAATGACAGGGTTTCATCTCTTCTAAGGGTTGTGTAGTATCCATTGTATATATGTACCACATCTTCTTTATCATTCATCTGATGTTGGGCACTTAGGTAATTTCCAGTTCTTAGCTATTGTGAATAGGGCCACAATAAACATGGGGATACATACTTCTCTACAGATGGATGCTTCTCTATCTTTCGGGTAGATGCCCAGAAGTGGAATCACGGGATCACATGGGATTTCCATCTTCAGTTTTTTGAGGAGTTTCCAAAATGTTCTCCATAGGGGTTGCACCAATTTGCACTCTCACCAACAGTGCAAAAGTGTTCCCTTTTCTCCACATCCTTGCCAACATTTGTTGTTTTCAGAGTTTTGGATAATAACCAGTCTTTTAGGTGTAAGGTGATATCTCATTGTTTTAATTTGCATTTCCCTGATAGCCAGTGATGCCTGTTGGCCATCTACCTATCCTCTTCAGAAAAGTGTCTCACTAATTCCGACTTCCATTTTTTGATTGGATTGCCTGTTCTTCTATTGTTGGGTTTTATGAGTTCTTTTCATATTTTATATATTAAGCCTTTGTCAGAAATATCAAATGCAAGTATCTTCTCCCAGTTAGTAGGCTTCCTTTTGGTTTTGGTGATGTTTTCTTTTGTTGTGAAGAAGTTCCTTATTTTGATGTAGTTCCAGCTGTTTATTTTTCTTTTTGTTTCCCTTGATGGAGGACTTGAGTCCCCAAAGATTTCTCTATGACTGATGTCATAGAAAATCTTTCTTATGCTGTCTTCTAAGACCTTTATGGTTTCTGGTCATATGTCCAACTCTCTAATCCATTTTGAGTTAATTTTTGTGATTGGTGTTAGAGAGTGATCTGGCTTCATTCTTTTGCATGTGGCTGTCCAGCTTTTCCCACACCATTTGTTGAAGAGACTTTCCTTTTCCCATCATATGATTTTGGCTCCTTTGTCATAGATTAACTGACTGTATGTTAGTGTGTTTCTGGTGATTCAGTTCTATTGCATTGACCTGTACCTCTGTTATTATTCCAGTACTATACTGTTTTGATTACTATTGCTTTGTAATATAGTTCAAAGTCTGGAGGTATAAACCTCCAGATTTGTTCTTTTTTTTTTCTAATGATTGCTTTGGCTATTCGGGGTCTTTTGTTGTTTCACACAAATTTTAAGATTTTTTTTTTTGTTCTATATCCTGGAAATAAGACCATGGGATTCTAATGGGAATTGCATTAAATCTATATATTGCTTTGTGTAAGATGGCCGTTTTAATAATATTGATTCATCCATTTTAATAACACTGATTCATCCAGGTCATGAGCAGGGGATGCCTTTCCATTTCTTTGTGTCCTCCTCTATTACTTTTAAGACTTGTAGTTTTCGTTGTATAGATCATTTACTTCCTGTGTTAGGTATGTGACCAGGTATTTCATTTGCTTAACTCCTATTTTAAATGGTGTGATTTTCTTGATTTCATTTTCTTCTAGCATGCTGTTTGCATATCAACAGATTTTTGTGCATTGCTTTTGTAGCCTGCCACTTTACTGTATTCATTGACGAGTTCTAAACTTTTTTGATAGAGTGTTTGGGATTTTCAATATATATAACCATGCCATCTGCAAATAATGAGAGTTTTACTTCCTCCTTTCCAATTTGGATTCATTTTCTTGACTAATTGATCTGGCTAAAACCTCCAATACAATGTTAAATAGCAATGATGAGAGTGGACAACCTTGCCTTGTTCCTGACCTAAGAGGAAATGCTTTCAATTTTTCTCCATTAACAATGATGCTGGCTGTGAGTTTTTCATATACGGCCTTTATTATGGTGAGGTATAAACCTTCTATTCCCATTTTATGGAGGGTTTTTTTTTTATCATAAATGGAATTTGGATCTTGTCAGAAGTTTTCTCTGTATCTGCTGATATGATCATGTGGTTTTTCTCTCTGCTCTTGCTGATACGGTATATGACACTGATAGATTTACATATGTTGAACCATCCTTCCATCCCTGGGATGAATCTCGGTCATGATGGATAATCTTTTTGATGCATTGTTGAATTCTGTTTGCTAATATTTTGTTGAGAATTTTTGCATCTATGTTCATTACAGATATTGATCTATAATTTTCTTGCTTGGTGACATCTCTGTTGGCTTTTGGTATCATTGTGATGTTAGCCTCATAAAAAGTATTTGGGAGAATTCCCTGTTCTTCAATATTAGGAAGAGCTTGAAAACAATAGGTGTTAATACTTCTCTGAAGGTTTGGTAGAACTCATTGGAGAAGCCATCTGGGCTTTTATTTGGGGGGAGGCCCTTGATTACTTCTTCAATTTCTTTGCTTGTGATTGTTCTGTTCAGGTTTTCCAATTCTTCTGGATTCAGTCTTTGTAGACTATACTTTTCTAGAAATCTGTCCATGTCCTCAAGGTTGTCCATTTTGATGGCACAGAGTTGTTCATAGTAGTCCTTTTTTGATGATCTGAATTTCTGTGGTATCTGTTGCAACTTTTCCCCATTCATTTATGAGTCTAGTTATGAGAGTTTTCGCCCTTTTTCTTTGTTATTCTAGCCAATGGTTTGTCAATCTTGTTTATTTTTTCAAAGAACCATCTTTTGGTTTCATTGACCTCTGGGTTGTCTTTTTGTTTTCTATTTCATTTATTTCTGCTCGAATTTTGATTATTTCCTTTCTTCTGCTGATTTTTGGCATTGATTGTTCTTCTTTCTCTACTTGTTTTAAACGTAGAGTTAAGTTGTTTATTTGCAATTTTTCTTGCTTCTTGAAATAGGCCTGGATTGCGATGAACTTTCCCCTTAGTACTGCTTTTGTTGCATCCCATAGATTCTGGCAGCTCATGTCTGCATTCTCATTTGTCCCTAGGTATTTTTTAAGTTCCTCTTTGATTTTCTTTTTTACCCTAGTCCTTCATATTGTTGAATTTCCAATTGGTTTGGGGTCTTCCAGCTTTCTTTTTGTGGTTGATTTCCAATTTTAGGCCATTGTGGTCAGAGAAGACGCTTGGCATGACTTCAGTCTTTGTAACTTTGTTGAGAGATATTTTATGTCTCAGCATTTACTCTATCCTTGAGAATATTCCATGAGTGCTTGAGAAGAAAGTGAAATCTGTAGTAGTTGGGTGAAGTGTTCAGTATATGTCTATTAGACTTGTCTGTTCCAGATGGTCATTTAAAGTGGCTGGTTCCCTGTTAATTTTCTGCCTGGTTGATCTGTCCGTTGTTTTAAGTGGGGTCTTGAATTCCCCCACTATTATTGTGTTGCTGTCAGTGTCTCCCTTCAGGTCTAATAATACTTGCTTGATGTATTTTGATGCTCCTTCATTTGGTACATATATGTTATGTTTTCCTGCTGGGTTGATCCTTTAATCATTATATAGTGTCCAGCTCTGTCTTTTGAATATGCGGTGGGTGGGATTTCTGCTCAGTGGACCCCAGGCTCTGGCGTGAAATGGTTGTGGGAGGGGTTTGAGCTCTTTGGTTGATTTCTGGTTATAGCCAAGCCCAGTGCAATTTTACTGCACGGCTCCAGCTCAGCTCCCAGTGCAATGGCTCTCCTTTCATCCTCTCCCAAGCTGACCCTCTGTAGTTCCCCACTGGGCCGCCTCTCACTGCCTCAGAAGCTGGTCCTGAAATGCCTAGCCGCCTCCCATTGGGAGACTCCCGAGCTCCGTCCCAAATCCAAATCAGCGGCTTAGCTGAGAATTGCACCAGGTGCCCTTACCCACTGTTAGTCATCAGCTGATCCGTCTCCAGCTGAAGTGCCAGTAGTTTCTTGATGTTTGTCTCGGGAAAATAGGTGATTTTTTTGTTGTTGTTTTTTTTTCAGTTTCTGTGGGGAGCGACCCGAAAGTGCCTCCTGTTGAGTCACCATCCAGAAGTCAGTCCGTGTGTTTATTATTTTAAAACTCAAAAGAAAAAAAAGAAATCAGCAGGTTTCAACAAAGAAGCAGTTATTTGTAAATTACCTTGTTTATGGCAAAAATAGTGTGACTTCAAAAGAAGCTTGTGCTATTTCTCTTGGATGTAGAAATTGCTTGATTCTGATCTGATACAGTGATGGAAAAGAACACCCAAAAGACTATTATTAACTTCATTAAGCTTATACTAAAGTAAACAAAAGAAACCCTTAAAACGAGAGTGGGATACAAATAAAACATTTTGTTATTTATAATTCTCTTTAATCAAAATGGACTGCTTTAAATCTGGGATTGCTTTTCTCTACTATGATGTCTTTTACTTTTTAAACTCATGCCATTTCTACAAAACATGGCAGATACTCACACTTTGTGAAGTTGAGTAGCAACTTCTTGGAAGAAGAGGACCCAAGGGCCACATCTTAATATGACTCCATCTAGGGCCACTATCTGAGACAGTTATAGGTTATATGTCAAGATTCTGAGTGCTCTTTCCCTGATCATAAACTTCTGATATTGATATTGTCACTCCCTCTCTGAGCACTGAACATGTCCCTCTCTTCCTCATGGCCCCCTTTTTGACAGTCACCTTCTTCTGATTCCTCTCAAAAGGTCACCAATTTGAACTCCAGGGTCTGGCATTTTAATGTCGACTTCTCTTGTTCTTCTTGATCTTCTTTCACTGTCTCCCATACCTGTCAACTGATTTCTGATTCCATGTCAACCCACAGTCTGCTTTCTTCCCTCCAGTGATCCTTACTGGATCCTTACTGGATATTTACTGGAGAAATTAATGAAAATCTACTGAATATTAACCTAGATTTGCATGACACTCAATTTCAACAAGATATTTATGATTGTAATCTTTATATCCAGTTTTTATTGTCTTCCACTTCTGTTGCATCTCACTTCCAGGAGATCATTGGCATTTATTCCATACTACCTTGTACTTGCTTGGACTCTTTTCCCTACAACTTTTATATGATAACCCTTGAGGTCTGGGCTCTGATTTATACTACTCTGAATCTTATTTAATACCCAGAACAGTGTCATGAACTTATTTGGCCCGGAAAAATTATTGACTGAATAATTAGATAAACTAGATTAAATATAGTATATATCTATGGCATATACATAGGCTAGGGGAAGTGTCCAGAAATTTATACATGGCATCTACTTAATTCTCATAGCATAATTCTGTAGGTGTTAGCAGTCATATTATATAGGTTTATTTGTTTTTTATCTTTTGCCATTAAATATAAATTCCTTGAATACCAGTATCATGTCTGATTCAGTTCTGTAGCTTTTAAATGCCACTTTCCAGAATTCCCAAAAGATAGATGATGCTCAATAAAAGTTAGATTATCGAAGCAACAAATGAAAGATCACTGACAAGACTCAAACCTGTCTATTGAACTCCAAAGCCTGGACACCAAATTCTGTGTCAAATGGCTCTGTCTGTATTGGTCTGTATTTTATTGTAAACTGCCCAAGGACACATAATAATTTTGTGATCAAATTTGAATGATAAGAAAATTATCCCATTCTATGCTTCAATCAAAATGGCGACAAAATTGTATTTGTCACTTGCTTTATTTACTTCTAAAGAATGTAACTAATGACAAAGGAAGGATGAATAGCTAGTTCATGAATTTTCTCTTTCCTCTTTTAACAACTGACTATAACTGTTTCTTTACATGAGGTTATTCATGACTCTTAATAAATGGAACAGTGTTTAGGTATCATTTGGGAACTATTTGAATTCCATAAACCCTCTATGAGAACAAAATCAGCCAATATTTGCATATGCTAACACTGGCAACAAAACGATAAAACACAAGTTAAGCAAATGCCACTTAGCAAAAAACCATAATTAAACTCTTAATTAATTTTCCTTTCTGTTTGAGTTTGACTTTTTGTCAACTGAAATCATTTGATAGTGTAAATCATGTGACAAGCCTCAGAAAAAAGCTTCTAGACAGCTTGCCGGCTCTAACAGTGTGCAAATCTTTGAACCATATGTTGAAAATTGAACAAAAGAGTTAACAGTTCTAGAGTTTCCAGTGACTTATAATGGAACCACCATGACTTATAATGGAACCAAACAACCATGAATGCATTTTAGAGATTAATGAGGCCTTCATTCACAAAGCATTTTATGGACCTTTTAGTGTAAATGCCAACTATTTTTAAATCTTCTGATTACATGATGAAAATGTTTTCCTAAACAATTTGGACCACTTCAAAATAATTCTAACGGTTTCCCTATTTATGTACCTTTCAAAAATAGCCACAACATTGCCAAGAAGAATTAAACAGACATGTCTTTTTGAAATAGATGGACATTAACCAAACAGCAGTATATATTGAAAGTGTCTGCTAAAGCAATGAAACCAAAATAGTCTGTAAAATAAGGGAGTTGAATTAAATAATCTCTAAGGTTGTTTTCAGTTATGGGGGGAAAAAAATCTATGGCTCTAACCCTGAAGAAGTTTTGCAAATGCCAAAACCTGAATATAATTTACATGCCTTGTTATTCATAAATTCTTGCCCATTAATGTAACTCAAATCTAGAGGGAAGTTAGCAACTCTGTGAATTCAGCCATTTGATTTTATTAACTCATCATGGTTACATGTTTAATAAAATGGTTATAATCTAATAAGAACTTCTAGTTAAAGAGACATTTTCAAAAATATTTTTACTTATGTTTCTTCAAAGGTGGTGATAGAATTTCAAAACCTAGTTTCCTATTCCACAGTAACAATTTTGTTATATGTTATATGCTTTAGTTATATGGGGGAAAAAGAGCTGCCATTCAACACCTCTCCTAATCATAATAATATCTTACATTCATATCATGCTTTAGTTTCACATTGACCTCATTGGCTCTTCTAAACCTCATCACTCTTTAATCACCTAGTCTCCTTGTCCCTTTATTTTCCACCTGTGATACCCCTCCCTGTCCCAAAGAAAGAACTTGACTGACATTCATACTTAGAGATGAACAAATCAAAACTCAGGGAAATGAAAAAAGTCTATGGTAGGTAATGATGTCTCAGATTACAATTTAGATTGTGTTAATTTGAATAAAGTTTTTGAATGAAAGTAACCATTTGGGAAACAGAAAATGACTGAAATCATTTTAGGAAAATATAACTGATAGATTCATTTCAAGACTATGTGCCCATCCACGAGGATGGATTTGGATTTAAATATCACAGACTCCCTAACTGTGTAATATATGTAGATGGATAGGGTGCCTGGCACATAGTAGGAACTGCACAAACATTTGTGGAATGAATAAATATACTAGATTTTTAACAGGGACTCATTTTAATAAGCTGTTTCTTTGGCACAACTCTTTGGAAAACAATAAGATAGCATGTATCAAGAACCATGGGAAGGTCTGTGTGATATTCTTAGATCTATTAATTCTACTTCAAAGAATTTTTCATAAAGAAAAAATCCTATGAGTCACATCTCTGAAGATATTCTTAAAGTTATCAGTCATAGCCAAAATATTGAAACAATCTCAAAGCCCAGGTTTAGTATGTGTGATTTAGGATCATTTCTGGCAATCTAGCATGTTTATTAATTACTGTTTCCTTCATCCTCCTGAATACAGATGTGAGCACATGACCCAGGGTGACTAATCAAATAGTCCCATCTCCACCGCCCACATTGATTGACTTAGGGATAGGCCAATAAAATCCTTCCCTAGGACTTTTCCTTTTGAATTACTTAAGAAGACCACCTGTTCTTTCTAAGGTCAAAGACTAGAAAAATATAACCCTAAGATTGTCATCCACATGGAGAAAGCCTGGCTGCAATACGGTTGAGTAAGGCCAATATACAAGCAGAGGCCAGAGATGAAGAGAGACAGAGACCTAGCTGTCACATTCATGAAAACAGTGTTTGATTCCTGGATCCACTCACACCTAGAATCTCTTCCACCCATGCCAACTTCAGTTAAGTCTCTATTTTTCTTATGCTAGTTTATGTTGGGTTCCATCACTTAGAATCAAGAGTCATGATTACTATACTCACAGGTAGGACTGCTATGTAGTTTTTGAAATAGCAATTATGCAGAAGCATGGGGAAATGTTTACAACAGTGGTGAGAGTAATAAAAGACAAACCAGTAGGTATGTATATGTTAGTACACAAGGGAAAGATAGATGTGCTAGCAGTATTTACTCCTGAGTGGGAGCTGAAAGTTTAATGAACTCTTACTTTATATACTTCTGTTACTTGAAAATATTTCAGGAAACATGCACAATATTAGTATTGCCATTTGCAAGTAAACGTCGCCCCTGAAAACGTGCCTTAGGATTACCATGATATAAATATACTTAGTCATCTGGAAGATAATATAATAATACCTATTGTACTTAGTGAGACTTCAGTCGTGTAAACATTTTTAATGTCACGAGATAACTTTACTTATTTATTGACGTTTAATATGAGCTATTTTAGAAAATAATTCTTTCATGTGACTAGCAGGATAAAAGTAACTCATCTATGGGGAATTGCTTTATAAACTGTAATTCTATTTTTAAATGAACATTTTACTTAAACTTTACAGTGTTTGTGAGAGCACTGAGTGCCTGACAGTTGGATTTCCTTACCACTGTCTTTCCTATCTTTTAAAAATGGTTGTCTGATAGTAAAATTTATTCTAAGACTAGCTGTGGAGGAAATTATCTTTTCTTTTTCTTTATATTAGTCTTAGTCCTGGTAACTAATCCCATGAAAGACATTTCATCTAACTCCTCAGGTTTCCTCTGAAAATGCGGACTTTAGGTATGCAAATGTATATGTAAAATAGAGTTGTTGCCCAAAGACATAACTGGCTCTTTGGCTTATTTCTTTTTGTCTAAAAATTTTGCTGGTAAATGATTATAAATGATCATCTCTTCTGATATATTTAGAAAAATAAATTGTCATATATTCTAGACTTACATTTATTAAGAGTAGTAAAATATACCTACACTTCATTTCCATATATATATTGAGGTGTAGGAGATGTTGGTTTCATTAGTAACTTATTCTAAAATATTACTTCTTACAAAGAGGAAAGAAAGTGCAGTTAATATAAAGCACACCATTTCTTCACTTTCGGTATGATAAAGTGCATTTTAGTCCTGATCAACAATGTGAAACGTAACTTACGTACTTATAAAAAGTCATTTATTTTCTTTTTACCTCATTTTTTTTCAATAAATGAAGTTATAACAACAATCTCCTAGGATCTGCGAATGAATGGAGTATACTACTGAGAAAATATTAGAAGAGAAAATATTAGTATTTTACAGCTTGTTGAATTTTTACAGACTAAACATGCTCATATAGTAAACATTCAAGAAAGAGAATGTTGCATACCCCCAAAACATCCTCAGTAACCCTCAAACCACTACCTGAAAAACAGTGTTTGCACTACTGATCTCTAATACTATTGATTATTCCTGTGCTTGAACTTTATATAAAAGAAGTCAGGCAGTATGTATTCTTTCATGCTTGACTCCTTTCACTTAGCATTATGTTTATGAGATCCATGCATATTGTTATGTCCGATCACAACCGGTCATCATTCCTTTTTCTTGCTTTAGTATTATGAAAATGCCACAATTTATCCATTTCTCTGTTGATGAGCATTTGGAAAGTATTCGCGTCTGGTTTTAGGAATTGGAGGACAGATACATTTCTGTTGTGTCTATATGTCTAAATGGAAGAGCTTGGTTATAGCTTGTACTCAGGTTCTGTTTTAGTCGATACTGATACTACTGAACAATTGTCGAAAACAGTTGATCCAGTTAAAACTACCACAAGTAATGTATGAGACATCTTTGCCAGCACTGAATATTCACTCTGTTGAGAGTTAATATACAAAAAATACTTTCATAAACCATAAATCTCTTTCAAATGAAAAGTATTTCCCAATTTTAAATTACTCGTTTATTTGTCTTATTCCCAAGTAAGGTCAGATGACTCTAAGGTAATACTGTGAATGCCACTTCACTAACTCACAGCTTTTCCCCAGACTGTGACTACCCTCTGGGGCGGCCTTAATTAAACTATGCCTTTGTTAGTCCAAATAAAAGCAAGTCCAGTAAACAAACTGAATTACATTTTCCTAATTGTACTTGAGTGATTCTCAGAAATGCTAATTATATCCTTTAGTTCTTTGGACAACAGAGACAAATTCCTCCCAATTTTTAAAACCTGGAGGAGCTCAACTTTACACCACAGGCCTGGAAAATTTAGCACACAGTAAATACCCACACTTGAAATGCAAATCGAATTTCCTATGCAAAATTAGTAACCCAAACACTAAGCAGAATTCATCCTATTTCTTTTATATTCACTGGCTGATGTCACTACATCTGACTTTGTGGGCTATTTTGAGAAGTTCTACCAGAGTATATTTTTTTAATTGAACATTTATTGAGGTAATTTTGATTTACCAAATAATGTAAATTCATATGTGCTGGTTCCCCATTCCTCAATTACATGATAACATCCTTTTTAGGAATAAGAGAAGGGTTGTCTAGAGAGGAGGAAGGAAAAAGCCTATACTTATTGGCTATGTCTACTCATGGACCAAGCACAATTGTGGGTTTCTTCTGTGATATGACAAAAATGCTCATGTTCTGGGAGCTCTATTGGCCAACTGTCATCTTCCTTCTGCCAGAGCAGTTGCTGACTCTTACCTTCCTTACTGTCCTCTTCCCACCTCCTCTTACTTTGAATTGATGAATTTTTGCTGTACTATTCTCACTACTACCTTACTTCCAACAGTGTGACTCTGGCCTGAAGAATGTTTTAATGAATTAACAAAGCATATATTACAAAATATCTTTATATGCCTGATGCCTAGAATTAGAAATAAGTAAAAAAAAATGTGTCTTTAATACTTCAGAGTCTAGTGAAGGGATAGAGAGATACACATCTGGCTCAAAGGACTAAAGAGCAGTAAGAAACAGAAGCAGAGGACATTATTTGTTACAGATGTAGATAGATACAGGGCACCTAAAGATACTTTCTTCTGCCACTACACTTGTATTTTACTCTGTTATCTCAGTTTTAGGTTACATGTAGAGTAATTTATTGAAGTAGAAAGAAAACCACAATCTGGCAAATAAGTGAATATACATGATGGAAAATATTGTCATATTATTTCTTTGTTTGGCATTTTTGGTTTTGTTTTGGGTTTTTTTTTTGGGGGGGGTTGTTCATTTGTTTGTTGTTTTGGCATGTATTCACAGTTCTTCCTGGAAATCACTTGTGACCCCTTAGACTCAAAGCTCATGCGCTATCTTTCACTGAGTCATTTCTAACTGACACCAGTTCAGAAGCTTCTGCCAACAGATTATTCATTGGCCTTACTATGTCTTTCTATCTCTTTCTATCTTCAGCTCCCATTCCTAGACTTGAGACATGTTTGAGAAAGACACTGTGTATATATTTTCTTTATGCCTCATTAAGTGCAGAAATAAAAGACCAACAATTCAGCAGATTGGTACAAAAGCCCTACTGGATCACAAACCTGAAGGTGCATAGGGACTGAGGATGCTCTGAATGCATACTTTCAAGTCCCACCCAAGAAACTTTGATTCTGTCATTCTGGTCTGCAGCCCAGGGATCTACATTTAACAGTCAACCAGTTGATTTCATGGAGGTGCTTCCTAGACCTTATTTTGAGAAACCTTATTTTGTGTAAAGGCTTTAATTCATTCCCATTTAACAATCACAAACAATCCACATAGTTGAGGAGATGCAGTTCTCCACTCAGCTTCTGTCTTCATGAAGACAGGCACAACCAGCCCTATCATCAGCAGCTTCCTTTTTTAGTTTTTACTAATAGTCTTTAATTTTTAGAGACTTTTTAGATTTAAGCATCAAGTATCGAGAGTTCCCATAGAGCCCTTAAAATCTCCTGTTCTCATCCTTCCTGCTCTTCCCCTCCCCATGACAAGCACTGATCTTCTTATTGTCAGCATTTGGTCATGTCCATATTTGGATTGTAACCATTCTAAGAGGTAGCTAGTGGCATCCCATTGTTGTTTTAGTTTGCAAATCCCTGAAAATACGTTGAGCAAATGTTCATATTTATCTTCTCTATACTTAATTGCTAATATTCTCGAACTCCCAGTCTGCGTAAATGTCTCCATCGGTCTAGTGTCTCTTAATTCTTTTTACTTGCAGGGCATTGGTGACTGTCCCCATTAGAAATCTTGTTCAGGATTCTCTTTATCCTGACCCTTCTTTGGAACCTAGGGTCCTGGACTTTTCTAACAGTACACTAGTTCCTCTAGAGGTTTTGACTTGGGCGGCTGACAGAGAAATCTTTATTAAATCCTCGAAAATGTTATTCAAGAGACACAAGGGAAGCAAGTGATGAGAAGGGAAGGTACTATGAAAGTGGCCCCAGGACATCAGGTTTATCACAAAATTATTTCCATGAGCTAGTTCATTTTTTCCATTTTTTGGGTGGGGGGGGTGGTTGGTGGGTGGGGTGTGTGGATATTTGACCCCAAGGAATTAGGAGTTCTTTCTTACTTTTGCCAAACTGCTAATGCCAGAGAATATTCAAGTGAAACCTTACCCAAATTTGGGGCTCTGCTGACCACAGAGAACCCTGGCCTGAGTTACCGCTCCTGAACCTCACACAGCTGTCTCTGGAGAGCACAGAATAAAGGCCAAATTTCTTGGATGAACTGCAGTCAGTTTTCCAAGGAGGTGGTTGATCCCAGAAAATACACAGCTAATTTATAAGAGACTGGGAAGAAGGCAACTGCCTTGAGGATCACATATTATGGACTCCGGAGGTGAAGAATTGACCTTATTCCATATGGGAAATTCTCACTGGTGTGAACCAAAGATGCTTACATAAAGTTATAGGCTATCTAAAAACCCCCGACAATGCTGTTTTATGTTTTAGACAGAAAGAGGTCAAAGATGAAAATTTTGCAACACAGACTCTCTCTCTGCATTGGCGGGGAGACTGACGTGTGTGAGCTGGCTGGAAGGAGGTTGGGGAGTCAGAAACCCCTTCCTTAGGCTAGGGCTAGTCTTGATCCTAGGATTTAACCATTCTTTTTAGTTTATAAGAGTCCAACAGGTCTATACATTTTAACACAGTCTCATAAAGAGGAAGAATTTTCCAGTCCTTGAGTCTCTCGAAGTCAATAAATCACATTAAAAGAAGTCCAGATTATGTGTCTTCCTTCTTCCTGGTGCCTCTGCAAGATCCTGCTGTACCTCATCGGACTGGTATGTGACAGATTCTATTTTGGGTCTTCCGATGGTTCCTTCATTTAGTTTTTCTTGAGAACTGGAGCTCAGAAGACTGTGCAAATGGAAGTTGCCCCCAGTTCACGGGATCTTGCAGTCCTTGTTTCAAAGGGGTCAGTGTCTTCTCAAGGGCCATGTGGAGGCTCCAGTGTGTTCCCAGGAGAATGCATTCCTTGTGCTAAGATGTTATCTACAGAGCATCTTAGAGTTCTCTTTGCTTTTGTGGTGACATAAGATGTCTGTGGCTGAAGAACTCTGTGAGTGGTTAAATAATGGGACTGTTTTAACGAACCCAATAAACCCTAGTTAATAAAACTCCCCATTGATATAAAGGCTATTCATTCCAACAAAATTAGAAAGACAGGAACCTGACACAACAAGCATGTTGTCTGAACTTACTGGAAGGTACTGTGGCTGAAAGCTACTGCCATCCTCACTCCATCTTCTTTGCTGGTCTTTGGCCTGCTCAGATGTTTAGTACACATGTAAAGCTGCTCAAAAAGACTTTTTGGTATCTGCCATTCTGAGTGCCACAGCTTACACACTGATCCTGAGTTGTTTTTGTGTTGTGGTGGTAATGTACACAAAACATAATATTCAACTTTTTAACCACTTAAAAGTGTATATTAAATTTTGTACAGTGACATTAAGTATATTTTACTGTTGTGCAGTCATCACTACCTTCCAGCTCCAGAACACTTTTCATTTTTCAAGAAAACTCTGTAACCATTAAATAGCAACTTCCCATTACTCTGCCCGCCAGCCCCTGGCAACCACCATTCTACTTTCTGTCTGCATGAATTTGACATCTTTTGGTATCTCATATAAGTGAAACCAGACAATCTTGTCCTTTTGTGACTGGCTTATTTCACATAGCATGTCTTCTGTAATAGTGTATGCTATAATTTCATCTATTTTTAAATATAATATTTAATGGGATAGATGTTTGTATATTATACGTGCATATATATACATGAATAATATGCAAACATATATTTAAAAGATACAAACATACATATACACACACTATGTTTTGTTTATTCATTTTTCCATTGCTGGACATTTGGTTTGCTCCACCATTTAGCTTTTGTGACTAATGCAGCTGTGAACATGGGTTTACAAATATCTGTGTAAGTTTCTACCTTTCACTCCCTTGAGTCTATGCCCAGAAGTGAAAGTTCTAGATCATATTGTAATTCTTTTTTTTTTTTTTAATCATCATACTGAACTGCTTTGGTGGAATAATGATTGGGCATAGTCCACTTGCATCCCAAGGTCCCAGGTTCACATTCTGGGGCCATCAGGAACAACCAAAATGAACAACTAAATAAATAAAAAGTGATTCTTTCTCCTTCCTGCTCTCCTCTGCTTGCTATTATTCCTGTCTCCACCTTTCCTTTAAAAAAAAAAATCACTCTCCTATTTTCTAGTGCAATGGCATCATTTTTACATTTCACCAGGAATGAATTCTACTTTGTTCACTTCCTTGTCAATACTTGTTATTTTAATTTTAAAAATAATAGCTCTCCTAATGGTGAGAGCTCATTGTTATTTTGATTTGAATTTCCCTAATGTGATTGAGCACCTTTTCATGAGCTTATTGTCATTGTGTATCCTACTTGGAGATGTTTATTCAAGTCCTTTGCACATTTCAAATTGGATTGTTTGTTACTGAATTGTAGTTTTAAAAGTATATTTGCATATTAATCCTGTATCAGATCTATTACTTGTAAATATTTTTCCCATTCTGGGAATTGCTTGTGCTCTGTTGGGTGTATTTTGATGCAGATAGTTCTTACTTTTGATGAAATCCAGTCTATTTTTTATTACTTGTGCTTTGGGTGCCATATCCAACAAATAATTTCTAAATCTAGTGTCATAAAGCTTCCCCCTGTTTCCTTCAAAAAGTTTTGTAGATTGAACTCTAACAATAGATCATTGATACATTTTGAGAAAACTCATATATGGTATAGAGTGAGGATCCAACCTCATTCATTTATATGAAAATCCAACAACATTTGTTGAAGGAATGGCCTTTCACCACTGAATGATCTTGACACCCCTGCTGAAGATCATTTGACCATATATGTGAGAGTTTATTTCTGGGTTTGCTATTCTATTCCATTGGCCTATATGTCTGTCTTTGTGCCAGTATCATATACTATTTTAATTTCCATAGCATTTTAGTAAGTTTGGAAATGAGGAATGTGAGACCTACAACTTTGTTCTTTTTAAAGATTGTTTTGACTTTTTGGGGTCCCTTGTGATTCCATATGAATTTTAGGATTGCTTTTTCTATTTGAGCAAAAAATGTTGAACTTTCAATAGGAATTTTGTTGACTCTTTAGATAACTTTGGATAGTACTGATGTATTAACAATATTAAATCTTCTAATTCATAAACATAGGGTGTCTTTCCATTTATTGATTTTATTTCTTTTAGCAACATTTGTAGTTTCAGTATATGTCTTTCACTTCCTTGATTAAACATATTCTGAAGTAGTTTATTCTTTTTTGATGCTGTTGTAAATTGATTTGTTTTCTTAATCTCCTTTTGGATTTTAATTGTAAATGTATAGAAAGGAGGCTAATTTTTGCTGATTGTATATCCTGAAATTGACTGAATTATGTTATTCATTCTAACAGATTATGAAATCTTTAGGATTTTCTCTATATAAGATGTTGTCACTTACAAATAGTTAATTTTAATTCTTCCCAATTTGGATACTTTTTCTTTCTTTCTCTTGTCTAACAGCTCTGGTTAGAGCTTTTAGTGGAGTTGGGTAAAAATGGAAAGTGGTAAAAAATGGTAAAAGAGTGAGCATCTTTATCATTTCCTGATCTTAGAGGGAAAGTTTTTAATCTTTCGCCATTTCAGTATGATGTTCACTGTGCGTTTTTCATATATGGCCTTTACTATGTTGAGGTTCTTTCTTTCTATTCCTACTTTGTTGTGTGTTTTTATTATGAAAAGAGCTGAATTTTGTCAAATGCTTTTTCTGCATCTATTGAGATCATGCATCATAAGATTTTTGTAACCAGCTAAATGACTTTGATTTCTAATCCAAAAGATTTGGGGGAAGGCCTAAGCAATTAAGAAATTCATTTTCTTTCATGAAACTCTATTCTTTCTCATGCGCTTGGTGAAGCCAACCGCTGTTGTCAATCATAGCAATCAGATCTACACATTCTGCATCCTTGACCTGATTACTTCTTTCTTAAGCCTAGCAATAACCAACTCATCTCCTCTCTTGCTAACAATTAGAGGAAAAAATTAATCAGTTTGGATTTATCTAAGAATGATTGGCTAGAAAACATTTTTATGGGATGAATTTAATTTTTGTTAAATTAGCCACAGTAAAATTGACTTTTTATGTATAGTTCCACGAATAAACACTCGTACAGATTCATGTAACTACCACCACATTCAGGATACAGGTTCTACTACCCTAAAAATTCCTGCATGCTATTCCTTGACTACCTTCCACCGTCTTGAATTCCAGGCAACCATTCTCTTCATCATTATAGTTTTGTCTTTTTGAGAATGTTATACAGTAAATAACACATTTATGGGTAGAAGCTTAAGTGTGACTAATGACTTTGATAGCAACCATTCTGAACAACATTCTTCTTGTCCTGCAGCGCTGTCCTAATGCATAAATCTAGTATCATCATCATTGTAGGCAACACAAACACAGGTTCATATGGTGTATTGGCCTCAGAGCATCAGCATCTGAATTTCTGTTAATCTGCTGGAAAGAGCATCAGCCATATTATAAGGCTAATGGTTGAAGGTCAGAACTAATCTTTTAGCAACTGGGCTACTAGAAATAATAGGGAGTAGGGTCAGCACCTTTGGCACATGGTCATTTCATGGATCACTACATGTTTCTATGCATACATGAAGAACAGCGAGGAAGAAATATATTAAGCTGAAAACTACAGGAATACACAAGGGATGATTTCCAATAGTTTCTAAAGCAATTATTTTTTTGTTTCTGCAGTGGCCAGTGAATTAATTTTCTGGTCTTTGTTAGAAGAAACATATCTAGTAGAGTAACATGGAAATTTTCATATTTTATATGTGAGGATACTTTGGGCTGCAAGGAACAGAATACTCAGCAAAACATAGTTGAAATAATGAGGTTTATTACCTTACATAAAAGGAATTCTAGAGGTAGTTTCAAGGATGAATCAGTGGTCTCAATAATGTCATGGAGAATCAAACTCTTTCTATCCTCCATTCCACCATCCTCAGTATGATCATTCTTGGCCTTTAGATTTATTTTTAACCTCTTGGTTGCAAGATGGCTGCTGCAGCCCAGTTATCATCCAGCTATATTCGTATGTAGGAAGTGGGCAGATGACAAAAGAGCTCCTCTCATATTTCTTTTTTTGACTTGAAGGGATCTCTTTCCAAATCTCCCCAACAGACTTTTTCTTGTGTCCTGTATAGACAGAACTGGGTTCCTTGACCACAGCTGTGTAAGGTAATGTGTGTGTATATATGTGTGTGTATGTACACACACACATATATCTAGCATGTTAACATTTTCATGAGAAGTGGGCTTTAATAGGAGGGGGTAAAGGTAAGGGAAGTGACTTCAGGGAGAGTGATGGCTCTGCCTCACCCTATCTTTTATTGTGAAAATTAAACACACTAATATGGATAAGTCTCATCTAATGGGCTGGGCATCGACAGGGATCCATCCTCCTTTCTTTGTCTTACTTCTCCCTTCCTCCTCTTCATGTTTCCCTCCTCATTTATCACCCTTAGAAGAAAGCTAGATGTCCAGCCATTTTGCTCACCTTCCCTAAACAGAAGCACTCCTGTCACTCCCCCTCTAACCTACTTTTTGGAATTCTGCAGCTTTAGTTCCCACAAACCGTTTGGAGTCTCTGTGACCTCTTAGGAAAGAAAGTTCCTGAGCTCAGGCTGAGGAATACCTCTCTAGGGCCTGTCCATAGATATTGACTATAAGTAAGACACTAGGAAATCTCTATAAGTAAAAGAGAAACAAATAGAGTAAACGTTCTTCTGACAATGTCAGCCTGCACTTAGCAGTATTTGTTTCAGTGCAGTGTCGCTCTGTCCACACCGAAAAGGAGCACAAGGCCCCCCACCGCCCCCACAACCCCCGCGCCTGTCTGCACCGACTGCTGGCTGTGTGACTGGCACAGCGTCTCTTACCCTCCGAGCAATGACTTCAGTGTTTCCATTCCCACTGTGCTGGAAATGAATACGAAAACTGGATCCTGCCTCTGCAAGGCAAATACTGGCTCCACACTAATCAAAAAGGGAAGAATCATTGTGAGACGGTATTTCACTCCCTAGACTGTGAGAGATTCCTTCATGTGTCAGAGTGGCTCCGAGTCATTTCATGGACCGCCACAGGACTAGAATGGGGAGGCTGTGCCAGCCTGACCCTCTGCAGGGAAGTTGTATTTTTTTTCCTGAATGAGCTCTTCTTGCTGCGTTTGAATCATTGTGATCCACATCTCACAACTTCACCTGCTTCACTTCTAATAATTTTACCAGGTAGCTATTTTAAGGGGGGTCAGGGGTAGGCGTGTGGAGATAAAATGGCCATAGTGTACCCTAAAATGCATTTCATGAAGAAGAGCCAATAAAATACAGACACCGTGAACAGTTAAAAAGAGAATGGAGGTTTTAGAAACCTGGTTAGTCCAGACAAAGACTTCAAAGGCTGGGCCCTGTTTATGAAACCAAGGCTGATTTTAGCAGTAGGATCCTAAGGCAGCCCTGATGAGAGGGACCTTACGCTGAGTCCCTGAGTAGGTCCACTGACTCTGACAAGGGGAAACGGGCTTCCCTGGGTCACACCCCATACAGAAGCCAGGAGAAATCTGCTCCACAGTCCTATCATGTATGAGCATTCAGAGACCAAAATATCTTGGTCACAGGCCCAGGGTGCTGTGGGATTCTGTTGTACACAGTGCAAAGGAAAACTACCAGTGGCCAGTTTTCTTTCATTAGCATTTGGTTAATAATGTCTCTGCCATGAAACAATGGATTTAGGGGCTCTGGGGTCAGAGAGAGAGAGAGAGGTGGAAGCCGGTTGCTGTCCTGTGGAAACATGCTCTCACTTCAGAGTGGCATTCAGGAAACTGATTTGTCGGCTGAGTGTGAGATTCATGCTGAAACTTGTGGGACAAGTGCGAGTGGGTTTGAAAGGGCACACAGATCCTTGTTAATATTCCTGTTCTTTCAGAATAGGAGCCCAGCAGGCTCATATTGGTATTGACATTGGGAACTTGTCACACAAGGTAGACATTTAATTGGTAAATTTCAAATAAAGGTTAATGCTACACTGTTATTCAGTTTTATCTTCACTCCACCCCAAACAATTTTTGTTGGTGTTTTTTAAAGGACAGGTGCAGGCAGAAATAAAGGTGAGCAGAGGCAGGCAGGCAGGCAGGCAGGCAGGCAGGCAGGCAGGAAGAGGGAAGAGGAAGAAGCATTTGTTGACTGATTTTGTTGTTCATCTTGGTTGTTCCCTGGGGTCCCAGGTTGTGAACCTGGGTTCTTGGGCAGTATGTGGACTCTACCGCCCGAACAGTAGTAGATTTTACGCCTGAACCACCAGGGCATAGGGCATGCCCCGCATACACTTTTATACATTCATAATTTCATCCTACCCAGCTTTACACCTGCTACCTCTACCCACACACTTAGAACACAGACCTAAGCAAAAGTACCTTGGCATTTTTATGCATTATCTACACATACTCACACTCACACACTTACACGCTCTCATTGTTTCGGTTCTTTGTTTCTCTTGATCTCCTGCTCACCTTTTCTCCCTCCAGCATTGTTTCCTGGAATTGGGGAAACATTACCCCTCACCTTTCCAAGCCTGCACCAACCAGTTTACAAACACACAAGGCTGAGGATGGGGAATTAGAAGAGGGAGACAGGAATAAGGTGATGGGAGAGGGACGAGAAAGAATGAGGCATAAAGAAAACCAGAGAAGTCAAGCTTCCTGTTACGGGAAGGGAGTTCATTGTGAATGATAAATGCCCTTCCCTTCCCAGATTTTATAGCAGGGGGAAGAGTCTTCTAAAATTAAATTGCTTTGGACAGGTTAACTTGTGAAAAACAGGAAAAAAGAAACTATGTCTCTCCATTCTGTCAAAAATTCTGGCTACTTATTTTTCTTGAATAGTTTCTTATAGATAGAATGTTCATTATAGGTCCTTTCCATTGAGCTATCCCAGCACAAAGTGAAATGAGCAGTGTTGTTCTGGAGAAATCTTGACTTGGTGAAGGCTGCTGCCTCTTTGGTGGTTGATGGTGTGTGTCAGCTTGACTGTGCCATTGTGCTCAGGTATTTGGCCAAAATTTCTTCTGGATGTATTTGTAAGGCTGTTTTGATTGAGATTCTCAGTTATATTAGTAGATCAAGCAAAGCAGGTTGGCTTCCATAATGTAATTGTAGCTATCAGCTGAAAGCTTGAATAGAGCAAAAGTCTAACTTCTCCTGAGCAAGAGGGAGTTTCCAGCAGTCAGAGTTTAGCCTTTATCTGCAGCATCTACTCTTGCTGGTGTTTCAGACGACTGCCTTTTGACTTGACCTGGGACTCTTTCCTGAGGCTCCACCTCATCAGATTTTGTACTTGCTAATTACTGAACCAATTCCTTAAAATAAATTCTCTCTCTCTCTCTCTCTCTCTCTCTCTCTCTCTCTCTCTCTCTTTCTCTCTCTCTCGCTCTCTCTCACACACACACACACACACACACACATACACATACATACATACATACACACATACACACATATACACACACGTACACACACATCCCATTAGTTCTCTGGAGAACCCTGACTAGTACAGGGTTCTATGGGCTGACAAATAAGATTGAGGTAACAAAGGCGTTCAGGTCTTTTTCCAAATGGTACCATAACTTAGGACTGTGGAGTAAACGTGCGAGAACCCAGGATCTGAAGTCAATGGGACTGCTCAATGTATGACTTAATTCCTTCCTAGCCCTTGGCCCTGGGCACGTCACCTAAGTTTGACAAACAATTGCTCAGATGATTTCTGCCCTGCTAGCCCCAGGTATGTTATTTTTCTATTGCCACTCTTATAAATTACCGCCTTTCTGCACATACAACCATGTAAATGTAAACTCCTATAGTTCTGGAGGTCAGAAGTCTCAAATCGGTGTAACCATTATGGAAAGTAGTGTGGAAATGCCTAATAAAATTGAGAATGGAAACTCCTTACAATCCTCTTTTGGGTATTTACCTGAAAAACACATTTTGAAGAGATATATGCACCTTTAATGTAGCATTATTTACAATAGCCAAGAATGGAAGCAATCTAAGGGTTCATTAAGAGATGAGTAGATAAACATGGGAAATATATACACAATGGAATACTGCACAGCTATAAAAAGAGGAAATTCTGCTATGTGGAACAAGATGAGTGAACCGAGAGGGAATTATACTTAGGAAAATAAATCAGAAGTAGGAAGTCAAACATCACATGATCTCACTCATGTGTGGTAGAGAAACCAAATAAACAATTGAACTCTATCAATCAAAAATAGACTTTTAGTACAAAGAACCAAATCAGTGGTTATCAGAAGGGAAGGGGAGGTAAAAGGGGTCTGTGTAAAAGGGGTCCATTTCCAGTGAACGATAGAATTGGACTGTTTATGGTGAACTTAATGTACAATATACAGATGTTGATTTGTTGACTTATGATGATACGTACGTTTAAAGCTATATGTTGCTATAATGCAGTGTTCCTTCAATATGAATTTTTAATTGGAAAAACACAAAGAAAAACAATGATTCTGTGAATTTTTAATTGGAAAAACACAAAGAAAAACAAGTAGGGGAACTCCTGGCTACCTACTCTTGTCTGGTAATAGCACTCTCTTAGGTACTTACTGCCGTCAGGCACAAGGGCTTCAAATAAATGACTAAGACTTGGTTTAGAGTTCAAGAATGCTTTATCTTGCCCATTGCAAGGACATTTTACTATGCATAATTCTTCCCCCTCCCTCCCCTTCTCTCTCTTCTTTTTCTTCTTCACTCTGAAATTCTCATTATTTATCTATCTGGGGTTGCACTTGGTCAGTCAATTCATTTCCCCCAAATGAGATGTTCCAGTCATTTCAGTTCTTGTCAGATATCTTTGGCTCTATTACTCACCATCCAGTTCTGTTCTCTGCTTTTCCTTTTTAAGGTTGGACTTTCTACTGGAAGAATATTTTCCTTTCTTTCATCATGATGTGAATTGCCATCATGGAAAAAGATGCCAACCATGTCATGGCTCCTGTTATTGTGTAGGTAAGACCTAAGAAAAGACTATTTCCCCCACTCCATGTCAGGGTGGAAAGCACAACTGATTTTTCTCCATGGAATGTGGTTACTGGAAAGTTTAAGAAAAGAAGATCTGTTAAGGATCTGTCTCAGCACTTCTTAATTTTCCCTCTGCATATCCTAAATACCTTAGATTGAACTATATAAAACTGCTCATTTTGTTAGCAATGTTTTAGCAAAAAAAAAAAAAAAAAAAGTGGTTGAATTTTCAGTATCATATGGTAAATTGCATCTTGCTGGCATGAAATTAAGTAAAATCAGGTTTTCCTTCCATGGATAGTTGTAATCTATGAGAGATTCTTACTTAGACCTGAATGACTTGCAGACAACTAAATAATGAGCTAATATATTTCATTTCTTTTGGCAAAATCAAGGAAGTGAAAATAATGCAGACAGGTCTTAAGGCAAACCTTTCCTTTTTGTTTATGAATCAGGAGACCCAGTGTTGGTTAAAATCCTTCATAAGCTAAGGTTTAAATTCCTATATTGGGAAAATTCCTCAAGAGGAGTGAACAAAGACAAAACAAAACAAAACCAAAACCAATGAGATAGAGGGCAAAACATTTTTGATGAGTAAACAAAGGTGGTATATTCCTTTGGATTTTGAGGACCAGCATCCCTCACGGCCAGGGAGGTGTTTGAAGTGGTTTTGCTATTGTTAGCATTTTAATGATGTCATTTTGATTATGCATGTGGCTTGAAGTTTTAAAACATCTGGCGCCTTTTGTAAACCAAGCTAATAAACAAATAAAGGCATCTCATAGCAACAGCACAGCAGAGGCATTTCCCAGCAAAGCTCTTAAAAGGCCTCAAATCACTTGGCAACATGCTATTTAAAGGCACAGGGAACCATTTTAGGAAGCAGTTTTCTTCTTTCTTTCTTTCTTTTTTTTTTTTTAACATCAAAATTTTTCAGTGTCACCAGGTCCTTGGGTGCCATTTTGACTCACCTGCCTGTTTTCTCTCTCCCTTCATTCTGTTAAGAGGGTCTTTTTCTTACATAGACCATCTTTTCTCTGAAGTGGTAGGCATTTTCTGCAGCGCTGGTTGGACAATACTCACACCAGGGCTCAGAACAGGGAGGACAAAGGATGGAACCGAAGCTCAGTACTGAGGTTCTGTGGGGGGAATTCAGATTTGAGAGTGGTCAGAATGAAAATAAGTGGATGAAGTCAACTAAAGTGAACTGCTTGGAGAGGAGAAACAGCTGCCTCCTCTGGAATATGGGCTCCCTCTTCCTTTCAATACCAAACTCACTTGTAATGTACTCAGAAAACAGCAGAATATGATGCCCCTCCCCCATTTATTGATGGCGTCTCTGACTGCTTTACTGGTGAAGCGTTCACAGACACAACTGATGGCATCACAAGGTCTTACCTGAGAGGCCCTTGTCAAACAACTTCCAATGCTATTTTTTTGGTGGGGGGGGACCCAAAGGGGTTGTTGAAATCCCTGTTCAAAAGGTAAAATTCTATCACTTCCTCTTTGAGCTGTACCTAAAATCCTTCCTAAGAGAACAATGTGGCTTTTATAGTCACAGAATAGAATTATTGCTAAAAGAATGAACTGAAGGCAAAGTGTCCTGATAAGTAAACAAAAGGAGGCATCGAACTGAGAGGTACAGATTGGGTACAGTGGAGGTGACTTTGCAGCATATCTCCACTCCCTTGTCAGAATTGAGATGTTCACACTCCCATTCTAGGACAGAAAAGACGAAGCAGGGGACTGGAGCGCATGATGTCGTCATCACTTATCCCCAGGAGTTTCTCATTCAAGCTCCCTGAGAGGCAAAGAGGCTGAGAAGGTGGACAGTTTTGTGTTAAGTGAGAACCTCTGGTCTGCAGGGGTCTCCACAGAGCACACCCCCTGGCCAGCTGTCCTGCGAAGCTAGATGAGTGACACTGAGCCTACTGGCACCACTGTCTCAAAGCTGGGGGCAAGCCTTGAAAATCCAACTCCAAGAGAAATCTGCCTTGGGGGCAGCCAGGGAGTGTTTTGTGTCATGTTAAAGTTAAATCCTTCTTGTTTTTAAATCAAGAGTTCCATTTGTATCTCTAAAATTAAGTTGGAGAGTTCAACTCCTCATATTCAAGTCTATGTCTACAACCAAGGCCTGGACGCCAACTGGCTGGCTTCCTACATTCAGAGCGGGAAGAACCCTGGGCCCTCGGTACAGACCCGAAGCACTTCTGCTGGGGGCTAGATGAACGGGCCTCCCCCCGAGTCTAGGGTTCCCTTGGTGCTAGTGACTCCCTTTTAGTTATTTTTAGTACATACTCCAAATGAACTAACTGGTCCTCTCTTGGTTTTCATGGGCCTCCTTTCACTCTATATAGTAGGCGTCTCCTCTCCTTTTTATTTCTAGATCCAGTGTGTTTTAAAATTTTTTTTATTCCCATTGTTATATGTTTTTTTTTTAGGACATTGAATTCGTACCTCAGATGGTCTTTCATACCACACCCACTACTGAGTTTTAGTGCCCTTTACCATCATGCTAACTCCTACCTTCCCTTGTTCCTTCCTTTCACCCTCATACCCCTGCATACACTCCATTCATCCACCCCGAGTCTTCTCCCCCGCCCCCCAAAGCCACAGTCTTGTGTCCTGTGAATTTTGTGGTAATCTGTAGACTGGCAAATTTAATCTTTCTTGGGGAACAACAGTAATCCTTCCTTCTTATCCACATCACTTACCTGATATTGTTGGAGTGACTGTAGAACCTATAAGAGAACTATATGTTTCTATTATATATACATATATATTTGCTTAAAGAATAGAACAGTATGGAACAAAATACTTCAACAACTAGTAGTCAGATGGACACTGATTGTCCTTCATCCTTAGGAAGAAAAGCGGTGTAAAGGATACTGTAGGTGATATTCAAACTATAATTACCAGCAGGCAAGCCTTCTACAAAATACTGTACTCGACTGAGTCGCCGGTACAGTTTTTTGAAAGTGGGAAAGGCGGCTGTCCGCATCCACACGATGAAGTCCTCGTTGACAAAGCCATTGTTTCCCGGGTCCTCTTCATCCAGCTCGTAGACAGGCTTGGACCAATATGGAGGCTTTGTGGTTCCTGTGGGAAGAAAGTAACAAACGTGGTTGAGAAAGAACTAGCCCCTTCTGTTTTCCTGAGCATGTAGAGAATGAAATAACTTTCACATTCTTGAGAAAGAGAAATAGAAATTAGAGACCTTTTAAAAAAAAAAAGCGTGTGTGTTTATGTGGGTAAGCTATCAGATTAAATAACCATCACAAATAATGGTTATACTACAAAGTAACTACTAGAGCCAAAAAGTGAATTAAAGGTCATAGGATGTAAGGTCAATATATAATGAACAATTGCATTTCTGTACTATTAAGAGATGGGAAAAAAAATCAGAAATTGAATTTAAGTATTTCATTCCTAATAGAATCAAAAGATAAAGTATTTAGAAATGTAACAAAAATGATAAGAGCTGCACATTGGAAAATTCAAAACATGACAGAAAGAAAATAAAAAATAAGTGGGGAAATGTAAAATGTTTGCAGTTTGAAAATCCTAATTTTTTTTTTAAGATTTCTATTTTTGTATTGATTCAATACATTTTAATGCCTTCGCAATAATATTGTAGGAAACTCAACACTAATAGAAAAGCTGATTCTAAAATTGACATGTATGTGCGAAGGTCTAAAATAACCCAAATGATCTCTTTGGACGTGCTGCACTAGCTCATCTTAGTTCTTACAATGAAACTGCAGTAATCAAGACATAAGGACTGGCGTGCCCTGGTGGCTTATAGTTAAGTCCACCAGACACAGTCTACAGTCCAATGACCCGGGGCTGGGGGAGGCGGGGACAACACAGATAAACAGCTAGATAAAGTGCTTCTTCCTCCTTTCTCTTCCTTCTAGTCTTTCTCTGTTCACCTTCATTCCTGTCTGTACCCTTCCTTAAAAAAAAAAAAAAAAAAAGATAATAAGGATAGGCAAATAGATCAATGGTACAGAATAAAGAAAAAGCTGGCAAACTTTTTCCATAAAGGGACAGATAGTAAATATTTTATGTGTTGCAGGCTATACGGTCTTTGTCGCAACTAGTTAACTATGATGAAAGCAGCTGAAGACAATACTTAAATGAATGAATATTAATTTTCTTTATAGACACTGGACAAATGGTGATGAAGATTCTAAGAAAATGCATGATCTTTTCATAGGGCTAAAAAAAAGAGAAGACTTTAATTACATGTATATTATATATTCAGCTATATTAAATGCATGTAAAGCAATGAAAAAGTAGAGTAAAATGGTATGAATGGTTGTGTGCAGTGACAGCATCATGGGGAATGTCTTTATTTTCTTTAGCTTACCTAGCAGACTAAAGAGAACAAATTCGAACTAAGATACCACTTCCTCTACAATTAGCTAATATTTCAAGAAAAAAGAGAGACAGCCAATGATGTGGCAGCAGACCTGGGAACTCTTGGGTGGCAATCTATAAACATGCATCAGAAGCGTTACTATATTTTGGCCCCAAAATTCTACTTGAACTGCATTCTAAGGAAAAAATCATGAATGTGCATGAAGATTGTGTTATGGAGCTATTCTTTACAGCACGCTGCCTAAGAATTCAAAAGTTGGAAGGAGAAAGGAGGAATTGGTAAATGCGAGGGTGCAGAGCAAAGGCACTGAACGCCTGATCTAAAGCCAGGAAACCTGGTAGGAGTGGGTGTTGCCGGAATGTGAGAAACACAGGTGGAGGTGAGTCTGTAGCCTTTACTCTCATTCCCACACTTTCTGCTTCACAGAAGACTTGGAGCAGTGCCTTTTTCATTTTTTTTTTTTTTTTTTAATTTTCCAATTAGCATTAAGTGCAGTATCTGGCACAAGGTGTTTGATAAATGCCTGATACAAGGATGAGCAATTCCAATTAGGCTGACAGTTGATAATTAGAACCATATTGAATTTTAAAGAGTTAGTCAGCAAGAGAAAATCCTGCCGTCAAGTTTTTACTTCCATAAAACTGGTTCTACTCTTTGTAGGATCCAAAATGCTAAACAGCGAACCATTCTCTCTCAACTCTGATTGCTGCCTCAACTATTTCCTCCTTAAAGAAATCTAGTGCTGTTTTCTAAGCAAATGCTATGGTACTTGTAAAAGTGTGTGCGCAATTTGGTTGCACCCATATGTTGAAATATGATTGTGGAATCATAGCTCCCATGGAAATAATTCTTTGGTGGAGAAACTTACTCTGCAAATATTGTGGAGCTTACCTATTCTGGACCTTTCCAAGACTTCGATCACTGTTGCAAGAGAATTTTGACACGAGTCTAAATAGCCTTTTGTGCCTGCACTGTGGACCTCACCCTCTCTTGACTTTAGCCAAGTTCATGTATCAAGGTAATGTGTCTGACATTCGAATCATCCAGGGAACTTCTTAAAATTGCAGGTTCAAGTCTGCCCTCCCTTGTCAGCCCCGATCACACCCCATTCCAATGTCCAAAGAGTATGAGAAGCACTGTTGGGTTTTTATATTCATTCACCCATTCAACAGTAGCATTTCTTGATTGCTTGCAATGTATCAAGCAAAGCAACAGAAATACAAAACTGCCTAACATTTAATCCTTTTCAATCAATGATAGATATTCAGATTAAATACGTCTAGTATAATGTAACTTTTCCAACAGAGGTAAGAATAAAGTGTATCAGGAGATAAGGGAAAGCTGAGTATCCTTTGTGTGATAGGCCTGTGGCTGCCTGTTCAAACAAAGCAAGAGAATGTTGCCAAGTTCCATTCAGAAAGTAGGAATTTAATTATAGACATAGAGACCATACGTGCCAGTTTGCCTAACATAGTCCTACTTGATGACTTTTGTCCTTTCTGACCATGTGATTTTTGCATTTATCCCAAACAATGTACCTATAATTTCATCCTTCTAGATTCTAACCATGGACTTAGCTAGTAGGGTGTGAGATACCCATGTGTTGTAAATGGAATGTTTGTTTAACATAAGATTAATGAAAAATAACCAGCAGCCATCTCAGTCAAAATATATCGTATTCCATGACCCCTGCTGACTGCTTGACATTTGAGCCAGTTGAGCGATAGTCTCTCATTTTGGCCTGAGATGTGTGAAGCTGCCAGCCTGCAAGTCAGTCAGTGGGAAATTGGGAAACTGTAGACCGTTGTACACACATACTGTGGGAAGCAGATGCCATGTAACTTGATGGCAGTAGTTTGAACTCTCTTGAAGCAGTGGTTTTGTTATTTACTACGTAGTGTAAATGCATAGCAGTTTTATTCTTTGGTATCAGTTTATTTGCTTGTAAATCATTTTAGTTATGAAGAGCTAAAAATGAACATGTATGTTTAATGTTAAATTAAGTACTGTTTCTTAAGAAAGTTAGTGAATGTGGTACTTTACTGAAAATACTGAAACCAACACTGTTGGTTGACTTTTTCTTAAAGGAAAGGCACAGTCAGGAATCAAGGCGAGTAGTCAGGCAGGAAGAGACAGGAGAAAGAAGCATTTGATTTTATTTTTATCTAGTTGTTCCTACTGATTGTTTCCCCCTGGGACTTGAACTCAGGGGTATGTGGCCTCATTCCTTTGGAAGCAATTGACCCAACCACTATTCCACCAGGATGTGCCTGTTGGTTGTCATTTATCCCCACCATAGGAAACATTGTCAAAATCAAAATGACATAAATTTATGGAAGAACAATAGAATGTAGTCCAAAAGTTTGTGATTATTTGTAAGAGCTCATCCAAAGACATCAGTTCATCTTGTGTAAAGAAGGTCTATTTATATATCATGTCAGCATAACTTTTCATGTAGATCAAGTGAGTTTCCTTCTAGTTTTACTTTTTTATTAGAATTTTTTTTTTTTTTTTGTAACCAAAGGAAGACTGTAATGTTCTGGCTCCATGAGCACAAAAAGAACTTAGTAATTAGTTAAATGAGGCCAGTTTTTTATTTGTGTCTTCAGATGCTTCAAATAAAAAAAATCAGATAAGTTAATTATGATAATAGCTTGATTTGGAGGGGTTTGATTGTTCATAAAATGAAAGCAAGGCTTTTAGATATTTGATCTTGGAGGATAAACTTTCTTATATTACTATAATGTACTATATTTATTTATTATATTACTATAATATTACTATAATTTCAAGTTACGAATTTAACAATAAAGTAAAAATATTTTGGTTTTGTAGTGATGTAAATTTGGTGGAGCTCAGAGTAAAGACAATGTTTCTCGCAAAATGAGAAATTTACAAAGAAATGTACTTAACACTGGTTTTGGTACATATAAAATTAACAATTGTATTCAAACAAGCAATAGTATTTTATTAATCAAAAGAAGAGATGTAATTGCACAAATTTAAATTTTTATTGTCACAGAGAAACTGAGCTACAAAACTTTTGCAATGCATAGATGTTAAAGAAATGCTTCAGCATGGTATCATGGGGTCGCTCCACTACCCATCATGAACCAGAATTCTAGAAATGTTTGCACCTTTAAATAGCTGTTTTGCCTATCAAATGATGTGTCCTACAGTGGTCCTGATTTTTCTTGATAAATCACCCTTCTAGCCTTTAGTTGAAGTTTGTTCAAAATAGCTGAAAAAAACTTAAGAAGGAAACAGGGAGAAAGAAGGCAAGAGGCAGGCAGGCTGGAAAGAAGTGAGAGGAGGAAGAAGCATCATTTAGTTGTTCATTCTGGTTGTTCCCACTGACCCAAGTCATGAACCAGGTCCTTGAGCTTTTCTTGGACTATGGTAGAGCCACAGACTTAACACTAGATCCTCGAAATAGTTGAAAAATTTTAAACAAAGTATCTGAAATACGGAATACCAAAAATACTTTAGTCTGTGAAGATTCAGTGAATTGTAATTATTGAAAATCAAGCTTGTGAAAAAGATATTGATTTTACTCCTATAAAATTAAGGGTATAATTGAACACACTATATAATAAGAGTTTAAAATGTGTAAATATTTAATTTTTAAATTCTGTAAGTGTGCTTTAGTATATCTTAATTTACGTGAAAACTCTTGTGGTGGTACTTCTGTTTTTTGTTGAATAAAAGTTTCTTCTCTATCAGAATTAAATGATATCAAACAGTTTTCATAGCATCTAAATTTAGTAATACATTCAAAAGAATCATAATAGAAAATGTGAAGAAGAGAACGTCTGTGAAATTATTTAGATTGTAATACTAGCATACTTAAATATAAAAATTGAAAATGAGAATATTTTTCATTTAGTTGTGAGCATAGTACGTAGTTCAACATCTATTATCACCTCAATTAAAAAAAAGGGGGGGGCTGGCGCCCCCTGGTGGTTCTGCAGCTAAGTCTGCAGGTTGCTGTTGTGTAGACCACATAAGAAGCCCAAAGACCTGGGTTCACAACCCAGGTGGGGAACCAAGACGGTAGGTGGGACAACTAAACGAATGCTTATTCCTCTTCTTTCTTTACCTGCCTACTTGTCTTTTTCATTTCTATGTGCTTCCTTCCTAAAAAAAAATAAAATAGTGGGTACCGTGTGGCTCAAGTGGCTGAGAGAGAGCTAAGTGCAGACCATGGAAAGAAGCACCCAGGTTTGAGAGCTGGGGCTGGAGCTTGAAGGAAAAAATAGGGTGAAAGAAGAATCCAGTAATGGTGTCAACAATTTCAAATTGATTAATCATAAAATGAAACTTTTAAAAAGATTTTTAAAGATTAAAATAAAATATTACCAATAATATGTTAATATTTTTAAATAATGGATAAAAAATTTATTAGAGAAATACTGGGGCATAATACTGAAGACAGATATGGTCAAGAAACTGATTAAAGTATGTCACTATGTATCCAGAATAACTGTAATGTTTGTATTAATCATTTAATCTTTAGATAATAAAGTATTTATTTTTAAAGTTGGTTCAGTATATACACAATAGGATATTGGAATTTTTGAAAGCACTGCATTGAAAGAAGAGATTGTAATAATAGTCATTTTATAGGTCTACCAATGTAAGGTAATTCCAACTTATCAAACATTAAACATTTCAAATAAACATATCACTTCAGTCATTCTAGTACCTTTTCATTTATATCTATGCACCAACTTGGTTGATAAAGTTGCAGCATCACCCTAATTATAGATGAAGCAACAAGCCTCTGAAAACATCACCTTTTCCCTAGTGATACATTGGAAGGAACTAGGACACCAATCATTTCATGTGTCTGATAGATGTCTGATGGAGGAGCCCACAGGTGGGGAGAGTTAGAACAAAAAGGAGGTCAACAAAGGGGAGGAATCATCTCCCCACACATAAAAACCACAGAGCCTGTGTAGGGCTCTTACCTGCAAATGCACTCGTAAGATTTGCAGAAGCTGGATTGTGAAACTTGACGTACTTATCTGTCCACCACGTGATCCCACTCCTCAGCATGGGGACTTTGATATGTTCAGATGAATTAAGTTTGTATGAAAGAATGATAGTGTCTGTAAGGAAAGTGAAAGTCGTGTATGTTGTTACAGATCCCAGTATGCATGTCTGTCACCCTTTAAAGTGGAAACCAGACATAGCTGAAAAAGAAGCCAGGTTCTTAGCAGATTCTCAACAGTCACAGATCCTGGACGCCCAAGGCTATTCTTTTTCTTGCCAACACCCCCATTATTGAAAATTGGTATTAAACTCCATTTAACTCACATTTCCTCATTACTTCAAATCTCTAGGAAGGGGAACTTATTTGCAAATGAAATACAAATCAGTGGATAACCTATATCCACTACATCCACTCTAACCCCTCCACCACCACCACTTGGTGTAGAAGTGATCTTCTGGACATTTAGGTTTTCACACACTAATGATGGCAGCACGGTGGCGATAAGAAAGTCACCCACCATTGAATATGCTATTGGCAATAGCACCACAAGGAGCGATGGGGATCCCATCATCCGACTCAATGAAGGGCGCACAGCTTTCAGTATCCTGGATGCAAAATGATAAAGAAGAATGAGAAATGCTTTTGGTAAGCTTTCTTGGAATGTGGAAAATGAGAACACTGGCTATGTAAATCCACCCACCCTGCTTTACTGGCACAGACCAAGAAAATCTTGACTGTTACTATCTTTCACAGACTTCTGAAACTTGACATACTGATCTGTGTGTGTAGTTGTGTTTTTTCCCACATTAACAATCTAGAGAAGCTGAATATAGTCTGCAGGAAGGGATTTTACTTTGCAGGCTATGGTAACTATTGCCCTAAACAGAAGCTGGAATACATTTTAAAAATCGTTTTATTCTTGAAGTGGAACATCTTCTGAAAAGTCTGCAAACTGATACATGACGTCACAGGGGAACCCATTGACCTAACTGCCAGGATCTATTTTTTTTTTAAATGGTTGCTAAGAATCATTTGATTATCGCTTTCCTATAATAACGTCTGTATGAAAAAGCTTTCTTTTTAGCTTTTCTTGATAGCTTGCTGAAATCGAGAGTAAAATTTTGTAATCCTAGGTCTAAAGCAAAAGTTTTTATTCAGTCAAGTAGTACCCGACTCCTGAAGCTTGGCTAGATGGAGGATCTCAGTTCTAGGATAATGGTAGATAAGCAGCCAAACTGAGACCAGACACTCCAGGCCATTACCTAATGGCTGTTGCATGAAAGAATTCACTGGACAACATTCAGATTCCTGTTCAAAGAGGGAAAATACTCCTTTGCAATCTCCTTTTATTTATGTGGGAATGATACGAGAGTTGCAATCCTGTGAAATTTTAGTTTTTGAGTTTATTTTCCATATACTTTGGTACACTGAAAATCTACCAGGTGTGTTTTTTTTTTTTTTTTTTTAAATTTTTAAAGAGTTAGGCCAAATTAAATAAAGCCTTACCTTTATATCCCTACCCACCAGTTGGACATTACTTCTGGATAGAATATATCGATAGAGGTTCTGATAGAAGCCATACAATTTGTAGTACATATAAACATGACCCTGCATAGGAGAAATCAGAGAGAGTAAGAAAAATGCACTGGAATATTACTATACATGGAAGGGATTTTGAAATATAAAACATAGTACAGTAAGAAATGATAGGAATGGAAAGTTTCTTTATATAAATAGGAACCCAAGAAACCATTTTAAAAATCAGTGTTAGAAAATCATTATCTATTCAGACTTATTTCAATGAATAAATAAGCTGTTTCTAATGTTTTTGTAAGGGCCACTGTGTCCCAGCCTTGACAATTTTTTATTACCAGGCTTTGTATTTTCAACATACAGCATTTGATTTTACAAATGTTATTTCCTAGCAATGCCAGTGAAAAATACTTCTCCACGTAGTTGTGATCAACATCAAAAGCCAGGTGACTTTGAGCAAATTCGTGAACTATATAGTTTGATATTAGAGCCACTGAGTACTTTTAGTGCACATGGGACATGTGAAAGGCATGGAACCTCCTTACAGATCTCTCCAGGTGTTTTTGTCTTTTTCCCTTATGACCTAGAACATTGCCTGGCACATAATGCTTACTCTGGCAATGGGGAACAGTAAAAGATGAAGTGAGTTAATGATCCAAAGGGGTTTTCATCTTAACAATTTAGTAGCTTTGTTGCCACAGTGACTGTGCCTTTTCATGGATGCTGCCGCCTCAGGGTCCGGCTCACAGGTTACTATCTGCATGGGGACCTACCGAGGCCCTGGAAATTCTCCGCACAGATCTGATACAGGTTTTTACCAATAGCACTTATGATGTGAATGGAAATGTCCACTTGCTTGTACATACTGCCTACTCCCCAGATCATGATGCCTACTCCCCAGATCATGAAGGTTTGTGCTCAGATACATGAAGGCCTTTATTTTCTTTTATTAAGTGCCTCCATGTGTTAGCAACTGCAGGCAGTGCCAGAAAGACCCAAGTATTCCTTTACAGTTCCGAATCAATTGAGCCTCTTAGGTTATGGGAAAACAGCATCTCGGAGAGACTTTTGGCCTCACCCTCAGGACCACCTTTAAGAGGATGAGTAGGGAAAAGGGAAGCTGGCATTCAGGGTAGGCTGGGAAGAAAGATCATCGTAGGTGGCCAGTTACAGAAAACAAGAAAGACTGAAGAGTTTTGTCACTTGTGAAAGAGAAGTCTCTGGCATGCTGCGAGGATATATGCTGGGTTGTGACAAAGGAGCAGGCAGAGACATCACAGCAGAGAGCATGGGTGAGGAGATGAGAGTTGTCACAGGAATGACTACAGGACTGGTTATATTTCCTCCCCCAAGGAAGGAATCTCTCTATTGTTGCCACATAACTACAGAAGAGATGAAGTCCATAGAATGGAATTTACCAGGATTTTTCTTGGAAGCTAGAAGGAGCATTTTACTTACACAAAGTTATAAGGTCGCATAATGACAAAATAAACAGGCAGAGAACACTGTACTCACTAGGGACTGGAGTGTTAAAATAACCTCCACTCAATGATCCTTTGTCTAAGATTTAGCATAACAAGGCCTCCAAGATCATTGCTTAATCACTGCGGAGGAGGCACTGCACTGTATGGTTCTGCTTCTCTTTGAATTCTGTGATGCTGTGTGCAGGATTCCTAGTTTAAGGCTGAGTTTCGTGTGGATGTGCTGCCTTCACACAAGAACTGTGCAGTAACCGGTGAGCTGAAGCCCTGTGCTGGTTTGGCTGCGTTTTTATGAGAAAACCTTTGCCTGAAAGGAATGGCTAGCAGCTCATAACACTTCATTTGCCTTTAGGGTTTCAAAGGACAGATGGGCACTGAAGGCCTCTGATATTTCATCGTCTGGATTTTTTTTCTTCACAAATGTAAGCATGCTGAGTGCCAAAGAAGGACGCGGCTGACTCCCTGCTTTCAGACTTCTGACTTCCTGCACTGGGAGAGAGTAACTGTACGCTGTTTCAGCTAAGTGGGGAAGGGAGCAAGGTTCGAGAATGCCTGTCTTCTTTATCAAACTAGGCGGCTACCCTCAGGGAGAACCGTCGGTAGCATCGCGTACTTGTGCTTGTCAGGCCATCGGAGAGTGGCAGCAGCTCACCCAGGACACAAATGTGGGCAGATTGTTTCTGGAGATATGAGTGAAAAGGAAGTCCAAGAATGCTTAGGGATTTTAGGAGCTTAAAACAAGTGTGGTCTTACAGGCGACAGTGAGAGGGGAGACTGTAGGCAGGAGAATAGCAGGAGTACAGAGAGAGCCGTAACATGGAAGAGCAGGCTGGTCAGCATGGTGGGAGTACAGGGTCTTCTGTGGAGACAGAGATGGAAAGGGAATGGGCCTTCGGTTAGAAGAACAGTCTGAAAGAGAGGGGTGGGGCGGGGCGGGGTCGGAGTGGGATGAGGTCACCTGGCAAATAACAGTAAACTTAAAGTAGGAGAAATCAAAAGTCAGAAGTGCCGTGCGTAGCTCCACTACTAGACCAGGAGGACCTGAATTGGGGTGATGTCAAGAAAACAGGGGAGAAAGGGTGGTTGGGAGAGAGATGGGTGGAAGGGCAGTCCTCACACTGTCAAAGCAAAGGCTTGGATGAGAAAGGAGGTCACGCACTCACGGAGGCCTATTTGAGTCTTGAGGATGAGGCCTTTAACAGAAAAGGAAGTGAGGAAGGCTTTTCAGGAGAGGATGATGAGTTTGGTTTCGGACCAGCTGGATCTGGAATGGAAGCAGGGCCTTGAGATAGAATGCTCAGGGAGAAGCTCTAGACAGGGCTGCTTAAACCTAGATTCGTCCATGCAGAGTCATCTATGAAGGGGAGGGAGGGGTCGAAGCAGGTCAGCACAGAGGATGCTGATGCAGAGAGGTGCAGAGGTGCAGAGACCAGAGTTCAGGACTAGGCCTGGGAGTTGAAATGCCCTTGATTGCATTTACCAGAAAAGATGGTGGGGGCCTGAACAGGTGCCTCTCCAATCCACTTCAGAGAGCATAACTGAGGATGGTCCCAGCTGCTAGGCTCTGGAATTGTCATGCGCATGCACTGGGACCATGCTTCCCACAGTGGCTCCCTGTCAATGGCTGAGCACAGCAGGGACACTGAGGCAGGCTCCTTTGGGGACTGTTTGTCTTGATGAAACTTTCTTAAGAATATACTGCAGTCTTAAGACCTTCTTTTTTTCCTCCCTCCCTTTGCACCCTCTAGTCCCTTCCCCTTCCTTCCTTCCTTCCTTCCCTCTGCTTTCCAGGGGTCAGAACTGTGCTTTGGCCTGACAGCTATCCCAGCTGCCTCCAGTTCCCTCCACATTTTCCTCTCCCAATAAATCTCTCGCATATCAAATCCTGTCTAGGACTCTGCTTCTCGCAGGGTCTGGGCTACCAGGAGACTTTAATCAGCCCAAGAGCAGAGACGTCTTAATGTTTCTTTGACATTTCTCACAGTGTTTGACAGTTAGGACAAGACCTGCCTTTGGAATTAGGCAACAGAACATGTAGAAAGGCTCCCCGGTGGTGGTAGGGGACGCCCAAGGGAAGTTCCATCAGGCATGTGACCCCTGACTCTAACTCACTGCTGACCTTGGCCAAACCAGTTAACCCTTCAGTCTATTACTTTTCTCATTGTAAAATGATTAGTCAATGATCTCTTACAGTCTTGAGCTGCTATTTGGGGGTAAAGCCAGTTTGGTGTTAAGAATTATGTCACAAAAACGGGTAGATAAAGAATCTGGAAACCTAGACTCCAAAGAGAAGTAGATAATTCTAAAGAAAAGAAAAGCAGGGCGGGGTGGCGGGGAGAGAAATCAACACTTGATATGACCCCCCCACTCCTATCCAGCTTTATTTTGTCTATTTTCAGTTTTCGAAAGCGTTTGGTGGAAATGGTAAACTTACGGTCAAATGTTCCATAGTAGATCCGCATGTAGTCAGTGGAAGGCCCTTCCCTTTCACTTACCTTCATTGTCCTTGAAAGGTGAAAGGGAATAGAGCAGGTGCATTCTTGATTAAAATTCTCAGCATTTGCACGCAGCGTGGCACAGTCTGCGCATGTTTTTGTGTAATTAATCTGTCATGCAGAGAAGAGAGTGGTTATTAATGAAAAAGTTACTGGGTACCTCATCTTAAAAGTCAACACCTGATCTCTACATAGGAAGTTATTTTACGGTGTCGAATAATTATTACAATAAAAAAATTGAAGCAAAAAAAAAGTCACCACCTCAGGCCACCTAAGTCTTCATGCTCCCTGGATCTAGGACGTGTTTTCTGGGACCCGAATAAAGGGTGCCTGCTGAGCAGGCTGAGATGATTTCTGCGGATGCTCACAAGGAACAGGCCTTTTTAAAATCTTTTATTTGGGCACCTGGCTACATTTTGCCACTGACCTGGAATTCAGTGTTTCTGTTGCTTATTTATGTAACCTGTTGTGAAGGAGCCTTGAGCCTTGATCGTGAAGAGGGGTCATTAGGAAAGTATTAGTCAATGACTCATGAGAACTGGGCTTACAGCCTGAGTCTAATCAGCTTTATGGGGAAGTCACTTCACTGTTTTTCCATTTTATTGTATGGAAAATATTTATACTAATGAATTCCTCTACATGGCATCTAGAAAAAGTTATTAAAAATGACCAAACATAGAAAAAGAAGAATTTCCAAAATGTAGGGCAGCAGATGTACATGGAATAATTCTAAATGAAAAAAAAAATGTTGTTATATTATGCTTTTGTGAAGTTAAATTCTTTAAAGTAGCACGTCCCAAAGTGGTAAATCCTGTGAACTTTAGCTGCAAGGCTCAAAAAGGGTGGCACCAAGGCTGTGCAATTTCCTTTCGTCACCTGGGTGGCTCCCTTCAGGTGCCCACGGGCTGTTGTGGGTAATGCCATTGTCTTCTGCTTTTTCTCATGGTGTTGAGGAGTAACTGGAAGATTGTTGGAATGGGACAGGAGCAGAGAAGCAAGGGAATGGATTTCTCCTTAATAATTTGCCAATAGGATTTAGGATTCTTTGGGAGACAAGATCAACAAGAGAGACAGAAGGAATTTTGAATCCTTGCAAAGCCACTAGGAATTAGAAGCCAAAAAGGTAAAGTGTTATCAAATTAAAGCGAGACGGAAGACTACTGCATTAAACATAGATGTTTATCTTTATTGAAATCATTTTTAATGATGCAACAAGACTTGAACTATTCTTTTTTAAAAAATATTGATGCCTTTTCTGTTTGTGAAACTGCATTCTGATCTTTCAAAAGCATTGAATTATAGTTGAGAGCTAACACATCAGACAAAGATTGAGGAAGCAGGGTTTCTCATTCAGTCAATCTCCAACCTCGAGTGAACAACTTCACCTCCGAGGTGCCACCTGATCCACAGATGAGTCACTGGAGGAGTGTACATTACACTCAGTGGATTCTTTTTGGAGTTCTATCAATGTGGAATTAGAAAAAATGTGTTTTATGATCAAATAATTTTTGAGTAGATAATATTGAAGGTGGTTTCAGTTCTCTAGTTCTAGAAATTTTATCAGGGAAACATACACCTGATGTACTGTCTGCCTCGTGAGAGCATCCAGAATTTGCTGTTCAATTGATCTTGTAAACCTGTACATTTAAAATGAGAGCAGAAACACTATCCTGCAGGAATTCTCATTCTTGCTTACAGTGAGCTACAAAAAGGGCCCTTCTTTGTCATACCCCAGAGCTAAGTGGGAAGAGGAAAGCCTGCTTAGAACTCCTCTTACTAGGTCTTGTGCTTGATCACACTGACTTGTATAATGGACTTCATCTCATCATACAAGATCATGAATACGTCCTTGTGCAAAAGGCATCACACTCTCTGGATGGTTCCTGGTTTTCTTATGCAAAAGCAAAGTGTCAGGAAAGTCTTGTCTTTTTTTCTCTCCTCCTTGGCAATGCATTAAAAAATTTAATTTTATGAAAAGAACATTGTCTCATAACTATATAGTTAATAAGCTTCTGCATATAATATATTGTTCACCATAACCATTTCAGTTCTTCCTTCACAGTTAATCCCCTCTACTCAATTTTCCTGCTCCCCTCCCCTTCTGTTCTTGTAACCACATTAGATTTTAATGACAAAATTTTGATCTAGTTTATCTGTTTGCTTGGTTTCTCTATATACCATCTGTGAATGAAATCATACAATGTCTCAATGTCTGTCTTTTCTGGCTTATTTCACTAAGCATCATTCTCTCCAGTTTCATCCATGTTAGTCACTTCAGTAACAAGGAACAGTTCTATCTGAAGTGACTGAAAGAGAGCCAGTTGTGAATAAAAGGAAGCTCTTCTACAGTGTTGGTGGGAGTGTAAAATGGTGCAACCATTATGGTAAACACTGGAGATTCCTCACAAAATTGAGAATGGAAATCCCACATGATCCAATTATTTCTTTGCTGGGTATTTACCTTAAAAACACAACAACTCTTATTTGCAGAGATATAAGCACTCGCATGTTCATGGCAGTACTACTTGCAAATAGCCAAGAGCTGGAAACAACCTAAGTGCCCATCGACAGATCAGTGGATAAAAAACGATGTGGTGTGTATACACAAGGGAGTACTACTAGGCTAGCAAAACCTATCAAATGCTGTCACTTGCAGCAACAAGGATGGACCAGGAGAGAATGATGCCTAGGAATATAAGCCAGAAGGAGAAACACAGACATTGTATGATATCATTCATATGTAGTGTATAGAGACAGCAAGAAAACAAATGAACAAATCAAACAATAGACTTTGAGTCTAATCAATAGACTAATAGCAAATCGGTGGTTGCAAGATGAGAAGGGATGAGCAGGAAAATGGGGTAAACGGGAAGGAAAAACTGAAATTGTGAATGTATTATATAAAGATGCTGATTTACAGTGATGCACAGTTAAACCTTTATAATGCTATAGTGCAATGTTCCTTCAATAAAATTCATTAAAAAATGTCAACTGACAAATCTCCTTAACATCATGTATATGCCTATTATGTACTGGACAAACAGAAAGACAGTGTTGAGTCCATGCAGAGTGGTCTACCATGGCTGAGCTCTGTTCTTACCACATCCGTCTTACCTACTCTATTATTTGCTCATTGAGGGCAGAAACCAACTCTTATCTTCCTCATCTGAACACCCAGCAGAACACTTGGCGCCTTCAAGCACCTTCCGACATTAATGTGAAATGTTGACAGAGTCGGCCTTCATCTTAATTTTTCACTTTCCTTGCTCCCTGCAGAATGGTGGTCATACAATCTGGAAGTCCAGGAATCTACTCAGCATGGGTCTGAATGGATTTTCTAAATTCATTCATGTAGCAGCCTGGCACATCTGGTCTTAGACCAGTTTCCATTCCTCAGACAAACATCTGGGAGATTCAGGCTCCAACATCTGGTTGATCAGATTAACAAAAGGCTTGTGACTGAGGTGTCCTTAGTCTCAACTTTTCTCATTCTTAGTAGAACTTGATTTATATTGCTAAGGATCCTTAAGAAGCCAGAAAGATTTGGGTTCCTGCGTCTCCTGGGTTAAGATAATGACCTCAGAGAGAGTTCATTTGCAAAAGGGAAAGACACAATGCTTGAAAGTGGGGCAAAATGGAAAATCCCTATCTTTAGTTCTTCACTGCTGTTTAGCAATGAGATTCACAGGTGACTGGCAGTCATTTGGCCTTGCCTCCCCTCCCACCTCTATCAACCACTCACTCAGTCCTCTGCCAGTATATAAGCTTCTGACTTCTCCAAGGCCCTTAAAAAGATGATTGAGCTGACCTGGATGAGAGACACTGTCCTCTAGAGGGAGCAGGGAAGCCAGCACACACAGGCTTTGCCATCATCTGCACCAACCAAGGGCAAGATAGCTGTTCCAGTCCTTCTAATTCCCTCTGGTGTTCTCAAACCCACTGCTCATTGATTATCCCAAAGCTGAAAATTCTAGAAATTACATTAAACATGCAAGCTGAGACAAACCTCTATTTCCTCGATGCTCTTTGCAGACAGTATTAGGATGATGCCCATGCCCAGGCAGAATGCGCCTGTGAGAAAAAAGGTAGTGAGGACCAGCTTGGCCGAGAGCTGCATCCGGTAGGCAGGCAATTGCTGCTGCTTCAGGGCGGTGTTGTCCGGCAACCTGGACAGGGAACCTGGGGGAGCGTCCTTCATAGCGGACCTGTAGATGTTAAGACATACTTTTAAGTGTGTGTGTGTGTGTGTGTGTGTGTGTGTGTGTGTGTGTATTTCTTCCCACCCTGGGTCTCCAACTGGGATCCTTGGGCGTCACATAGTCTTCTGCTTAGCCACTGAGCCACAGGGGTGTGGCCTTAAATATACTTTTCAGATATTTATAACATTCTGACAATAGCACACAATGGTAATATCAATTTAAGAATTACTTGAACCTTCTTTCGTCATTGCAAAGTCTTCCTGCTTCCTGGGATTACCTGTTCACCAGACCTGATATTCAGTACAAGCCCAGTCATTGCTGAGTATAGTTTAGTCTTGAAAAGCTTGTTTTGCTAAATACTATGCCTAGGAATTAAATATCCAAAATATAAAAAGAACTCATAAAACTCAATAATAGAAAAAGAGGCAATCCAATAAAAAAAAAATGGGAAGAGGAATTAGAGAGACATTTTTCTGAAGAGGATATACAAATGGCCAACAGGCACATGAAAAGATGTTCCTACTGGCTGGCTATCAGGGAAATGCACATCAAAATAACAATGAGATTTCACCTTACACCTGACAGATTGGCTGTTACCCAGAAGTCTGAAAACAACAAATGCTGGCGAGGATGTGGAGTAAAGGGAACACTTTTACACTGTTAGTAGGAGTGCGAATTGGTGCAACTCCTTTGGAAATCAGCGTGGAGATTCCTCAAAAAGTTGAATATGGAAATCTCATATGATCCCGCCATCTCACTTCTGGGTATTTACCCAAAAGATATAAAAATACTAATTCACAGAGACCTGTGTACCCCCATGTTTATTGCAGCCCTATTCACAATAGCTGAGAACTTGAAACTACTTAAGTACCCAACGTCAGATGAATGGATCAAGAAGATGTGGTGCATATACACAATGGAATACTACACAGCTTAGAAGAGATGAAATCCTGTCATTTGAATCAACATGGGTGGATCTAGAGGGGATTATGCTAAGTGAAATAAGTTAAAGGAAGGAAGATAGATACCAGATGACCTCACTCATAGGTGGAATATAAATAGAAAAACACAGGCACACACAAAGGAACAGATGAAACAAAACCAACCCTTGGGCACTTGCAACAGAACTGAGGTGACCAAAAGGGACTGGAATAGGGTGGGGCAGTGGTGGAGCCCACTGGACAAGGGTGAAGAATACTTGGTGATTTGGTGGAGGGCAGGGTGTGTTGACATATATCTTAGGAATAGGGAAACTGCACAGATGGGGCAACATATGGGTTTATTTTAATGCATAAAATCAAAGTTACTGCAATAAAAAAAAAATAAAAAAATGCTGTGCCTAGGAGGAATAGTCCCTAGCAGGGTCTGTGTAAACCAACATCTGGTGACACTGGGGAGCAGTTACAAGAGGCTATTTCTGGCATGTGGTGACTAATTCAAGGCAAGACTTTTCTGAAAGGGGAAAATGGATGTATCTTTAAGAACTTGTCCAAATCCTTAGAGATTAATATTAAAAAAAGAACTGCCACCTTTTTTTTTTTTTCCAAATGTGACTGTCTCTTAATAAGAATATAAAGTTGGAAAAATATGAATACAAAATTGGATTAGATTACAGCTAACCCTGCTATTTACACTCACGAGGAAGGGAGAAGCAAACAGGGACTGTAGAACACAGAAGTCTAATCTCAGTAGCTTCCAATTTGTCATCCATTAGACTCTAGTAGAAAAACTAAGTAAAAAAACGTCTCCTCCTAACCTTTTCCCAAACTCATGCTTTGGAGTAGCCCAAATGAGACAAGAGAAAGGAAGAGTAATATAATCAATGTTCAGCACTGCAATTTGGTATTGCTGGGATTTTTTTCTTCACTTATTAGAAATCCCCTAACATTTTTTATCAGTCTGTTAATAATTACTTTCTCTTCTTTAAGATGCATTAAGATGTTGAATTAAGATGAAAAAAACAGGCAGAATGTGAGTCTCGAATCTCCCTTCTTATTAATATTAGGCAGGGAAGTCATGCTGGACTATTTTTGCATTAAAGGCAGTAACCTTGGCAAACGCATCTACTTTTAAAGAATACAAAATCAATGCTACTTACATTGGAAGGCTTCTAATTCAAAGACTGCCACTTCTTCCAAGATTGAAAAGTAATTATCACGACAATGGGAACTTTTCAGCATGCCATCTGAACCTGGCTTGGTGGTGGTGATGAGTATGGCTGCTGGCATCAGACATATCTTGTGTGAGAAGACAGCAGCGAACACTTCTAATTCACATCTACTATTTGTTTCACTAAATGAACACGCTTAACCTATGGCTCATAATGTAATGGCTTTCTATGGAGCAGGGTGCATTCTGCTAGACCACGTTCACCAGAGATAATGTTGGAACTTACTGCAGGGCTGTTTTATGGCTCTTCTATTTGGTGCCTGCAGGGTGTGCATACTGAGACAAGTTGCTCAACCACGTCCTACCAGCAAGCAATGTGAAACAACTTGGCTCCTGATTTCTAGCCATCCTTGCATATAAGAAACAGCATTGCCTCTTCCTTGGTGCTGGCGCCATTCTGCCTGTATTCAGGAATTGAGGCCATGCTGGCCTCAGTCAGCCTGTATTGAGGTGCCCCAATAAATCTCTGCTTGTCTGCTCAATGATTTTTCTCTTCTTATTTGGTGACTAACCTAACAGTCAAGAGGTTGGGTTTAAAAGGCAGTAATAGGCTATATGTGGGGAGTTGGCATTCAAAATACCAGATATGTTTGCAATCTAGGTACTTGTTCCAGCTTTGAGTGGGATTGTACTACCTAGATATGCCTACCAAAGGGTCATTACAGTAAAAAGTCAAGAGCAGTATTTCTCAGGCTTTTTTTTTTTTTTTTTAAATAAAGCAAAATCAAACTGACCCAAATTCCAAACTAAAAGAGATTTCATGGAAGTTTATTATTGAAGGTCCTCCAAAGAAACAGAGCCAATAGGACACACACACACACACACACACACACAGAGGAACTGGCTCACATGATTTTGGAGGGGATGGCAAGTCCAAAATGTGCAGTTTGATTCTGAAGGCCAAAAGCTGCTGTCAAACCAGGAAGAGCCAGTGTTTCCGTTGGAAGGCAGAATTCTCTGTAACTGCGGGGAGGCTCAGCCTTTGGTTCCAACCAGGCTTTCAACTGACAGGATGAGGCTCACCCACGTTAGGAAGAACAATCTGCTTCACTCCTGTCCACTGATTTAAATGCTAATCTCTACACCCTCGCAGACACACCCAAAATCTGTGACCAACTATTTGGGTACACTGTAACCCAGTTAGGTGACACAAAAAATTGACCATCACAGGTGGTAAATGAAAATAATTTCTGGAGCAATATTCTTGATTCAGATATACTTTTTACAGGTACCCTTTATACTCATACATGTCTTTCTTCTACATAAATCTACTTCAAGTATACTAATACATGTCATATGCTCTCCTTTTCACGTGTTTAGAACAGGGCTCAGCAGCCTCAGCATTTTTGGCCTTTCAGGCCAGGTATATTTTGGTTGTGTGGAAGACCTGTAGGATTGTGGAGTGCTGAGCATTACCTCTAGCTGCTACCCATTAAATGTCAGTCATAAATCCCTTAATGGGATGCCAGTAGGAACTGCCTCGTGTGTCAGTCAAACTAGTGTCTAGACAAGGCAGAATGCAGCTGAGGGTCAAAATAGGCCGTGGGTCTACATGCCCTGGTGGAGTAGAGTTTAAGTCTGCCAACTCTGGTTGGCACAGTCCACTTTATATCCCAAGGACCTGGGTTTGTGTTCTGGGGCTAGGGAAAACTAATGAGATGAACAGCTAAAATAAAATAAATAAAAATGCTTCACCTCTTCCTGCCTACCTGCTTGCTGGCCTTCATTCCTATCTGCACCTTTCTTTTTTTTAAAAAAAAAAGTCCCTAGGTTGAGAATCACTGCTTTAGATTGATATGGATATGACAATTGTTAGCAACTATTATACTGTAGTATTGTTAAACATTTCAGGGAGTAGATAAGTTCCTGCTTTCATATTGAGTAGATAACCTCAGGCATTATATATATGGAGTTGCTTCCTATTTCACTGCTTTTTCCTATTAACTGCTAGGATACAAATGTACTAAGTATGAGCGTAAAACCAGGAAGTGGTTTTATGTGTGGGGTACACTCCCACACACACATATACACACTTAATATTCATGGTTTCATTTTTGGTTTCGCAAGTTCAAAGCAGCTTGGTGGCTTGGTCTGAATTCTGACAGCACAGAATGCATGTCTCAATTTGCAAATGTGTTCTCATATGAAATTGTGCTTGATGTTTTCTTCCAGTTTAAGACATGTTAATTGACAGGAAGTTAAGTGTCTATATTGGGAAGGCATGTGATTTCTTTTTTTCCCCTTACCCTTGTACAAGAACATCTGACATATTTTAGGATTTAAGGGGTGAAAATAATAGGGCTAAGTTTAGTGATAGCTTGAAAGAATTTTTGTTCTATAGTGACATCTAACTTGTTGGACTTGTTAGGATCCTGTTAGAATGGGACTGGTTTCTCCTTTGAGTTCCTGTGTGTGGCTTCTATCCCACAAAGGTGTAGAAACAGCAAGCTGCTGGTGAAGTTGCTGTGTGCACAAGTGTGTGGTATCATCTTTTAAAGGAAATGTGCTGACAGGAATGAAGGCAAGCAAAGCCAGACAGGAAGAGGAGAAAGAAGCACTTAATTAATTTTATTTCATTGTTCATCTAGTTGTTCCTGCTGGCCCTGGGGCACGAACCCAGGTCCTTGGGATATAAGTAGACTGCAGCTAACCATTACCCCACTACAGTGTGCCAAGTGTGTGATCTGCTAAAATATCAGGCTCACTTAAAATTTCATAAATGTAGAGTTCTGTATATCGATAATGTCACCTTTTTGCTTTATTATCTCTTACTTGATGTTTCTGATTTTCCAAGTAGACAACCACAGTATCTGTTGTCCTGAAGTGAATATGGGAAATGTGGATTCTTCTACTTAAACCGGTGTGTTTTTCTGAGATTTAGTTTCATCATCTATAAAATGTGAATAATACTTTTCCTCCAGGACTATTTCAATAATTAAATATGACAGCTTCAATATAAGTGAAAGCCCTAAACACAATGCTTAATACATAGTGGATAATCAATAAACCATTTTTAAATGAGTGAAAAAGTAAGTGGATTTGAGAAACAAAATTAAAGCTAATTGTTTTGGTTTGTAACTCATATGACAAAATAAATATCCATGTCCACTGATGAAAATAAACAATTGGACAAACAAGTAAATGGAGAACAGGGACAGCTCTTTCATAAAAAAGAATCCCAATTAATAAATGTTAAAGTGGACTTCCGGTCAAGATGGTGATCTGGTAGGAGACTCATGTCCTCTCCAGAGAGAAACTAGGAATGCATCTGTTTTCCAGAGGATGCAGAGATACAACAGCAATTGCAACCACAAAGGGTAGGTGAAATGTTAGGTATTCAGAACTACACCATAGATTTGGGACTTGGGATTTGGAAGGGATGGAACTGAGGGAAGAACCGCCCTCCCAGAAATGGCAAAAGCAGCAGAGAGCCCACCCAACCAGATGGGACAAGGAGCTGACTGGGAGAGGGTCTTTGCCCAGGGTGGATCAGTACCCCTATGGTCTGAACGGGAGGTCTGGTGAAAAAAATTACACCAGGTGCTGCCATAATCGGATGGGAACTAGGGAATGAATCCCTGACCTCCACCACCTCCCACCATACTATCCCTGAATTGCAGGACCCATCCACTGGAAATCCTGCCCCAGGCTTAAAGGAAGAAGAGAGTCTTCCAGAGGGAGAAATCATCAGTGCCACCCACTAGTGCCACCCTGTGGGTGGAGGTGAATTTGCAGCCTGATTACTGATTGTAGACCAAAAAACAAGGTGATCGTTACTGTTCAGAGCTAGGACACTGGGGGAAGGCTCTGCATCCCTCACAAAAACTCCAACCCCATAGGTTGAACTCTTGGCAGCAACAAGGGTCCATATAAGAACTTCAACAAATCCAACCAGTGGTGACACTGTATGACTCAAGATACCCCAGTTTTAAACCAAAATTCCGGCTTACATGGTACAAGTCAATACCCTACACAAGGCTATGACTGCAGGGAAACCTAATCCACAGAAACAAATAGAATGTTAAATGGAGCAAAGACACAGAGAAATGTAGGCAAAATGATGGATCCAATAAAAACCCAGGGAAAATCTGAATACAACAGATGTACGCAAAATGCCTGAGGATGAATTTAGGGTCACAGTGAACAACATACTCATGGAAATCAGGAAAACAATAGAGGAAGAAAAAGAGAATAACAACAAAAAAAGAGGAAATGAAATGAAGCAAGATAATCAAAGAAATGAATAATGTGATAGCTGAACTAAAGAACTTAACAGAGGGACTCAAGAATAGGATGGATGAAGCCTCCCATAGGATCAGTGAGCTTGAAGATAGGGCAGAGGAATGCACTTAAGCAAACCCGCAGAGAGATAAAGAGTGTGTTGACATATATCTGAGGAGTGGGGAAACTGCACATCTGTGGAAACTATACATATGAGTTAATTTTGACATGCAAAATAAAATGTAATAAAAAATATTTTTAAAAAAGTTAAATGAGGTCATAAGGGATGGGCCCTAATTCAATATGACCATGTCCTCATAAGAGTAAGAGCTACCAGGGATGTGTGGGCACAGAATAAAGGTCATGTGAAGACACAGAAGACAGCATCTATAAGCTGAGGAAACAGGCCTCAGGAGAAACCAGTCCTGCTGGCACCTTGAGGTTGGGACTTCCAACCTCCACAACTGTAAAGACATGACGTTTTGTTGTTTAAGCCAAAAAGAAATGTTGAAGCAATGAGAGAAAAGGAAAAAAATCACTAGAATAACTGTTACAAGCAAAAACCACCAATGATGCTAAATTAGTGGGCAAGCTTTGAGGAAACACAGGATATTTGTATAGCCCTGAAGTACTTTGCCCAATACAGATATTCATTACAAAGGGAAAAATACTGGCAGACACTACCCTAAACAGATGATCAAGGTGAACATCATCAGTAATTACATCGACATTATGTATCCCCTGATATGATTCATTATAAAAGATGCCAACCCAGGGGAAGTTAGAAGAAGGGGATATGGGAATTTTCTGTGCAATTTTTGCACGTTTTTTAAAGTCTGAAATCAAAATAAAAAGCTAAGATATAAATGATCAATGTAGTTTTAGTAACTGAGCTGTCTTTTACAGGTTTACAAAGTGCCACATACACTTAGAGCTCTTTCCACCAGCACCACTGCCGTCCTTCACTCTGAGGTCAGGTTCAAAGTTTATAAATCTGTTTCACAAGTATCACACTGAATCCTCAACAACGCTTCGAGATCTCACTCCCAGCTGATGTCACAGCTGATAAAATGAGGCTCAGAGACGGAAGCGCTTTTCTTTCTTCACAGTCACATCACAGGTCACCAGTGGGAGAAAAATTCAGTCAGCTCACCAAAAAAGACACGCAAGCCAGTGAGACTTTATTATACAAGGCAGTTGGCAGAGGCTAGACTCATTTTTGGTCAAAGAATCCCCATCAAACATTCCCAGTGATCCATCTGGTGTAAAATAATCATTGATATTAACTGAGTGCTTACAGTATGCTAGATTCATTAAACAAGATGCAAATCCCACCATGAAAAATGGAATTTTCGTTAGGATCCAGATTTAGAAAAGTCCCAGCTTTAAAGATTCTGACTTGCATAAATTGAGGACTCCCATTTCCAGAAGTTCAAAAACTTCCTTTCTTATCTAAATGAGAGAAAAGAAATAAAAAAGTTAAGACGAAGAAAAAACGGTCTTGGCAAATAAATCGCATGGCTGCTACAACCAGAATGAGGAAAGACAAAAATACCAATCCATATTTTATTCAGTTTAAATATTTACATAAGGAAAGGAAGTGGTACTATATAAAATATAGTTTAATTAAAGTGTCTTTTATTTATAAACATTCAAAATCCAATCTCACAAAAAATCTTATACAAAGGTGTTTCAAGACATCCCGAATATGCCTATTTTTTTTCCACAACATTTCAATATAGGATAACTGCTAATAATGATATACTATGGGTGATAAGGTTTTTTAAAAATACTATTTCTTCTTATTATAATTAGAAAACTAGAAGTGGATTACTTAATTTCACATTATAAATGATCAAATATGGACTTATGTGTCTGACATCAAGTTAATTAAACCAGTTTTTTAAAAAGTCAGTTGAGGGGAGTATGTGTGTGAGTGTGAGTGAGTGTGTGTGTGTGTGTGGTATGTGTAACTGAGAAAATCTGTCATTAAACCTGAACTGATATCTGATATAACTCATCAGTCAGTTGAAATGCATATGGTCATTCTAGGAGTATATTTTGGGGTAGTGAATTCATTCATCCAACATGTTTGGAGGAGTAATTACAAGCGTCTTCAACAGCTAATGCCATGATTCATTCCTGGTTGGTGACTGTCTGCCATGTTTATTATTGAACAGACTCTTTTCTTCCCAACAGCTATTTCCTAAGCAGCCAGCTAGATTGAAAAATTAGCCCCATTTTAACATAGTAGGTGGGAAATCAATTTTTCACTTTATCATGATATTTATTACCTCCATAAATGAGCTAATGCTATGCCCACAAAAGCATTCAATTAGCTTTAATCCACTGAAACATTATAAAAATTCCCCAGCCCCAAACCCCAAATAACCCTCTGAAAGTAACTGTGTTTTTTTTGGGAGGGGGCATGTGGAGATTTGAGCAATGAAGTAAGTGTATGTCCCCCACCTCCAAGTGCACTTAGATGAAAGGCAAAGATGACTGTGACCCTAAAGCAAGGCTCAGGGAAATGTGCCAAGTCTTCCAGACCGTCCTGTGCCTCAAAGGTATAGTACAGATATGTTCCCTAGTGGGGCAAAGGCCACTGGCTATTTAATGAGAAACAAAGATGATTCCTATAAAACACATGGAAAGGATTCAGTTCTGGGTAAGGGGTGAGATAGCTCTATAATTGTAGTCATTTCAGAGTTAAAAGATAGAAATAATTTCAAAGGCCAGAATGTGCTGGCTACCCATGACAAAGACTTTATTACTGTGTTTGAACTCAAGTTCAAATTGAAAAAAAAGAAAGATTAAAGGCAACTGATGATTACACAGTACCTCGGGAATGTCCATCATCCTCCTCAACTTCTGATCTCTCCAGTTCCAGTCAAAAACCAGAAACTTTAAGGGGTTCAAATTAAGGCCACCTGCAAGAGACAGGGAAAGAGTTGCTGCAGTGAAGACGTCATGACACAAGCTTATTAAAATGGTTTTATATTCTCCTGGTTGCTTTTTGCCTCATTTGCTCTCCTCTCCCCTGGCAACCACTCTGCACATTAAGTGCTGCCCTTGCCTGATGGAAAACAAATGCAGCACTCAGACTCTTTCTCCTCAGAATCTTACTGCTGAGAAGCTGCTTTTGCTAAAGCTCCACAAAAGCTCCCATCCTGGCAAAGAAGCAGCCTTAGGCCCCCATGCAAGGAAGCCCTGGAAGGTGAGGTCTCAACCCTGACAGGGATTTATTAAGATATATCTGGCAGGTTGGGGTAGTGATCTTTCAAAGGAGTTGAGTTCAGTGAAGTCTGTGTGGCTTGAAGAGGTGAGTGGGCAGAAGGATGAGGACAAAGTTGGGGATTAATTTTAGGGAGAAAAGGAAGTTCAAATAAATGGGCTTCCTTCAAAGTCTGCTCTCCTTTGAAGAGACTGGTAAGTCACTTCAAGATGCTTTTCCTGATGTTTCCCCTTCTACCTAGAGGGAATTATGGAATGTGGGACCTCAGGGGACCTCAGGGCCATTTGTTCCTCAGAGGTCTTGAAGTTGGACACAGTTAGGTGTTCTGTCTCCCCATGTTCCCCCACACTGCCCCAAGCAGCTACACGTGGTCCTGGAAACAAACTGCAGCCTTTCTTTACCCTGCAGCCCTGTTCTCTGTGTTAATTCAGTATTTTCCTCTCTGCTCAAAGCACTGTAAATGTTTCTTATAATTACAGCACCTCTTATGTAAAACTCTCTGCAAAACTGAAAACAAACACTGAAAAAAGAAAATGGAGAGAAAAATCTTCCCTTAAAAAGACTTAACAGTGGATGGGAGAGCTTCTTTGGAAAGTAACTGGGCATGACTGGGACCTTTAAAATGCTTACTATTTGATAAAATATTATTCTCTGACATAGCCCAATAAAATTTCAGACACTTGAATATGGTTCCTTGCAAATATGTTCAGTGTGGTATTATTAGAAGAGCAAAAAAGAAATAAACCAAATACCCTACCATAAGAGAACTGGTAAAACAATGTCACTTGATGTTAACGTTCAAAATATATAAAGAACTCATACAACTCAGCAGGAAGAAAGCAAGCAATCTAGTTTAAAAAAATGTACAGAGGAAATGAACAGATATTTTTTTTCTGAAGAAGACATCCAGATGGCCAACAGGTACAGGAAAAGGTGCTCAACACCACTGATCAGGGAAATGCAAATCCAAACCACAGTAAAGTATCATCCTACACCTGTAAGAACAGCTATTATCAAATAGACAAAAGAAAACGGGTTGGCCAGGAAGTGGAGAAAAAGGAACCCTTATGCATTTTGGATGGGAATATAAATTGGTGCAGTCACCATGGAAAACACAGGCTGTTTGCTCTCAAAAATTAAAAATTGAACTACACTGTGATCCAGCAATTCCACTTCTGTGTACACACCCAAGGGAAGTCACTATCTCCAAAAGATATCTTTACTGTCATTACAAGAAAAAAAATATGAGGTGATCAAAATTAACTAAACATGTCAAGGTTATAATATATACTATATATAATATGGTATAATATAATAAATATAACATAATATATACATGTATCAAATCATGTTGTATGCCTATGAATAATTTAGTTATATGTTAATTATATCTAAGTGGAACTTGAAAAAAATCTATATACATTTACATTAGAATATTATATAGCCATTCAAAATAAAAAATTAAACCTATTTGATGACAAAGATGGTTGATATATAGTTATACTATATTAACTGGAAAAGGCAGACTATAAATTTGTAATTATAGCATGATTTTCCTGCTAAAAATGAATATATAAATGCATAGAAGGTAGATTGAAACATAACAGTAATCAATTATCTCTAAAGTGTTTTTTTGACTTTTCCATATTTTTTTGCATTTTCAAAGCTCTTATAGATAAAAAATCTCCTCAATAATAAATTAAAACAAGACAATTCTGTGTATAATTATACAGATTCAATGTCACAGATACCTTTCAACAACTCTCCTTAATATATCATATGTATATATTAAAATCATAAACAGCCAAATAAAATGCATTATGGGCCACTTACCAGGAGTCCTGGAATTCTCTTTAAACACCATATGTAGGCTAACAACCTGTAGTTCATGAACATTAAACCACTCATCCAATAAGAACAGAAGTAAACTTATTTTCATGAGTATCATAAAAAAACTGTACTAGCCAGAGCAATTACAAAAGAAGAAGAAATACAAGGAATTCAAATTAGAAAAGAAGTTAAACTATCACTATTTGCAGATGGCGTAATAATATTCATAGAAAGCGCTACAGACTCCACAAAAATGATTAGAATTAATGCGTGTAGTAAATTAATATACAAATATTGGTTGTATTTTTATACGTAAGCAGCATGACCGAAGAAAATGAAATTAATAAAACAACCCCATTTACAATTGAAACAAAAGTAATTAAATATCTTGGAATAAATAAAGCAGATTAATGATCTGTAAAAGGTCCTTGTGAAGAGAAATAGAAGGAGATACAAAGAGATGGAAAGATATTCCATGTTCCTGGCTGGGAAGAACGAACCTTGTTAAAATGCTCATCTTACACAACCCATAAACTGACTGAATGTGATTCCTATCGAAATTCTATTAGCATTTTTCAAGAATTTATATGGAATCACAAAAAACTCCAACAGTCACATCAATAATGAGAAAAAAGAACAAAAGTGGAGCTATCAAGCACCCAGATTTCAGATTATACTATATTATACTATATGACTATATTAAAAGGTAGTCTGAGAAGTGATTGTGATCAAAAGTATGGGACTGGAATAAAAACTGACAGTAATCAGTAGAATAGAATTGAGTCCTGAGAAATAAACTCACCCATGTATGGTCAGTTAATTTATGACAAAGAAGCCAAGAGCATACAGTGGAGAAAGGAAAATCTTTTCAACAAATGACAGTGGGAAAACTGGAGAGCCACATGCAAAAGAATGAAATTACTCTCAACACCATACATAAAAATTAATTCAAAATAGATTACAGACTTGGGTTAAGTTCAGTAACCATAAAATACAAGAATAAAACTTAAATTCCATGACATCAGCTTTAGTGGTCTTCGGGGACTTGACTTCAGTGGAAGGGAAACAAAAAACAAAAACAGAACAACATCAAAGTTAAAAATTTCTGTACAGTAAAAGAAACTACAATCAGAACAAAACAACAGTCGAATGAATGAGAGAAGATATTTGCACATCATACATCTGACAAGAATTTAATATCCAAAAAATACAAAGAACTCATATAACTCAATAACAAAAGAACAAACAACCCAATAAAGAGTGAGGCAGAGGTGGCTAGACCCTCCAAAGAAGATGTAAAGATGGTAAACTATGTGAAAAAATACCCACCATCAATTATTAATAAATTGCAAATCAAAACCACATTGAGACTGATACCTCACACCTGTGAGAATGGCCTATATCAAAGACTAATAACAAATGCTGGCAAGGGAGAAAGGGAAACCTTTGAATATAGTAGGGATGTAAATTTATGCAGCTGCTTTGGAAAACAGTAGGGAGGTACTTCAAAAAGTTAAAAACAGAACTACTATAAGATGCAGCAATTAAAATTCTGGGTGTCAATCTGAAGAATGTGAAAATACGAATTTAAAAACAGACATATTTACTGCAGCACTATTTAAAATAGCAAGACCTGTAAACAATCTAAGTGACCATCAATAGACTGAGTGGATGAAGATGTATGTATACATGATGGGATACTACTCAGCTGTAAAAAAAAAAAAAAAAAAAAAAAATCCTTCCATTTACAACAACATGGATAGAACTAAAGGAGATTATGCTGAGTGAAATAAACCAGGAGGAAGATATAGATTGATCTCATATATGGAATGTAAAGAAACAAATGAACAGATCAAACGAAATAAAAAAAAAACAACAACCCTTGGACACTGACAACAGAACTGAGGTACTGGAGGGAAAGGAGGTGGGGATGGGAACAAAGGCTAGAGGGGGTCCAATGGACAGAGGTGGAGACTATTAGAAATTTGCTCGTGGACATGGTGTTATATATTTGATGAAGAGTGAACCTGCATATCTAGCCCCTTATATTGTGCTGTACATCAAAGTTACCTCAGTAAAAAAAAAGAAAACAAACAGCTCCTTAAATGATTTTCCGTTCTGTAAATGAAATAAACTTTCAGTGAGTTCTTACACTTCTAGAGAAATTTACTTTCAACAAGCTATAGAGATTAGTGTTCTCTCTCTCTCTCTCTCTCTCTCTCTCTCTCTCTCTCTCTCTCTCTCTCTCTGTCTCTCTCTCTTCTTATTACAAAGAAGGTCTGGTGACAGACAAAAAAAATAATCTGGATCTTTGGCTGAGAGCTATGGGAGAGCCAGGGATCAAGCCGACAGTACATCCTTGGTGCCTCTCCCGCTGACCGATTTCTCCCAACTTCATCTCATAGGAGGGACTATGAGCACCTCTCATTAGGTCCCTCAGGTTCAGCCCAGTCCTTGGTCCAAAAAACACAAATACAAACTCTTCAGCTTATGTTCAAGGTCCTCTCTCGGAAGTTGTTGTTTTTTTTTTTTTTTTTTTTCTTTTAACATGTTCATGCTCCAGCACCAGCCACAGTCTCATCATTCCCTGTCACTGCTGAGTTAACACAGAGGTCTAGTTTCACTACATCGCAAATGTGTTTTCTAAAACTCACATAGGGGTAAGGCAAAAAGGGATCTCACTGCCTCTTTTCATACCTTGTTTAACGAGTTCTTTAATCCTCCCTGGAGTTCCCACACCCAGGTGCACAACACGCTTCTCCAGTAACTTCATCTGCTCCTGGACCTATTTCAAGATGGAAGAAAAGAAAGAAGAGTCATTAGAAAATGCAATCCAGCACCCTGATCCCAGAGCTCAGGCTGTTAAGGCACAGGCTATGAAAGCCATGGGCCTGGGTTTCTGACTCAGTACTGGAAAAGAAGGAAAGAAAAAAAGAAACAGAAAGTACAATCACAGGCAAATTTTGAACATTTTATCTAAAAGTTAAGAAAGTGAAAAAGCAAATGGGCTACCCTTGTTTAGGGTCAACTTCCAGGGCAAAAAGGCTAAGAACATGGTAGAAGGAAATCTCCCTAGAAAGCTGATACATCTTCAGAGAATCCAGAGATCAAACTGTAGCTACTGAACAGGAATGTTGGAGCATGGAGGACTAGAATCTGTTAGGGAGCAGGTGAATATGCAAAGGCAGAGAATGCAAATAAACCCAGAAAGGTCATTAGATATGCTATATAAGGAGGCACCAAAGAAAATGCTTGCTTGTGAGATAGGAGAAGAAGCTGAAGAGAAGAGCTGAGATCTGGAAGTGGCCCTTAAGGATACCTCCACCGCCTCCCATTCCCCGCACCCTCCCGCCACCCCACAGACCCCACAGACCTACAGACCCACAGGAATTTCCTTACCTTGATGTGTTTTGCAAATAACTTCATAACCTTGCTGTTACCTCTGAATGCTGTCAATGATCTAATGAAAAGGAATAGATTAATGCAGAGTAATGAAAAGTGACTCATTCTGGGTCATGTTGACTAAATATTACATTTTGATTTGTTCAAAAGAATATGTGCATGTATGTGCACATGCATGCGTTTAGCTACACATACACAAAAATGATTCAATTTTTAGCTGAGCCATTCTCTGGAAAAAGAGTAGGGTGACCCAGATACAACCATGTATCTGGTTTGGCTTCTAACTCTCATGTACAAGGCTAATTTTAATTAGGGCTTACTTGATTATTGAAACACAGGGGTCAGCCTTTCAGCGGTCCTACAGAATTCTCCCTGGCAGAAAATTTATCTTCCAACTCTGCAGTCTAACTGCCATGCAAAGTTTGGTTGTGAGAAGTCTTTTAAAGCAGTGATATAAGCCTGTGCTCTGTGGAGCCCAAGGGCATATTCAGTGGTCTGTCTGTGGCTGCCCTGAGGGGCAGCTGGAGGTGAGCTTTCAGAGAGGAGGGCTTAAATCTGTCCATCAGAGCAGCCCTGATCTTTTATGTACTTTGCAGAGAGTTTTTCTGTCAATTTTTTTTTTTAATGGAAATACGTCAGGTATAAATGGATATAAAGAGGATGTAAAAGACCAAAGCAATCTTTTAGTTGCTGTTTGGAGACAGAACTAACATGGGAACACTGATCAGAAATACTACTTTCCTGTTCATATTATTGTTATGTTTTCAGAAATATCATTGATGAGTAGGAATATGTGAATATACAAAATAGTGCATTGTGCTATCCAAGTTGTTAGACATGACTTACACTTGAACTTTATGGCAGGGTGAACTAGGATGACATTTTAGGGAACATATTAATATAACTCATGATTTTCCAGAGAATGGATATTCTTTTAAAAGTTAGAATTATTCAACATAATTCTTTATGAATAGGACTTCTTGTGCCTGCTCAGAAATCACCTTTTGAAAATCACCTAACTTTGAAATGGACTGTAATATTTCTGGGGACACAGAAAATACTGAGACTTGGTAAATGAAGTGTGACAACACGTTGCTTTTATGGTCTTCAGGAAAGTATTTATGTACAGTAAAAGCTCGGATCAATTTGACAACTTGTTTTTAAGAGGCTACCTCCAGGCCAATCGCTTTGCGATTTGAAGCTGAAATGAGTTCTGTGGTGGGAGTTTTCAAAACACTGAAAGGTGAATGTGAGCTCCCATTCTGTTAGAACCAGAAAGTACAGTTGCCCAGAAGTTGGAGTCCTGAAGATTAATTATGTTTAGAGCAGAAATAGTTGAAAGAAACCCTTGTTTACTGAGTGTGTGAAACAATTTAATGAGTGTACCTAATGGGGAAAGAAAGGTTTGAATGATTATTAGCAGAGTTTAACAACGACTTTTCAAAACTCATGGCCAGATTAGATGATTTAGAAAAGCAGGTAACTGCTGAATGTCTGCCTCTGCACCTTAGTCTATTTGATCAAGTTCTTTTACTTCAAGACTCTGGGTTTTCCTTTGTTTTGTCTCCTGTCAAAGGCTGGCCCAGAGTCTGGTCCCAGGAGAGGAAGAGTCCCAGTAAATTCTAATTTACTCTCATGACTCTTCTCTGAAAGTTGAAAGTTACTGCTGATCCAGTGAAAGACTTTATTTATTCTACAAAAGCTAGGGTAAATGGAAAGGTATGTGAAAGTACTTAGGAAAGCACTGACAAATTATCTTTAAAACATGATTTTTACATTTAAATTTTTGGTCTACTTGGAATTTATCTTGGTATAAGAGGTGAGATATGAATCCAACTTTATTTTTCCAGATGGCTCACAAATTGATCCAACACCATTTATTAAATAATCCATTTCCCCCTATACTGCTTTGTCACCTTTGTCATATGCTACATTTTCATATACATGGGTGTCTGTTTCTGAACTCTCAATTATTTTCCATTGGTCTGATGTATCGGTCATGTATGTGCCAGTCCTATACTCTTTTCAATTATTTAGATTTTGTAATATATATGTGAGTGTACACTACATATATACATTTTTGTAATCTGATAGATATTACAGGCATAGCATCCTCTCATTTGTAGTCTTTTCCTGATTATTTTTTTCCCTTCTATTTTCTCATATGTGCAGAACTAGATTGTCTATTTAAACAAATAATTCTATTGGAGTTTCACCAGGAATCTGTGAAACTTGTACAACATCCTAGGTAAAACAGATATTTTTACAAAAATTAGTTTTCCTCTTTAAGAATATGGTAGAAGTATACCTTATTGGCTCAGGCTGGGATGTAGGCCATGTAAAGACCTAGGTTCGTGACTCCGGGCCAGGGGGAACCACCAAAAAAATGTGTTTCCTTCTCCTTTTCCTTCTTTGAAAAGCTCCTTTTTCTTCTCCCTTCCTCTCTCTCTCTCTCTTTTTTTTTTTTTTAAAAGTATGGTAGACCTTTTTTTTTTTTTAAAGGAAAGGTGCAAGCAGGAATGAAGGTGAGCAGGTAAGCAGGCAGGCAGACAGGCAGGAAGAGAGAAGACGAAAAAGCATCTCTTTTATTTAGCTGTTCACCTTCGTTGCTTCCCTGGACCCTGGGTCTTGAACTGGGGACCTTGGGATGTATGTGAACTACCCGTGAACTAAACTGGTAGGCTACCAAGATGTAACTATGTAATACTTTCTTTATAAAGGTTTTGATAAGTTATTTCTTGGTATTCTATCTTTTCTGATTGGTATTTTAAATTAGAACTTCAATTTCTTCTTATAACTGGTTATTGCATATATACACATATAATCTCCCTGCTTTTACTCTCACTCTCTAATGTGTGTATTCCTCACAGCAGAGTGGTCCTTTAGAATACATGTTTAGATCATATGATTACCCTGCTCGAAATCATCCATGGGCATCCCATCTCATGGCCTTTGGCATCTACTGTCCCCTCTGCCTGGAATGCTCCTCTTCCAGATATTGGCTTTCTCTTTCACTTTATTCAAGTTTTTGCTCAAATATCATCTCCTTATTAAAGTTTTCTAGCAGCCTCATTTACTTCTTTCCTTGTCATGCTTTATCTTTTCTTGTATAACTTTTCACTCCCTGACATCATAATGCTTTATATGTTTATCGTCTGTCTCTTTCTCTGGAAAGTAAGTTTCATGAGAGACTAGGTCTATTTTGTTCATTGCTGTATCTCCAGCTTCCAGAACGTATCAATTTGGCACAGAGAGGTTACTCAGAAAACATTTGTGCAACAGGATAGGTGACGCTTCCGACCTAATGAGCTCCAGGGCTCGGGTGGCAGAGCTGCAGATGATCAGAATCAGAACCGATTTCTTCTCACTGTGACTTTTCTGAAGTTTTACCCACTTAGGGCAGACTGGAAAAAAAAAGACCACGAGAAAAATATTATTCTAAAGAGAGTAAAATAAGGTAACCAAATCCAAATATTCTCCAACTACTTCTCTGTGTTTAAGCAAAATAAAGTATAATGACAATGGTTCAGATTCTATTCTCTAGTTATTCTAGATATTAGATTAAAATGAAATATCATTAACTTAAAACATAAAACATATTATATGCCAATAGCTAAATGTGACTAGTTTAGGACTAAGTAAAAAAAGTTTGGAATAATGCATTTTTGATATTTTATGTTTGATGTTAAAGGCAATGTTGACTAAATAGGAAAAGAACTTCGATTCGATAATGTTCAATTTTAAAGGGAGACTCAACATAAGATATAAAATGGAAATGCCATTTAGAAATAGCAATCATTTGTTAAACATTGTTGTGCTGAACACTTTACATACATTCTCGTTTTTAGTTTAATAATCCATTGAAGTTGACTCTATTATTATGTACATTTACATTTGATGACTTGGAGGCTGGGAAAGGTTTATGAATTCAAATTGAGTGTTGTCAGAATTGCTTCAATTTGAAAACAGAATTTTAAATCTCTACATCTAAACTGTTTCATTGTTGGCCATAAATAAATGAGTACCTGGTATGAAGAGTCATAAAACATAGAATGATCAAATTAGATTGACAATGTATAAATCATAGTCTGAGTTTTGAAGATGTGAACAGAATGTAAGACTCTCATAGCTGGAATAGAGATCACATATCCCAACTTCCTTATCTTTCAGGTAAGTCAAGTCCCAGTGACTTGTCCCAGGTCAGAAAGCAAGTCTTTGGGTACCTGGGACTAGCATACTATTTATTCTTTGGATTCCTGCATTAACACTTCTAATGTGTCATAAAACAAAAATGGGGCCAAAACCAAAGCAAAACAAGAATCAACATAAATCAAGTTAATATTTCAAGATTAAAATTCCAATTAAAACTCATATAATGTGGAAACTTTTTATTTAACAGGTACTTTAAAAAGTTTTTATTTTAAAAAGATAGATCTTACATTTTTATGGAATAATAACTTGGTGAATAATTTAAAAAATCAGTTTACTTACTTTCTTTTAGGTATGAAGAAAGACTGTGAGTCAAATCATTGGCCTTGAGGAAACAGGAGTCTAGAAATATGAGAAACATACTTTGTAGAGAATTTTCCAAATATACACATAATCAAACAGATTTAATGTGAATATTGTATTCTTGAATAAGGTTAGAAGCATTAGTGAACTGAGGTCTCATTACAGATTTTATAGCATTGCCCGGTATTTAAAATAATAGCAGTGTCAAAAACAAGTAAACCATTTATTGTCATAATTTCTTAGAGTAATGAAATAAAAGCTTGTTAATCATTCAGTGGACTAATGAAGCATCGTTATTTTTTCTAAATAGTGGAATGGGCAATTTACAAAAGTAAAGCTGAAATCTATTAGAGATACTCAAACTCACTAGTCATCACAGAAGTACATTAGTACAACATAACACTTTTTACATACATTAGAAAAGCAACTATAAAGAAGAGGTATAATACCAACAGTTACCACAGTGTAGACTGAGGGAAACTCCTATGAATTGTAAACTATAAACTGATAGAGCTATTCTGGAAAGGTATAAAATTAAAATGTATACAACTAATAACTTCATGATTATATTCCTGATTAATAATGGAAAGGAATTATTGTAAAGTCTCTCAAGGGAAATATACAAATAATAGCATTTTTTGTTGTAGTGGGGAACTGGAAGCAACCTAGGTGTATCTGAGAAAATGGATGAGCAACATATGGTAGATGAAATCACTGGAGCATTTAGAAGAAATACATATGAAGCCATATTAGGCATCCTCAAAAAAGTGTAAAGTGAGGAAAGAAACAGAATGAGAGGATCAGCACAGCATAATTTAGATAAATTGCCAAATGTACACACAAAAACATGGCATATTTTATAAGAATATATATGTATTTAAAAATGTATATTAATATAATAGTGTGAATGTCCATGGGGAAAGAAAATGGGAGCATGAATTGGGAAAGAGCGGGAATAATACACCCAATACAGCGTACCAGAACACAACACAATGGACAATGTAACACATGAAAATAAAACACAGGAGTCTTGCCCAACCAGTAATGATGATCATGGTCTACAATTATGCAGTATTATTAACTTGGTACCTGAACTTGAGGTATAAAAAAAGCAATATCATGTTTATCATTCTTCCTACAAGAAAAAGTTTGCCTATAAACACAACAGAATGCTAGGGAGTAAACTGTTACTACATTAAATGAATGAAATACATATTGTGACTAGCATATATAACTCACATTATGTGAGTAACTTCAAAGATGCTGCCGCCTGTACGGTTGTGGGATCTTTGATGGTCTTTACAACTGTCATTTCCCAAGCCTGGAGATGATTAGACTCACTTGGAGAGCTTTACAAAAGACACAGATTCCTGGTATGAATCTCTTTTGCACAGTGAGTCAGAATTCCTTAGGGGTGGGCCTGGGAATTCATTTTTCAAGTTCCTGGGTGATTCGGCTGGAGCCTGCCCATAGGCATTTAGCATTGATTTAAACCACACCGCAGCTCTCAGGAGGACAGCTGAGTTAGCGCCAAGGGACTCCTGCCTCAAAACTAATTAAGTGCCATGTGTATGACATTAGCAGTGTACACTGCACAATATTAATTGAAAAGACATGTTCCTACCCTACAGACACAAACAACCTTAAATCAAAACCAAGTTAGACACTTGGCAAACTAAACAGAAACACTATTTTCTTATTTATATTTATGTCCCTTTCTGCGCCTGTTCCAAATAAGCCTGTGCTCTCCTCTCACCTAGCACGGACTTCTGTCCTTCGTCTCATCAATGTAGTGACAGGTTTTTCCCCTGACGTTTTCTGATGATACCTTCATTTACTGTGTCTCAGAAAGGCCTGATTTTTTAACTGAATCAGTATTTCAAACATGCTTTTCTTCTCCCACCATGGCCATCTATTCTTGCCTAACTGTATTACTGAATTCTGTTATAGCAAAAATATAAACCTACTATGGAACTCAAATGACTCTTTAAAGGGTTCTTCTCACCTTTTGCCCTAGAATTTTAGAAAATTTAGGTTTCTGCTGTCCCATGACTTTAAAGAGCAGCAACAATCCCATTATTTTACAAAGCCTCTCTGGGTTGAAGTCCTTCTCTAACAAAGACCTGGTGGGACAAGTGATTACTGAGTCACAGTCCAATCTTCAGTCACACCTTGAAAGAGGCTTTGTTATGACACTTGGTCCCTGAGGTCCAGCAGTCAGGATGTGGCTTTCTTCCAGAGGAACTGCAGTGCTGAGAAGGGTGTTTCTATCTGGTGCTGGGGCCCTCTGATCTCAGGGAGTTGAAACTGCAGATCTCACTCATGTGGAAATGCACTCCCTTGATTCCCCTACAGGGTTTTCTTTTAGGAAAAAAACCCGAAAAAGGACCCCCCCCAAAAAAAAAAAAAAAAAAAAAAAAGATGGGTACTGATGTTTCCAAGCTCGATAAGCATCTTTTTTTTTTTTTTTTTTTTTTTTTTAAACACAGCACAAAGGAATTAGAAAAATTTAGGGAACGGAGTATTTATCAGCTTCTCAAGCTTCTAGAAAGCATAAAGTTGTAATGGAAAAAGGAAATCAAGCTCCCCTTGACTTGTCCCCCAAACAGTCTTCAGTGTCATTGTGGTTTATAAATAGCTCATTGGAAGCGGAAGGAGCCATATATTTGTTGTGGTTTGATTTTATGGCGGCACCTCTTTTCTTTCATCTCCATCATTGCCCCAAAGAGTGCTAGCTGTATCGTAATTTTGAAATTAAAATTACTTGGCGTGAGAATTTGGCAGTAGCTTTTAACTTAATTATAAATATTCTAAAGCAATAGATCTCAAATAATAATAGAAGTAAAAATCACCTGGGTTAAAATGTCAGCCTGCAAAAAATGCAGAAGTTTGTCCCTGTACTTAGTTTGCTTGGAAAAGTCTGGGTTGGGACCCCATAATACAACACTAAAAACAAAAAAAACTATGACTGAAAATCCATGATGAGAGCAATAACAAAACTAAGATGCTTATTAAAGCTAAAGTTATTGTCCATAAAGGATAAATAAATCCATTTTTCATATGTGGAGTTTTAAATGTGCATTTTATTTTTATTCAACTTCTATCTTCATTAGAGTGGAAATATACTTTTTGAGGAATCGGATAAAAATGCACACTCAAAATTAGCCTTTTGAATAAAAAATACAATAACAAATTTTTCTATTAGATCAGACAAATATTTTGCAACTTAATACAGAAATCATGAAACAGTTAAAATTCTGAGGGGGAGGAAAGGAAAGGTACATGGAAAATATATTCATGTACCATCTGAGATGCTCAGCCATAACACAGAGTAGAGGAAAGATAAGTCCTTTTTACTCTTTATCTTCAGGAACATTGCTAGCAAATAGCAATGGATCCTGCTAAATGATTAACTTCAGAATAGCAAGTTTAAAAATATCCTTAAAAAAACCCAGAGAAGTCTGGCTGTACCTGGCAAATTCAGTTCTTCTAACTCAATCACTGAGCGACTGCTGCTGTAATAGTCATTTATCAGCTTCTGCAGGTCTCCAGGTGCCCCTGGTTTCGGTTCTGATTTTGCAAGAACATCAGTAATTTTCTTCTAAGACATGAGAATGAAGACAAGACAAGACAGGTTTTAGAAAAGCATTTTGTTTAGGATAGGTTAGTCCTTTTGGTATTTAAAAAACACAGAGGTTTTGGTGATAGCCAAACATAATAGATATCTAATAAATTCATTTGAGAATACTCAATAAATATTTCTTGGGTATAAGTAAAGGTATATACCCCATTTTATTGTGCTTTTCTTGTATCTCAGAGATAATGCATTTTTAATAACACCCTCTACCAACAAAACGATTATGACTTGCTGAAGGCTCACATGATGGTTAACATTGTTAAGCAATGAAGTATTTTTAAATTAAAGTATGTGCCTTTTTTAGACATAACGCTATTGCACGTTGACAACTACAGTACTTTTATATGTACTGGGAAAATAAAAAAATTAGTGTGACTCACTTTATTTTGATATTTGTGTCACTGCAGTGGTCTAGACCTGAACTAGCATTATCTCTGAGGTGTGCTCTTGTACTCTGAAAATGAATGGATGATATAAAGGGCACCTTGTAACTCTTTGTCTATGACTTTTGGAGAACTGAACTTTTTGCAGGAGTCTCCATAATCGATCGGGCATTATTTCCTGTTAAAAGTCAAGAAATCTTATTGTTGAGGAAACCACTCTTTAAGCCTTAGATAACGTGTTCCTGGGAGAGTAGATTTTGAGACTTTCTTGCCTAATCTAGTTTTAAAGTCACCGAATCTCAATTTGGATCTGACATTAAATTAAAATCTTCAGGAGCAATCTGATCACAGAAGCCCACTGAAAAGAGGACCTGTAGCCCTCACGTTCAAGGCTTGGGGAGAGAGTCCTGAGGTGGTCCAATGGAAAGCAGAACCAGAAATACAATGCAACAATCTGTACTGACTTGGACTGATATTGTGAGGCATTTACCAAATGTCTATAATACATTAGGAACACAAATCAGTAATTTAATTTTCATCATAAACTCTCCTCATTTCTTTCTAATGTTTCACTAAAGATCCAGAAAAAGCCTTTCTCTGTTCCCTTCCCCAGAATTTTTTTCCTCCTACAATAATCTCTTTTCTATATTACTGCCAAGAATGGTCAAAGTTCTGTCTAATGAATTAATGTTTAAAGTTATGTCATTAGTGGGCACATTTCAGCATGACCTCAGCCAAGACTAAACTATCTAGAGTTCTGACCTTGAGCCACCAAGAACGTAACACTCCTGAAGGCCATTACTGTACAAACTATCAAAGAGAAGTTAACATCACTTCTTTAAGCACTTGCCAAACCTCAGCCAATTTGGCATCTCCTATCTTCCTACTTGGTCATTTTCGAGCAAAGAAAATATATGCACACACACTCTTCATTTTCTATAAGTTTGCTGTTAAGTAATTGGTTTGCATCCATCTCCTTTTCTCTAATCCCAATCATATTTCCTCTAGCAGTAGGCCTTTCTTTGCAGGGAGAGAATTATACGGCTATTTTCACAAGTGTGGTGGAAGGTCAACGTTAACCACACTTTCTCCAAGACCGAACCTTAAGAAAATCTGTAGAGGAGCAATGGAATCTTCCAAATGCTCACAGACAAGTATTAAAATGTATTAAAATGCTTTAAATTATGTTCCAAGTTAGAATCATAAATGTCTTATACTACTTTCCTGTACTGATTATTTTCTCTTTTAAAAAATACTCTAAGATACAAGGTTTTAAAAATGAAATGAGTAAGAAAAGAAGGTTGATAAATTTCTTGGGTAGAGCACAGAACAGAGTATAGGATTGCTCTGGGTCCTCACTAGAATTAGAAACCCATGTCTGACTTTTAACCACAGTGAAAACATAGGGTAGATAACAAAGATGGTTGTGTTACACAAGATTGAAAGGAGTCAGAAGATATTATTTTTAGCCCCAACAGAAACTCTCATTATTAGTGACCTTATGAAAGTCACCAAACCTCACACACTCTTATGATTCTGTATCTCCAAATGGGGATTACAATAATTGCCTCATCAAAATAGACTATATAAAAATATGATGGAAACCATGGGAGATCCAACATTGTAAGAAATTATTAATATTACCTTTTTCCACTTCCTGGTCTTGGGGGCATCCTCTTTCATTTCTTTTGGTTGTATCAAGAAACATTCTTTAGGCTATAAAGAAATATAAATATGGAAACTTTAATCATAGTATGATGAGGTGTCAACTAATGCTATGAACCCTTAGTACCTTCTGCCATGACTGTACTCGTCAGAGTTGGTAATAATTTTCTAAGAACAGGAGAGATGCTGGAAAACCTTCGTAGTCTATTTATGCAGAGTTGGGCCAAAAGAATTTGAGAAAGAAAGTGTAGATGACTTAAGGCTAAAAAAAAATCTTTGCATATAGGTAACAATGTGTGAGTGAATTTATACGCATGTTTGGGGTAGTGGTACAGGGTAACTGATCAAAAACAGTTTCCGGGTTTGCGAAATACATGCAGTAATAGATATGATGAAAATTAAGATGTTGTTAAAAAGTCATTGATTAGTATGTCCAGTGTTTACCATGAACTGGTGATTTGTGAGCCTGTATTTCCAAGTCATTGGTTTATTATTATTTTGTACTATCTATTCCTTTTTTCAAAAGGCATAAAAAATTGAAAGTAGGAGATATTTACTTATATTTTTATAAAACCAGCTGTACCAAGTACCTTATCTATGGTGACTACAAAATGAATGTTTTTGCTGATGATCTGACAAAAGTCTTGGCATCATGGCCTCCTAAATAATCGATTTTGCCTGTTGCCTTGACCCCAGATTACCCTATACACTTTAGTGCTATTTTTATACTGATGTTTTTTTTTTAAATGTAGAAAACAGGAAATTTGGACCAAGACCTCGATTTGTAAAATAGAGTGCCTCAGATTCCATATTTATTAATCATAAACAGGAATATAAAATGTTTCCTGTGTTGGATTTTTTTATGCAACATTTTCAGACAAGGTGCCAAGTAAGATATAAAACGTAAGAAAAAACTTGTTCTGAGTTTTTCTTGATTGTTTCCTTGATTAAACTTTCATTCCAACTAAACAGTACTCAGTTGAAACTGGTAAACTACTAGCTAAAGCAATCTTGTCTCTACTAGCTCTATTTAAAATGATTACAGATGAAACCTTCTATTAAGTTTGCAGACAGCTTGGCAATTAAGAATGCTGATGGCCTAGAGCCAGAGAGAGATATAGAATACTACATAATTTCTTCAAGACATGGGGCCAAGATCAGAAGTTTCTAGATTCTGTTTCAGTTAGAGAAATAGATTAAAAAGATTCAGGATTAAAGTAACATGGGAATCTTGAAATTTTAGCTTTTCCTCAGTTAAAAAAAAAGTCAGCAAAAAGCAATTGCATCATAGTTAAAGAAAAGAGATATTATGACTGTTCTTGTTTAGAAAGTTAAGCTTTTTTGTGGATAAAGATACAAGCCAATTTGATGCTGGCATATGTCAGTTAGAAACTGGGCCAAGGTCACTAATACGTTACAGAAGCTGTCAGATGGTTGTAAGAGTTCAATTACAGACAAGGCATCATTCAGCTCATGCTCCTAGGGCAAAGACCTGGATAAAAGTAGCAGATCTCTTAAAGCATACTAGTATTTTGTCACCAGTACATAGGTGGGGGGCAGAGGGGAAGGGCAAAAAACAGATGTAGAAATCTTTTCCATTTTCTTACTTAGCAAATGGTGATGCTAAGACTATGTTCACGGTGCTGAGCTGTATTTATGCTATATTTACACAGCCAACTAACTCAAGTATGACATAAATCTGGAAATTAGCTCAGTTATAAGAATATGGACTCTCTAATTCCAGAAGAAAAATTAAATGTAATTTTGAATCATGTATAGAAAGAAAGAAACCTGCCTTGATGAACTACTTTGGTAAGTTATTACATCAGGTTTGAATTCTTAGATCATCCTAAAGGAAATAAAATATAATATTTGTTTTCTGGGAGCAAGCTTTGCTGGTTGAGGTAGGATGCTAACAAAGAAGCCAATGGGGTCAATTTCCAAAGAAGTGAGAGAATTTTTTGAAGAAATAGAAATCCATAGTATTGAAAATTGCAAAACTTAGCCAGCTGCCTTATGAATGCTGATGTTTACTCTTAGAAATACTAAGTAAGAATATGTGGAAGGTTCAGGCCAGGAAAATTACCATTTCTGAAATCAATTCCAACAGTATATTTCCTTGATAATTGATAATACTGTCATTTCTTTATATGAAATGTAGTGACTTTCAATATGCTATATGGTTTAAGTACTTGATATATTTACCCATCTCACTAATATGCTCACCAATTATGCTTTTAAGTGAAGCAAGTGAGACATGTTTTCAATTAGTTAAAATGTCAAAAATTATGCCCTTTAAGAATGATTCTTCTAACAATAGACTCATAGTGAGGGAAAATAAGGAAAAAGCAATGATGAGATGGGGAGGAGTTGGGGGAAAGGGAATAAAGGGGATTAATTGTAAAGTGAAGGGGAATAAAAGGAAATAGTGGTAAACCTACTGTGCTATATGCAGATGTAAATTTGGTATTACACAGACCTCAAGACAAGCTAATGTTAAAATGCAACATTCCTTCAATAAAATTAATGAAAAAAAAGAATGATTCTTCTAGCTTAACATGACAATTGACTTCAAAATACTATTAAATGAAAAAAGGTATAAATCTATAAAGATCAAAAAACCAGCAGAAAGGATAATATTAGCAGATAAATTTCAACAACTTTTTGGAAAATGGAAAGTGGTTGAAATGATGGAAATGATTTACCTGGATTTTTGGAGAAGTAGAAGCTAATAATAAGTAAGTCTGACCTACTGGATTCTGAAAAGGTAGGGTAGTTGGAGGCACAAGGCATTATAGAGAGTGAAGGGTTTAAAAGAAAAAGACTGGTTGAAAATTATATTTAGAATGATTGATTTTCTCCCCATCTCCCACAGTGTGTATCTCCTGCCCAGGTAGGCATGCAACTATCCTAGCAATTCCTCCTTTTATCTTACTCTTCCTGGCAGAAGAATGGAGGTTTAATCTCTGGAGAGAACAAGAGGACCGAGAAGTCTGGCACAAGGAAGCTAGAGTAGAGATTTAGGCTCACTTCCTTTTCTGTCCCTGTTTCAGGACAGCTCCAGTCAGGCTCATATAATGCAGGCAGAAGACTACTAAATTCTTCTGTGGAAAAGGAAATGGTCTAAGAGAAATGCCAGAAGAGAGTGAATTTGGGGATTTCACTGTAAAAATCCAACTTATTATCCTATCATTTTACAAGGAAGTCCACTATGCATAAACTTACACACAAACATTTTTTTTATCACCTTTTTGGTATATCTCTTTAATATGAATACACAGCTAAGGTTCATCAGACAGCTAAGCAAAGTCACTAATATGAGAGCAAATAACAAGAAATAACACTGAGGAAAGAGGGACAGTACTTCATAACAATTTTCATTAATATTTTCAGATAAGTATAGAATTTGTAACCATGAAACAAGAAAAAGATACTGTCAAAAAAGGAACAGCCAGAAAATATTTAAAATGTAAAATAAGTGAGAAACTTGAAAAATATAGAAAAAAGTATCGAAGATAAAGTAGAGAAAACCTTCTGGAAAGATGAAAAATGGTATGAAAAAATGGTAAGAAAAATAGAGAATCAATCTGATTCAACTTTCCAATAAAAGGCATTATAGAAAAAAGGGATTATATAAAAGCGAAGGAGCGATCACAAAAATACCAAAAGAAAAACTTTCTAGAACCTAAGAAAACACTCTAGATCAGGAAAGTATAAATTGAAAGCCCATTGGTTATAAAGTACAATGAATAACAAAAATAATAACACTAAGAAAGAATCACTGTTAAATTTCAGAACATAATGGACAAAAGATTCTAATTTTTTTCCCCCAAATAGCATACAGAATACAAAAGATTAGGAAGAAGGTGGTGTCAGACCCCACAACAGCAACAATGGATGCTAGAATTTAGTGGAAGAACACCTTCAAAATTATAAGAAAAAATATTTTCAAATTAGACTTTTATACCCAGCCAAATTGTCAATCAAGTCAACAGCAAAATAAAAACACTTTCAGATATTTAAGGTCTCAAACCCATAAATACAGAACGCATTGATTCCAGCAGAATAAAGGCCTAAACCAAGAGAGAAGAAGCTATGGGATTCCGCAAATAAGGAGACTAATCCAGGAGAGTTTTAAAGAGACAGTCAGAGAAGTCTGTTACTCAGAAAACTTAGAAAACAGTGAGCCAGAATGGATTGATTGAGAGCATAGAGGTCTACGGGAAAGAACAACAACTGATCTGTTTGAGCATATGGAAAATATTATTCATGGACATGTGGAAGCATTGCTGCAACACATGGAAAAAATTAACAATGGGAACAAAGCAAGCTAGACAAATGAAGATGTAATTATCAGTGCCATGAAAATAATTTATATTAAAAAAAGGAAGGAGGATTACAGCTTTTCTTTTTCTCAGCATTGAACAGTATTTTCACAGTTATAAATAATGAAATTGTGACAACTATTTTAACCAAAATGTGGTATTGAGTTGGCAGAAGAAACAGCAGTTGGAGAGCTATGTCATAATCTGCTACCTCGGGGAGTTAAAAGATCATGTCAGAAACTGATAAATCAAAAAATGTCAGTATAAACCATAAGTTAGCAAATGAGAGAAACAGCTAAAAGCAGAGGGTGACTGCCTCTGAAGAATGACGATAAGGCAGGGGGTTGCTGTTTTTGTTATTAAATGACAACTTGATGTTTTATTTTCACTAAAGTAATAAATATTCAATATTTTAAGTGTTCATTATGAAAATAAAAACTTTGAACTGGCTTTTTAATATTTTGGGGATTTGGTCAAAAGCTGTTCATTATACATACATGTCTAAAATCAAAAGACTGATAAATCCAAATGTTGACAAAGATATAAAGCAACCAAAGCACTAATGCATGGATGGTGGGCGTATAAAAATGGTACACATTTTTGGGAAACAAGTTTGGTAGTTTTTAAAAAAATAAGCATAACACAAGAGGTCCACTTTTATGTATATACTAGAGAAAAAACCTTATATTTACAGGTTCATGAAAGATTTGTTCATAATAGCCTCAAACAGAAAATAGCCTATTATCCATCATTAGAAGAATGGACATGCAAAATGTGGTATAGTCATATACTTGAATACTACACAGTGCTATGAACTGAATTGTGCCCTCTCTCCTGATTCTTATGTTGAAACCCTAATCCACAATGTGATTTCATTTGGAGGAAAGGCCTTAAGAAGTGAGGAACTGAGGTTAAATGCAATCACAAAAGTGGTGTCCTAATTCAATGGAACTGTTATTCTCACTGGTTTTCCACACAGAGGAAAGACTATGTGAAGGCACAGAGTGAAGGAAGCCAACTGCAAGCCAAGGAAAGAAGTCTCAGAAGAAATGAAACTGGCTGAAAACTTGGTCTTGGACTTCCAGTGTCCAGACTATGAAAAAAATTTTTTGTTGTGAAAGGACTCGGACAATGGTGTTTTGTGTTTTGTTCTGGCAGTCCTAATAGACTAATGCACTCAGCAATACAAAAGGAAAAAATTACTATCGCTACATGGATAAATCTAAATAACATTGTGCTAAACAAGAGAAACCTTAAACAACAGAGCCTATCTTCTATGACTTTTATTAAGATGAAATTGTAGAAGAGGCAAAACAAATTCTGGGATAAGAACATCAGAACTGTGGTTGCCTCTGGTGCAAGGAGTTTGGAATGGTAACTGAGGAGGTGGCATGAAAAGAATCTGGCAGGTAATGATAGTGTTTTTTTATCTTGTAAGGGTTTGTGTTATAGAATTTTACAAATTTATTACAACTCATCAAATGGCATATTTGATGTGTGCATTCTTATGTATGTTAACTTCACCTCAAAAGGAAAAGCAAATATTTAAAATTAATATTAAACTCATAAAAATGATACGCATGCTGTGTGCTGAGGGAAGTATATTGATATTTCAAGTAACTTTGAAATGTGTCAAAAATTAAGATGATTTATGGATTATAAGAATGTCTGAACACAGTTCACAAAATCTTGGAGTTTAAGGACACTGAGGGTGAGGATCAGAGAGTGAAGAAAATAAAATCTTATTGGAAACTAGAGGAAAGGGAATTCTTATAATGTAGTGGTAAAAAGTTCAGTTACATTGTCTCCAGTTATGTGGAAAATGGAAAATGTGCTAATGCTATGGGTAATCTAGCCAAGGCGATTTCCAATAACATTAAAGGTGTTGTCTGATTTCTTTTGTAGCTTATAGGAAAATGAAAAAGGAGGGAATTAAATTGTGATAAAGACAAAATAAATCAAACATATGACTGCCAATCCATTTGTTAAGATTTCTGAAAGAACAAGGTAATACTTAAAGTAGTATTTGGTCACATCAGAGCTCAACTAAAGCTGTGTCTAACAGATTCTCTCAAATGTGCCTCTAAGATGATGATCAAGGGGTATCGTTCCTCAATTGTCTCAGCAGGACCTAAGGTAGAGAAGGGTTTATCTGGAAAAGATCTGTGGGTGTGACTTTTGCCTAATGGATTGAACCCCTAGAAGAATTACAGGAGACCCTCAAAATTCTTAAAGAAACACTTCTAGTTTGGCCCGAGAAAGTCAGAGATGGTTTCATCAGAATTCTAAGGAGACAAGTTGCTAAAAGGTGCTCATTTGCAAACACATTAATGCTACCTTTCATTAAAATACATTTTTTAAAAAGGGGAGGATGACTCAGAGGGCAGAACGAAGTCCAAAAAATAGATCTGAGAACCATGGAAGAACCTTAAGTACCTTATGGTCTTATCACTTAACCAAGAAACTTCAAACACTTCCAGACTGTTGTGGACCAATGACTTTTTGTTCCTCTGATTTAAATAGAAATGTCTATAGGTTATCCTATGCCTGTCCCATCACTCTGTGTTGGGTATATGCAGGAAGATAACTTGTCTCTTTTGCTTCATAGGTTGAGATAAAATATACTAAAAAAGATATTCTTAAGGAACCAAACTTGAGGAACCTCAGTTACACCCATACCTCACTCAGACAATGAAAGTCTAGGTACTGAGCTCATGGTATAATGCACAGAGAGAATACATACTGCATATGGAAAATGTAAATCACTGGGAGCCAGAGGGCAGACCACAGTAGCTAGAGTCCAGGAGAGTTATCAATGATTAGTGTCTCTTGGTGCTCATATACTCCTCTTGCTTTTTTTTTTTTTTTTTTTGAAGGATGGAAGAAAGAAGGGAAGGAAGGGAGAGGAGGAAGCAGCATTTTTATTTTAGCTAGTTGTTTACTTTGTCCCCCGCCCTGCCTTGGGTTGCGAATCCAGGTCCTTGGGCTTTATAAAGTCCATACCCCAGCCATCTCAACTACCTGAGCCACAAGGGTACACTGGCTCATTCCCTCTTCTTGATGGGTATTGGGTTACTGGCTTATTTCTAAAAGAATAGGCAGAAGTGATGAAATATGAGCTCTGAGATAATGTTATAAAATGATGGAGGGTTCTGTCTTGGGCACTTTTGCTCACTTCCTCTTCGGTCGTTTGGTCTGGGGGAGACCAGTGGAAGAAAAGGGTGGACCTGAGAGTGGGTAGGAGATCATCCTGTTTTCTCTTAAAATAGTTAAAAATAATCTTGAAGATAAAGATTGAAATAATGAAGGCACAAATAAAGGAATGAAAAGAAAATACATTAGTAGAGGAAGGTGAATAAAGAGGGAAAGTGTTAAGAACTCTTGCTGAAGATTTCTTTATGACCCAAGGACATGAACATAAATCCAGCTTAAGAAAAAGACTAGTGTGGTCTCTGAGGGGAAGAAGATGGGTCATGGAACCACTGAAAGGCTACTGACATCATGGGGGCATCAATGAAAAGTCACAAAATCCCTTATAAGGGATTATATTCTGGGAACCATAATCATAGAGTCATTAGGGTTGGCTCTGAAATGACTGATGCTGAGGAGGGAGGAGGATGATGCAATTTCTAGGAGTAGGGGAATTCATCATTTATTTTGAAAGCTATGTCTGGGGAAAAAAAAAGAATGTTGGCAAATCTTTATACTCACATGATTAAGCAGGCCAAGGATGATTATTCAGATGTGAAATGGTTGCTAGAGATGATGTGATGTAGTTGCATGGGTAAAAAGCATTTATAAAGTTGCAGATCAGCTGTTTGAAATACTAGATAGAGGGAGGCAAGGACTCAGGAACAGAAATGTTAGGTAGGAATTTGAGCTGAGGTGCAGGGGAAGGGAAAGCAAGTCCAGGGTGCAATAATACAACAGAAATTCAGCTTACAATGCAGCCCAAAATTAACCAGAAAGCTCAGAATGGAATGCTGATACTCACAGTTATGGATTACAAAGTCAGGGAGTCATAAAACAGCACCAATTCAGTTAAAGGGTAACTGACCAGAGCCAGGAAACCAGCACAATTAAGTCTGAAGTACAGTTAACTATCAACTCTAAGTGTACATGCCAATGCTCAGAGTTACGGACTGTTGGAGAGAACAAAAGCAATAAATCAGAAAGTGCTGCCAACCTGATGCCCTCCAACCAATTTAAAAGACCATTCTAAAAGGCCAGTCAGAAATGCTGTCCACCTCAGAAGACCCCTGGGGAGAAATAAGGGAGGAGAGGCATCTGATAGAATCTTTCAAAAACTCAGGTCCTTAATGCCTTGGGCTGTCTTTTCAAAATGGCCCATCCCCATGTCTATCTAGGGATATGCTTTTTTTCTCTTTCTTCCTTCTGAATAAACACTATTTTATTTCACTTCTGAGTTCTACCCCTCTTTTCTTCTGACACATCGTCCACAAGCCGCGGCAACTTTTCTCTCCAGAGATACAAGCATCCATGCCTGAGATGCATACCTGTGGTGTCAGAAATGTGAAGCCTGGCTGTGTCAGAGGCAAGCATCTGTCTTGACAGATACTTTCCACCTAGTGATGTTAAAGCTTAAGTGGACATCACAGCTGGTAGTAAAAGGCCAGGTGATCCCTGTACAAGCATGAAAACAAAAACGAAAAAAAAGTCTCAAAAACGCCAAAAGAAAAACGCAAATTTGAAAAAAAACTTTAAAAAATCAGGTCACATCTGCTGAATGAGTCAGGCACCAAGCACTGGGCTTCGTTCTGCAGCGAGCAAAGAAGCCCTGGTTCCCAAGGCCTTAAGAACCATTCGGAGACTTAAGATCTACAAGCAAGCATAACAAGAGGACTGAAGAAAGTCAGTCTGCTGATAAGGTCATCCTTAGGGTGGTGAGATGTGGTCCGGTGGGAAGAGCAGTGGGAGACAGGAATGGTGAGTCCACAGAGGAGCCAGAGGGACTACGTGGTCAGTCACAGGTGGAGGTGAGAGATCCTAGCTCTGCAGGTCAAAGAGGAGGAGCCTTTCAAGGAGGGGACTAGGGAGGGACACTGGGTCATCAGAACCAAGAGATATTGCAGGTAGCAGTGCCCAGGGGGCTGATGTCTCACCAGCTGAAACACAAAAGGTTGAGATGAGAAGAGTGTTCAGATAACTGGGACACTGGTTTGGTTATCCATCCTGCCACTGCACACATGACAGCCAAGTCAGGGCAAGTTCCGGATACTGTGGCTAAGTACTGTTGGTTTCTCAAGCCAGAAAGTTTTACTTAACTTTCCTTTCAGACTGGCTTTTGCAGATTAGGATCACCAAAAGCTGGTTAGCAAGAGAACTAGAAAGCTGTTCTCCCCAGTGCAGGTGTTGATGGCAGAATCTTGTTCTCTTGATGACCCCAAAGAGCATGGCCAAAAGAATCTAATAAAGCTGGCAGGGGTCCTAGATGACTGCAACTTGAGCCTAAAACAAGCTCAAATCTCGAGTCAGTTGGAGCCAATCACCAAATGCCCTACATCCTACGTCCTCATTCTAAAACCCTTTAAGAGCTCGCTGACTACAGGTCGGTAAGATAAATTTGAGAAGTACTGTCTCTGGTCTCCCTCAAAAACTGGTGCCGTTGTATTGGCTTCATGCAGGTTGGGCAGAGACTGGCAGGTTGTCTGGCAACAGTTCTGTGCCAGGTACTGCAGAGATGCACAGATTCACTCTGTCCTTCAGGTAGGAGCTAGTTGGAGAATCTTCAGAAGCGGCAAAGAGCACAAGGGGACTCCGTGTGGATTCTCTGGCCAGGGAACTAAGGATAGGCTTGGAGAAGGTTGATGCATTCTGTCTATTTGGCACTTGGATTCTCCAAGCAATTTAGTAGTTAAAGAAATTAGAGCAAGAGCAAAAAACAAATCATGCATGATTAACAATTAGGTTTGAGGGTACATATGGGAAAAAGCTGAAATGGATGTGAGTGGCCAGCAAAAGGATTAAAAGGCAATAAAAGGTTATCAATTTGACCACTCGTGGTAATCCAAAGGCGGTATCCGTAAATGAGAATTCCTACAACCGACTACACAGCTGGAGAGGGGTACTATACTCATGCATTGCTATAAGGGGTGATCTTTATATCTTTTTTCCCTTTTTCTTAGAGGAAGGAAGAGATAGGAAAACGATGCATTTTAAGGAAACAAGGGAAGAGGAGGAAGCACTTGTATTTGTATTTTATTTATTTTTGGTTGTTCTTCCTGCTCCCAGGTTTATCTTGGACCCTTGGGCTTTACATGGTCCTTGGGTTTTAGATGGTGACTGTCAGTGCCTGAGCCACCAGGGTAGGCAGATCTTGCATATGTTTGTGCTATTTGTTTCTTCTAAAAACTGCACCCAAGGAATAAGATTGAATTTTTGGAGAAAATATGATATAAGAATCCATGAAATCGTTACTGTAAAATATATTTATATTGTAAAAGTGGGATGAAAACTAGATCTTATTGATTTATATAATTATATAAATCAGCATGGCTTTTTCAAAGGTAGAGAAGATAAGTGTTCCCTCAAATCCCACCAATTGATGTTAGACCACAGGGGTAACAACATATTTCAGAGTGGTAAAAGAGGCAGATTTCAGAATCCAGCAGTTTTGACTGTCACCTGTTTGCTTTTCTTTGCCAGGGTAGGAAATGGAGATGTCTCCTGCTCCATCATTTCTGGGACTCCTCTTTCACCATCTGATGCGTCTAGAAAATATAAAGTTTAAAAATTATAAAGTCTCTCTCTCTCTCTCTCTCTCTCTCTCTCTCTCTCTGTCCTATTGCTAGTGAAATCTTGGTGCTACCTTCCTAGAAGGTTCCATCCCTGTCTTAGTATGGTAGTCATTTATAAAACTGCTAAAATTGAGTATTGCTCGGATATCTAACATTAAAGAATGTTAATCGTGGAACACTTATATTGATTTTAAAGATATTAAACTCCCAGTTTTCAGATAAGAAAGCTGCTGTTTTGAGGAATTTGCCCCAGGTCACACACCTGGGTACTCAGACCTATTTGAGTCCAGGGTCTTCCCCAAGAGTGAAACTGCTTACATGGAGAACCTGCCAGTCCTTGACACCTGGGTGCTGGCCTCGGGGGAAATGTTAAGAGATTGTGACAAAGGGATCATAGATCATGAGAAAATATATAGAACTTTCTAAATCTTTCAGCAATGAAAAAAATTAATTCTTACCATAAGTTTCAGGAAAAATAAAAATTTAAATAATTTTTCTGTTTATAAAGCTCTCTTGAAGAAAGACAGCAAATGACAACCTTTGTCAGAATTCTTGTTTTGGTCCAAATTAATCAGTTTTGGTAGTCCTGTGTTTTTAAATGTTTACTTACAGTGATGGTTTAATTTTATATGTCAACTGGGTTGGGTCATGAGATGTCCATATATTTGATCAAACATTATTCTGTATTTTTCCGTGAGACTGATTTAGATGAAATTAACATCTAAATGGGTAAAGTGAATAAAGCAGATTGCCTTCCTAATGTGTAAAATGTGCCTCATACAATCAGATGAAAGATTGAAGAGAATAAAAAGATTTATCCTTCCCTGAGTAAGATAATTTTTCCTGACTTTTGACCTGAATTGAAACATTCATTCTTCCTTGATCTGGAGCCTGCTAGACCAGACTGGAACTATACCAGTAGCTCTCTCTGTTCTTAAGCTTTCTGATGAGTATTGGAACTAAGTAATCAGTTCTGGTCTTTAGCTGGCTAATTTACCCTGCAGATTTTAAGACTTGCCAGTTTCCATAACGGCATGAGCAAATTTCTTATTTTATATATATATAAAAGTGTGTGTATATACAGATACATAGGTGTATTTTCTATTGTTTCTGTTTCACTGGAGAATTCTGATTAATATACATACTTTTAAACATATAGTATAAAAAAGGAACTCTATCCAATGGAGTAGTAGCAGAGAGAAGATTAACAGTGTTTTCAAAATGAATGTTTAAGCTGACATTAAAAATACAGAATTTCTGCTTCTGGGGAGATAATAGTAGTAGTTATATTTTCCCCTATTTCTTCTGCTAAGTACAATGAAAAATTCTGGACAACAGGAAGTCTCTGAAAGGTGGAGAGATGAAGACAGACATATTAGGGACTTTGGGGTTCAAGGGACAATGTGATGGTGAACTCTAAGGATTTTCTTTTAGTCTCATTATAACACACTTGAAAATAAAGTATCTAATAATCGGGAAATACCAATGGGAGTAGACAAAACAACAAAAACAACAAAAAACACCCAATAAAAGTCTGCTTTCTCTAATGAAATAATCAGGAGAGGGGATAAGCTAGTAAGGCTAAAAACCTTTAGACAACAGCTGCTTAACTCCAGTCAAGCACAACAGTAAAACTATGGCCCCACGCCAACCATGAAAAGTTGAGTGGGGCGTCTAGACTTCCACCCTGGCCAGGGCATAATGAAGCATCTCAACTCATTTTCCACCTCCTAACAGATGGTGTCAGAGATGATAGGGATTAAACCCACATGAGGATTTTTATTTCTGAAGAATGGTAACAAACCCAGGTCTCTTCCTCCCATCACCACTACCACCACTGCAGGAGACCACATAGTGAAGATGAACTTCTACGTTTTGGGAGTAATGAAGTATATATCTCCTTCCCCAATAGGACAGTGACAGAGGAGACCTAGAGAAGAGTCAGAACTTTCCACACTACACAGCATAAATGAGTCCACACACACACATTCGTGATTTTAGCAAACACTAAAAACAGCAAAAAAAGCAGAAAAACCAAAACGACAGTTTTATACACCAACATATCAATAATCATATTAAATGCAAATGGTTCAAACACATCAACTTAAAGACTAACTGACAAAATGGGCAGAAAACATGACCTTACTATATGTTGTTTACAAGAAACTTATCTTAAATGTAACAATATGCAAATTAAAAGCAAAGGTATGAAAAAATGTGACATGCACATACTGATCAAAAGAAAGCAGTAGTGGCTATATTAATGTTAAATAAGGTAGAATTCATAGCAAAGAAAATTACCAGAGAAAGAGAAGGATGTTATATAACAAAGAATGAATCTGCTAAGAAAACAGCAACCCTAAGTGTGTATGCACCAAACAACAGAGTGACAAATATGGGAAGCGAAGCAGAAATGAACGGAGAAAGAGACAAACCTATTAAGTTGTAAAATTCACCAACCTCCCTCAAAAATAGAATGACTAGATAGAAAATTAGCAAGGGTATAGGATTGAGTAATACTATTAACCAATAGGATTTGATCAATATTTGTAGAACACGCTCCTTAACAAAAGCTGAGTATGTATCTTCGAGTGTAATGGAACATAGTCAAAGGTATACCATCCATATTCTAGGACATAAAACGTTAAAAGTTAAAAAAATGAAATGAATAAACAGCATGTATAAAAACCTATATTAAACATATTTAATAAGAAGAAAATGGAAAATAAAAATATTTTTAAATGATCAGACCAGGATATATACAATTCTAATTTATAAAACAATATTTATATTCTGTATTGTCATAAACAGATCTACAAAGAAAACATACACTTTATAAAATATGTTTTGTCTAATATATGTTAATATGTACATGTCATATTTACTATTACATAATAGAGATATTTAATAATCAATTAAATGACTAAATGTAAAACAACTAGCAATGAAAAAATTACTTAATAAATTTTATAAAACATGTACAAGACTTGCATTCAGAGAACTACAAAACACTGATAAAACAAATCAAAGAAGAGGAGAGACATACCATGTTCATGGATTGGAAAGTCACTTAGTATAGTAAAGATGCTAGTTCTCTCAAATAAATATACAGTTTTAAAACAATTTCTATCAATATGCCAGCAAGACTTTCTCTAGAAATACACAGATTATTTTAGAACTATATAGCATGATGTAGGAACTAGAATAGTTAAAACAATTTTGAAAAATATTCAAGTGAGATAAATTAGTTTATACAATTTTAATATTCAAGATACAGCTAAAGTAATGAATAATCTATTATATTAGCATAGGGAAAGACATATAGATGAACAGAATAGAATAAAGACCTAAAAAGACCCCTATACAAATCTACCCAGGTAATTTTTGATAAAAGTACAAAAGTAATTCTATGGAGGAAAGATAACCTTTTCAACAAATGGGAAAAATAATTCAAAGGGAAAAAAGTGAACTTCTACCTAAGTTTCACATTTTATATATTAGTTAACTCAAAGCAGATCACCAATTTAAATGTTAAAATTTCAGGAATAAAAAGGAGAAAAAATTTCAGGATCTAGATTTAAATAATTCTTAATTTTGGTACAAAAGTATAATCAAAGGAAAATTTGATAAATTAGACTATCAAAATAGAAAACTTTCACTCAGTAAAGATCCTATTAAGTGGCAGGAAAAACAAGCTATAGAATGAGAGAAGTATCTGTAAACCATATATCTGATAAAGGATAGACTAGTATATAGATAATATAAAGAATTCTCAAAATTGAAATGAGTAAAAATACAGCTGAATTAGGACATGGCAAAAGATACAAACATTTCACTGAAAACAATATGCAGATGGCAAATAAATATATGAAAGTATGTTCCATGTCATCAAGAATTAGGGAAATACAAATTAAAACTACAATGAGATAGTGCTCAAAACCTCTCTATGGTAGTTGGTGCCCTGGCTGCTGAGACTGTGTGGACAAGGTAAAGTTCAGTGACCCAGGTGAAAACCAAAATAAACAACTAAATAAAGGTGCTTCCTTCCTCCCCTCTCTCTTCCTTTCTCCCTCTCTTAAAAAACGAAACAAAACACAACAAACACAAAAACCTATCAATGGTTAATAATAAAAAATAGCACCAATGCCAATGCCGATGAGGCAGAATGATTATTTCTGAGTTAAAATTACTTAAGAAACAGCCAGGGCAACCTTACCTTCCTTTGTCTCCTTGAAATAGGAAATAAAAATCCCATGTGAAATGTACCCTACCTGTATCAGGAGGTAGAGAGATACCCCACCTACAGAGAGAGGCAATTTAGGGCTGGGAATGCTGTATAAACAAACCTTGTCATTTGTTCATTAATTTGTTACCCCAAGTCAAACTGTTTTTGTCTTGTCAATTCTTCACAAATTTATCATTTCTTTGTCTAAAAGGTATAAAAGCTGCCTGTTCTGGTCACTTCTTTGGGTCTTATAGCTTTAGGGCCTCGGACAGATGACATTTGTCATTTCTTTGTCTAAAAGGTATAAAAGCTGCCTGTTCTGGTCACTTCTTTGGGTCTTATAGCTTTAGGGCCTCGGACAGATGAAATTTATCATTTCTTTGTCTAAAAGGTATAAAAGCTGCCTGTTCTGGTCACTTCTTTGGGTCTTATAGCTTTAGGGCCTCGGACAGATGAAATTATTATTTTCTTCCGTTAATGTTTTATGCCATTATAATTATAACTATCCCTTATATTAGTTTTAAAATTCACTTAAGATTAAAAAAAAATGAAAAAATGATTGATCAAGACTATATATATTTAAAAAGCAAATAATCCTCCTTTAACAACATTTCTGAATTTCATTTTCCTTCCTTGCCCAGAATCTCATGACTGAAGAGCAGAGTCTATATTTAAGCACTCTTGTTGAAAATAGCATATTTTTAAAGGTATTTGACGTTTATTCAACAAAAACTCCCGGGAAACGTTTAAAATACCTTGTTAATAAAATGCTCTAGAAGTGAGTTACTTCTTGTTCCAAAATATTATTTCATTTGAAACCTTCTAACATATAAAATGAGATCATCTCCTGTCACCATAGGTTGAATATATTAGTTGTTTCTTTAGTCTGTGATGTTTTTGGTTCCAAAAGAGAAAACAGCTTTTCTGAAGTAAGGATGACAGTTCTGAGTTCCATTAAGAGAGAATTGAAAAGAGCTTAGCACTCAGCTCCCTCTAGAATTTTGGGCATTTGAGGAGAGTTAAGCCAGGCCAGTGCCCCTCAGACCCAGTGACTGGTTCAGTCCACGCAGTGGAGTCACCAAGTTAGTGTCATCTCTTCTCTAACTCCCGGAGAGTCTATTTAATAAAAAAGAAAAGATAAAATGAAACTACTAGATGGGATGGCTGAATTCTTCCAAAATAGGAGACAAGTACTATACACTGTCCTTTTGTTAAATCATGGCACAATGAGCACATGAAAATATTCATATTCTCCTCCCCTCAATCCGAGACTTCATCCTCGTTCTGAGAAGTATCAGAGTCCATTTTCTCAGCAACTTCCTTAAGCTTCCAGTACTGGTTTCTCATATGAACCTATGATAGGCGATGGGAGGGACCCAGGCAATGGATCACACAGTTTTTTTTTTCCTTAAAATTTGCTAAAGATTTTTAGCCACAATATGTTAAGACCACTGTCTAGTTCCGCTCAGAATTCTCCAATCACAAATCCCCTTACTGAAAGGCACGAATGTGTGAGCAAGTGCTGGGGAAGGAAGTCTGTTGGACATACATTTAGTTGACTTTGATGCGATCCTACATGGTCCAGTCTATAGTTAAATTGTTGCTAGCTGTCCTAGCACAGAATACTTCCAAGAACACCCCTGCTCTGTGCCAACCAGACACCCAGACACAAAATGGGCAAGGCCAGAGGCGTGGGTTGTGATAAGAATGGGCCTGTGGCAGCTCTTCTAGATCTATGTGGGAAGTGGAAGAGAAATCAGGTTTGTGATATATAAGACCAGACACCAGTCAGTGGAAAGTTCTTCCAGTCATCAAAAATGTTAAACTCTTAGTAGACAATTAGGTTCCCTTTCTGCCTATTTAATATGGAAGGTCTTGCCTGTAGGAATTAGTCAATGGTACATTTTACATAGTTTGAAAGAAACTATATATACATATGTTTTGTTTTGTTTCATCTTTGATAGGGATGAGTAACATAAAAACTTTTAGAATGCATGTGTTTGTAGCAGTACTGTTGGGATTTCTTATTTGAAATCATTTCTTTTATACTTTTGGATCAGTAATTTTGTATTACTTTTAAAAGACATAGTCCCCCAAATTGTATTGTATAAGCTTTAGGTCATACAAAACTCTGCCCTGGCAAGCAATCTGTGAACTCTCTTAGTTCACAAAGTTTCTCAAACAAAACAAAACAAACACATAAGATTCGTTTCAAAAATTTGGTGCTAAGTCAAAGAAGCCGGATCCAAGAGGTTATATAATGTGTGATTCTACTATTGAGCACTCTGGAAAAGGCCCATCATAGGGACAAAAAACAGATCAGTAGTTACCAGGGACTGAAGGAAGGAGACGTCAACGGGCTTGATAGAGATGTTCCATATCTGAACTGTGGTGGTTATTCAATGGTATTCATTAGTCACGATTCATAGAATCACACATTAAGAGGATTAATTTTGCTGTATGTAAATCATTACTTAGCAAACCTGACTTTAAAAAAATAATGACAGATAACAAACGTGACTTTAAAAAATTACTCCTGGTGGAGTATGCAGTTGGGTCAATCTCCTCTGAAGGAGCGCAAGCCACATATCCCTGGGTTCTAGTTCCGGGCTGAGCAAGAACAACCGGCGTGAACACCCGAAACGCAAACTAAATAAAGGGCTTCTTCCTCTTCTCTCTCGCTTTCAATCCTGCTTAGATGTTTCCTTAAAAAACAGCAAAAAAGTAATGATACAAGTTGATGTTCATGAAATCATTTGTGAACTCTTGCCCAATGTGACACAAGGCATAACTGGCAGAGCCGGGATGTGAAGTGTGAATATTTTAATCCCAGAGGACACCCTCTTAACCCTCACGCTACCGCTGCATGAAAAGATGCTGCTTACAGCTTGATGGTTCTTTTCATTCCTTGTTTGTTAAGAGGTTTGTTTATTTTAAAACTATGAATAGGTGCTGAATTTAAGAAAATGGGTTCTGATTTTGCATTTATTAAGATATAATACAGATTTGTCCCATAATCAGCTAATGTGGTAAATTATAAAGGTTATTTAAAGTTAAGCCATTCTTGGGATTCCAGTTGGTCAGGAGGTGTTTCTTTTTCAATAATAGTGGGTTTTTTGGGGGGGAGGGTGAACATTTTAACTCAAAAAAATTTTTGTACATTTTTTGAACCATGTTAAAAAGTCAGATTGACTAAGTTTTCCTTTTTAGTGCTGTCATTGTTTGGATTAGGTACTGAGGTTATACTGGCTTCATTAAAGAGTTGGGAAAAGTCACCTTGTTTTCTATGCTCTGAAATGGTTGTATATAATTGAGATTATCTGATATTTGGTAAAATCTGTTAGAAGACCAATGTAGGGTTCTTTTTATGAGTATGTTTTAACAAATGATTTAATTTCTAATGGTTATATGATTATTCTTTTTTTTAACTCGTTTTTTTTAAAAATTTTTTTTTTTACAGGAAAGGTGCAGGAATGAAGGCAGGCAGGCAGGCAGTCAGGAAGAGAGAGGAGGAAGTATTTTTATTTACATTGGTTCACACGGGTTGATTCCCCCTAGACCCAGGACTCAAACCCAGGGGCATGTGGCTTGTGCTTGGCTGGAGGCAACTGACCCAACAGCTGCTCCACCAGGGCACACCTTAACTCAGTTTTGTAAATCATATTTTTTAGGTAGTTGGCTAATTTAACTTTTCAAAATTTTTTTGGAGATAGTTGATAATTATATGTAGCTATGTCTCCTGTTTCTTTTCCCCAATTTTAAATTTGCATCTTCTTTTTCATTACTCAACATTGGCGAGATCTTTCTTTTAAAAAAAAAATGTAGCTTCTAAATTCATAAATAGTTTCTATTATAGTTCTGATGTCTATTACACATACTAATATTCTTTACTTTCTTTAGATGTGCACTTTTGGTTTTCTTATTTTTGTAGTTGTATATTTAGCTCACTAAGTTTTACTTGTTTTGTATTAAGGCTATACATTATACCTCTAAATATAATTTAAGCAAAATACCATATATTTCAGTATTATAATATTTCCCATTATTGCCTAATTCTAAATACTTTTAACGTTTCCATTATAATTTTCATTGACCAAAGAGTAATTTAGAAATGTACATCTAAATTTCCAAACATATTTTTAAAGTTACCTTTTGTTTGCATGTGGCTAAAAAAAAAAATAGCCTGCATACCATTTATTTCATATTTTTTGAAACTTGCTTTATTTTCTTGCCCAGGGTCACAATTTTTGGAGCTAAAGTACCATCCAGTAAATCGGTGTAGTTTGTAGAGCAGTGAGGTCTGTGTTGGGAACATTCTACTCTGCTGTTATGCAAAAACCAGCTTTTAAGCCAGTATTAAATGAACGAGCATTGCTGTAGTCTAACATTTAATTTTATGAGAAGCACATGCTGACTGGATTTAGTCCATGGATCATTAATTGTAAGCCCCCCTTGCCTAGCCATAATCAATTTTTAAAGGTGTTTCAAAGTGTTTTTGAATAGAATGTATAGATTCTAGTTATTAGGTACAGAGTTTTATATATGATCATAGATAAAAGTTATGTTTTTCAAATCTATTATTTATGAATTTTTATCTTTTCTCTATTGACATTAACATCTCCCATTTTTATCTTAAACTTTTTCATATTCCCTACTAATTCTATTTTTTAAACATATTTTGTAGGTATATTAGGCACATGCAAATTTAGAATTGTTATAGCTTCCTATTGAGTTTCTCCTTTTATCATTATGCTGTGACCACATTAAAAAATCCATCTTTTTAAATGTATTTCACTTATTTGGGTGACGGGGCTCTTCTGTATTTCTAGAGGTGGTCAGCTGATCTCTGGGAAATCTAACTAGACAGACTGAAAACTCGTGCTAGAGACACAGCTGTATTTCAACAGTCTAAAGTGTTTTGCTAAAATTACTCATCCCTAGGAACTATAATGTTTTATTTGGCCAAGAGAAGCAGGGCTGAGAACTACTCTTCGAGAACCACGTTCCCAGCCCATTAAGGGAGTCCCAACAGCAACACCATGAAAGAACACGATTCCCATATCCAAAGACCAGGACCTTGGGAGACTGAACTCAGTGAAGGCCATGAGGACAAGCCAGCAAAACAGAACCAAGGCAATGCAGGGGAGGGGAGAAAAGGAACAGAGTGTGGGAAGTACAGGCAGAGAAAGAAGGGTCTCACTTCTGGACCCATCTATGCTAACAGTAGACTGAAAGTAGATGCACGACTACCTTAGGACCATAATCAAGCAGGGAGTTTTAACTTGCAGAGAAAAATGTCAGGAAAGGAAAACAGGCTCTAGAGTGATCCCTGCAGGAGAAGCACTCAAGGCCAAGTTGGTCATGCCCGATCCTGACACCTGGTTGCTTTGAGGGGCAGGCTCGACCTTCAGTCCCAGGTAGGGTGTGGGGACAGTGGTCCACTCAAAAGCCTTCCACACGCTGTGGAGGCTTAACAGGTTTTATTTATTTTTTATTTTGTAACTTACTTTACACATTAAAATAACTTCCTATGTATAGGTTCCCCATTTCTCAGAAACATGTCAACACACCCTGCCCTCTACCAAATCACCAAGTGTTCTTCATCACTGTCCAGTGGGCTCCGCCACCACTTGCCCCCACCCCGACACCTGTCCCATTCTCTATTGGTAACGTCAGTTCCATTGCCCGTGGTCAAGGGTTTGGGTTTTGCTTCATCTGTTCCTTTGTTTTGTCTATTCAGTTTCACCTATGAGTGAGGTCATCTGGCATCTATCTTTCTTCTTTTGACTTATTTCACTTAGCATAATCCCTCGAGATTCATCCCTGTTGATTCAAATGACAGAATTTCATCTCTTCTAAGTACTTAACAGGTTTCGATTAGCCTGGTGTATGCCTCCTGATTTTGTTCTGTTTTACTTAGTTACCATCTTTTCCACTTTGCCTTTTCACTTTATATACAACAAGGCATGGGCTACCTTTTACATTTCTCAGACTCCTTAAGATCTCTTCAACTTTGCTCCAAAAATTTGGCAAAGCAAATGATTCTGAGTTGAAAGCCCTGGGCGTTGGTTCTTTCTATCAGAAATTTTCTTATTTTGAACTGAAATGGGGTCTGACAGTGACATTCTGGTCTTAATATTTATTTGATGACCATACTTGATACATTTGGAAGGTTGCTATATAAATTCTCTCTTCCTGGACTAGAAATAATAACACCTCCATGGTTTGTGCAAAACACAGTTCTAACTGTTCTGGATACACTAACTCATTTAATTTCCATACCAGTTTTACAAAACAGAGACTTACCATCATCTCTGTTTTACAGAGTTGGAAACCGAGGCACTTGCCCAAGGTTAAAAAAGAGAGAGAGCGAGGATTCAGATGTAGGCAATTTTCATTCAGAATCTGCTCTTAACCACTTTGTGACGCTTCCTCTCTACCTTGGGAAGCCAACTAAGCAGCTCTCTGGTGCTGCTGGTTTCTGAGAAAGGTCCTGGGACCCATGGGCTTTGGAGGTAGAACCTGGTTTAACATCTAATAATGTTAACATAAGTTCTTATATTTGAATAACACTCAGCTAACGAGGACAGAAGCTGCTGCATGTGGTAAGCAGTTCTCTTCCTCCAAAAGTAAGCAAATCATCACACACTCACACCCAATGAGTCCAGATACCTGTCAGTAATTCCTGCAACCCCCAATGCCATTCTATATCTTAGCTGGGGAGAAAATCGATCTGGTTTGGTGAGGCTAGTTCTGTCGTATACCTGTCATTCTCATATCCCATCTGGTGGTGTATCCGGTTTATTACAGGGATTTTTTAATACGTTAATGTGCATCACTATTCTCCATCATGGAAATGGAAATGAGGTCATCCTCAGGCTCATTTGACCCTGGAACCCTGCTCTTTGCAGTATAATTGTTAACAGCTCCCAGAACAGTGCTCTGCATACACATTTTGGAAAGTGTCAGCGTAAAAGATCACGTGAAGGCTTAGATTCTAGTTCCAACTTTTGTGATCTTGGGCACATCATCTACTTTATGTCACAGTTTTCTCACTTGCAGAGTGATGAAGTCATACTGCTGTGATTTATAATTCTCTTCTGGTTCAGGCCAATTTCTATTAAGAATGTGTATACCCTGGAAATGTCAAAATTTCCAGAGTGATGTGGAATGTTGAAATGCAGAGGGATAGGGTAACCTTTTAAAAAATATAGGTGAATGTGGTCTGTTATATGGATTTGTGAATTACCTCAAGTTCCCTGCACAGAAATTTCATTAGGAAAAAGTCCAGGAGGCTGCAGTTAGACTTGCTACCCTTTAGTCCCAGGAAGAGATGTGCTACAATGGAAAAGCAGACTGTTTTTGTAAAACCCGCCCTAGAGTCTTCACTGAGACTTTTACTACCCATTAAATTACCGATTGTGTGCCCTTAATGCACACCTTGTGTGTCATTAAAAGTGGTTGTAATGTTCATAGGTCCTGCTTCAGATGCTTAACTTTCCTACCCAATTTCTCAACAGAAAAAGCCAGGTCTTAACTGCCTTTTTTTGTGTAGCTTAGGGCAGGTACTTTATTGCTTCATCCTTAAAGTTTCCTATTAGAAGACTAGGCTTATGGATATTAACCTATCAGCTAATTACCAATAATAGCATGGAAATAGAGAGAAATTTGTGTTTGGAGTGACTTTAAGAACTACTATTCAAAGTGTGGGATAAACTTAGATTTGACAGTGTAATGGTTAATAAATAAAAGACTAAAACAAGTCTTGATGTATTAATACTATATTACCAATTAGACAGGGTTATTTATCATTAATTTTTTTTACCCCTTTCCCTCATATAAAGGTAACACATATTATTTGTGGAAATTTCAGAAAAATAAAAAGAATAAACAAAAATGGGGTCCCACTATAAAAAGATGACCTCACTAGAAAAAGAGATCTGCTATTATAATTTTGATATTTATTTCTAGCTTTTGTTGACCTCCAGATTTTATACTAGAAGGACAGACAGTTAAGACCTTAGGTTTGTGGGTCTACAGTCTCTGTCACACCGCACAGTGAATCATAAAAGTATCCATTGAAACATGAAAAACCTTAAATATAGTACCAAATAGACATCCCAAGGGCGATAGTCTGCCAGCTCCTCTAAGTGGCTGCAGCAGCTCAGGTATCCTGCGACAATAATACTCATCACATTGAATCTGCCCTTCCTACTGGACCATGGACAACCTGAGATCAGCTAGGTACCCTTTCATCCTTGTATGTTCTGCATGTGGCATAGAATCTGGCAGATATACTCAATCAACATCTGTGGAAACACTGAATGAAATGACTACTTAACAGTTTAAAAAAAAAAACAACAACTTTGTTCTGCTGTAAGGAAGAAGGCATTTCTTCTTTCAGTAGCTACCAAAACAAACTATAGAGGAGACCTCATGGCCTGTGTAACATACTGAAACATCTAGTAGAATTAATTTTCCTTTCCCAAATGTGAAAGGAAAATTCAGGTCCAGGAAATTCACAATTTCAAGACCCAAGTAATATTGCAGATATCAAAGCAGAGCTGTCCAGTGTTCTCTGTAAATCAGGACATACTTTATAGGAATTGAGAAACAGCTGTTTCCCCATTTCTGTTTTAAAAGAGGAATAGGCTATAGGGCTCAGGAGTATAGGCTAAGCACATGGAGAACATTTATTTGCTTAAAGAAATGTGACACGGAGTTGGCTAAGGGCTCAGTTTGTAAGAGATAATGTTCTGGTGGGTGAAATTTAGAGGACAAAAAGGATATATACAGAGTCATTTCAGCATTGTGATTAATGGAAAAGGAAACACCAATAAACACTGAATGGAAAAAAAGAAAAGAAAAGTAGAAGCTGAAAAGAATTGAATATGCTCTAGGGAAGGCGCTAGCTAAAAGAACCCAGTATCACTTGCAATAATAATGACTTTAGTAAAACAAACTTTAGATAGAGATGACACTGGGGTGGGGGGGAATACAGAAACGGAAACTTCAGTCAAAAGTAACAGTGTGAATATTGAATTTCTCTAAATATAGTGCAGAGGATCCTTACAGAGCTCCGAGTACCTGGAAAATATATTAAAGACTCTGGGAGAGAATGTTATACTTTTGGACCATATGTACAAGTAGGTAATAGACCAAGAAGCATGTTTAACTTTTTCCTTTTAATTTCCATGTTCAGACTTAACCAGCAGCAGTATTTTTAGCATAATTAAACATTTGCTGAACTTTTTAAATGGGAGATTACTCATTTTTCTGACTCAACGTATTCTCTCAAGTGGCAATTACCAGACAGCAGTCTTTAGAATTTCTTAAAATCATAAAATCATGTTAAAACTGTGAAAAAGTACCTAAGTTTTTCTTAAAAAGAATAAAGTTAACATTGGTTTCCCTTAGTTTTTTACTTCCCTTTCCCCCCTAAGAATTATGAATAGATTTATTATGTGGCCACATGGACATTAAATCATTCATCCTTCAAATGCTTAATGAGCGTCTGCTATGTTCCAGGTACTATACTAAACCCAGACCAGGCAAAATGAAAAAAGATATGGTCCTTACTCTCAGAAGCTGACAACATAGTGAGAATGGCAGACATGTATAAGCAATTAAAATGCAATGTGATGCTGCAGTGCTGAAAAGCACATATGAAGTGCTAGGGACTTGGGAGTGGGGTGAGGGGGAGGCTATGAAGGGATAAACCCCAGAGAGTTTTCTAAAGTAGTAGAACTGTCCGCCTACTGGTTGTAGTGGGGTGGTTACACAAATCTATAAGTGCATTAAGATTCAGACCCGCCTGTCAAAAGAAAAAGCGAATTTTACTGTATGCTAATAAAAAAAACATTGTGAAAGATGCTCATCAGCCTGAGAACAGATGAATAAACTATGGTATATTCATACAGTGGAAGACTACTAAGCACTACAAGGAATGGGTTATTGATAAATGTAACAACATGGATGAGTTGAAAGCATTATTGAGAAAAAGAACCAGAATACAATGAAATACATCTGTATGAGTCCATTTGTAGAAATTTCTAGACAACATTAACATAGGATGACAGAAATCAGATCAGTGGGAGAGAGAGGGAGGGGGGAGGGAGGGGGAGAGAGAGGACACACGGGATAAGGACTAACCAGGAAGGGACCCCAGGGAACCTTTGGATTTGATTGAAATGTTATAGGTCCTAGTCAAAATGGACTGAATAGTACACGTGAGATCTGAGTACCTCAATAAATGTAAATTATACCACAATTAAAACATACATTTAGCTGTCTTGACTGGTCTTGCACCACATAGAATTCTGAATGGTGCTTAAAGTTATAAAAAATATGGTATCATTTTCTTTTAAGATAAATTGGCATTTCTTTTGGCTTCTTCTAAATATAATATCCAATAATGAAAGTATGACAAAGATAATTACAATGCAATGTGGGGACAGAGGAGAGGAGGACAGCCGGGGTGAGGAACTGTTGGCACAAAGCAGGGAATACATTCAGAAAGCAGTGCATCTCATCTGGATGATGAAGAAAGAGTAAGCGCTTCATTCACCGACCAGGATAGAAAGAGAATTGGAGCACAACACCTGCAAAGTCAGAGGTACGGGAGGACTGGGTGAGGTCCTCCTGGGTGACATGTACACCAAAGTGCTATGGGAAATGAAACTTTAAAGAGGCCTGGAGGCTTCTGTGTAAACAGCACCCCCTTGCATCCAATACCCCCAGTGCCTCAGTACTGAGCACTTTATTTGGACAGTTTAACTTAATCTTCATTATTATCTGCATTTTTTTTGGCAAAGTGCAGAGCCTTGCTCAGGTCTGTGAGCTGTTATGCAAGGGGCAAACCCGGCCACGTAGGTCGCTTGGTCTCTCCTTCTCCTCTTAAACACTGTGCTGCTTCCTCTCTGCCATGCTGTGGAGTCTGGTACTGATCATGGTGCTGATGGGACCTACAGGAAGCTGCATGTGACCAGAATCTAAGGAGATAAATGATCTCTGATAAAAATGGAATGCATCAACTGAGTGTCATTCTCAGTCTTTTTTTTTTTTTTCTGCCTCAATTTACTTGAGAGCAAAACTGTTTCTAACACAATCATTGGTAACAGTGATTAAGCAGTGATCACCAAGGGCTATCTCCATGTACCCAGTCCACAGAAGCTCCCCAGATCCACCTCCCTTAAAAAGGTTCTGATTTGGGGACTAGGTCAGCAATGAGATGATGGTTCAATAAACTTCTATGCAAAAGATGGTGTAGTGTTGGGGTTCCCAAAGCTAAACAGGTACATGTATGGAATGGAAGGGCCATACTGGTGGATTTTGTACACATGTCCAAACCATTCCAGAGGATGCTGAGACAGATAAATAGTTCTGCCAAGCAGCTATTTTCCATGTTGTGGAGATGATGAGGATTTTCTGGATCCAAGACCAGTTTAAGTTTGAAATTCTGTCAGGCTTAGAGGTTTCAGAAACATTCTTCAAGTAAGATCACTGCCTCCATGGCACTCTAAGACTGTGGTTCATTGCTGGCAGGACCCTCCTTTCAGCATAGACATTTTCCAGGAAAACTCCGTCTAACTGGACAGAGATGAATATTAGGTCAAGGGTTTGGTAATGACCTTGGCGAATTGCCTTATTCATGAATTTAACATAATCACAACAAAGTGCATGAGGTCTGTGATTTATGAAGTATGTTCACATTCACTGTCTAAACAAATTTTTGAGCCCCTAATGATAATGGAGGCCAACACTTTACAGATGAGGAAACTGAGGCAAGGGAGGCTAAGTTGCGGAAATGCACATATTGTTGGCCTTCTTTTTTCCTTGGATCCCTCCCTCCCTCTTTGCCCTACTTTGTTCTTTCAGTCTAAAACAGTATCTATTAGTCATCTATGGACCATCTTATCCTAGAAATAATACACGGCAGTTTATCAGGTTACAAAAATAAGAAGATAGCACATATTAAAAGTGGAAGAAGTAAGCTTACAGAACTGGCTGTATTGTGTGGATCTCTTCCCTTTTGTGGACACTGATGAAGGACCAGTGGTCAAAATGAAGTTCAGTTTCTTTGTGACTTCTGACTGAAGCAAGAACCACAAAGCACATTTCAATGAACATTCCTATGTTTTCGAAAACGTGGTGTCTCCCCGCCTCTCCAAAGAGCTGAGACTAAAACACAATGTTTCTTCCATGCTCATTCAAGAGGATGATGAAGTTTGGGTTGTCGGAGGACACTACAAAAGTCAGCAAGTTGGCAAAGTGGTCCAGGTTTACAGGAAGAAATATCATCTACACTGAATGGGTGCAACAGGAGAAGGCAAGTGGCCCACTGTCTCACGGCTATCACTACACATACTGGATGAAGACCACAAAGAGATCCTTGAACACAAAGTCAAATCTCACCAAGGAGGACAGGAAAAGGCAAAATGTAAAGAAGGAATTTTATATCCAACTTTCATAAAAACTGCTACAATGATGAAAGAAAAAAAGGAGACGTGGGTATGAAAGAAAAACAAGATAAGATTGGAAATCAATCCAAGAGTTACAATTAAGGTGTTAGATGACCTATGTATTTGCTATTGATGAGGCATATATTTGATTCTAAGTTTCTAGGAAACTCTCTAGGATGTGTCATGGTCCTCTCTTTCCAGCAAAATGAGGCACCTGAGATCACAAAGTTGTTTTTCAAAGTGCAAAAGACAACAGAAGAAACTGAAATTTCTTCTGCTTGGGGAAACCCTCATGGGAAAGGGTAACAGTCACCCCTGTACAGGAAAGAGAAAGAAGCCAAGTCATGAATTGTGTGGCTAGACTGGTGTAGGCATGTATCTTCGGACTTCTGAAGATTTACTTTGACTCCAATAAAGCCATTCAGAGCAGTGATAAGAAGTAAGGTCAACCGCCAGGTAGAGATGTGGGAATGCTCAGAGTACTGTGAACAGGACGATTCTAAAATACAGGGATAAATTAAGATAATAGCCCTTAGCGGGCAGTGTCAAGCAGTGCCTGAGGGAGTGTGTAGGAGAAGTTGGTGGGGTCAAGAAATAGAGTAGAAACAGGAGGATCTGAAAACCAACTATGTGCAACTCAGACCTACTGATGTTTGAAGATTGAAGATTTTTTCTTTTTTTTTTTTTTTTTTTTTTTTTTAAGGAAAGGTGCAGATAGGAAAGCAGACAAGCAGGCGGGCAGGAGAGAAGAAGAAGAAGCATTTTATTTTACTTTTACTTAGTTGTACATCTTGGTGGTTCTCCCCAGCCTGGGAAGTGAATCTAAGTCCTTGGGATGTATCTGGCCTGCACTTTGGCCGGAGGCAGTTGACCAAACCACGACTCCACCCAGGTGTGCCTACATAATTTTTTTTTTTTTCAATTTTACCATGATGTGAAATCGATGCGCATTCATTAGAATGCACACTTCAAATTTGGACTTTTGATGTCTTTCCAGGCTCGGGACATCCATCAGCAGCAAGTCACAGCTCCTATCAGCCACGTTGTGAGGTGAACAACGGATGTTCTACAGACTTTCTCACTTTCAGTGTAGTTTCCAGTACATTCCATGAGATATTCAAGAATATGTGCTGAAATAGGCTTTGTGTTGGCTGGTTCTGTAGGCTAACGTGCTGTCTGAGCACGTGTAAGGGAGGCGAGGCTAAACTGTGCTGTATTTGGTAGACTAGGAACATTAGTTTCATTTTCAATTTATGCAGCCTATAGAGATGCTTACCTCATCCATAAGCTGAGGAAGATCTGTCATCAGTTAACCACTGCCATCAAGACTAACAAAAACAACGGCTTTGCTGTTGAGTGACTGCTCTGTGCCAGGCACCACACCAAAGCTTTACGTTCGTTACCTGACTGAGGAGCGCTGTCCCCTCTCTTCCCACATGGTTGCCTGGTGCCCCTTTGCCAGGTGGAGACCTATTTTCCCTTCTGAGGCGTCCTTGATGTTCATAAGCTACAGGCACTGAATAACAATGCTGGGGGTGAGGACAGTGAGAGACCTACTCTATGGTCCGCTGCTGTAACCTGGGGGCTAGTGGGAAGGCCTGAGCTCTCCAACCTCTTGATTTTCCCCCATATTTTCATTTCTGCCCCCAAAGTGACACATGATGAAAGACAAGAAGGGAAAGACTGATGCCTATAGCTGACGTGTGCAATTTAATGGCCAGAAACCAGACTTGTCACATGGAATCTAACCATCATAGTGTTGAAGACAGTTGAAAAAACAGTTGCTCTTCCAACTTCCAATTTTCAAGTTATTGTTGGGGCTGAAGTTTCTCTCACCTCAAGAGTTTTTTATTTTGGAAACTCTCCAAAGCACACTTTTAGCCATATTCGAGTAATTGAAACATGAAAAAAACAGCAATGTTTTCAGCCACATTAAACTCTAACCAGATGCTCTTAAAAAGTTTTTGCATGTACACAGCACCTTTCATTCTAGCAGAGTCATTTTATTCACCCCTGAATGCTATCCTGAAACTATATACTGAGACACCAACTCTTTAAGAGCCGTGGTAACTCACGGATCTAAACCATCTCCAGAGAGGAAGTAAAAGGGACCCCATTACCTTTTCTAAGTTTCCCTCTCTGCTCACACCACTAGGAGACCATGTCAAACCAATTTAACAAACACTTACAGAATACTGTTTGTGTACCAGGAACGGAGCTGAAAACCAGAGGGGAAGTTGGCATGCATTTAGCTAATGCGAAGTAAAACTGACCTGGAGGATTCCCCCAAAGCATGGAAAGGCCAGGACCCTGACTGAGTGACTCACCTGAGTGTTTGGTCCACCTGAAAGACAGCGCTTCGGCCATGTTTTCTTGTATTAACCCCAGGCAAATCAATGGTTTGCGTATTTAGAGGAAAGCACTGAAGAAAAAGGAATGACAGATTGCCTAGAGTCTATGAATTCTTAGGTCACCACCCTCAGTACAGCCCCAGGTGGGACTGGCAGGACCTTTCTCAGGCAGTGTTTGGTCCCCAGGTACCACTTTGACCCCCTCCATTCTCCACACAAGAGCCAGAAAGATCTTTTAACAATTTAAATAGGATTCGGTAATCTTCCACATTAAAACTCCACAGCAGTTTGCTTTTATACTTAGAATAACACCCACAGTCTCTACCACAAACCACAGGGTCCCCCATGACTGGGGCTCCACTTAGAATCCTGCAGTCTCCCTGGTTCTCCTCCTCAGTCCACTGTACTCCAGCCACACTCACCTCCTGGGGTTCCTAGGACACACCACCTCTTTATTTGTCACAGAGTCTTTTTTTCTGGTTTTTGTTTTAAAGGAAAGGTACAGGAAGGAATGAAGGTGAGCAGGCAGGCAGGGAGGAAGAGACACTTCATTTATTTTACTTAGTAGTTCATCCTGGTGGTTTCCCCTGGCCCCAGGTTACGAACCAGGGTCCTTGGGATGTATGTGGACTACGCCAGGTAGAGGACACGGACTTAACCGCTAAGCTACAAGATTGCACTTGCCTCAGAGTCTTTATGCTTGTTTTTATCCCCTGGACTATCTCTTCCGGTTTAGCTCCTTCACGTTACTAAGATCTCAGCTTAAATTCCACCTCCTCAGAGGTCTCTCTGACATCTAAAATAGGCCTTCTCCTCCCAGTTCTCTGATAAGCTTCTTTCTTTCTATCATAACAACATAAGCTATAATTTATCGATTTATGTGTTTTTATTTGATCTGTCGAATGGATAAATGAAGGGACCATAATTGCAAATAGTAAATTAAAAGAAAAGGAATTTTTTAAAAATGTTTTTACTGTCATAAATACTCTCATGTTACGCCACGTCTTGGATTTCTGCTAGAGGCTATTCATGTATTCATTTTCACCAGGACCACCCTGACTGAACTTGAGAGGCTGAGAGAATGGAGATCTAACTTATGGCTGCAATTAACAAGTTTCAAAGTTATTGCTTTAAAATACCAGGTTTGGCAGACAATGTATTTCACATCAAGAGGGATTAGGCTTTTCTCATTGAGAGATATTTGTGGTTGAAAGCAGAGTGGCTATTATGTATAGAGCATGCTATTCCTTAAGAAAAATCACAAAGAACCTTCGAGTCAAGCACCAGAACTCCAAGAACGTACAGTGCACTGTATTCCTGGGAAGCTGTTTTCATGAAGCTGCTCCAAGTGGGACAGCCCTGTTCTCCTGCCATGTGCCCTGGTCTGAAATGCCCAACCATGAAACTGCCTGGAAACTCAGAAGGACCCTGGGTCTCAGTGCCTGTTTGCCTAATCCTGAAGAGAAGCTAAAAGGGAAGATCTTGAGTCTTCAGACTATGTCTTGTCTGGTTCTTTGGTCAGCGAGAGCCAAGAGTGGTAGGCTGTCCCTCTATCCCTGGAAGGAAGGCCTAGACTTGCCTTCATGTTTAGAGACACTCTCTGGAGGGCCCAGCGTGGCTCCAGGTACTTGTACCAGAAGAACAGAGCTTTTTCAAATTCTCCCTTATTGTGGTCAGCTCTGAGGAGCAATTTTTGCTCCAGGGTATTTAATTTCCCCGCTGGGACCAGAGCTCTGCTCAACACCTACTTCATTTGGATGGGTTGATTTCCTTACATAGGTCTTGTCCTTCATGTGCCCTGCTCCCTATTCCCTAGTTGCCTTTGGGACCTGGCTCCCAGACTGTGCACCCAAAATCATGCTGCCCAGATGCTCCCTGAAGGGCTGAAACACCCCACTTGTACCTATGCTGCTGGTTCCCATGCTGGGGCAGCCCCACCCATTTATTAGTCCTTTCCCAAGGCTGACTTCTGTGGTGCCAGTGTCATTCAGCAGTAAAAGTGCATTAGGTGACTGACAACAGTGGCCCCTCAGGGGACAAGGATGACCTTTTTAAAATCCAGGAACCATTTTAGGGAAGCTGTGACATAATGGCTTCTCTAAGCCTTCAGGTGAAATTCAGGGACCCCATGGTGAGAGATTTAAAGTTGGTTCAACTAGTTTTTAAGAGTAAAACAAGAGGCTAAAATTGGATGAGCTCTGGGTTTCTTTTCAGGTGTAACACTCCAGAATCCCCCAGAAGGCCTTTTGGCTCCAAGTTCTGTGGGTTTCCCACTACAGCTGCCTGACTGTAACTCTGCGCAGTCCTCTGGTGGCTGTCCATGGTCTACAAAGCACAGTTCTGATATCTAGCTTTAAAGCATCCAAGGCCCTTAACTGTGTGAGTCCAAATATACTTTCCCAAGTATAAAGCTGGACACCACGCCCGGTCTTCCAGGCATGGAAGAGGCTCACCTGAGCAGAATCAACCTGGGCCTTCCTGCCAGTGTGTCTGTGCTCAAACCTTGGCTCTGTCTAGAATGCTCTCTTCCCCTCCCCCTGACAGGAACCTCCTCCTCTTCTCTCCAGGTATCCAGCTTCAACACTGATCCCCCCACTGTCTCTGTGAGGCCTCCCTGACAGCTTGCTCATGAAGACTCAGACAGTATTATATTTAGCTCTCCATTAAAATGTTCAGCCCTTTAAAATGAGAATTTTGATGTGTGCCTCTTGTACTAGTCTAAGTTTTTGAGGGTTAGGGACAGACAACATATTATTTTATCCTTATAGTATCAAGCTGTAGCATGGCGTATGACATATTGTGGGCACTTGGTGAGTATCTTTTGGAGTGAGTCGAAAACGGTACTTATGGCTCTGCACACCTGTCTTTTACTCTGTAAGAGACAACCGTTACTCACGCAAGACTGGAGCTGAAAAATCGAACAAGTTCTCCACTGATAACAACATCTCTTTATAAGATGTACAGTTAGGAAGCAAAACGAGAATAGAATTAAGTACCATTTTTAGAGAGAAGGGCCAAGAGGAAAAGACTTCTAATTCGTACATTTTCCTGTTGACAAAAGAACTTTCCGAGCAAGGAAAAAACCTTGGTTGAATTGAGATGCTGCTTGAGTTAATGCTTCTCTTTCCTTCTCGAGATTTCAGGGAACCAGCGTTCATTCGGAAAAGTAATAGGAATGCAAAAGTGAAGACAGTGATACGGGGACATATATCAACCAGGTTACTGACTGTTGATAGTTATGCCAAGAAGAAAGCATTACATAATGACATCAAAATAGGACACTTGAGGATGTCTTAGAGCTGAAACAGCTGTCACCTGGTATTTTGGCATCTTGCAGTATATGAAGAAATAGTCCCTGGACACCAAAGAGTACAAATTATTTGCAATGACAAGATGCAGAGGTCAGGAAATGTGTTTTTTTAATTGGAAAAAAGTGAAACCCTAAAATATGCATGTTTTTAAAACCTCTAAAACAATATCTCGGATGCGTTTCAGAAGAAGAGTGAATTCCCCTTGTTTACACCAGGTTTTCCTAAACAGGCTTATTTATTTACTTACTTATTTTGAGGGTTATTCAGGCCTGAGGGAGGAGATAATATGTGGAATTTAAATCTAAGGTTTTGTTGCTGGTAAACTATCTGTTAGCAAAAATTTTAGACCTTGGAATTTAAAAATAACTGATAGTTAAAAAGGTGCATGTTTTCTCAACAGCTAAGAACTGGAAATTACCTGAGTGCCCAACATCAGATGAATAGATAAAGAAGATGTGGTCCATATACACAATGGAATACTACCCAGCCCTTAGAAGAGATGAAACCCTGTCATTTGAATCAACATGGATTGAGCTAGATGGGATGATGCTAAGTGAAACAAGTCAAAAGAAAAAAGATAGATACCAGATGACCTCACTCATAGGTGGAATCAAAACAAAACCAACTCTGAAACATTTGCAACAGAACTGAGGTGACCAAAAGGGAACGGGGCGGGAGGGGGCAAATGGTGGTGAAGCCCATTGGACTAAGGGGAAGAACACTTGGAAATTTGGTAGAGGACATGGTGTGTTGACACATATCTAAGAAATGGAGAACCTCTACATAGAAAACTATTCGAATGTGTAGAATAATTTCTACAATAAAAAATAAAAAAGGTGTGCTTTTCTGATCTCTCCACCTTCCAGCTCACTCAGATGCTGCTGTGAAGTTGTGTTACTCTGTCACATTACTCTAGTAGCTTTACTCTTTGCTTGCTTCGCTCTGTGTCCCCTGGGTCACAGTGGTCGGTAGCGCTTCCTCCCTTTCACGCGTGTTTTTTGTGCACGCTGTATGCTGGGGGCTCGGGTCACAGTGCTGGAGGTGCCATCCGCACTCCAGGAATGTCAAGTCTAACGAGGGAGAGACGGGATGCTGGCTGTTGCAACACCATGGAATTGGGGGTACGGTGAAGCTCTGGGTGACTTGAGCACCGCAGAGAAACAGAATCGCTGGGAATGGGGAGAGGACAGTGGAAAGGATGGGGCCTGGGAACTGAGACAAAGAAAAGCACTTATGTGATCCAGCTCTGCTACCAAGAACCTCATGTTTCTTTTCACTATTCATAAAATCAAACAACCTAAAGGATAAGCAGATTAGTTTAAACCTCAGCATATCTTTTTGGAAAGAGTCTCTCTCAATATCTTTATGTTTCTCAACACAGGGCAGACATCTGCAGTAATAACTGCTAGTGAACGTCTAGCAAAACACATAGGCTTAGGTTTTCTTGGATCATTTTCAAGTCATCAACTGATACACTCACAGTGTTAGTGCTAATCTAGAACCAAAAGAGTCTCTTTTTCAGTGCAAAATTCACAGAGAACGAAATGGGAGCTCAGAGTCAGTAAAGAAGGAAAAAAAAAAGACCACTGAAAGATCAGGATGATTTCTGATATTTCCCTTCTTTACTCGGTAGCTTGGTCACCCGTCAGTAGGTGGGAATATCACTCCCTTAGAGAATCTGTTCTGCTTGTGTTACCAAATTCCTTCCATTATCTGTTGCTCCAGAGAACAACCAGTCAGCCCAAAACATCCTTCTATTTCCTCCCCATGCAGATACATGTAGACACAGTGATAAGAAAGGCTACAGGAAGGGGACAGAATGTCTTCCCAGGGGCTCAATTTTTAAATTTAATTGACAGACTAATGTTAATTCCATGGACCCAAGGACATTTTAATCAAGGTGGAATTTCTGATAATCACATTTTAGGATATACACAAGCAGAGACAATTACGTTAGTGCTGGAATAGATCCCCAGAGGATATCATGCACATGGAAACTTAAGAATTATTAAACCAACGAAGAGCGATGGCCTCATAGTAATTTATATTTTCCAAGTCTATATAATTTTAAGTGAAAACCTGACCTTCTCGAGCTTTTTCAAAGCTGATTAAACAGTAGGTAAAAAGTCTAATGTTGGCCCATTCTGGTAGGTCAATCTCTCAAACATGCCATGTGAAAAGGAAAAGTTTGATAAATAACTCATTTTTCTGTACCCATAAGACAAACTATAGCAATGCTATCTAACGGAGATATAAAACAAGTTATGCACATAATGTTAATATCCTAATAGTCATACTGAAAAGTGAAAAAAAAGGTAAAATCTTTAAAATTTGTAGTAAAATATGCATAATGTAAAATTTATGATTTTAGCCAATTCTGAGTGCACAATGCAGTGGTATCAGGCACATACGAATGTTGTATATCTGTTACCACTCTCCATCTCCAGAATTTCTCTATCACCCTGAACAGAAACAACTACCTGCCCTGGCCCCAGCCCTTGCTAGTCCTAGTCCACACACTTCTCTATGCATTTCACTATTCCAGGTACCTGACAGAGGAGCAGTCATAGAGCATTTGTTCTTTTGTGCCTCCTTATTTCACTTAGCATGTCTTCATGGTTCATCAATGCTGTAGCATTGATCACATTTCTATTCCTTTTAAAGGCTGAATAATATATTCCATTGTACTTAGAAAACTACATTTTGCTTATCTGGTGAACTGTTGGGACACATCTGAGTTGCTTCTACCTTGTAGTAATTGTGAGGATAAAATAATTTTTCATGTATTCTATTCAACCTAACATAGCCAAAGAATTCACATTTCGACATATGATTAATATAAAATTAACTGATATTGTATATCCTTTTTTCAGAATGTCTTTGAAATTTAGTGTTTTTCATAATCAGACACATCTTAATTCAAATTAGCCACATTTCTTATACTTAACGGCCACATGTGGCTAATGGCTAATGTACTTAAGCACATAGCTCTGTAGGAGGGTTTGCAGTCAGGATTTGGTAAATCATAATTGCATCTGAAACCCATTGTGATAGAAAACACTTTATTGGTTCCGATGGGGTCCATGTGTAGACTTGGGGTTATAGAGTCAGAACAATTTAAATTCAAATTCTAGGTCCCCTACTAAATAGCTCAGTGGTCTTAGAAAGTTAGACAATCTTTCAGAACATCAGTTCCTTCATCTGTAAGGCGGGAGAAAATACTATTTCCACCATAGGGCTGCTGTATGAATTAAACTTAAGTAACATAAATAAAATACTTAATACAATAAAATGCTTAATAATATAATTGCTGCCATGATGTGTTACCAATAAATACTAACGGTAATAAAATCAATTCACTAGATCATACCTTCACAAGGGCGAGGACTGTGTCTGTCTTTCACAATGTGCCTGAGACATATGAGATCACTTACGAAGTGAATACATAATTTAGTTCTCAGTAATTATAATGTCTAACTTGTTTCCATGACATCTTTGCCATGAAGACAAAGATGTCTTGGAGGGTAAAAAGAGTAACAGGTTCTTATCCTTTTCTCCTTCCTTTCCCTTTTATCTAAAATATATGGATTATTTATTTTCTCTTTCCTTGAGGATTTCAGGTTGATGGAGCTGAAGAGACTGTAGAGGCTGAGGAAGCAAGCAGGGTGAGAGCAAATAAGTAATTAGTTTGTTAATAACAGAAGCCTTACTTTCACTGTTGGGGAAGAGAGATACAAAACATGGAAAAAGTAAAAGCTAGTCTCCTTCTATGGCGCTAGATTGGAACTAGAGCTATCAAGGTGACCTCAGAGTATTTAATAGAGAAACAGAGAAACAGATATGCCTGCATGTTTGTCTGTTTTCCAACTCTTGGGCTGCAAGGTCCTAGAAGTAATGAGCACACTAAGTCTAGTGAGCATATTCAGTGCCCAGAACTTGGTATCTATGTATTTTCTATAATGGGCCCAGGTAACCAGATGCTTCACATCCTCCAGGATTAGGCAGAGAAAACAAGATGCTCATGGAACATTTTCTTATGCTAGGAAAATGATGAGCACTTCTAAAAAGAATACAATAGCCAGGATGAAGGGGTTCCCACTGGCAAAAAACCTGAGATGATTTGACTATCAAAAATAATGATATTAATGAACAAAACAGGAATCTGTACATGCCTATCAATATAACTAGGCACAAAAATAAGCAGGGCAGAGGGAGAATCCATCTAGATAGTAGAAAACTTATTTAGGAGCAACATATTTAGTATATAGTATCAAACTATCCTCCCAGAAAATATGTATTAACTGAAATGGAAAAACTGTCACTATGGTGGAGAAAATCTGGCAGATACGCCTTAACCAAGTGGGGCTGGTAATGGGACCAACTCCACTTATGTGTCTCCTGGTTTGATCATCCAAGAACATGGCACTGCTTCTGTAGTATTGTAGTCAAAAATGCACAAACACAGTCTTACGCTGAAGAACAGTTTACAAAACGTACTCTTCAAACCATGAGGTCACGAAACACAAGAAAAGACTGAAGAACTCTTTAATTTTTGTTTGTTTGATGAAAGGAAAGGCATAGGCAGGAACAAAGGCATGTAGGCAGTCAGGCAAGAAGAGAAAGGAGGAAGAAGCATCTTTATTTTATTTTTTTAATTTACTTGTTCACACTGGTTGCTTCCCTCTGGGCCTGGGATGCAAATATAGGGGCATGTGGCTTGCTCCTTCGCACGGGTTTGATCAAACTGCTGATCTCCCAGGGCACATCGTGAACTGTTTAAGATTTAAGGAGTATGATGACAAATAACTGCAACGTATAATCCCAGAGCTAAAAGAAAAACAAACTTTTCCCCTATAAAGGACATTAATGAGACATGCCCTTGTGGTCTAGTGTCCATTCGAGTGTAGTCCACATATATACCAAGGACATATGAACAACTAAAATAAATATAAGTGCTTCTTCCTTCTCTCTCTTTCTGCCTGCCTGCCACCTAGCTTTTTCATTCCTGCTTGAAATTTGCCTTTAATAGAAAAAAAATTGAGATATCTGGTAAAAAGTTGAATGGGATCTATGGAATAGAATGTAATATATTGCATTCAATGTTAATTTATTGAATGTGATTATTATGTTGTGGTTACAAAGAAATACCTTTAAGGATAATAAAAATGAAATGATAGATAAATTGATTCAGGAAAATATATATATGCATATTTAGAGACACAATAAAGCAGGGGAAGGGAAGGAGAGAAAGAGGGAGAAGAAAGGAGAAGAGAAGGTAAGCAAATGTGGTAAAATGTTAAAAAAACTGGAGAACCTGGGTGAAATGTATAACAGAATTATTATTCTTTGGTCTTTTTTGTAAATTTAAAATGACTTCAATGGAAATGCTATATAAATAAAGAGGATGTGGGTAGTGGAATGATTCTGATTCAATTTTGAACTCAGTCTGATATTTATCATCTATATGCCTCTGGGGGAGCTATTTAACTTTTCTGTGCTGTGCTTTTCTTATCTGATCACCATGAGGGGATAATTTGCAGGGATGTGGTGAGGATTCAAGAGGTCACGCGCAGATTGAGCACCTGGCAGGTGGTGGGCTGTCTGCTGGAGGGCCTGATACCCAACTGGTGATGTAATACCTATTTACTGACGAAACAACCCTGCTTGCTTCTCGCTTCTGCCCCTTCACCTGGAATAAATAATGCCACCTTCAGAAAACTAGTCTTCACAGTTGAGCAGCCCAGCGAATGAGATTTTTTTTAGTAGCTGAGTAATAAAAACAAAAATCTTGAACAATACTACTAAATCCCACCATATATTTGATATGTTTTCTCAGCACGTTGCATCACGTCTCATGTGACTGGATGGAACCGGCAGGCATGCAAGTTAAAGTTCAACACGGTGTTAATAACAGCGAATCCCCACAGGGCCTGTCCTTGTTACTTACATCTCAAACAAGGCTTCACCAGTTCACAGCTACAGGGTATAAACGGAGGTGTGACTTAACGTCCGTGGGGTCATCTGCTCCGAAGATGCTGGCACTGCTGTCAGTCTGTGGTTCGCAGCGATCCGGGGCAGCGAGGAGGCAGAGAAGGGAACTCAGGTTGGGCCTGGGAGGTTTCCTCTCTCAGCCAAGAGGTGGCATCTGAATTTGAAATGACCCAAGAGGGTGTTTCAGAGCTGCCTGCCAAGGAATGGTGTCTTCTAATCCGGGCAGCAGCTGCTGGGCACAGGCAGGAGAACACATACGCAAGCTCCTACGCAGCCACTCACGGAGCCTCTACCTGCCTCTGCTTGCCGGTCCGGGGCAGATGGCGCTTGACTTTCGGGTCGTCTCATCCGGCAGCCCAGTCCAGTAGACCCTTTCTTCCGTGGAGACTGGCAAGGTGTATGGTGAGGGATTCGACAAGGTCGCCTGTCCTCAGAGTATGAAGGACGCTGGCCGGACAGGGAAAAGGACTATATTTAGTGCTGGGGCCCAGTCCGTGCTGGGTTCCCCAGGACCTCCTCTTTGCAGAACCGTCCTAGGTCCGTGGCTGCAAACTCTCCGTGACTTTGAAGCCCACAAAACAAAAACTGAGAGAGTATCGAAAAAGAAAAGAAGAAAACCTTGCTATTGGTCCCTGGATTCCACTCTTGGATTTTGGTGGGGATGACAAGAGAGAACTCCTGGGTCTGATTACACAGCAGTACCCGCAAGGTAAGGTAAGCTCCCTCTCATTGCTGAGAAGAGGCTGGGAGTCTTCTCTGTGATAGTCAGCATCCAGGAATTGCCACACAGCTCTCCAGGAGCGGGGCTTCTAATATCAAAGGGAGGCAGTTAATCTCAAATGGATTAAGGATGTATGCCAGATGACTTTTAGGCTAATATGAATAAGAGCCATTTGCTAAATAAAGAACTCTCCTGACATTAGGTGAGTTTTTACTAAATTGGTAGACGCACCTGAAAAACCAAAATGAAAAACTTAAATCGTTATCTTCTTGAAAGTAAGACAAAAGGTCAAAATTAAAAAAATAGGTTTGAACAAATGACTTTTCTTATTAATAGCTGGATTTTGTGAGCTGATGCAAACGATCAGTTTATATTATAATCCAAAATTCCAAATCATCCCAGTGTGATAACAAAGAAGTATTACTGGATACTCTAGAGCAGAGAGGAGGAATTCTCTTTTTGTGGAAAGACAGATGAAAAAGCATCATAAAAGGGCGACTAGGTTGCACCCTTGTTTCTTCACTTTTGTGCACACTGCTTGGATGCCAAGATTTGATGTAGATTTGATGAATGGGGGCCAGAGAACAGAAGTGACTTGAGGTTGCACCCTTGTTTCTTCACTTTTGTGCACACTGCTTTGATGCCAAGATTTGATATAGATTTGATGAATGGGGGCCAGAGAACAGAAGTGACTTGAGGCAGGATTTGGGAAGGTCTTGGGAGAGATCTATTACCTGGATGGCCATCTCATATCACATGTGGCACATACCACATCTCAATGTCAATGGGAAGCGATGTCAGACTGCTGCCAAATGACATGGGAGAAAGTTCTGCTCACTATACTTGCACAAGAGTAGTATTCAGTATTAGGGTGACTGCATGGTTTTAAATAAAAGAGTCTCATTCAACAGAGATTTATGTTAGGCTAAAATGCTTAGGACATAGAACTGATATGTCCTAACGATTTTAATTCAATAAGTTTAATAATCTCATCCCGCCAAAATCCACTCTATTCTTCTTTTCACAATAACTGATGAACACACACCTTTTTGCAATATCTGTGCAGGACTCAGTAAGACTACAAGAGGTACAATAAGTATAGTGCTGAAGTCCACTCACCATACTCCATGTGTGTGTTAGAGTTGCATGAAGGAGGCCATGGGGTAGCATCCTGTGGAAGAGGACTACTGAGGTATGGCCATGTTCCTCTAGCTTCAAGTAGAAATGATTTTCCTACGATGACACTTTCCAGCACATCAATCTTCTAGGCCGCAAAAACAAATATTCCATGCAAATAGAGCTCCATAATTAGCACTTGACTGTTTGGAAACTCCCATACGTTTAGTTAAAAGTGAGTATAAACACTTGGAAGCGTTGCTTGCTATTAAACATTTCTAAAGGTAGCAAGAGTTTCCATGGGCAACTTCCCCTTCCTTAAAATGTAACAGGGCATTCAAGACAGGTCTATTCTGATGAGAGTTTTCCAAGTAGTTTCCCTAAGTAATGTAGGGTTTGGGTTCTTATGAAAACCAAGGTAAGAATAGTTGTAAAAATTCTGGGACAAAGAAAAGTATTGTTAACAAAGGGGGTACAGGTCTTTTTTGAGTTTAGTTTCTGTTAAAGTTCATTTGCTCTTTTTCACTTAAATTGTTACTAAGGTAAAGAATCTGTTAACTAAGAATTGGTCTTGGGTAGCTGGTCTTGTCACTGGAGACAGAGATATTTTATTGTGGTTTCAAAATTCTGGTGCATTTGACAGAGCACTGTCGCAGGAGACTAATGCTGCCACTAGCTGAGAGGCGGGCAGGTCCAAGAATACACAGAAACCACAAATAAAGGTCCTGTGTTCTTTCCTTCAAAATAGAGTCCCTATTCATCTTTGCCTTAATCTAAAGCAAAACTTTCATTACCACTGAAGTATATGCCTTACTTCTCCAATGTGTTGCATTAAAAGCATATAAAGAAAAATGTTTCTTTTACTTTCCTTAGGACAGAACTAGTGACCACCAACCTTTAATGAACACTTATCCTGAGCACATAGTATCTTTTTGTTGCTTCATTATAAGTTTGGAGGAACATATTTATAGCAAAGAGCTGGATTTGTTTGCTTCTTTGTTCCTTCATTCATCAAATGCCTATTATGTGCCAGGTCCTACTAAGTACCTGCTACAGGCTAGGTTTCTGGGCACACAGCAGCAAGGGAGATAATCGTGGTTTCCGCACACCCCAAGTGTAGGAATCTTCACAGAGGGGCTGATTGCTAGCGCTATGATCCTGTATGTTGTTTCTCCTTTATTTCTGATTTAAAGTGAAGCACTGGATTTTTTCCTTCCTAGTTTAAAAAGAGACCTGGAGATCATATAATCAAATAATCAGGTTGGAATATACGTTTTAGTGTAAATCCTTAGGTCTTCTTTGAGGAATGCTGACATTTCTGTTCTATTAAAGGTGTTAGATAAAAGGCTCACATACTGATACTGTTTGCTCCTTTTGAATTGGGTCAGACAGGAAGTCCCTAAGGGAGATATAAGAACAAAATTTGCATTATAGGCTTATGGCTACCTGGGGTTCACTGATGGAAATTCAAGATCTTTACACCTCACCTGACAGACAGTAAATAATGAGGGACCTATGCAAATGGGGCAGTATTGTGTTTCTCACCTGCTGGAGGAGACTCTGTATGATGGCATTAATTGTAACAATGTCACCTTACACCTATGAGGCATTTTACAAAGCTTATAGAACTCAAATATCAGTCACTCACTGCTGCCAGGTGATCCTGTCTAACAGGCAAGGCAAGTGTTATCATTTCTGTTCAACAGGTGGACAAAGCATTAGGTGTTCAAGGAACTAGTCCTGTCAATTTTCTTTCTAATGCACAGTCGCATTAGCTAAGTTCTTAAATGAAGGCCCAGAAAAATGGAGTTTCGACAGGAGTATTCACAGCTCTGACCTACTTTTTGAAGTGTTAGCAGCCAATGAAAACTCTCGGCTGATGGAGAAGCTTCTATTCTCCCCATAGACTCCCATCCTTCTGCCTGACTTTCCATCTAGGCATTCACCCTACAAAGCTTTCCTCCAGCCCTTCAAATATCAGTTTAGTTGCTAAAGGAGACATGAGCTGCTGCCTTTTTCTTCTTTTTAGGACAGGAACAGCATATTATGTGTTCACCTACATGCAACTGCAAATGGAATTTTAAACAGCTCATTAATGCAGCAACCAGCAACCAAATATTGTCACATCCTATCAGACCAACCGTCTATCTGACCTACATCCTGCTCTGGGGGAAGCATAGTGGGTCTTTGAGAGATGCAGTGTATCATGGGCGAGAGAGAACAGTATAGGGAAAAAATTCTCTACGTGGAAAATGTAAGTAGGGTGTACTGAGAACGCTATCAAAGAGGCAGACCTCCACAGAGCAAGCAGTCTTAAGTGAATGAAAACAGACCTTGTGGATGGATTTTGAGAAGTAAATTCATTCTCTGGTGTGGGGTACTGCACATAGCTAATACTACCTGTTGCTAGTGGTGTTAAATCAAAGGCAAAGACTTTTGTATGAAAAGACGTTTTCATTTCTTTCTTACACTTTTCTGGGAATCTATTGTGTACCAATTTAAAGTGCACTGTAATTATTTGGGGATATTTTGCTACTTTTTTGGGGGTCATGGTGGTGGCTTGGAATAAATGCAGGTCTTTGTGATGGACCAGGGATATGCCCTGATGAGGAAAGTGGAATTCAGGGAGGACAGCACATGGGAAAAGCAGAGACTGCTTCTGCACATCTCCCAAGAGCTGCTGGCCCTGAGACAGGACGAGGACGAGGCAGCTGTCCTTGAGCTGTGTTATTAAACTGCCGGGTTGGGAGGAAGGAGAGCTACTCCTTGGTTTTCAGCTGCTCCGAACATCTTCACACGAAGCTATTTTAAGGATCTTTGCATTTGATCAGGGAGCATGTGGGGCTAAGCCCTGTGTCTTCCATTTCAGGTTTTGATCCTAAGCAGGTGCAGTCAGTAGTTAGAATGTGAAAACATTATTGTATTTCCTCCCAACCAGTGCAAAAAACAATGCTATATTACAGGGGGAAAAAAGCAAATGATTGTGTACAACTTGTTTAATAAAATAACAAAAAACTTGAATGGAAAATAGTTGGCAGATTTTGGTTAATAAAAAGAAGTATAATCATTTGGCAAGAATTAGGACAATATATAACAATCTGTGCTAATGTCCATTAATTTAATGGTACATTCTGCTTTTTATTCTTAGACTATCGCTGACAAGGATACCATTGTATATTAGGGACATTTAGGAGTGTCTGCCAACATCAAACTATGATTTACCACTTCGCTTCAACAATTAGAGAAAGGTATCCTCCCACCTGACTCCCAGACGGTATACAAAGTTGAAACAAAAAATTCTTTCTTTTAAAAATGCATTAAGCTAAATATGTACAAATTCCTCTAAAATGTATATAGCTCTTCCCTGGTCTACTGAAAGTTTGTGACTCAGATGGTTTATCCACATGCCCCTGCATCTGAACATAGATAGATGTCCATTCTTAGTTTAGAAGATTTTTTTTTTTTTTTACACTGTTTAAGGAGAGTCAACAAGTGGGGCTGCTGGAATGTGCTGCTGAGATGCAACTCTAGCCAAATACAGAGACGGAGCAAGCAACTCTCTGAGCACACTTGTGAAGTTTCTAGGATGCAGGACTTCCAGTACTAACATTAGGATCATCCAAGGGAAATTGGGGGCAGTGAGTACTCTAAAAAGTTATTCTAAAAAGCAATATTCAGATTATAGAAGCTGACTGCCGTTGTGAAATGGGGTATAAGAAACCAGTTCTCCGGAGAGACTCTCTGGAGGCAGAAGTCAGGAAGAGCTTTAGTCACGAGAGTCAAGAATTGCCAGTTTCACCCTTTCTAACATTAGGGAAAATTTAAAGACACAATAACAAAATCATCTTGAAGCTTGGAAAGTTCAAGCTTGCCAAGAGACTGGTCCAGTGTCACACTGAACATGACCCACCCTAGACTTCAAGATTATAGAGGCATTCCACTATTATATCGTTCATGAAAGACACGGGCGAGGTATGTGTTTACAGAGATTCATGGGGAAATAGCGTCTAGAGCAAGAAGACCACAAAGCTCCTGTTCCCCCGACTTTTGTTGGTGGATCAGGAACATCACTTGGAATGTGCTAGAAGTGCAGAATCTTGGCCGCACCCTAGAATCAGAATCTGCATTTGGAGATGACCTCCTCCATAAGTAAGAGTTTGACAAGCAGCCCACGAAGTCAGTTATTTCCAGCCACCTGTGGCACGGGACACAACTTCTTTACAGTCACCCCATTGTTACATGCAATGCAAATCAATCCCTAGAATAACGATTGTGCGCTAGGAGGCTGCAGCAGTGGAAAACTGCTGTAAACATTCCTAAACGCTTAATCTCCATTTCTGGCTTATGTCGCAGCTGGTCAGCACAGATCAGCACAGGTGTGCACCACAGTCAGAGCAGCACAGCCATGTGATATTAGCAGTCTCCCACAGAGACCTACAGAGGCCACTAAACATGCTGCATACACCTGTACACACAGGAGGATCCCAATATAACAGAGGTCAGTCCCTGCGAAAAGGGTCACGCCTTACTGTCAAGCCCAAAGAAAAGCCATATGTTGCAGGGAGGGCATTCCCAGAATAACATTTTTATATGGGTAAAATCCCAATAAATTAGTTGTTCCTATAGTTAAAAAGAGGAAGAAAGGCAGGCAGAAAGGATGAAAGAGAAGATTTATTTATTTGTGGTCCCTGCTCCCCTCCCCACCAGTCCTGGGTCTTGAACCCGGTTCCCCAGGATTAATATAATTCACATCTCAGCGGCCAGCTCAGCTATCTGAGCCATCCTATTAAACACGCCTCCTATTAAACTGATGACAGTCATTGATATTGTGGAAAGTAGGGACATAAGCCCATGTCTGAATTATGAAAGTGAGGAAGGGCAAACTTTGTTGGTATAGATTAGATGGAAGTAGATTTCTTTTTTCTTTTTTGATGACATGGGGAAGAAATAGGAATGTGCAGTAGAGATATTGTGGCTTCACTTTTGAAGTTCTCAAAGATGCTGGGGACAATTCTTGACTCTATCTTGGTGTTAGCTCTACATCACTTGACATGTCCTAATATTTTTCCCCTCCAAACAAGTGTAAAAATGGCTACTGCTCTGATCTGAATGTGTACCCCTAGAATGTACACGGTGAACTCCTAACCCCCAAAGGTGATATAAGTAGGGCCTTTGGGAGGTACTTAAATCGTGAGGATGGATCTCTATGAACTAATATTCCTATAAAAAACGGACCTAGAGAACTCTCTAGCCCCACCCACTATATGAGGATACAGCGAAAAGTCTGACCTGGAACAGGTCCTCCCTGACCATACCAGCGTCCCGATTTTAGAAACATCCAGCCTTCTCTCAGAATGGTGAGCAATAATTTTTTGCTATTTGTATATTGTCCAATCTGTGGCTAAGACAGCCTAGCTGTCTGAGAGATGAAGAACTGATACCTGAAGTTTTTGCAAGGCCTTAGACTAGGCCTGTTTTTCTAAAGATAGTTTAAAAAATGATCAACCTATAGACATTGCGCTATTCTTGTGTAATAATAATGGACAGAATTACATTGTCTAATGAAAAAGCCATGGGGTAAAAAATATCAAGTAGCAGCTTTCCAAATGTTGTTGTAAGAAATTGGCCAAAGGCTGCTGGCTTCTGACAAATACACAATCACAAGGGACTATGCACTGATTTTACTAATCAGATAGACTTTAATGCTGCCCAGGATCTGTCAAAATCAATAGTCACCATTGCCGCCACCACTCCCATCACAGCCTGCACACAGTATAGCGGGCGGGGTGGGAATCACGAAAGCAGACTCAGGTTACTTTTAGAAGAGGCATATAATGGTTCACTTGCTTTCTTATTTATACAACAAACAAATGTCAGGCACTTTCCTAGGTCCTACAATTCAGTGTTGATCCTGGAATTATATATAATATAGTAGCATCTGGTCAAGGAGCAATACCCAACCACTAGAACAGAGTTCAGGGCTGTTTGAACGGAATACATCACTGTCAAACAAAATCTCCATCACAACCAAGCCACTAAGTGGATGTCCTTATGATCACAATGCACAATATCTAAGAGTATCGCTGTTACAGATGGTTCCACTGTGTGCTAATTCCAGTTCTTTGTGATCTTCAGTAAATTACTTCACAGTTCAAAACCTTAAGCTTCCTCAGTCATAAAAACAGGTAAGACTTGGTTTTGCCTTGTTGGGAGCAATACATGGGAAATAGAAGGTGTTCAATACTGTTAGTGGCACATAATACATGCTCAATAATCAGGAACTATTACTGTTAATATGGAAAACTCCCACCATGGTGTTAAAAATTGGGTCTAATGATATTTCATCTTAAAAAATGTGATATCTAGGTCCTTATGAGAAGCTGATAAATGCTATAAGACCCAGAATAAACAGAGATTTTGGACCCCTGAACTATATCAGGAAGATTTGGGCTAGAAATGTCATCTAGGAACCAAGGGAGCAGGCATTTGAATAATGTGTTTTCCTTAAGAACGACTGCTAGATATTACATGCCCACAGACAGGTGTGACTTTCAAATGGCAAATATTGTGGTCTAAGTATTTAAAAATCCCACTAATAATAATTATTATTAATTTTTATTTTTAAAATATCAAAAGTAATTATTATTTTACAGTTCTCTTCCGCTCTCTTCCCACAAAGTTTAAATCATGCAATGGAAGTTCCATACTCAAAATGTGCTAATTTATGCTCCCACAGTCCAGAGGATTCTGAGGAGACAATGAAATTACTCTAGAATGGGAAATGGTTCTTCCTGTGTAGCAGTAATTATTTATATAATACTACCTTGAGAGAATGTTAATGGTAGAGCATTAAATTACTTCTTTTAAAACAAGGCACTTCTTACAGGATTTTCGTCTTTCCTAATTGGGAAAGACAGCATTTGTACACAGCACATGGCAACTTTAAAAATCCTGTTGTTAAAATGGTTAGGTCAGGTTTCAGAAAGACTCTACTGATCCATTAACCTGCCAACTGTGTCCAAGGAAAGTCCAGTTCAAACCATGACACAATCGTGGAGCCATCGTTCTTAAAGTAAACTAAGTGACCAGAAAATTCCTCTACCAATAAAGTGCCAAAGGACACTATAATATCTACTCAGGGAAGGAAACTTTGTTTTACCTTAAATTCACATGCATTTAGCAATTTTTCCCATATGGTATCATAAAATCGCAATCAAGACCTCAATAATCTAGTTATTTCAGCACGTAATTCTATTATTGTTTCCTTTCACATCTGGAGAGTTCATTTGTACAAGACAATTTCAGCTGACATGAGAACTCAAAAGGGCCAGTTATGTCTAGTGGAACTAATCTGTACATAAACAAGATTTTTTTAAAACAATATGGAAGAACATAAAGATTTTCACTTGTATTTGCAGTCTTAAAACTGTAGTTCAGCTTGAACTGGTAGCTGCAAATTTATATCTCTTGGCTCTGTCACAAAACCACGAGGATTTAAAATCTTCAGAATTAGCGCAGATACACATTAATGGCAAAATGCCAGCTGCCATTTTAATGGAGTTCTTGCATTTCAGTTCTTTGTCCTACTGACCAGACATACTTTTATCAGAGTTGTCTTTAGTTTACGTCTGTCTTATTAATTGTCAGCATTTTTCAAAGCAGCAAAATAAACTTCTGGTATTTAAAATTTTCCAAATGTGTAACAACGTTGGCCTGGGATTAATGGAATAACCAGTCAGACACCAGTTAGGTGAATCAGATGGGGTTTAACTCATCTAAAAGATTCCATAAGAAGCTTGTATCATAGCAGGAAGGAGAGCAAGATGCTCGAGCCTAGGTGAATGCAAGCTTCCTGATCCTAAAGCCCTGACCCGTGGCATACAATTATAGAAGATGAAGCCCAAGGACAAAGAATCTCCTTTGTCAAATGAGAGTACATTCTGGAGTGCTCAACTGATCTTTGGGGTTTCTAGGTCTATTCTTCCATCACCGGGTTGCTCCAGATCTTTCATCGACATGTTCCATTCTCTTCATCTGAGTCCTTCTTACCCCAGAGGTCTGTCTTACTATGTCTTGCATAGTCCTGAGATGAATACATTTGGGTGGATAGGAAGGTATTTGGAGCAGATTTAGATTGGCAAACAGGCAGAAAAAGGTACAGCCTAGGCTGGTCTGTAGGAGGACTGAGCTTCCACAAAGTTGGACGTCATCATCTGCAAGTATAGACCTCTCTGGGCATCTACAGTCTGGAAATTTGCACTTCTGCTTCTCATAGTCTTCTGACTGCATGACTTGTTTCCGTATCTTTTCGATGAATCAACCTCTTGTTATTTACTGAGGTGGGGTTTAGGTCAGATGATTCCATCCATCTCAGTCTACTACTAATAGTAATTTCATATCTTCTGCATATCTTAAACACATTAGACATAGATATTTTATCTAATTGAAACCCCTCGGAGGCATATTCTGATCGCTTTGGTTTCCAGACTCCAATGCAAAACATCAATAAATGTGTCTGATGGTGAGAAGGTATGTGAAATGAATGACTTCTAAGATGTGTTTTAAGTGAGAAGAGGAAGCTCATTGATAAAAAGGGTTTTGTTTGGTGAAAAGAGAGATTACAAGCCACTTTACACAGCCTAATAGCATCCCAGGAGGTTGGAAACCAGAGTTTGAGGTATACCGTGTGGGGAAAGGAGAGTGAGAACAGTAATTAAGGGCTTCTGAAAAGGGAACTAATCTTCCGATTCATCTCCTGGGACCGCATCACCTTGACCTCGCAGTTGTTTTTCATTTCTACTTTCCAAACTACCTTTGTATAAGGATTAATGACCTTCCCTAGGCCCATTAACTCAGACTCTCATTAATCTCCAGGAAATACCTTGTCAGTACTGCTTAAAGGGTACATGAGAAATGTTGTGTTTCAGGTTAAAAATGGTTAATCTTACAGCCTTTTAACTACCCTTTTCAATGATTACTGAGTCCTTCTGGAATTCCCTTTTGCCCCAGAATTAATTAATATTGTAATCACAGTCTTAACGTTTAAGCTATGAAGTTGTTATATCGGAATTGTAATTAATCCAAAACAAATGCCTTCCCGGAAGCATTCCGAAACTGAGTTTTCTAAAATGTGTCAAAAAGGAAGTTACTAGTCTACCTTCCTATAATTTGTATGAGTTTCATATACTTAAAAGCCCAATGTTGCTACTCTAAAATCTGTGTTATTGGCCAGCTGCAATTATAGGTTATTTCAATTTTAAACTCTGGTTGGAGAATACATTATCTACTAAATCAACTTTGTAAAAAAGACCGAAAAAATAAATACAGGCATTAATATTTCATGCTTTTGGAGGAATGTTCATGAGACTTAAACAGTATTTCTTGTTAAGTGTTCTTGTGAACACTTTCCAAGACAAAGCAAATGACAAGAAGAATAACTCATGGTGCCCCCTAGTGGAGCAGTGGTTAGGTCAATCGTCTGCAAAAGAGCAAGACATATAACCCAGGGTTTGAGTCCCTGGTCTAGGGGGAAACAACTAAATAAAAATAAAGTAAAAGTGCTTTTTACTCTTGTATCTTCCTTTCTGCCTGCCTACTCACCTTTGTTCCTGCCTGTACCTTTCTTTAAAAAAAATGATAAATGATGTTTCCTACAAACATAAATAGTATCATTAAGTAGACACTTAGATGAAGAAAATTGATAGTCTCTGGGGTAAGGGAAACTGATAGAGATGATGGCTTTTATCCCCAATTTTCCTGAATTTCTCTTCCACCTGACGGGAGCTAAGACGATGAAATCAATGGTGTAAGTCATCAAAGCAAATTAATTCACTGACAATCCTAACCCTCAACCCTAACCTTTGGATTCCTGAGTTTTGGAAAATCAGGCCTTGGTCAGGCAGCTCTGCACTGGATTATTCTTTGTCAAGTTCTCTGTCATCTCGGTCTTGAGAAGACAGGCCTGTGTGCCAAGCCATTGTTCTTTAAACAAAATTGTGAACTGCTAACAGTTTTGTTTAAAAGTTTATAAAATGGTAACCACATTGCTACATCTCTGGAGTGCCTCAAACAAAATGTGAGTCAAATTTCTTGTAAAAAAAAAAAGCAAAAAAAAAAAAAAAGCTCAGAGCTCTTGAATAAACAAAGACAACCAATGTAGTAATAGGTTTTGTGTGACCACAGCTATTTCATTTGGTCTTCTATTTCTTGCTTTGAGCAGAGGCCAGGATATGCCTTTCAGCGAAGGGGCCTCTGACCAGTTCATCTGGAAATCTGCCCCTATCCTGCAACTTGGTCTGACTGGTGACATGGGGCTGGGTAGAGAGGGCTACCTTCACTGCAGACTGTCCTCTTCAACTCACACACAGGCAATAACTATTTTATATCAGGGAAATTAGAAGTCACCTCTCAGTGGATGACAAGGAATCCCAATGTGGAGACCTAGCCTCTGGGCCTATAAGCAGTACTGGTGAAATAGAGATTTTTAGACTTGACAACCTCTGCATTAATACAGCTGTTTAAACAAGTTATTGGGGATTTTTTTTTTTTTCCTATTGGGAATCTTGACAGGGCATGCTCATGGATCCTATTAAAAAGAGTCGATCTTTATATAAAGGTCAGCTGTCCATTGATAATGCCTCTAACATACAAGATACAAACACTCTTTTTTGTTGTTGTTCAAAGAGATGCCATTTTAATAATTTTACCCAGATAGAGATGAAGAGTAATTAATACAGTCATATCAAAAACCAGTGACCTTTTTAAAAAGATATGCTATTATAATTCAATTTACTTGAACACACATTTTTTTCTTCTTATAACTTTAAATATTGAGTCTTTTCAAATCAATAAAACCCGTAACTTTTTGAAATTTAACCTAATTAGACTGATATGTCTAATTAGTTTACAGAAGTATTAGATAATATACAAAGTCATGCTCAGATGGAGAAGACATGGCTGCTTTGAAATCAAAATGATAAAACCAAGTGTAATTTGTCTTAGGATTTACCCTAACTAAGACTATCATAAAAGCTTTTCCTTATTTATTACCCTGTTTTTATTAGACATTTTTATAACAGCCTATTGTCATGAAGCAAAGGAATTGACTCTCATAGAAGAAAGGATCCTCCCCTTATTGTAATAGGTGGAAGAGAAAGAGAAGCAAACCTAGGGAGATTTGAAGAGATAGGGCCCCCATTTGAAGACTTCTATTTTCTAAGGAAAACGAGAGTAGAGGCATCAGAGGAGAAATAGGGGATCTGAAGACTTTTCAGAACGCAATGGAAGTATGAAGTAGCCACTGGGGAATAGGAAAGAAACAGAGTTAGATCACTGCACGGTGCTGGGAGTCTGTCAGTGAGGGTGCATTTGGTAGGAGATTCACCTTGATGGATGGAACAATGGGTGGCGTAAGGGCAGACATCAAAGATTCTTTAAGAGATAAGAGACAGGTCCAACAAATTTGTCATTTGAACAAAGATGCTTATGACAATGCCAGTCAGGTCAAACCAAAGTGTTTTCCTATTTAAGCCTTTCGAAGGGCAGTTTGTAACAGTCACCGGAAGTGACCATTCCAGGGTCTCTAATGCAGTCCATGAAGCCACTGCCATGAGGTCCGGCCCCAATTTTGGTCTTTCACCGTCCATGCCTCCTTTTTGCTCAACATTCAGAATGATTACTCTTACCTAGACATTACCTAACTTTTTTTTTAACCTCACTTTCCTAGACAAACTTGATTCAAGATTTGAGGAGCAAATCCCTGAAGACTACAGATTTTTAGTTACCTAGAGGGACTCATAGTAGATTTTGCCAAAATTAAAATGGCCACCTGCCATTGGTTGGGGTGAAGAAACACCTATATGGTGTCCCCGCAGGAGCCACACCAACCGTCAGCTGAATGCAGCAGCGCTGTCCCACCTCCTGCTCTGTTTGGGACTCGGGGTTCCATATGTCTCCACGCCCTCTGCTCTTGCTGTCATTCTGAGATGTGACCTTCTCCAAGGTCTCAGTGTGCCTCCTCTTAAAGGGCTTCTGACTTTGTTTATGAAGGGAAAATTCAAACTAGCAGCTATTAAAGACTCCTAGGAACACAGAGCACACAGACATATCCAACAGTCGGGGCAAGTATTTTGTAAGACTCTAGATCAATGCACCCACCATCAGTTGGTCAGCTCCATTTTTCTAGCATTTAGCATCCCAAGCCTCAACCACATACGTTTCTCTTCTCCGTTGGCACCTCACTGGCCATGAGATGAAAGTATGACATTGCTTTCTCCTCTGGACTCCCCTTGCCAATCTGTTCTGCCTGGCAGAACTTGGAGGTAAACGGAAAGGCTATTTTTGATGAGAAGGCTTAGCAACATTCCCTAAACAGAAAACCTCTCTCCTACTAACTCAACGTACTTGATAATACTTTCAATTTCCCTGATCCCAGAAAACGCAGAAAGCTGGTGTGGCATGGTGTTATCTTTGAAAGTCAAACAAAGAACTAACAGATTCAGAGGAATCAGGGTCCTCATTTGTTCTTCCAGTGAAATGCGAAGTAGCTCCTGAATACTGAGAATGGGCTCCAGCATTAACCCTGCTGTGGAGGGATTATCAGTTTAGTTAAAGACACAGGGGAAACACTACAGACTCTAAACTTGTAGAATATGAATAATGGCAAGAGAGGTCGATATAGAGCTGGAGCGAATCAAAGGAAAAAGAGATCTCCCAGCTGCAAAGATGCAGAAATCGTTTCTAAAACAAGGATCTGATTTCCTCCATGAGCATATGCACAGCAATGGCTTTTCAGGTTACATCCATTTCTCTTTTCCTTATTACTCCCCTTCCAAGGGCATTTATTTATGCTTTCACTCCCTCCCCCACCCACCACCACCACCCCAACCCCTCCTGTGATGGACTGGATCCGATGGCACATGAGTTACTTTAAAGGGCAGATTTATTTTCACCGGCACCAAGAATTCCGACAGAAGCACTTCTGTTGAAAGCAAGCTTGAGAGAGGCAGAATTTTTCTTCAGTTGCTCACCTTCTACCTTTGCTTCTTCTAACCTGATCTGTCTTACCTAGGGCTACTCGTACCTGGCTGCAGAACTAGAATTCCTCCCCACAAATATCAGTTTGTTACCAGAAAAGTCTCTGGTCCTAGTCTGTGACCAAAGTCCACACACTAAAATTTCCTCATGGGCCATGGAGAGTTCACGATTCAGCTGGAGCATTAACTGTCCCCTAGTAAAAAGTAGGACATTAGCCATGCCTGAGAAAAGAAAAAGAAATATCTCTGTGAAAAGCTGTCTGGGACAATAGTTGGTAACTATACCCAGGAGAGGCTTACACGCGTGCTTGCTTCTCACTGTAGTTAATGAGAATTCCAGTAGGCACCACACAGCTCCTTAGGTCCCCAAGTACAGAATGTCCAAGGTACCCCAGAATCTGATGGGGCTTATCTATGATTCTCTATTTATTATCTTACTTGATCATTACTTTTGGAAGGTACAAGCACTGTTGTAATTCCACTGTATAAATATGAAAATAAGGCTCAGAGAATTAACTGATTTACTCAAGATTACAGGGTTGGATCACAACAAACACTTACATGTTATATCACCTAATGGTCAGTGAGGACTTTTGTGATCATCCCAGCTACAAGAACAGTCCTCTTCTTCCTCACCTTACTGACCTTTGTATATTTGTTTATGAAAACTTGAGTCAGCTTATTCATTTTCTGCATACATGAAGAGTTTGGAGAGGATTATGCATCTCTGTGCTTCCCAGGGTCTCCTGCCATCAGACTGAGCTGAAAATCTGAGGATTTTCTTAAAAAGAATGCTGTAATGTTATATTCCGTGGACCCCAGTGTGAACACTAACATGATAAATGTCCAGTCTATTACCCACATTAAGTAGATTTCAAAACTGGAAAATGCAGAAACTCAATCTTGCATTCTCTGATTAATTCAACCCTGAATTCAAGCTTCCTGATATGGCCCACACAATGACAATCCCAAACTCTTCTGGGTTACCAATGAAAAATGATCATGGTCATAAATTTGAAAACTCCCCTTTAATAGGTAAAGAAGAACTCTGCAACTGGCAAAGCACAAACTGTTTCCCGAACCATCTACAGTACATCCCATACAAGGCTGAGTCCAGTAGGTTCTTAACTGGAATCTGATTTTAAAACCCAAACTGTAAACTGTTTAGTTTCAGGAGGAGAATGCAAAGTCTTTCTTATGTGAGTCAGTTTTGATCATAAAAATGTTTTCCTAGTCTAAGGAAGTCATTTTAAAAAAAGAGGGATTATAGCTAGTGGAGAGGTTCCCCCCTGCACCCCCCACCCGCCACACCGCTAGGTTTCCACCCCTATAGAAGGCAGTGATTTTCACGAAATTCAACATTCTTTAGGAAGGTACTGCTGTGCTCGACACTGATGGATACTCACTTTCCAGAGCTGCAGGTCCTTATGAACTCCAGGAGTGGAGAAAGATCTGTATAAAAACATCTCTCATATTAGAAGTTCCTTTTGCATTTATTGATCTCTATTTGCAGCAAAAACCAAAGTTAACTATTATTGATAAAAATAAAAGACAATGGTAGTGATGCCAGGTACATGCTGATACTTAAATACACTGATTAACTTAATCTTAAGACTCTTCGGAGGTAGGAATTATAATCACCATGTTACAGATGAGGAAGCTTAGCCTGGCAGATTCGGTCATGTCTAAAGTCAAAGACCTGGTTAAATGCAGAGCTGGGAGTCAAATTCAGGACTTTTTGGCTCTTAAAGACATGTGGCTTGTGCATTCTATTTCACTACCCACTTCTACTGATGCATCTGTGCACCAACACAACATTAATTTTTTACCTGGCGTCGGTGTGACTCAGCTAACTGCTGAGGGATATACAGGTGGGATGTTACCTGGCTGTGCAACTTAGATGGATTGCACAAAACATAAAGCTGTAAAACTCCCAGGAAAAAGATGAGAACATCTTTGGAATCTAGGATAGACAAAAATTTCCTATGACACACAAACCCCTGCTGCCATGATCAAGAAGGGAAAATTGGATACATGAAATTTACTAAATATGAAAAACGAGTGTCCTGTGAAAGACCCTTTTTAACAGGATGAAAGGACGTTCCAGAGATCTATCTGCATACCACATACCTGACAGGACAACCTGCTAGAATATATAAAGAATGCTTCCAGTTTATTAGTAAAAAGCTAAAGAATTATTACAAAAGGAGCAGAAGACACGAGCAGAAATTTCAGCCAAGTGGATATCCAGATGGCAAACAGGCATATGAAAAGATGCTCCTATTGCATGAAGAAAATGCAACTCAAAACCAAAATGTGATATCATCACATACCTGTTGGAATGGGTAAAATTAAAAAATGGTGATAACATCAAACATTGGGGAGGATTCGGAGAAACTCATAGATTGCCAGGGGATTGTAAAGTGGAATAGCCATTCTGAAAACACAAAAATATATCCAGCAATTATATTTTCCAGACAAGCAACCCAGATACATAAAAAGTTATGTTCACACAGCAACCTGTACACAAACGTTTATCGTAGCTTTATCTGACTTTTTCTCCAATGAACATACATTAAGCCATCACTTAATGGCGGAGACGGGTTCTTGGAAGCTGCAACTTTATGCTAAATGATGTATATGAAACCGGGTCCTATAATAATGTTTCATTTAACTACTTCAACACAAGCAATTTTTACCTTATCTCGTGGTAATACAATAGTTCCTCTTTTCTACTTATTATTAAAAATACACTTTGAAATTGATGACGAAAAGTTTTCGATTTCAGCTTAAATGTGCATGGACGTATAGAGTGTTTAAAAATTACTTTGGGAGTGCCTTTCTGAAGACCACTGTTCATAACAACACTAAGATGCAGATATCAGTATCTTCACCCCCATTTGATAGATGTGGCATAAAAGAAGCCTGCAGAGGTTGAACAGCATGCCTTTGAACAAACGAAGGTCAGAGTTAGGAATCTAAATGGAGGAATCTGACTCTAGAATTTGAGTTCTTAATCACTGTGCTATATCGTCTTTACAATTTCAATGAATATTTACTCAGGCCTGACCAAGAGTCAGAAGAAGGTGTCTCTGATGAGAGGAGATATTGAACAAAGAATGCTAGTTAAAGAAATGTTGGAAACTATCTGCAAAGAGAAGTTCAGCTTGTGCTTACTGAAACTGGTAAAATAAAATGGGTAGCTTTAGAATATTAATTTTATTCTCTTCCAGAGCTGTCAGATACAGAAACCCGGGACGTTCAAGTGGGTTCAAACACAAGGATTATCTGGAAAACTGAGGAGCCAGAATGTTTTTCTAAACATAAGTCTGGCACTTAAGTCAGAACATGTTTATACTTCTAGTGACAGAATAACTTATGATGCTTTGCTTATTACTTGCAAATACAGAAAAAATCATGTGTTGCTAAATATCTTTAAAACTGGATACTTTTTCATTATTATATAATTTCCCACATTCTGCTTCTTCCTTTACAAAACCCAAGGCCTTTCCAATCATATGCCACAGTTCAAAAATTAAAGCATTTTGTTTTGGGCGGGAGAGGACATCCATAACCCCACACACCAACATCCCCGTCTTCAGGTAGGGTTCCAAGTATAACATCTTCCAAATGACTTTGAGTAAAAATTACTTGTAAGCCTAGGTGGCTTTGCAAATGTTTAGCCTTTACCCTGGGTTTCAGTGTTTTGCAAAGAGTTTTTAGACTAGGTGGGATGGAGTGAAGCTGGCCAGCTCTGTCGGGGCTGGAGACACCGTGTTCTGGGCAGAGCCTGGCCTGTCAGCCCTGCACAGTTGCAAAGAGCTGCTAGGAGGGAGAGGGTGAGATAGCTTGCCTTGTTCTTTGACATCAGATTATGTAGATCCCGGTCTTCACTTTGACAACACTTATGTCAGAGAGAGGCAGGGAAGGCACTGGGAAACGAGGATGGTCTGTGTGGCGTTGGGAAAGGCCGAGGTTGGTAACGCAGAGAAAGAGCCCAGGCAGAGCTGCCAGAACTGCTTTACGGCCTTTGGTCCTGTAGGCTCTGGGCACGCCAAGCATCTCTACAGTCTTGTCTTGCTCTGAAAGGCAATGACTCCGAAAATCTGAAGTGAAACGGCTTTCTCTATAAATGTATTAGAAAAATGTTACAAGGTAGAGACATAACCTCTTCCCTGAAAAAGCAAGATTAGCATGACTGAATCTCAAGCTTGCATTCCCAGCTGCACTTCTCTAAAAGGTGTTTTCAATTATTTCCAGTGAGCTAATGTTCCCTGGACTATCTTAAAGACTTAGAAGAGCAGGACAATTAACTTTGAATCCTGAAGAAAACAATAGCAAACAGCTGTAGAGCGGACCCACTCCGACAACGCTGCCTCGGGCTGTCCTAGCAGTGGCACTCAGAGTGGCTCACAGCCCAGGGAGCCACTGCCAGCAGCAAGCCCTCCTGAAAGGCGCTCACTGGGAGAAACTACAAAGATGGAAGGAACAGGCACAAAGAGTGTGGAGAAAAACATGGATAACGTTTTCTGGGTCCATATCCACCCATCTATTTTGAGAAAAAATGGCTGGCTTTGGGGTAGAGGTGACGCAGGTAGATATGTGTATGATTTCTGCCCTCCATGAATTTTGTTTAGAGCTAGAGGACACCTTAGAGATCATCTAATTCACTTCCTACATTTCACAGCTGAGGAAACATAGGAGATTTGCTCTAGGTCAGCTAGCCAGCTAGCTAGTAGGCGGCAAAATGGCGACTAGAGCGGTTGTTTCCATTGCACATACTGTTAAAAACGCTGGTACAAACATGCCTCATTACTGTTGTACTCTTCCAGACAACTAAAGAATGATGAATTCTTATTTATACAAACCCCCAATGAAAATGGTGGTAATTTTTCGGTAGTCTTTCCTTATACACAGGATAAGGTATCAGGGAAATGATTGGTCACAGAATTCTATACAAAGATCCACAATGAGGAATGCTAAAGTGTAATTATTTTAGAAATGTTTCCTGTTTCATATGATTTTCCTTGACATTTTCCAGTTGAAAATAGGTAGAAATCTTTGTGACCTTGGGTTCAGTCCATACAGAATTTTCTTAGGCATGATACCAAAAGCACAACCCATAAAGCAAAACATTGATAAACTGAACATCAAAATTAAAAATTTCTCTGTGAAAGACACTGTTTAAAAAAGGAAAAGGCAAGCCATAAAGTAGGGGGAAAAAAATCTTTGCAAATCCTGTATCTGAAAAGGACTTCTATTCAGAATATATAAACCCCAAAGCTTAAAAAGAAAACAATGCATTTTAAAAATTGTGCAAAATATCTGAACAGAGGCTTCACTAAAGAATATACATGGATAACAAATAAGCACATACAAAGAGGCTCAACCTCATTAGTCATGGGGAAAACACAAATTAAAACCACAAGGAAAAACCACTATAAGAATGGCTGAAAAACAGGAACAAGGTCATGAGAAAAGGACTCCTGGTGCTGCCATTTCTCCCTCCCTTGGTCTCTGTCTTTTGCACAGCTACCCATGGCGCTATGTTGGGACAAGGTGTAAGGATGTGCGCAACCTCTGTGGTCGGTAAGAGCCACTGTGAGGCAAGTTCAGAGAGGCATCTGCCATTTTTGGTGGAAAATAAGCGGTGGTTATTAATTACGATGACTATGTATTTTGGATCTAGATTCACTATGCCTTTCTTTGTAGTAAGACATTAGCTGCTTAAGCATAAAGACGTTTAGTTCATCCACAAAACAGCTGCAAAGAGGAACATTTTAAAAAGTGCAATCTCTGGAAACTAGATTGGACTGTTGAGTTCAACATGTTTGTAAATAAACTTAAGGTGTGAATCCTTAATGTCTCTTCTTTGAAATGTGGAACACACACAAACACATCTGGCTAAAAAAACAACCATAAACAAAACCCACACAAACAAAACCACGATGAACAATACCAAGTGAGGATACGGGGCCACTGGAATTCTCATTCACTGCTGTGGGAATGCAGACTCATACAGCAACTTTGGAAAATAGTTTGGCAATTCCTTATAAAATATTAAACACACATCTACAATAAAATGCAGTAATCCTCTCCTAGAGACATACTCGCGAAAAATAGTTACATTCATTTAAAAACCTGTCCAAGAACATTTATAATAATTTTATTGATAATTGTCCTAAGTAGGAAACAACCCAAATGTCTGACAACTGCTGAGTAGATAAGCAAACTGATACATTTATATGACACTATATTGCACAGCAAAAAAATGGGATCCAACTATAGGTACTCACAACCATCTGCATGCATCTCTAGCATATCCTGACAAGTGAAAGAAACAAAATTTAAAATGCTATGATTCTCTTTATATGCCCTTCAGGAAGAGAAAGCAAAGTGGTTGCCAGTAGTTGAGAGTGGGGACAGAGGTTAATTTTAAGAGTATTAGAGAATTTGGGGAGATGATGGGAGTATTCTGTATTTTGATGATGGAGGTGGTACCTCACTGTATGTATCTGTCTAAATCATAGAACTCTACACAAAAAGTGAATTTTACCATATGCCAATTTTTAAAAAGTGAAAAAATGGGTTTAGCTATTGTTTCCAATTCCTAGTGATGTGTATGAAAAAAAATTAAGAGGTTCTTCACTGAGTGGTTACAATGATCTATAAGAATAGACATTATAGTTTGGATTATTAGTCTGGTCGGTAATTACTTTTTAAAAAGTATCGAGCATTTTAATTAGGGGTCAGTTACTGTTATAAGTGATAAAAAGGGACATAGGTAGAACTTGCTTTTCACCTTCCTTAGTATTAGAACTATGGGGATGTACAAGGGTCACACGAATGGGGAAGCTGAGGCAATTGTTGTTCTTAGTAGTAGCACCTGGAATGCTATAATCAGTGATGTTCATGTACAAATAGGCACAACTAACTTTGACTTTTCTGTCCCTTTTTATCTGTGGTGCTAACAATGATTCCAAATTGTCCAGCTAATCAGCTCAACAGGTTAACATTTTAAAACTGAATAAAAAGAAGCACCCTTTGAAAGTAAAAAATATCCTAGGCCTGTTCGTAAGGAAATACAACTATGTTGTGTGCTTATGCAGCTTTGCTGTATAGAAAGTTACATGTTTATTTCATTAAAAGTTATTTTATTACCTGGGGGAAACCGAATGTTAAGTCTAACTCTCTAACATGAATCACAGTTTATCCAAATGCAGATGGGCTTTTGAACTACAGCAGCCATTTGATGAACTCATCCAAGGCCGACACTCATGACCCTCTATATTAAAAGCAGTGACCTTTATGCCAAACACGCTAACGCAGAGATAAGTCATCCATTAAAGTTCGACCTGGGAGTACATTACTCTTTATGAAAAAGTAACCACCTCCTTCAATGCCAGGGGAGGTCGCCAGAGAAAACTGGATGAATAAAAGGCAGATGTAATTTCTTTTATTTGACCACTTAGGAAGAAGTCGTCAACAGGCCTAGCTCCGATTCTCAGGTGACAGATAAAAATGACAGAACACTGAGGTGGCTGAAGAAAACTTCAGACACATTTCAGCTGGAGAAAGGTGCTTGGTCTCCTCAGGAGAGCTGGAAAGCCTCTGTGTGAGGATGCCATTTGCTCGCATCTTAGGGCTGTGCTGACAAAGAGGATGAAAGACGACATGCAGGGGTCTTGATGAGAAGAGAGGGAGGAACAGGAATGCTTTTGCTTCTTAGACGAAAGGGGATAGAAATTTGATTGGCACACACATTGAGAAATTACAAGTGCTTAGAAAAAGCACGGCCTCAAATGGGTAACATATGCATGTAAAAACTCTACTATTATAGAAAAACTCATTCATTTTTCCTTGAATCACGAACTACAGTAAGAAATAAATATTTCAATAAGGGCAGACAATATTCCAGTTGTCCTGGTGTGGAATACTCTCATTAATTTACATTCATACCACATACTAATTAAGCTATCCCCAAATATTAATGTTCTCTTCAGGTACCACAGTAGCATGTCTGGATGCACAGTAGAATTACCTTAAATGATCTTAAAACAATTCCATCCCCAGTGACTCTAATTCCATTGACTAGGACTGTGTCCAGGCATCACGAGTTTTTACAAGTTCCTCTTATGAGTCTATTGAGTGATCAGGGCTGTGAACCATTGCTTTAGGGGATATGATGTGGTTATGAAGATTATTTGAGACCTTCAACCGTGCGGACATATTTAAAAGTAAGCCACATTTCAACAAACTTGGCAGAAAAATCTGAAGCTAAAGAGATGGATAGGGAGTGAATTTCTATATCTGATATAATACATGGATTAAATCTTTTTAAAAACTCTTTTAAATAGTGGCTACTTAAAAACTCACTACTTGAGGCTATGCTGGGGTTGACTGGGGATAAGTTATTTTAACAGTCATGTTCTACTGTGACTCGCAAAAAGGATGGCACAGCACCACTGAGGTGATAACATAAGCTAAGTGAAAACTATAATCTGATACATATTCCATTTTCATCTGACATTTTAGGGACTCATCTAAAAGGGAGGTTCTTCTGTATATATGCTTCTGTATATGCATAAGTGATGACTTTTCTAGCTTTTGATTTTTATGGTCAGATTCCTTGCATATATAAAGTAAAACTTTAGCATTCTTGTTTATAAAGCTTCCCTGCTTCCCATAATAGAATATTGTATCTGGTTTTCAGTGGATGTTGTCTTTAAACAAACCTTGAAAAGCTTTAATAATTCTCTTTGAGTTTTTCTATATATCTTAAAGTGAGCCCAAAATGTGAATTTTAAAGAAACATTGACTAGTATTCATACTGAATACCAAATTAACCAGTTAGGTTGATCTAAGCTTATAAATTCTTGCATACTTATTTAAGTGTGTAAGCATGCAAAAAAAGAATCTGGTACACCCTGGTGAAAAGCAGTTTGGTCAACTATCTCTGAAGTGCCAGTCACATACATCCCAATGGCCCAGAGTTCTGTCCTGGGCCAGGGAGAAGAACAAGGGTGTATAACTAAACCAAACAAAAAAATAAATGCTGTCTGCCCATTTGCTTTCATTCCTGTCCGTACCTTCCCTTTAAGACAAAAACCAAAGACCAAAACCCAAAAAACTACCTAATGGGGTAGTGAAAATAGCAGGTAGGAGATTAACAGTCTTTTAAAGGAAGCCATTCAAAAGGATAGCAAACTATGCACGTCCATGAAGTAGCAATGGAAAGTTCTGGTTAAGTGGGGTGCACATGTGGCTCTAGAAGGCCAGACATGCAGCAAATGAGGTAGATTTCATGGTCCAAGATTTTCCTTTAAAACTGACACTTTTCTGCAGAAAGGTAGCAGGGTAACTACAGACATTGTGCAAGCATTACTATTAGTTTATTAGAGGAAGAAATAACACATATCACCTATGACTAGGTGAATGTTCTTTGTAAACCAGATGCCATATTTAGGATATTTATATACACACACATATATTTAATAATGATACTTGTGCTCATAGCCTTAATACTTTTGGCCCATAGCTACTGCAGAACATGACGGCAATAATAAAATAAATGGTGCTGTTTCAAAAATTGTTTTATAAAGTTGAAACATAACTGAGTCAAGAGTGATCATTTTAGTACCTTTTTAAATGTGGCAGTAAATGTCGACCTCGTATTTCAAAGGAGGGGAGGCACGCTTCTAGGCAAATAATATTTTCTTCTTAGCAAGAGTCATCTGCTTTTTATGGCATCAGAGACAATCACCAGCAATGAGACAGGGGGAAAAAAGTCATAATAATGATGATGTTCTAAAGCAGAGGTTTTCAAATTTTGTCACGCGTCAGAGCCTAGAGAGCTTGTGCGAATACATATTCCTGGGCCTCACCCCCACCTTCTGGGGCTGTGTTCAGAAACCTTCATTTCTAGTAAGTTCCCAGATGAGACTAAGGTTGCTATTCCAGGCAACATAGTTTGAGAAAATAAACTTCGAGAACTGCTCATTTGAAATAATTCTTTGGTAACTAATTAGTAAATTATATATATGCATACATATATGCATATATACACATACACATATGCAGCTACATTTTCAAGTGCCTCTAAGATTAACTAAAAATTCTTTCTTTGAATCCTCTTCCAGACAACTGTGACTTGTCAGGGATTGACTTGCCAACACGTCTGACTCTGAACAATAAAACCACACATAACTTTTTAGAGTTTTATATTGTTGGTACAGAATTGTAATTTCATATATATATATATATATATATATATATATATATATATATATATATAACTAGTCAAACATATACATTCTAAATTCATGGATTAAACTTGAAGTTTTCTAAACATTCAATAAAACCACAAAGGCAAGATTTCTCCATTTCTTCTTCTTTCAAAACCACAGGCAAGCTAGTTCTACAGATTGTGGAATGCACCACCGGTCATTCTCACAAAATGAACCTCAAGGGGGGAATTATATCTTCAAACTAGGTGGTGTCTTAAGTCAACACGGTAAGTTTTGACTATCATGCTGACAAGCAGATTTTGTAACATTTATGGACCTCACAGAAACAGAAACATGCAACAATAAATTAAAGGAAAGATATAAAATAATGGTTGTGTTTATGTGGCATCTATAAAGTTTCCCTAAAGAAAATGTTGGAACTTGACTGTAACTTAAAAGTGGCTACCCTGGGGGACAACTTTCCCAGAGCAAATTTCTCCAGTTAGAAATATGGAAGCCATGCTGCTGTTAAGGGCCTTCAGAGGTGAAGCCTCATCCAGATATTCTGGGACATCTTATCTAAGACATTTCTGGACATCAACAGTATCTTACTGATAGGAAAAAAAAAATCATGAACTAATTACCAGCCTTAACCTGGTGTGTCTTCTCATCTGTAATCATTGTTTCCTCCCTCTTAGCTTAGAAGTAATCCTTTAAGTTTTTGTTATACTGTGTTCTTATTTCTTGCCCTTGAGTTACGTAAGTGCTACACAGCATCGACCTCTCACAAGTCGAGTTTAGGTCAGCATGGTAAAACAGAACAGATTCTATTCAATTAATTCTACACAGTTCTCTGTGATATGACGCCTCAGTTTAATAAAAATGTTTTTGGCTTATTACAAAAAGCATAATGAAGAATCAAGAGGCTCTTGCATTTTGCAACTTTATTCTAAAAATACAGTGGAGCAGAAAATGTCTTAAAACATTTTTCCCTTTGTAATTATACTTTCAGAAGACTGTGCTATACTTTTTCGAAGTATGGAGAGGAATAGCATAAGATACTGGTGCAGTTCTTTTTCAGAAAGCCCTAAGTTTAAATATGCCATGCTTCATACTCATACTCTAAAGCAGTGGTGCTCATTCAGAGGTAATACTGTCCCCAGAGGACTTTTTGCAATCAAAATGTCACAATGGAGGGTGTTTCTGGCATCTAGTGGGTAGAGACTAGGGACACTGCTGAACTTCCTACAATAAACAAGACAGTCCCCTGCCCACCGCTGGCCCCCGATTTATCAGCACACAATGTCAATAATGCTGTTGCTGAGAAACTGCTCTAAAACAACTAAGAGAAGAATAACACTAAAAATAAAAAGACATGATATGAAAATTCACTTCCAAGCGAGTGCTTTGTGAAGGTCACACTAATAAAATCAAACAACACTAGCATGAAGCTTCGAGGGGGCAATAATTAGGGCGCAGAGGTCAAGCGACAAGTAGATCTCAGTTCCAAACCAAGAAAGCTTCATGAGCTATTAATACCTAAGTTATTCTACACAGACATTGTCTTCATACACAGACATGGAAGATAAGGGTTGTTGAGTACAATTAGACTCTTTTAAGAGGCTGGCATTGAAAGGTTAAAATCTGCCCAAGAGTAAGACAGCGGGATTTCAAAGAATACTGCTATATTTCCAAGGGCATTAATTAATCATCAGTATATCTGTTGGATGATCATCAAAGATGGTATATAATGTTTTTTATAAAAGGTGAGCCACTGTTCTCCATCTTTGTTGCTGTCAACAATTCTTTAATTACATTAATGTGAACTAAAATTAGAAGGGAGCGACTGAAAAAGTCAGATTGTAAATTGTACTAAAGAAGTTTCATCTCTTGAAAATTCAGGACCAGAAGAAGGACTCTTGGGTGTCTTTTTTTTTTTTTTTTAAAGATACTTTATTATTTAAAAAGATAGTATGATCAAGAGGGGTCATATATACTATGCCATTACGTTGGGGCAAGAGGGATACGTGGGGAATCACTAGGGTAAGTCAATATGGAGAGGGAGTCAGGGCAAGCAACTCTGTTGTATTTCTACAAGAAGAAACATGTGAGGCAGGATAAACTGACTTGGTTGACTAGTTTGAATAATCTCACCAGATGCAGGGGCTTGGGGCTGTCCCTGTTTGTCTGAATTCTTCCAAAGGAGGGGATATGAGAAAGGAAACAGAAGGCCAAGGTAAGGTGACTCAGTCATATTATCAGATTGTCCATAATAAGAGGTATCAGTATGCAGGCAAATCTTAAAGTATCAAGTTTACAGGTCATAGTCAATGCAACACTGTGTGGTCACTTTTAGTTAAGCGCTACTAGTTCTTTACCGTGGCACTTGCCAATTACCTTTAGTGTTTTGAAATGCAAGTTTACATATACATACACGTGTGTATACACATGCATATATGCCTACATGCAGTTCTATGTGTATATATACTATAATTACATTTTTATGTATATTAAATCCTTAGTCAAAATCAAAAGGCACAAATAACACTTGATGTTAAAATACCATAAGATTATATGAACTATTATAATGATAATTCACATAAGTAATAATTCATATAAAATTATAATGAAGCCCCATCTTAAGAGAGAATTATGGATCATGAAAGTGGCCTGGAGTCCTACATTTTTTTTTTTTCTAAAATTATGGAGCATCTAATAAGGACTGGAATGTAACAAGACAAATATATATGACATGGGTTGTTGCCAGTTTCTAGCATGACATCTTCTTCAATCAAGAAGCTCAACAGATTTTTTTCTTAATAAATAAATAAATGACAGAAATGTGATTTTATATTTTGCAAACACAGACCTAAGACTAATTTATATTATAAATTCATACCTTAAGACAAAAATATGAGTCATTTTCAGATGAATTGCTTTGGTAACCACGGTAGTAAAGTATACACATGATTCCCAAAATAGGACCCAATAAGAAAATTCATTTCATGCCTTATTTGGATAATAACTGGTGAAAAGTGATAACATTCCATTCCTATTCTTACATGCCTTTCAGCTCCAATGCAAATAAAGAACTAGCTAATATTGCTCAAGAAATGACATCTATTCTCATTACTCATAAACTCAAATACTGTCCTTGCCACCTCAACCCCTTCTTGCCAGCAGGGGAACAGGATAAGATACCTGCCTTTCAAGCTACCAGTTTCAGTCTTTCTAGGATTGGTAAGAGATCTAAGCTTGATTTCTCAAAATGTGATGGCCTGTATCTGCATCACCCAGGGTACTAAACTCAGATTCCTGGGTTCAACCTTTCATTACAGAATTGGAATTGTCCAGGTGTACTTTTAGGATTCTGCATTTTAACATGTTTCTTGGGTGATTTTGATAAAAGTCTGTGTAAAGGGATAGTATCTTGAGGGAGAGTTACAATCTTAAGAGTATACATATATATTCCGCCACCCACACCCGTCCAGCTAGTGTTTGTGGGCTTAAAGAAGTTTATTCAGGATGAACTAAAGATTAAAAGAGGCTATACAAAAGAAAAGTTGAGACAGTGTTAATTTTTTGATGTAATTAATTTCTCACATGGTAAATTCTGAGTGGCTTGATCCATCTTCAAGTTTCTACTGTTTTTGTTATGCCTTGGGAATCTCTGATAGAGATTACATTATACTACATGTGAATTCACTTTATTTCAGTAAAAAGACAAAAAAAACTATATCCATTCCTAATTTTACTCAGTGTGAGATCTTTTAAAATAAGGGCTATATCATACCTTTGTTTTCAGTTAACCATAAGAATACTGAGCCACAAAAATTATAAGAGTAGTAACATTTACCACTCCCCCAAGTTTGGGTTTTACCATGGAATTCATTTTTATTCTGAATATGACTATAGATATCTAAAGTTTTGGGAATTCACCTAATGTCATAGAAAATAACAGCACTCCAGAATGAAGAAAAAATCAGAAAGATGGCAAAAACTATTTTCCTTATACTTCATTAAAAGAGATTTAATATCCAGAAGTAATATTGGCTATACCTAAAAAAAAAGTCTGTTTTTTTTGCTGATGATAAATTTTTCCTGTTTTCATAAACTACGAGATAATTCTTCTATAAAGTGAACATAAACATCACTTTAAATGCAACCAAAGTCATAAAGAATTTCAGGTTCAATATTCATACAATCAATCCATCAAAAATATTTAATAAACAATGATACGGTAAATTAAAGATGGCCTCAGATTCCTTGCTCTTCATCCTGCCAAGGAATTGGCTATTTCCTCTCCCCTTGGATCTAGGCTGACTGTGTGACTCCTTTGATGGATCGAAAACAACAAAGATGACCCTTTGCTACTTTTAGGTATAAGTTGACCTTAAAATGGCCTAACAGTTTTCACTTTTGCCTCCTTGAACGTCAGTCGCCATGTTGAAGGAAGTCTTCACTGGACTGCTGGATGCGCACAGGACCATGGGGAGAGGTCTTGGAGGATGAGGGGCCATTTTATACTTTCCGTCCTCAGCTGAATGCTGTAGAGGAGTAGTCACTTAGTTTAATCCAGTCAGTAAATCATTGTTGTCTTAAACCATTTAAGTGGATTGGTTTTAGAATGGTCTGCTATGTAGCAGCAGAGGACTAAAACAATCTATATATTATATGAGTCACTAAGTCTTAGAACTAAAACAGAGAAAAATATAGACAAAGTTCCTTGATTTACTCTAGGTAAATCAACTGTGGTCAACATAAATGGCTGATATTAAAGGTTATCTTTCTGGTAGAGGTTTCATTCATAGTAACCATTATTTTTCTCCAATATATTTTGAAACTTGGAAAAACTAATTTATTTTCTCTTTCTGTAGTTCCAACTGAGAAGCGAAACTTAATATGTTATCAACAATGTAATTCTGTACCCTACAATGCTGTGGTAAAATTGTTATCAAACCAAAGGGTACTGTTTATCATTTAAAACAAATCTTTGGGTCTTCGACATAAAGTCTCTGTTACTTCTATGCCACATCCTAACTTAGAGAATAACTCAATGTTGTCAGAGTAATTAAACATCTTTTAGTTGGGCATTTTACTAACATTCCATTTTAGAGTCTGAATAAACGAAACTACTTTCCCCTAATCTCTAATTTAATAGCTCCTTACAGTTCTTAATTTTTTCCATATTATTAATGAACTTACTTCATTCCATATTATTGACATTTCAAGTTAACTATTGAAGATGAAAGTTATCTAGCAATTACTTTGCCTGGAATGCTATTCTTCTCCCCTCTCTTACCTAAGTCTTTCTTATCTTAAACACACACTGCCTTGTTTTAACCTTTTAGTCACAGATTCTTGCACCTGAATCAAGTCATGGTCTAGTAGTTAAATATCTACTTGTTTAACTGCTTTTAATTTTTGAATTTGATTGTTGCCCTGAAATAGTGCAAATGTGGTACAAACATTTCTGCTTCTCAAATTGTGAGAGAGAAGATGACTTTGGTCTTCCCTGAGAGTCTACTTGAAAAGACCCAGTATCATGGTTTGGGAGCTCAGAAGGATAAAGGCAGGCAGTCTCCGCATGATGTGTTGCAATTTGCTTAGAACCTCTGAATGATGTGTGAACATCTGGTTTTCCCAAGGTCTTTGCACATCAAATAAGAGCACTCCCAGTATCTGCTCTTCTTTTAAGGATACAAATTTCAAAATGCAGCTGTCTGTGATCTTGGGAGACCTAAGCAGAATTTGCAAACATGCTTATGTAAGCATAACCTGGCCAACCTTGTACTGAAAGCCCTCAGTAAATAAGCGTTTTGACTTTTCACGTAGAATGGTGAAAGGGTCTTTGGGGAAGAGGTATCTCCTGACTGACCGGAACTTGGAAAGTACCTCTTATCTGTTTGTCTTATGTCCTTAAAGATATAGGGCATGGTGCTGGGAAAGAAATAATTAGCAGAGCCATGAAACACGAAGGCTGAAGAAAGAGCTCATTAAACAACTTCATCAATGATCTGGAAACCTCAGGACACTACATTAATACATTCCTCAGTGTAATTAAATATGGAAAAAGAAAGGTGACGTCACACACTATTAATGGATCTGTGGAGATGAGACATTTGGAGTGTATAGTACAGTCAGGAAAAATGCAGTGAAGGGCACCAGGAAAGAAAAAACTCAGAAGCCTGACAGTCACTAGGTGAAGGAAACCTCAAAGGCATGTCAAAAGCAACTGTATGATCACTGTAACCCAAAGAATACGTAGTATTTTGCAATGTAATAGAAGTAGCAGAGATTTTAAGCCAGCTGATCTGTCAGAGGTGCTCAGCAAATGCTGATGGTAGCATAAAAGGTGAATAAAAATAACTGAGTTCTTGGGTCCATGAGTTTGAGCACCTGAACTTCTATTTTGGATTTAAGCATTTCTTCAGAAAGATGCAAAGTCCCTGAGAGACTTTTTAGAGGGCACTTACAAAAAAAAGAAATAGGCATATGATAAAAGATTTAAGGACTAACACAGGCAAAACTCTGCTGAGCAATGACAAAAAGGTATTTAACGCTATCAAAAATATTGTTTACATATAAAAGGTGTTCCTGGAAAGATAATTAACACAATAACACACACATATTGATATATATTTGTTTACATATGTAGATGAAAAAGTGAATTCAGAGGATGCATCAGTCTGGCACAAAGTCATATAGCTGAAAAGTTTTGATCACAGAATTTTAGAGAAGGGGGAATCTTAAGAGACGATGGGTTTGTTGCCTTCCAAAGTGAGGTCTGGGGGGTAAATAACAGAATTACCTGGAGAACTTGTCACACGTGAAGATTTCTCCATGCTGCCGCATCCTCAAACCCAGGGGGCGTTGGCCCAAGAGGCCTGCCCGACAGACAAGGACACTGGGGCGCAGAGAGGTAAGGAGGCCCCAGTTAGGCCCCCATACATTCTGGTTCCTGGTCTAAGGCCACTGCCACTACCACACGCAAATCTATAAATCACCTTTATTAGTTTGGAAACTTTATTTCATTCATATTCTAAACTCTGCTTCATTTCTTGGGTAACAAGGACAGAAGATGACAGAAAATAGAGGACAGTTTGGGGTAGGACGCAGAAAGGAAAAGCAGACAGGCAGAAGCAAGGGTCAGAAATGACTGACTAGCCTCTGATAAAGATGACATAATATCTATATGCGTGAAGTTAAATGATAGTCTGAACAGAAAGGCCTCCAGTCTATTTCACTACCTCCCCTAAAAGGAACCTGAGGTTAATAAGTGGGTTTGCTTTAATCCCATGGGCCTTGTCCAAGTTCACCTTGAAGGGGGGGTCTGGCGGCTTTGGGAATAGCTGTACTTCTTCCCTTGGGCCTACTTCTGAATGTGCCAACTTGGTAGAGATGACCATGAGATGGGGAGATGGGAATATTCCCTCTGGGCCACTACACAGCGATGACACAGACTAATTCCCAAATCCTACATGACTTCTAAATCCCAAATGTCATGTAAAGTAGAGAAAGGCAGTACCACACAATACTCTGCATCCAGAGGGTTTTCCTGTATTTTCTCAACTCTCACAGACACTGATTCCACAACTCAAGAATTGACAGAATTAAAAAAAACAAACACCACCACCACATTTTCCTCTCCCCATAGTTTCAGGAGTTCGAGATTTCCATTGCCTTTTAGGTTCCCTGATTAAAAATGGCTTTTAACATCTGCCTTCTTTTACCATAACTATCAGGAAAATAGATGATCTTTTTTTGAATGTATAATGAAGCTCCCAGGGAAGAGGAATTAGAACAGGAAGAAATTTGAAGAATACATTTTGGGTTTTCCTACAATGTAAAATCTCTGCTTCATTATCAGAAGCACCTGCGCCTCTAGGGTGAAAGGATGAGAAAAGGGCATCAGATTATGGCTGGTAACCCTTTCTGTGGCAGCAGCGAGTGTATTCAGGCCAGTCCTGTCTCCTGAGGTCTGTTACTTCAGAAGCCATCACGTTGCAGTGCTGTGGTTGCTTTAGTAGGGAGAGTTTCTAGTTGACCATTTCTGGTTTTGACAGTTTTTGGTCCTGGAAGGGGAATCTGGGTTTGTCCCCAAGACCAACCCAGACAAAAGGAGATTAACATGTATCGTTAAAATAAATCATGACAAATATAACCTATAAATGTATTTAAAAAAAATCATTATTAGACATGAGAATCAAATGTTTCACTGTATAAAAAACAAGGCAAAAAAAATAGGAATAGAACTTCAAAAGAAAGATAAGTATTCCCAAAACACAGTTTTCACAAGCTTTCCGAAAAAGAAAGCTCCTTTTATTACAATCTGCCAAACTTACTGGCTATAGAATGAACTTGCAAAAGGATTTCTGGAACAAGATAAAAGATGCATAGAGAAAAGAGTGAGAGATTATGCATTCAAGTTGCATTTCAGAGTGCAAAAGTCCTCTGGAAAACAGATTTCAAAGAGGATGTTAATATTAAGGAAGAAGCCTATTAAGGAAGAAGCCCTCTGTTTTCTTAGAAAGTCACAAGTCTGACAACTTGCCTATTCTCAGAGTGGTAAGGCAGATTCAGTAGCAGAAACCATTGCTTTGCAAGTCGGAGCAGCTTGGGGGAGCCTCAACGAGCTGTGGAAGCCTGCCTGGAGGGCCCAGGGGGCTTTCTGATTTAGAGTGCTGGTACTCTGTAGCATAAACAGCTCCAGATTCTTCTTTCATGACAACAGCGTATCAGCTCCTTTTGAGGTTACAGCATACATAAACAGGATCTGTCTCATATTTTCCAGTTGTGGAGGATGGAAGGAAACTGAAAAAGGTCCCACAGACCCTTTCCTGCAGTAAACTGTGGAAGACCACTCAGTTTTACTTGCATGCAAGACTGAGAAGGGGAAAGGAGAACTAGTCTGTGAAATGCCCCCAGAAAGGAAAGAGGAAAACCATTACTTCCTCTGTATGTGAAAACATCATTGGGCAATGAAGGGGGAGAAAGGTAATGCTGGACTCTAGGGTTTTCAAAGAAAAGCAACACAGGCTGAAGAAGAAATAGTGGGTAGGAAGGGTTCTGAATAAAGTCTTCCTGGAGTCAAAGCCCAGAGAAGAACCAAAGGGTCCTCTTGCCCCACAAGCGCCTCGCTCAGCCACTTTGAATGCTCAGAATACCGGCTGTCGGGTTAGTAAGGAAACCAGCAGGCTGTTTCCCAGGATGCCTGAAGGTCAACACTCAGCACTGAACATGTCCTGGCCTCTGAGAAATTCTAAAAATAAGCACTAAATGAAGACATTTGCTCACAGCATTCTCTTTCTTGCATCCAGGGCCTAAAATCCTGGTTTGGCTTTGGGCTAAAACCGGGGGTCAGCATACTTTTCCTGCATCACTGAAAATACAGCATTGACAAAATCAGTCACAAGGAAACTTTAGGAACCAGTTAGTTAGGACCACAAGGAGAGGGGAAGTTAGGAAGCCAGCTAGAGGCATCTTAGTTATTTGGGCCCCAAGTTTGAACTAGGGGAGCTCAGAGCCATGCTCCAGCTTGAGTCTGGATTCAAAAATAGAGGGGGCCCACTGAGGGCAGGTGGCCATGAGAAAATGATCTCCCATCAATTCTAGCAAATCCTGTTCCCAGTGGAATAATCCATGATTTTGGGGAAAATGAGGTGATGGATCTTAACACATGAGATTTGAAGTAGTTATAATCGATGGACATTTAATTTCAGAGCTTACTTCCTAGTGCTTTGTCCTAAAATATGGTTCATGGAATTACTCAGAGGATGGTGAATCCAATCTGCTCATTTGGAGAATGACAGTACCAAGATCATCGGATTAACTTGCTACAGGCAAGAATGAGTCTATGACTTCTACAGATAAAGAGTTCTCTGAATTTCAGTGTGGTTCAAGGTATCAATTCATAAAAATGCAATTAGTGAGCAGGCTAAGCCCTCCTGAGGACATCCGAATGATGGATGATTGATTCACTCATGGGAAATAACGCAACTGTATGCCCAGTGAGTGTGAACCTCAAGAGATTTAATTACCTCTTTAGGCTGAAAGTTGTTAAGAGGCTCTCTTCAAAAGGCAACCAAGAGCCATTGACAACCAGAAGGAAAAGAGAGCAGGGCAGGAAGAAGAGGACGACTGGAGTCGAAGCTAGAGACAGACCACTTGAGGGAAAGCGGTCTTGTCCAGGAGAGAGTAATTCTGAAACCAGGGAAAAAGAAAGGCCTGAGCATGAAACCAAGAACGATCTGTCCCGTGTCAGCCTTTAATGTAGGGCAGGGGTAGGGAGAGGAAATAATATCCATTCAGACTGCTTTTCTAAGGAGGCAGCGAGTGACAGGAAGATGGAAGAGGCTGTTAGAGAATTCATAAGGAAAATCATACAGACAGGAAAACACAGTGTCACTGATATGAAATCTCTACTCATGGTAAAGTAACTTTGGATGGGTTTGGGATTGCATCTTACTAGAATCCCATGCAGTCTCTTAAATTGGCCAGGTTTGAAGCTGTATACCTTGCAATCCACTTCAGTTGACGCCTACATTGATTAGGAGAGTAAAACAACATAACTGACACTCTAGTCCTAAGGAACAGCTGAGTATTTAAATTCAGCATTATGTGAAAATATATTAATTCACTGGTTAGAAGAGAGCAGACAATCATCTCCTTTATATCTCCCTCTTATCAGTTTTACTGCTACCACATTCTTTTAGCATTATGGTGATTCACTATCCTCAGGTACCTGCACTGATCAAAAAGAAAACCAAACTAATTTCATTCTATGTCCCAGAGCAACATTACATGTTTTTCACATTAATGGGATTGAGATTCATGCTCTGGCCCTCAAGGGGTGAGCTCAGACCATCTAGTGCTAGGCATTTGGTAATAATTACCTAAGTCCATGACTCTTTCCTGCATACCTTATGGCACTGCCATGTGTGTAACCATAATCAAACGCTATTAATTTTTAATGCATGAGTTTTCTATCTGAGGATCAAAAGAGTTAAGAATTGTGTTGGAAATGAGAAGGAAAAAATGAGAAAATTCTCCCAATGTACCATAGACTTGAGTTGCCCTATAAAACTTTTTTTTTTTTTTTTAAGTTTGCTGAAATGAGCTGAGATTTCTTTGTAGCTTTAGAGCCCTCTGTTATGTCCAGGGCGATATCACCTCCTCCACCTCCCTCTCTAATGGGCGATCCACTATTTTCTCCTCACACCTTCACACAGGGATTAGTTCACCACCCCTCTCACCCCTATTCTGAAATCACTGGCAGAAAAGAGATCTGTCAAAACAGGTTACTTGTATTTTTATTGGTTCCTCCAGACCATGACGCCATTTCCTGAAAGGCAGTGCCAGGAAACTATTAATGTCTGTGAAAAAGAAGTGAGAGTTCTCATGAGCATAAACTGTCTGGTGCCCCAGGAGATGCAGCCTGGAGTAACCACTGGTCTTTAGATTGTGACTCTGATTCAAATGCCTGCTGTATCAGAACTCCAAAAACACCACGATTGGAGGAGAAAAGGAAACGGTCTTTCCAAAAAGACAGGTCTCGGAGACACAACAGGATAGCGGGTCTCTCTTAACCCAAAGTAGAGAGGCTGAGCCTGCAGTTAATGCCTGGTCCCCTTAAGGCTGTCGCACAAATTAGTTAATTCACTCAGGAGCTGAACGGATCCTTTTCCAAGCAGGCAGGATAATAGGGCATACACCTGGAAGAGGAGAATGTGACCTTGCTCACACATGGAAAGAAAGAGTCCATTCTAACATCCAGGTGCAGGCGGAGAATTGCATGTTTATAAAGGACTCAGTGATTCTGCGAATGCTACAGTTCCGCTGTGAGCACCTGGCACAGCTGATCTAAAAGGGAGTAGAAGCTTGACAGAAGACTGGAAACTAGGTTCCTCAAAACTTGTTTGAGGCACTGGAAGTATTTCAACTGAAACAATATTAAGTGCCCAACTCAGGTAGATGCTTGCTAAGGGTTGTAACTGGGTTTGTGGAGCAGAAAGGCAGCTCCCGGCACTGTCGTATCCTTTTATTTCACAGCGCCACCTGCTGGGTGAAATGGGGAGAGCAAAACTTTGTTTCTTGGATTGGGACACAACCTAGGAATTCAAAGAAAGAAGAGAGAATGTCTTTACTTTTTCTACTCTACACAGAACACTGAGAAACCGTGCTTCCTGTAGAGGCAAATTCACAAGAAGGGGACAGTCATGCTCGTCTTTGCTGCTGTACTACCCACAATGATAAGAATTTCCTTTGAAATGTCCAAACAGGAAATAGCATTAAAATCAGGAACATTAAATATGGCCCTTGCATGATGACTCCCTACATGTCCATCTTAATTGAACATCAGTCTTTAAGAGCCAGATGGTTTTCTCATTATCTTTAAGAGAGCAAATTAAGACAAAGTTAATTCTATTCTCGTCATAAACCCTCTTCAGAGGATCATTTCGATCTGGCCGCAACAAGGTAAACATCCAAACTCGGGCACCTAAAATAAAAAAGTGGGGTGGGGGCTAAGAAAATTCATTGTCACATTAAGCACAAGTTCCTTCCTTGGAATGATAAAATTAATCCATATCCTGAGCACTGCTCATTTAACCTTTAGCAGATATGCTGAGTTTTCTTTGCTGGAGTAGAACCTATAGGCCCCAAATGCCTCATCAGAAACTCCTGGGCCAAGTATGTTTCAGAATGTTTCAGATTTCAGAAAGGTAAAATGGTACATATTTTACATATCAAATATCACATCCAGTGGGTTCTTGGGTAGCACCCACTAATCAAATGTGAAAATTCCTGAAGGAAGATAGGTGGAATAGTCACGCCAAGAGGCTAAAGAATCTAAATAGATTTGTGTCAGTTCATTAGGATCTTCTGTCAATTAAGTTTGTATAAAACGCCTTACCAAACTTGTGCTTTGGGGGGGCTTTCTGAATTTCAGCCTAAAGGAAGTGACATTATTGGCCTTGATTTCAATGAAAGTGAGGCAAAGCAGTGACTGGCACAGAATCCTTTGAGAGACTGCTTTCTAGCCTGGTTGTTTGATTTTGGCTAGTTGCTTAACATTTTTAGCCCTGATTCTCTTACTGGTTGCATAGGGTGGGGTAGGGTGGAGTGGGTTTCCAGGGTGGGAGGGAATCAGCCCTTGCTAACTGTGTCTGGTTCTTTAATAGTAAACACTCTAATGTAATGAGCAGCCTAAGAGCTACTCTTTATACATGTTCATTATGATTTCTTTGGGGCAAATACCTTAAAATGTACTTGCTGACTTAAAAAAACACACACACTATTTCTGTCTGTCCATCTGTCCTCTATCCATCTGGGTTTATGGCAGCATTGCAAAAAATGATCTCCAACGCAACTTATAAGCCCAACAGCAGTGTACTAGAGACGATTACCTTCTATCTTTATCAATGCCAGGTGTGATCATGTGTGATAATGAAATTTGCCAATTTGATATGGGAAAAATAATATGTCTCCAATGAAATGTGCATTTTTCTAATTGCCTTGGAGTTTTATACAGGCTCCATGTAATCTTCCACAATTTTATGAAGCAGTTATTCCTAAATTACCATCATTAGTGGTAGATGCAGGTCTGTTTGGCTTCAGGGCCTATCCTTATTCCTGGACACTACCCCTCCCATCCTGCCCCTATGAGTTATTTGAAGGGGCTTAAAGGGGTCCCTGTAGGTGCCTGTGTCTTTGGAATATGGAGTGAGTGACATGAGGGCACTGAAGAGCTAGGGGGTATGAGGGCAGCTCTGAATGTATCTGCTCACAACATGGTGCTCCTGCCCAGTGCTCCTCTCTTGTACGACACCTGAGGTCTCCTTTGCTGGCCACCAAAGCCTCTTTGAAACAGCAGTCCACATGGCTCAAGGCTTAGCTGGAGAACACGGTGTTGTATTTTAAACTAGTTTTCTTCACCTACTAGTACACAATGCACAGTTTTTAAAGTCGTTAATCCTGAATCTGTTTACTATCAAAACGGTACATCACGGACAAGAATAGCCTAGAAAATCTTGTGATTCAAGATGTTCCTTCCTCTCCATAAAGGCTGATATTGGCATTCAGTGCCTTTGAAGAGTGTGTCTGCAAAATTCACATGATCTGACAGTATTTTAAGTGAAGTGACTTGAGGTCAGACTTTATTCTGCAGATGACTCCCTCAGTCATGCACACAAGCGAGGAACAGGATGAGTAAGACCCAGGGATTCAACAGACGTCCCCAAACTTCAGTTTTCTTACACAGAAAACCCTTACTGGAGGGCTTGGTTACTAGTTTTCCAAGGTATGAATGTCACTTCCTCTCTCTACTCCCACCTGCTCCACAGGAGGGTCCCAAATAAAATTATAAAAATGCTGAAAAAGGGTGAGCTAAAGGCAAGTCTGAATAGGGATCCCCTGATTTAGGTCAATTCTGTAAGCAGTGGAAGTGTCCTATTTCACAAATGAGATTTGAAAATGCAGGCAGGGCCACTGAGGTACAGAGCTGCTGTGTTCTATGTGATAGGTGCCCGGGAGTGTGCATGGGTCTCGGTGACCCCATGATGGATAATCTAGTCACAATCCAGGCTGTCTCTTCTGTGTACAAAGCACACTGGATATCTGTGTGGCACACACATTTTCAGGCGTCTGTCTGAGGAAGATGACCATATTTCTCTGGAAATAGAATATTTCGGGGGAAAACAAGAAACGACTGACTATAAATATAGGCACACAAAACCCTTTAACTTGTGACCCAGAATTCTAGGAGCTGGTCTGGGCAGGGCTATTTAAGAAGCACAGTCCTTCTGTATTATCCCTCCTTTAATCACCAGTACCCATGACATCATCATCTAAGCCATTTATTTAGTCTGTTTTCAAGCTCACCACATAGCAAATGATTGCTTGCATAAACAAAACAATTTAGTTCTATAGGAATTCTTTGCCACTGAGACCCCTGGAGAGAGAAAAAAAATAGTGTAATTGCCATCTGAAACATACTAAAATTTCTGTCAGTGGTTTTACAAATGAGTGATTGACTTTCATTAAAACAGGAAGGAAAAACCCACAAAGAGACGTGGAGGGCAGTTTTGAATCTTGCGGACACTGGGAAGCGAAATCATGACATACCAACAGTTGGTGGCTACGAGAAACCCCGTTAGCCACAGGCAGGTGGGCAAGGTAACACAGACTGTCTCCTTAAGAGTAAAAGCCACATTTCTGATTTCTCATATCCCTTACAGCAGTGGTTCTCAAGCCTGGCTGCATCAAAATTTTGGAGTAGATTTGAAAACAGATTACTGGGCTCCATACCGGAGTTTCGGACTCAGAAGGTCCAGGCTGTAGGCCGATCATCTGCGTATCTAGCAAGCTTCCAGGAGATTCTGTTGGTTCAGGGAACGCATTTTGAGCACCACTGCAGAGCGGTGTTATCAAGCAAAGGCGCTGGACAATAAATGTTTACTGATCAAATTGAATTCATCTTCAAAATAACGTCGTCTTCTTCCCCCCAATCTGGTACCTGCTGACACGCAGGTGGACTGATGAGACATCATATGCAGTCAGTGGCGACATCAACTGGCCATCTGATGATGAGATGGTGAGGAAAACGAACCAAACGTGTCATCTGCACCTCAGTGTCACCATGGTGACAACTGTGGGGCACTATGGCAGTAGGAGCATCATTACAGTGAGCACCTGTCTTGTTAGGCAGAAAAGTGGAAACACTGCAGAAATCTCTAGAAAAATGACCCTCCTGGTTGATAATAATTTCTAGGAGAGACAGCAGGGGTAGAGGGAGGAGCAGGGGTCATGGGTCAGCAGCACTGAGACTGAATCTAGATGGTCATGACCTTGACTTTTGGCAAAGTGACTGACTTGCCCTTTCCTCAGCTGTGACGTGCCCACTAGGAGAACACGACAGAAGAATTATCTGAATATTCTTCTTAATACACAAAAGCTTCTTAAAGCATAGCTTGTTGGATCGCACCCCCAGAGTGGTATTCAGAAGCTGGGAGTGGGGCCTGACAACCTGCCTTCCCTGTGCTGCTGCACCAGGTTTCGGACTGCACTCTGAGTCACACTGGAGCAGCCATTAACATCCAGTTGTCTCTCAAACATCACACGCCAAGGAGATTTCTCAATGTATATCTCACTACATCACTTTCCAGGTTCTCCTATCATTTGAGCTCATGGTTTTCAACTCTTTTGGGTCAGAGTGACCCACAGTAAGAACTGTGTCTTGTTCCTCTTTACATCTTGTAATACCTGCCCAGTGTTTTGCATGTACACAACGTGTATAAAACATGCTGGTAGACAGATACAGGAATACATTTGTTTTTTTTCCTTTTTGCTCAAATCTGCCCTCTACTCACCGATTTAAATGTGAATCAAGCTGTTACATTTCTTTAAAAGTTAACTGGCAAACAGTTAAAAATTAGCCTGCTGTGATAGATGGCAACATGGGACTTAGCAAAAGGTGTCCTATGTATGAGTATAATTTGCTAAGATGTCCTCAATGAATCTGAGGCTTAAGAAAATCAGCAAGTGGAAATCACAAGTTCCATTAGGACGGTAGAATTTTCCAAGTCCTCTGCCAAAGCCTCCCTTCCTCTACTTCAAGGCTTTCTATCCCCTAGAGAACCAAGGGCTCTTTAACTAAGTTCTCTGAATTTAATACTGGGCTGCATTTGTCAAAACATACAGAATGAAAACTGATTTATACCATTTATACCATAAAGAAGTTGCAGCACTTAATCCAGTATGGTAGAGGCAAACATACACAGCAGCCAACATCTGAAGAGTGACTTAAATATTTAAATGATGTATGCATGTGCATTGCTGGGGGCGGGGTTAGTCAGAAAAGAGAGAGGCCATGGGCTGGGGAGCTAGTGGCAAATTTGTACTTTAATATACACAGGAAATACTCAGAGATTTTGCATACTTAGGAAGTTAAACTGCAGAGCAGAAGCTTGTGAAGTGTTTACTTTGAGACATCCTCTGCCTTCCCAATTCATGTCCCAAACACATTCTCAGAAGAAAATCTAGTCTAAGTCTAGAAATAAAGAGAGCCCTTGATAGCCTGTAGCTGACTGAAACTCACTTTCAAAACCTCCATTCTTCTGTGATTTCTGAAATAAGCAGCAAAGAAAGCAGTCAAACCCAAACAAAGTAAGGGTCTTCCACCTGCTTCTAGAGGGTCCAGCAAGTTGAGGTTTGACAGGAGGACCAGAAGAAACTTCTGGAACCTGAGGCACAAGCGTGCAGTGCAGATCATGATTAGAGCTGACAGTATTTGTGAGTCTTGGAGCGGAAACGAGAAAAGATTTTAACATTTGATTAGCTTTCTTCTCCATACTTCAAATAACACAACAAATCAGTTTATGTCTGTAACTGGAGACTTCTCTGTAGAGAAAATAAAATGAGATGCTTTCGGGAATTAGTTTTCCTTTCTGCCTTGAAGTTCAGAGTTTTGATTAAATTTTAGGTAATTGACTTTTCAGGTGACCCTATAAACAACAAAAAATTCAAAAACAATTAGTTAATCAGGTTCTTTTTTAGATGACTGTCAAACTCTGGACCAGAAACTTCAATATTCATCTCTACACATTAGTTGCTAAGTGTTCAAGATGTGTTAGAGCTCAGGAATCTTTAAATTTAGTTTATGAGTTTCTTTTAAGAATGTATTTGTATATTCAAGATATCTGTGTGTGTTTGTGTGTGTTTGTGTGTGCATGCATATGTGAGTTCACCCAGAGAAAAGGAAGGCATGCATTCTTTCAATGACAGGAATTAGTTATTCAAATATAATAATATAGTAACAGTAATTGCACTGATAGTCATACTACAGCAATTCAGAAATACATAATAAGTCATTCAGATCCTTAACAGATGGGTGAAATCATTATGAAGGATGGAGCCAATTTTTAAATTTTATGTTAAGAATGTTTCTTTAATTGGGAAGCTAAAGAAAAAGAAGAAATACTAGGGGCTATTTGGGAACAAGTGAGACAGAGGTAGAGTCTTGGGGTAAAGTTTTAGGTGGTCATTGAGTAACAGGTGGTACTCAATAAGGCCATGGTACCTCAGCAGTAAGGAAAACAGAGTACCAAGTGGTAAAATAATGAGAAAAATATTTAGTTTAGCTTCTTTTGACTTTATCATCAAGGACCTCCAAATTCCATCTTGAATTTGTCTGAGAATTCCTACAATCCTAGTCTCATAAATCAAAAGAAAACTATTTCTCTGATCCTCTCCTACAAGCAGGAGATCTAGTAGCTCAAGGAGATTAAGCGAGCTGTTCAAATTTGGAGGGCTAGAACCAGGTGTCATGATGTAGTTTATCCAGTAACAGAGATCGAGGGATACCGGTTATGGTCGTCATTTAGGCTAGAAGGGGTGAGACTTGACCTAGAGTGGTGGTAGGGTGAATGCTCGGGAGCCAGGACAGAGCTATTTCACGGTGACATCTCAGCGCGGAGGAAGACTGGTTTCTTCAAGTCTACAGTACATGGCACTTCAACTGCTTTTATAGCTTTAACACTTTTGAAATCAGGATGCAGCTTAGACTCAATGTCAAAAGAGAGGCAGAAGAGTTGAGATAGCTGCTATTGTCCACAGAGGTGCCAACACACAGCTCTCTGGGAAGAGAGAGGAGCATTTTAGAGCTTAGGGAGGCTGGTGTGACCTGCTGTGAGGGGCTGGCTGCAGCCCACGCAGCGATGCAGAGGACAAGTGGGGAGCAGCAGACACTAGACTGACAGGTATTCGGGCTTCCGTGCTAACAGGGCCACTGTGGACCCCTCCAGATGTCTGAGTACTGCTGCGGGAAACAGTGGACGTTAAAAGGGAAGACTCAGTTTGGGAAGATGGATGGTGCTGCTGGTCATACAATACAAATGTACTTAAAGCCATTGAATTGTACAGTGAAGAGAGTTAACATGATATTTTTACATTATATATGTTTTGCCACCAAAAAATAAATAAACAGTGAGGTCTCCAGTCATTCCTCTTGGGTTCAAAGACTGCCTCTGCTCCTTCCTGTGACACCTCTGGCAAATGTAATAATGTCTCTGCTGTAGTTTTCTCACCTGAAAATGGGGAGAGTAATGGCATGTACCTTACGGAGATGGTGAGACGAAAATGAGTCAATATATGAAAAGCATTTAGAACAGCTCAAGAAATGCTAGCTGTTACTGGTTGGTAATTCTTATTACTAGTGATCATATTATGAGGTCAATTAAATTTTTTTTAATTCCAGCTTTTTTTTCTCCTCTAGAAAAGTACTAAATAATTTTAAAAGGTGAATATGTAGGTAGAAAGAGGAAGAATAAGTAAAACAAGACCACTAGGACAGTAATACCCTACATAATTATGTTCGAAACAACCAAGAAATGCCACTATTACCCCAACATTTACATTCCAATCTCTAAGCAAAACTGGGCAGGATCCTGAAGCATCTGTGAAGATTTCCAAGAGTCCACATGTTGACCTTAGAGTAACCAACTCTAACCAGCTGTCCAAAGGGGCCAGGTAACTGCCAGCGACACTCCAGGGGAGCCTGTTACCTGAGAAGCACTCACTGGGTACTTATATGGATGGCTTGTTTCTGGCACTTGGGAGATTGCTATGGATTTTATTATCTAAAAAGTTGTGCCTCTTTTCCCCTTTTTATCTACCAGTGCCTCTCTGCTGTGATTGAAAAAAAAGGCCACTTTCTATGTGCACATCTACCAATCGCTTAAGAAAACTGCTAATAAGTGTCAGGGTGAAGTGTTTTCTGCCTGTCGTCATGGCTGGAACTGATCAACTGGCGTCAGCCTGTGCACCCAGTGAGAATGTGGTCCTGCTCACCGCCCATTTAGAGCCACAGAAGCCTTGTTTATTAGGTAGATCTGTACAGCTCAGAGATGCCCTATTTCCTTTTGTTAACAGTGGTTTTTACTCAGTGAAACATAGTAGTTTAGGATTTTTTTTTGGAGGGGTTGCCATTCTAATCTGGTCTGATTTCAGATTCCTGCTCCATTTTAGGGCACTGCCAGACTTTAAAGCTGCCTTGCTGAGCTTCTTAGAAGTGCATCCGGTGGAAGGTGCTGGGAGGTGGTGATGAGGGCAGAAGGGAAGTGGAATGGAAAGCACTGTGGCATGAGTCTCTGGAGGGTTTCTCCAGGCATGCTCCCTATCCCTTTCCTCACCTCCAGCTTTTATTTTCTGAAATAGCAGATCCACGAATCTGAAGTAGTTCTCTTGACACAGAAGATAAAGTGCAATCTCTTCAGTCTGGTATTGGGAGGCTGTCCACCACACGGCCTCACTGGGCCTCCCGAATTTCTAACCCGCATCCTCCTGGTTTCCTCATGTCCCATCAACATGCCCGGCACAGCTGAGGCCACAGCACCTGGAGCCCATCTTCCTGGGCCTCCTTCTTTTCCTTTCTCTGAACGCCTCCAGCAGGCACTGTCTGTGTCACTCATTAGGGCTTTTAGTCATATGGGCCGCATTTTCAATTCATGATTTCATACATGTGTGATTTACTTCACTCACCAGACAGAACTCTCCAAAGTGGAGGCCCAAGGGTTGAATTCAGTCCACATACATGTTTTGCTTGGACCACACGATGTTTTTGAAGAATTTGAATTAGTGGCTAGCATTCGTAAAAAATCAGGAGATGGCACATCATAAAAATCTGGATTTCTGACTTATCTTGACAAACTGGAAGCTCTGAAAATGCTGGGCCAGCAATCCAGAATGTTCTAATCATCCGAGTTGCAAAATGATCGATCCTTTCCCAAGTGACGTGCCCCTTCCACTTGGGCATAGTCCATCACTCCTGTGTCCTGGGCCTGGCCCCTTTCTGCCTTCTTACACACCTTCCTGTCCTTAGCAGCCTTTTAAACATGCAACCTCTGAACTCCACCCTAATCCCATGGAAAACAGGGCCTTTGACTTCATCTTCACAGTGCCTTGCACACCACTAATTACATAACAGGTGCTGAAAAATACTTCCCGAATGGAAAGAAGAAAAGCAGTAGAGCAGCAGCAGATGAAAGATCAGGGAGATGAGGATCAAAGGGGTCTAAGGATAAGGACATGAGTGAAGCATTTTTCAGGTCCTCAAAAAGGGTGCAGAATAGAAGCCCTTGCTCTTAAGCAACTTCAAATGGCAGTGATTTATAAAGCTCTTTGGGAAAACTAAAAGGAGTAATTCATAATTTCCCAGAAGCTGGACCAGAGAAACAACTTAGATCTATCTACGGAGGCTCTTCAACCCTGAGTCTACTGTGTCAGTAGTGAAATGAGTCAGTCTGTTCTTTTTTTCAAAGGAAATCATGAAGCTTTAGGCCTTATTTTGTACTGCTGCCTCAGTGAAAGAGAACTTACCCTAGAGGCAGTCTTCCTTTCAAGTCCATCAATGAAACCTCAAAAGAAATACACTGTAAGAGATTCACATTACCAGAGATTCGTATTTCCTAAACGTGTACACACAACCTGGGCTTGCCATCCAGGCTGCCCCTTTCCACTCAAATGTGAGTGAGTTCAGCAGGTCAGGAAGAACAGGGTTCTGGATATGGATTTCCCCTGCTATTCAAAAGCAGAGTGCTTTCATTTAGTATGATTTCATAGATGATGATGATTATACATTGTAGCCATTAATTTATATGGAAAATTTTTTTTAACAGCCTCAAACCCCCAAAATAACCTAGTTGATCATATCAAATAAAAACATTCTGCATTTGGATAGCGGGAGAAACCTTTACTAAATTTTCAACTTCACAGATGAAAATGTGACTTCACAGGAGAAGTCAGGGCTTAACTCAATGTTTTGTCAGGAGTTCTTTCATTTTCCCCCTTCTACTGAAAGTCTGCAATTTACTGCTGAGCAGTAGAGTCGGGCAAAATTAGTCTCAGTGATCTTTGATACCTATGGGGTTGATAGTTAGAAGTGAATTGAGTTGGTAGTGCAATGCTGGGGAATTCAGAGAAAAGATGTGGATTTGTCTATTATTTGTCTGTGATGCACAGTCTTTGAATTAGAGTTTGTCTTTGAACTAGAAGTTGAGGAATGAAAGCTGAGCAAAGCTTTAGATTTGGGATGTGAGAATCTCAAGTTGCTGGATAGAGAGGTCATTAATGGGAAACACGCAGAAGCATCCAAGAACCGACATCTGCCACACTTGACCATTTGTCAAGTTTTCTCTGTTTGCAGAGGTGACCTCATTTTCAACTCAAGAAACTGCAAGTTAAAATGCAAGCTCACTTAGAAGCATCTGATTGTGCAAAATGTTACTCAATGGGGAGGGGGCTTATCAGTTTCTAAAACCCCAAACTGCAGTTTCCCAAGAGAGGCTGGAGAGCGTAATGGTAACAGCACTGAGACCAGGAAAATTACATCCAGTGGATTCAGGACCCTAGGGATGTCAGATGATTTTTTCCAACCACAGTTTTCTTACCTGCAAAAGTGTACATATTGCATGAGATTATTCTGAGGTGTAAGAGGATCCATCCAGAATAGCTAACAGAGTGACTTGCAGAGTCAGTCTCCTAAAACGAGTGATTTTTACGAGTCTCACAATGGTTTAGCTGGTCAGCTGGGAGGAAGGTAATCACGATCTTCAGGGAATATGTAAGGTGGCTTGGTATTATGTTCACAGCTGGTCATTCTCTAAAAAGGTCAGTGACTCCTGTCAGAAGAACATGGGTTCTGAGTGATCTTTCCACTAGAAAGCACCAGTTATGCCGAGCCAGCAATGCTCACAGCGCTGCTCTCTCTGATCAAGTGCACGCACTTCTGAACTAGCCAGTCAAGTGGGGTTTGCTCTGCATGAAGTCTACTGTCCCATATGGGGCCCAGTCCCACAGCCTTGGATTTTAACCAACTGAGCTAACTGGTAACAGATAACCAAAGACATGTTCTCTGCTTGCAGGAGGCCAGCAGACTATTATAGGGATGCATCACGAAAACTTTTAACAAGATGCAGAACATAAAATGAGTGCATTTTAGTAATACCTAAGAACATGTAATGTTTCAGAGTTTGGAAAACCACAGCTACTCTGTCCACTCTAATTTATAAGCAGATTCTATAGTCTGAGAGGTCTGGGCTTTTATTGGCCTTTTTCCCTGATGATGTAATGAGTATCTGAAACTGACATGCCTAAGGCTGGATGAGAAGCTTGGAACTAGAGATCACGTCATCTTTCCTTAAAGTAACATCTCACTACATTCTTGGTTTCCTGTAGAAAGATTAGATATTTGGAGAATATAGAGTAGTGGAATATTAGAACTGGAGTCTTCAGACTTTATCTTGTAGACTGGAAAAGCAATGAAACTTTGCAGTATATAAAGACTATCAGCTAAATGTTGGCTCTGCCAGCACCAGTTTCCCTGACTCCAGGTCTAGAGCTCACCATCACAACCTATCACCCTGATCCATTCAATCATCAGTTCCTCTCTCCTGAAGTTTTTGGACAAATCACTTGCTCATGTTTTGAGTGGTCTGGAGTTTTCACCTGGTTGTCTGGATGCCCAAAGCAATGAGATATTTGTTTACTGCTGTCTATAAACTCAGCATTAGCTGAGTCAATTATATTATGACATGTTTTTAAATGATAGCATTCAAGCCAGTAAGAGCTAAAAGCATTTCTAGCCTAGATGCTAAAGCATTAGAAGGATATCTCTATTGAGCTCAGCTAGCATATATTATGAACTTTACTTATCTTTGTATCACAAACTAGCAAGCATTCAGTAACTGAGGTTTATTTAATGTTGAATTACTTTTGTCTCAATAGATATGTCTAGAATACTAAATAGAAGTTTCCATAAAGAATTTCATAAAAATTTAAAAAGCAGATGTGAATCTAGAATATTTGACAATATTATAAGATGATGACTTAGTAACCTGTCAGTTCATCAGCTGGAAATGTGAGAAAACCCCAAAGCTGAACCTCAGACTTGGTTCCTAGCTGGGTTCTGCAACACACTCAGTCAGTAATAGTGCTTGGTACCCTACATTTTTCTACTGTAAAATGCACTACATAGCTCTCCTCTATTCCCTGTTTTTTCCTTCTTCCTTCAAGTCTCACCAAAATTGACACTAATGACCTATCTTTTACCTGGTACCTATATGCTATATGGTACTGTTGGTAAGTGTCTTTTCTTGGTTTCAGTCAAGATCTCCTTTCTTGAATGCAGAGTTAGTTCTGGTTGATATAACAGAAAACCATAGACTGAGTGGCTTATACACAACAGAAATTTAATTCTTGGTATGCCTTGGTGGTTTAGTGGATGAGTTCACTGCCTCTGGCCAGTGCAATCCACATTCATCCAAAGGGCCCAGGTTCATAATCCAAGGCCGGGGAACAAACAAGATGAACAATGAAATAAAAATAAATAATAAAATTCTTCTTTCTCCTTCTTCTTCCTGCCTGCCTGCTTGTCTTCATTCCTTCCTATACCTTCCCTTAAAAAAATTTTTTTTGCCCTCATAGTTATCGAAGTTGAAAGTCTGAGTTCCAGGTACCACCATGGTCAAGTTCTGATGAGAATGCTCTTCTGTATTGTAGGTTGATGACTTCTCCTATGTTCACATGTGAAGAATAGAGACAGGAAGAAATCGATATCCTGAGTTCCTTCTCATAACCTTATCTAATTCCAATTACTTTCCAAAGGTCCCACCTCTTAACAGTATCACAGAAGAGATAGGGTTTTAACACATGAATCTGGTGGTGGGGGAGAGGAGTCAAGAAATAATCCAGTATATAATAAATGCCTATAATAAAGTCAGGGCTACAATGCATAATTGCTTATTATATAATCTCTATCAGAAAAATGAGGGGATTAGACAGTTTTTGGATTCCTTGTGGGTGGTAATGAAAAAAATCTAGATTCATCATATTGTTGAAGAGTAAAATAATTTAACATAAAACAAACAAGAATGTGTACAATATTGAAAACATTCTGAAATGTTAAGGCTAGAATTTTTTGAATTACAGAACTTGTTTCTAAATTTGGGGGATAATCACAAAAACTACCCTTCTTTCAAGAGTGTTTAAGGATTAAAGTACTCAAGAAGGAAGGATGGCTTTAGGAAAGGAAGAGATTAAAATGTAAATGTTAAAGTAAAAACATCAGAACATTAGCAGTGGTTATCTCTAGGCAGTAGAATTATAGGTAATTGCAAATTTTTATCTTTGTATACTTTTCACATTCTCTACAATGAACATGTTATACTTACAATCAAAAAGGAACTCCAAGAAGTTTTAAATTAAAGGTAACTTATGAACTACAGGATTTATATATATTTGAAGAAAGACAAATTAGAGTTTGTCTAGCCATTAGTTGGTGACTGCCATACCATGATCAGGTCCATAAGAGTATGTGGACCCACACAGATCATATAGTGAATATGCTTTTATAGGATGGAGGGAGAAAGTGTGCCAACTGTGTGGTGTACAATAAAGAACTAAGAGGGTATTTTAATGATACTGATAATTCTGAGGGAAGCTAGACAGGTTGATTTCTTCAGAATCTTGAGGTCAATGCATGAGGTGATAGCCCTCTACTAAAACGCTAGGAGTACACAATGAAACTGACAAGAATAGGACAGGGAGAGCTAGCAGACCCAAACCCAGCAGGGGTTACCCAGAGATGTTCCACAAGGCAAGTCCATGAAGACACTGATAACATTCTGATAGAATCCCAGAAAGATAGGTCTTATCTGAAGTCAAAATAGGGTGGCCAAGAGGTAACAGGTAAAACATGAAAGCAGAAATGATGAGCAAGAAAGGGCAAGAGGCTCCACAGGATTGGAAAGTTTCTGGATGGACTTGTAGTGTGATTAATGAAGTCCAAACTTAAGACAGCAGCACAAGAGTGAATTTGAAATTATTTCCCACTTTTGAAAATTTCACTTCTTTCATTTTGACTTAACTGTAAAATCAGAGACTGCGAGAAAAAAGGGACAGTGGGAGAGGCTCTGGAGGCTAGAGGCACTGTGATTTGAAGGTGTGTATCTCTTCCCTAAGCTTGGAGATTTGGTGGAAATCTGCCAAAAGACAGTGTAAATGAGAGGTAAGGAAACTGATGACAGTGGGCCTCCTTTGTCCTGGTGTGTTCAATACAGTTTCTCTGAACCACATTAGGAAGAAAATTAAGGCAGCATTCCTAAGTCTTGGATCAAGGGTGGAAAGCCAACGGGGCCATACAGGTAACATAAGTGAATGAAGGGGTCCAGTCCAGATTAATCTACAGTATAAGTGAGAGCCTATTTCTGCCTAAAGGGATAGCTGTGAAATATGGGTTCTGGGTTGTTAGATCTTCTGAGCTTTCAAGAAAAGCCAGAGTTCTGGATTTCTTTATAATATCTGCTATTGTTACCAACTAATTAAATTTCTTTAAAAAACACTCATGCAAATCAATAAAGGAATGTGGTGCCTGGTTAGTTTGTGATCTGTGCACTGGATTCCTCCTCAGTATAATTGCAACTCTGGCTAAGGAAAGGACTTAAAATTATGTGCTGTCTTGAAAGCAGGAAAATACTTGAACTTTGGCCAATCTTAGAATACAGGGAAGTTCAATGGTAAAAGAATCTGGAATAATGTAGCTCTTTGCAGGTAATGCCTTGGGGAAAAGATTACACAAGTATAAGTAAGCCTAATGTCCAGATGTACAAAAAACGATGTATAGAATTTGGGAAGAAGTTAAGTGTGGGCCAGAGTCGATGCTTCAAATACTTGCATGCACACTTTGATTCTACTAGGAAGCTTCATATGAACACCAGAGAACAAAACCTAGCCCTAAGGGGCAATTTTATAAAATGATACAGGCTCATCCAGTGCTATGGCAGTGACCAAAGAATTGATTAGTTAGGGTTTTTGTGGCTTTGGATAGATTTCAAGGCAAGAGAGATATTATAATGAAAACAAATATCCACATCCTAGATGGATGAAACTCAAGAAAGCTTTGCTTGAGACTAGGAAAATAAAAATGTTCAAGTATAGACTCCAAAATGCTCAGGGAAGTAAGAGAATTTAACAAGTTTGTATTAACTTCTATCAGGTTGAACTGTGTGTCTCTCCTTCCCCCATTTGTGTTCCCCAGGCACCTATGAACATGACTTTATGGAAATACAGTCTTTGCAGATGTAAACAAGTTGAGGCTATCCTGTATGAGGGTGGGTCCAGTGACTGATGTTCTCATCAGAGGGAATTTGGACACAGACGTACACTAAAGGAAGGTTACCATGTGAGGCAGATTTCTGGAGTTACCAGCACAATGCCATTACCACTACCACCCAAGGAATGCCAAGGATTGCTGGGAACCGGCAGATGCTACATGATGCTGCAGGGAAGATTCTTCTCCAGAGCCTTTGGAGGAAACAGCCTGGCTGGCACATTAATTTCCAGCCTTCTTGCCTCCAGAGCTGTGTGAGAAGTTATTTTTGTTGTTATAAGTCACTCAATCTGTGGTAATTTGTCATGGCAGCCCCAGGAAACTACGTCCTACTTCAAGCTACTTCTGGAATGGAAGGCGTGCTATGGTGAATTATACAGTGACTTACAATTAGGCCCCAAGTTGGAGCAACAAGTAGGGTATATAAGATAAAAGTACAGGAAGCATATTGTCAATGTAGCATGAAAATTCATGTTTCTAGAAAGAATGGAAATGAGAAATAAAGACTGATAACCAAATGGAGAGCAGGAAACTCCAATTCCAGTGGTGTTAAACATTTAGAGGGGTACCAAATTAAATTTCATTTAATAGAAACTGTATATTACAGATGTCCAATTTAGTTTCCCTTTTGCAACAAAACAAAACAAAACAAAAACAAGCTTATTCATTCCACAAGTTATTCAATGCCACATATGGGAAGTTTTCCTTACACAATATATATACCCAAACAATAGGTTTGCATGATTGTTGGAGGGAGGTACCTTTCATTTTGCTTTTGTAATTAGTTTTATTTTCAAAGGAAAGCGAGTAGGCTGGCAGGCAGGAATTAAGAGGAGGAAGAAGCATCTCTACTTTATTTAGTTGTTCACACAGGTTGCTTCCCCCTAGGCCTGGGACTTGAACCTAGGCATATCTAGCTTATTCCTTTGGAGGTGACTGATCTAACCGCTACTTACTGGGGTGCATTGCTTTTGTAATTAATTTATCCACAGGTTCTTAGTATTAATACTTTCCCTTTGACTTTGTATTTTTAGGTCTCAGACCTCTTCTGCATACTAGCCTGAAATTTCTAATCAAAGCCCAAAGAAAGGGGGGAGAGCTTTCATCAGTTTCATTTAGAGGCTCAATTAATAAAACCAAAATAACACAAACAGAGCCATTAGACCCATCCTCGAACTGAATGTGCAGTTCTCGCAGGACACCTATACATATTCACACACTACTACCAACCACCCCACTGCCATCAAGACCTTGGACCAAAAGTTCCCCACGCAATATTAGTGCTCATCAATGAATTTCCTTTTAAGTGTGCCCATTTATTATGAAAGGATTGTTCTGTATCATCTTTAGCTGATTTCGGGACTACGACAATCTGCTCACATAAAACTCCACTGAAGTGCAGGTACTGCAGCCTCTATGTGCCGTACCAAATTACATGTCAAGAAAAACTTGACCGTATCTGCTCATTACAAGTGTGTATCAGAGGGTCCAGGACAGCTTTGTGGAAAATGAACTCTCAGGTCAAAAGTTATGCCCATTGGTAGCCTAAATAACATAACAAGTAGCAAAGGTCATGATAATAGTATGGATACTTAACATGGTAAGTGGCCTGCTTCCTGTGTGATATATTTTGTAGTTATTATATATTGATATATAAATAAAATATTCAAAACTATATTTTACATTATAAGTAAATAATTTAAACACATATTTATAAATATATATAAAATATATTAAATTGTACACTATTAACATATAAACATATCTAATTATACCTTTTTAATATATGAAATATTTAATAGGTATTTTTACAGGAATGTAAGCAGTTAGTTTTTAGCAGTTATTCAATTTAAAAATAAAACTACTTACTGTTTTTTCAAGATTCTAGATTAGTCTAATTACACAGAATATATGGAGGTAACAAAATGATTTGAAAAATTACAATAAACCCATGTAAGAAAAAACTGATTTGGGATGGAACAGAGAAAAATGACCAACGTCAAATTCCTGATTGATAGAACGGGTTTTATTGGTCTCAACTACTATCCTGCTAACAAGGAGATCTGTAATGCTTTAAATTTGAATTTACAGTAATCAAATATCACTTATATGTGTTTTCTGTATTGAAATGGACATAAAATTGTTTGCAAGATGGGATCTTGGTGCCTAAAACTTCAGAAAACAATGAGTTTGGGGTAGAAGGCATTCCAGAACACCAAGTTCCAACTCTGAAGACTTATCTGCAAAGAGTTGTTGATACTACGCTATCAAAAAACATGCTTTACAGAGGCAAATTCTAGGGTCAACAGTGATATTTTAATAAGACAAGGGGGGTATTTACAGTGACCTCTCTAAAAAAAAAATCAAAAAAATGTGCCTGATCTTATTTGGATTTGTCTATAAACAGATAAGCATTCCATTTTAGAAATAAAACACGGCTAAGTCAATTTTAAAAGATTTCACATATTTTCATACCAAGCATTTCACAGAAATCTAGTAAAGATAACCCTTTCTTTGAGACTGTGCCAGGTCTCTGTCAATATAAGTTCCTGATTATTAGAAGGTCCTCAAGAATTGTTGGCCAATGAACAAACAAAAGAAAAATCATTTGCCCCTGTACATTGCCCAGTTATGTCCTTAATAAATTTATTCCCCAGAATGAGTCTGGGTGATTAAAACAGCACTTTCCTTTTCTCTTAGGGCCCTAGGAAGCTTACAGCTAAATTTGTGATTTCTAACAACTATAAAATATCAGACTATACATCTGTTTCCACATCTCTGCATTTATTTTCTAATTACCCAGATTCTCTCAATGAATCATTTTATTCTTCTATTTTGCATGTTCTTTGGAAATGACTATAAATATATTAACAAATAAAAATAATTTCTCTTTAAAATATGACACTCTAGTATCTTGTTAACTTTTCCTACAATACTGAGTGATTATGTTAAAAAGCTTTCCCCAATTAACTATCCTATCTTTGGTGAGTTCTGAAAAGCCCTAGGATTTCATGTGAAAGTCAGATAAGCATGTGTTTAACTTCTGATCTTTGTTAGGTCTACGGTCCCTCTAAACAGGTGACATCCCTCTGAAGTAGCACTAAATGAAGCAAGACATTGGTTTGCTCACTACCACAGTTCATACTTGCCACTTTCATCTATTGTCGAGAAGCCACATGCTCCCAGAAACTTAACATCGAATACTAAGGCCAGCAGATCAAAGAAACTAAAGAGGAAAGACAACTGTCTGTCACTGTCAAAGGCAAATTTCTATAGTTCTTTCCAGTTGAATTTAGACATCAAATTTGTTTTGGCTTAACAAATTTATGCCTGATTTTTTCTTTTTTTTGCTACGGTCTTTTATTCCCTTTAAGATGCAGTTCATTTGTTTGAAAACAGACGATTGTGTATGTGGTAACTTTCATTCCATGACATAAACAAAAGTGCTTTTCAACAATTGTCCAAGTCCATATTTAAGCAATTAGTCTAGACCATCATGTCAAGACTTACACAATTCTGTACAACATATTTTCTTAATAGTAAAATACAATTTAGGAAGCTGAAAGTAAACTTCACTATGTGAGAAACCTGGGGCTAGACAGGGAGATCTGGGACCTCACATACAGGAGTTGTTCATATACAGGAGTGGAGAAAATAACACCCACTGGGACGCCTGTGCTCCCCTCAGCTGAAGTGTCAAGGGACAGGAAAGGGCTCCTGACGTGTGTTTTATTTTTACTTTCAACCTAACAGTTCCCAAAGCAGCCCAAGCATCATCTGGCTCTGCCACTGCCATGCGCAGTCTCTCCCCTCACACCCTGTGGTGAGCTGTGTCACAGTAACTTTGCACCCACAGATATGGCTTCAGGGTGGCCCCTGAAATGGACTGAGCTGTCTGTGTCGGCAGCTTGCTTTGGTTAGCTGTGCAGCTGCAGGGAAATACTGGCTCCACTCTCTGACTCCTCTTCCCCCCCCACCCCCACCAAACAAATGCTTTAGGCAGCTGCCACACGTGAGCACTGCCACCACCCAAAGCTCTGAGGGTGAGGAAAAGGGAGAAATGGCGGGGCGGGGTGGGGGGTGTCCATGACTAAAGCATAACCACATTCAAGGATGAATAAGTGAGCTAACTTTAACGTCACTGCTAGATTTCCTGGTGAAATAGAGCCCATGGAAGGGAGGTGGTCTGGACTTGGCTGTCTCCTTTCAGAAGGCCTACTCAGCAGAGTTCGGGATCCCGTCAGCTGAAAGGGGGACAGGGAAAGAAAGGAGGCAGGCAATGCAACCAGAAGTGGACTTGGCCAGGGGGTAGGTGGTCCATATATCCCAGAGCCTGAGACAGTCTTGTATTATGGTTTCCTCTTTTAGTCTCAAAAGCTCTGGGCCAATGTTTCTGAGAAGGGCATCTTAACAAGGTAGGGGGCAGTTCTTTTCATGAAACCGTACCTGCTCATTTGGAGAATTTAGGGATCTTACCTCCACCCTACCATTTTTATCCACTCTGTCATTCCAACAAAACTGCCCTCCCTCTTTTCAATGCCTTCTGGGAAGAGCAGTTAAAGGCTGGTGCAGAGCCACTGAATGCTCTGTGAAGAAAGAAAGAAGCTGAGGTTACAAGAAATGAGATGAGGAAGGCCATGGCTAGGAAGTGGCTGAGGCACTGTTTCTTGACTTCATACAGGGGCTCTCTCAGAAGCAAATCTTCCCACCCTGCCCGTGACATCTATGGTTGAATCGCTGCATTGGAGTTCCCACTGTGTTCACACATGGCAATACCAGTGTTTTATTTGTTACCACCCCTCCAGTCAATGGCTTCATAACCCTTGATTTCAGGGGTTATTAGTAAAAATGGTTATTATTCAAGGGGAATCTGATAGTTTAGATTTTTAAACACATCACATTTGGAGCCAAGTCACAAAAGTCTTCCAGAAAGTGAGAGGCTTATCATTAGTGTTTAAGTAAATGAAGTTTAAAGGTGGATTAATAGCAATTAAGAGCAAAGGCACCAACAAACATGCTTTTGGGAATCTTTTCTTCAAGGAATTAAAAATAGGACACAGTATTTTCAAAAGAAATTAATAACCACATTTTACCTACTATAGTTATTAGTTTCACTTTCTTAATAGGGTTTAATTCTGAAAATATCCCTAGGAAGGAGGCAGAGGAAATACTCTGATCCCTATATTCTGATGAGAAAACTGAGGTTAACAAATTACAGTGGCCTGTCAGAGGTTTCAGGCCTCTGGTCCTCAGTCTTTTACATTTTTTCTTGAAAACTGTTGAGAGTCAACTATAACACCAATTAAAAACAGCCTCTTTCTTCAGCATTTAGGAAAAAATATCATTTTCCCCTTCACATAATTATCCTTGGTTATTTCCACTTGATAATAACAGCAGTCCCTGACCCGGGAAATGGGCACTCAAGCTCCCTGCACACTGATACTTACTTTGTATCAGTGTGGCTGTATCCCTGGGGCTCGAGTACTAAGGGTCCAAAGGCTATTTGGACTTGGCCTTGTCTTTGAAGGTTCAAAAACATCTGGAAAGCCTTTTTAATCTTGTCCTCAATTCAGTCAGAGTTGATTAATTTCTATGATGTTGAGCAGGTTTGGCCAAATGGTTGATGGTGATTGGCTGGTTTTGGCTGGTTGTACCTAGGCCAGAGTCTTTTCCTGCCAAAGTCACCCTCTTTTTAATCCCTGCCCTCAAAAGAATGGTCACCAATAAACAACTCTAAAAACCACCCCAAACCCCGGGGCAGACAGTCTTTTTGTACACACATTTCCAGAAATCAACCTGTGATGTCCCAATTGACCTACTAATGGTAAACTAAAAAAAGGAAGAAAAAAAAAAAGGTCTTTAGCTTTTGGTTATAACATTGAGAAGAATATGAAAGATCTGATGCTTTTAACTACACTGCCAAAGGAATAGCAATTCTAAATTCCTCTATTGTAGACACAGCAAGGAGGAGTGAACTGTTTAGAACTAGCTTCTTATACAATGCTGAGGTCGTTTCACCAACCTAAACTGCTGGAATGTTCTGTGCATCTTTGAGGGGAAATCAAGCCGTCACCACATTGCAGTTGCTTATATCCCCTTGGCCATTCCCTTGGCCTCTCCAATTCATCTTCTTGAACAAATAAATACATAAAGCAAGTATGTGGTAAATATGTTTCTATTTTTCTACCAAGAATGCAGATGTGACAGCTTCTTCCCCTTCTCTGCTCTCATCCTCTCCGGCTCTGTCCCCCGCGCCCCCCTCACCAGATGACCTCATCGCAGCACAGAAAGGACACCAGCTGCAGGGAGGGTCTGCCTTTACCAAGCAGGCTCTTTACCATTAGTGATGCCAAGACGCCCAGACGGCCCTGTTGCCATGTGTGGTATGTTACAGCTCTCTGGTCTCCCCACATTAGCAGTGAAGCTGCAGTCTGGAAATGTAAGGACTTTCCCTTCCTAAACATAATGCTACCAAAAGAACAAATCCATCAGTGACTTTAATTGCAATGATGAGAACCTGCCAAGATGATGAACCTGGTGACAGCTTCACACATCATTTGGGCACAAAAGGTTTATTTAACAAAAATGAAGACCCTTGAGAACTATAAGAGCTTGTTTGCAAGAAGACGACTGCCTAGAAAATAAATTCTTACACACAATAAAAGCTAATGCTTTGTTCTCGACTTTTATAGATATTTCCTAATAGATGAACAGTCATTCCTTCATGCATCCATTCACTCTTTTCCACACCCTGAGCTCATTCCGGAGAATGAAGCTGTGAGCCTTCACCAGCATAGTTATAATAGCAATGACCAGATACCAAGAACCTCTTATGAGCTGGGTATTGATTGATGTGCTTTATGTATGCCTCTCAACCGCCTTGCACAGATAGATCATTACTCTCATGTTGTAGGTGAGACAACTGAAGCTCAGAGAGGAGTCCTTAACTCTTTTCTGGAGATAATGTTCTCTTTTTAGATGACCTCATCCAGACTCCGTTTAAATATCATCTATAAGTTGTCACCCAATTTTTATCTCCAGCTGAGACATATATCCTGAATGCCAAATCTATTTTTATAATTCCCTGTAACATGTCTTCTCTTGAATGAATCATAAATGTCTTAGATCAATATGTTGAAAATAGAACTTGGGATCTACACCTGCCCCTATCCCATCCGGCTTCCTGGCTAGGTGCTCCGCTAAAGTACCCCCATTAGGAAAAACAGCATCTCATGTCAGAAGACTGGAAATCACCAGTCATGAAGATTCAATACCGCCTAGTCCAGAAAGTCACCAAGTTCTGGAAACTCTACTTTCTGAATCTGTCTAGAATCCATCCATTTCTCTACTGATGGCCACTATCGCCTCTTACCATTAGCTTCTTGTTTGACTTTTGCACTTCTCTAATCCACTGTGTGAGGATACAAGAGTGATTCAAACACAAATATGATCAACTTTTCCCGCTATTACAAAAATCTTTCAATGGCTACTCACAGCTATTTGAAAAGATCAAAACTCTTGTCAGTGTCTACTCCACTACTCCACTTCCGTGTCTTTCAACCTTCCTCTCACCCACTGGACTCCAGTCTACCTTGCCTGCTTTCATCTCTCATTTATACCCAGTTCCTTCCTGACTTTAGGTCTTGAAACAAGTTGCCCTCAGCCTGTGATGTTCTTACATACCCTCTTGTATGGCCAACTCCTCCCTATTCGTTGAGCCGGAATTTAAATACTATTTTACAATGTATGTTTCCTTGCTCCTTTGATGTATACTGCCCCTAGATCTCTCCTGCTTTAGACATACTAAATTTGAATTTAAATGTTTTTTGTTGTTGCTTTGGCTTTTCTCATTGGGGTATAAAATTTAATGAGAAGAAAATCTGGCTGCCCTGTCCTGAATCCTTCATGTCTAGTACAATGCATGGGATGTAAAAGATTCTCAATCAATATTTATTAAATAAATAAATGAGGCAAGTAATTGTTCGAGGTCATGGGATTCAAACTCAGATTTGCCTTGTTTTAAAGCATTTTCTCTTTTAAAATCCTGCAAAGAAGAAAGAATTCCTTATCAATTTAACATATCACTTTCAGGATGTAAATTTCACAAATCTCAAAGTCCATACTGACTCACATGAATGCTTGGATGGTTGACTGGATGACTGGATGGTTGAAAGGAATGGAGCCTGGGATTATGGTGGGATGGGGAAGAACCTGGCTTAAACCTGACAAAAGAACCTGACAAAAGAAACATATACTGGTATGCATGAGAAGTCATAATGAAGGAATGAATTTACTGGGTTTTTGAAAAAAATGCATATATCTTCTTTCCTCTCCTTTAACTTGTGTTTGTATGGTGGGGGGGGGGGTGCGGATAAAGTGAAATAAGTTAAAAATGGACTTTTGGAAAGGCTGATAAAAATCTCTCTGAGTTCTGAGGATCAAAGAGTCATTTTTTCGCATTTGAGACCTAGGATATTTGTCTCCATGAGCACTCTTCTAAAAAGGTTCTCTTACTGGATGCTCTGTCACTGACCCTCTGAGGGTGGTGAGGAGACATGAACAGAGAAGAGTCTGATCATCACAGGCTACTATAGACCCTTATGTTTCTGTTCAGTCAAGGTTTCTTCTAAAACACTGTAGGATTTCCCATTTTCCACAGTGACTGAAGTCTTGTTACATTTACCCTAGCTGTCAAGTTCTAGGAACTCTGGCTTTGCTCTTCCCTTTAAATCCATTTCTTTTTTTGGACTATCCCAGCTTCTCATAAGAAATAATTAGGAAGTTTAAAAAGTTTATTTCTGATGTTGCTGTCCGTTTGTGTGGATAAAATGGTAATAACTGGGTTATCATAATCTTGGCAAAGGAAAAACAACAACAACAACAACCCCCAAAACCTGTTCTCAATTTCTCCCTCATGTTTTCCATAAAAGGAAACAAAAGTCTTCAGTAAATTCAGCATCATCAACCTGGTTGGGATTGTTCTGAATAATTACATGCTCTAGTTAATAATGTCTGAAACATATATGGCATATTAATTTTGAAATAAAATACACTTAGTAGTAAAATGATACAGAACCCTGACATGTTCTTTCTTTGGTGAATAAGTCAGAAGGTGAGAAGGATCTCACAGCACTCCAGGGCACTGTTCTCAACACTGTATGACTGAAGGGGCTTACGGACTGGCTAAAAAAACATTAGATCACAGAGCTCACTGGGTCTATTATTGGCAGTTCACAGAGCCAACTGTATTTGTTACTAGTTGATTCTCTCACTAGAATGTTAAAAAAAAAAAGCTTCACATTGAGCTTGACATTTATGGTATTAAGTTCTGTGATCAGATAATTCTGTTTGTTTAGGAGCTTGGGGAGCTCTTTCTAATTTTAGTGATTGTTTTCCTCCAGTGTCACATTTTCACACTCTTTAGGTCCTTTAATATTTAATAATTTTAAAGACAGAGGACTAGCATTTCTATTAATCTAACAATATTATAGGGAGGGGCCAAGATCCTTAAATTATATCAAAAGAAAGGAAAAGGGACACAAAGGAGACCTATATTAATGGAAGAGGAAATGACAAAGACCATGTAATAGAGAAGAGAGAGGAACGAATAGCTCGTGTTCTCACAGCTCATGAACTGCAGGCTATGCCTTTCTTTTTTGTTGTCTTAACTTTTTAAGTTGTAATTGTAGTCAGCATATGATATAATTTCATTTGGAAAGAAGAAAAGGCTAAGAGAAATCAAGGCACACCGTATACTACTTTCCCCTAAATTTTACAGTTTAAAAGCTCCCTAGCAGATGTAGAAATAAAACACCCTATTTCACCCCAAAGCCAGACTGTCTACACTCATTCCTCGCTCCTAAAACCAAATATATACAACTAGTTCTATTTTTTTTTTTTTGTAGGGCAATTGTTGATTAATGAATCATCTTTCCTGTAATTTTTATTTTTTCTAGACTTAGTTTGGCTGGGTTCCCTGGCATTCCTGTTGAGGTATGTAATGGAAAATTTGACCTCACACTCTATGCTTTTTTGTAACATCACAAAACACTGATATAACAGGGCTACAAAAAATAAAAAAATAGCTTGGAGTTGAAGGGATGTACAGAAAGAAAAGGCACAGTGTGGAAAGGAAATCATTTGAAAAGTAAATATTTAGCTTCATAGACATGAAGCTACATTCATCTTCAAGAATAGCTCATTTGTTACATCTTAGGATGTCATAGTGTTTCCATCATAATACTGTTTTTCTAAAAAGACTGTAAACCAGACATAAAAAAATCATTCTCAAAATTAACTTGGAACACAGGAAGACCATTTTGTAGATCCTATAACTTCCTAAAATGATGATTTAGGGAGAGGTAAGCAGAATAAAGATGTCATTAAGTTATTTCTTGCATTTAGTTATATCTGAGTTGAAATAACACTTGGGTAATTACCTTTGTGTGATCCCATCCAACCATCTATGGAAAATATAACAAGTCATCCAGAGTCAACTCTGGTCACTGTGAAACCAGGGATTTGGCAGTGCAGACATGCTTTAGGACAGGTCTTCAGTCAAATTCACAGTGGGATGAATGAACTAGTATGGAAATTATCACTTTACTATTTAAGATAATGAGACTTTGCTTTTAAAAATAATGAAACTATCTTCCCTTCCCCAAACCAATCATTTATTTAAATGCATAACCCAGACTTAAGGGTTTAAATGCATAACCACAGACTCAAAGTTACTTTCTGCAGAGTAATGGTCTTACGACTTGAGAAAATAATAACTTGGCTATGATGGCAAAATAGTCCTTTTCAGATCCCAGCACCACTCTCTCAAATTGTCACAACCTCCTAGAATGGCACATCTAACGAGGTGCTTATTGACAGCAACATTGGGTGACGTGTACTGTCAACCCTAATGGTCTCCATGGTTGTCAGAACACATTTACTAAGTCTACCATTTATCAATCATTTAGATGTGGTGAAAAAAGGAAGGAGGGAAAATGAACAGATACAGAGAAGGCTGTACAAATTACTACTCAGTTACTCAAGGCCGCTGGAAAAATATGCTGATGCTTTTTGACACTAAGATGTGTTCAAAACCAATGCAACATCAGTGTACTCTTCCTTATTAAAATGCACTGTTATTAACTGGAACTATACAAATAATTCTCAGTGGAGAGATCTTTATTATACCATTGTTGGGCTGGATGAATAGTCTTTATTTGAATAATGACTTTTTTAAGAGGAGGGAGTTAAACAGGAAAACCATGAAATATGAAATAAATCACAAGAGAAGAATTTCTCTTTATTTAATTTTATATTATAAGTGGTAACAGTTAACTGCTCCAGAGACTATTTTAGGTTCCCACTTTTCACTCACTTTGGGAAATGTAAGGAGACAAAGGAATGTTCACAAAGCTTGGAGTGATTCTAGTTATTTACTTATAAAATGCAGGTGGACTGATAAAGAAAGCTATTAACTACAAAGAGAGAGGGGGGAAAAAACCACTATGTGCCATTTAATATCCTATTTAAGGGAAGTACTGAAACCTTGGCTGAAAAAAAAAAAAAAAAACCAAAACAGAGGTGATATACTAAAATAGCAACTCCAGTGAGAATGTTTTTCTAGATTATATTGAATTCCAAACACTTTCCTAGGTCTCATTTGATTTCTGGATTTCCTGAGATACTCATGGCATTCCACATATAAGAAAACAGAATCCTAGACTACTTAATGTGAATTAACACTCAGCCTTCTATTTCCTATGGAGTATTAAATCACATTGGTATTCTGGTAGAACTCCACTGAAATCAGCTTTATACTTTTCAGTTTTTTAATATTTCTGGAGCACGTCTGTCTTCATTCACAGTACTCATGGTATTAATTCACAGGATGTACTTCTGTGACCAACAACATTTAAGAAAAAATGTTGACTAGCATTTTGAGATCAGATTAATAAACTAGATGAACAGAATCAGATAAAATGCCCAATTATTTTCTTTATTACAGTGAAAGGTCTGAGAGTGCCTTTTGCTTGATGTTTTTCCTCCAAAAGTCCTAGAGTCAGCCATTTTTCCAAGGAGCACAGGTTCCTTTTAGTGAGAAAGGACACTCTGAAGCCAAGATCTACGTGTTACATCTGCTCACAGTATCGTTGCTTCTTGGCCCTTACAGTGAATAGAACTACAAAATTTTCTAACTTTTAAAGGTCTTCATAAAATTGGTTCTGGAAACATATTATAAAATAACCCTTTTTACATTTGGTTTGCTATGTTGAGAGATGATTCAGGGGTTTTAGTGTCTGGGTCTATGTTACAATGGACTTACATTGTAATTATACTGATTACTAAACATTATTATCCCAAAAGGATTAGATGAGAATACAAATAAGAACCATGTTTATCATTCTTTTTTTTTTTCTTTTTTTTTTTTTCACTCAAAGCCCACAAAGTTCAGATCACCTAATAGGCAATACATAGAAATTATATGACGTCTTGGATTTGCTTCCCCAGACTCCGGTGTGGGGTAAAGAAGTATAGACGTAACCAGGAGAGCTATGAGTCAATGATTGCTATGGTTGGTCATGAACACACGAAGGTTCTTTGTTCTTTACTTTTCTCTGTGTTTGAAATTTTGTCAAATAAAAAGTTTTAAAGCAATGAAGAAATAGCTTCTTAGCTGAATGAAAACAAAGTTTCTGTTTACTCTGTGGTTTAATTTCTTTATCATAATGGCAGAGTAAAAAAATAATCAAGATTGGATTATTAGGATCAGAGGGGAGCCTAGGTTTATGTGAGCAACTATTCATTCAAAATTTAAAGAAAAAAAGTACATTCATTTATGAACTTACTTTTTCAATATATTTAGTCTATAGGACTTAAAATGTGATTTTTAACTATAAAACTAGACTAATTATCTTATAAAGTACCAATTCGAAAACCAAAGAATATGAGGTCATTTTGAATACGCACTTGTATAGCAGATTAACCCCTAATAACATAAAATAAGGCAAACGGGACTTAGAGCTATGTGGAGAAAGACAAACCCCAGAATATTCCTAAAGGAAAGTATAAAGGTCTTTTTTGACATCCAAGTCATTTTTTAAATAATTGACAGTCAAAATAGTAAAACAGCAAAGTAGAAAATCATAGTCATTGAGATACTTTTTCTGGGAAAATAAAACCTCCATCTCAAAGAGATATACTTATATGTATATATTGCTTACTGAAATGACTTATGTCTCAGGCTGCTTATTTAATAAAAGGCTTGATTTATAAAGCGTGTTCCTCATTCCCACTGGAAAAACTGACCCTGATTTTTTTCATCAACATTATTCCAAGAAAGTCTCTTTGGAATTATAAGGGCTTCCCCATCATAAATCTGAGCTCATCGTCTTACCTAAGGAGTAGATTTTTTCCATTAAGTTAAAAAAAAAAAAGCTTGCTCAATTTTGCTGATAAGGAAATAAGTTTGAATGGTCAAAAGCAGTCCATTCAGATGGGGTAAGAGACCCCAAATAATTTTCCTCATTATTTAGGTAACAGAAAGAAACTTTTGGGGGGCAATTAGAATGAAATGACAACCTTTTAACTCACATGGATTCAAAATATACATTTCTTATTACAGTTAATGTGGAAATGCTAGTGAATTTTTTCCATGACATCAAGGAGCAATCAGAATACTAACAATCTGAAGTCTGTGCATTGTAAATACAGATCAAATGACTTCTCACTGCTACCATGAGAAAGTATTTTCTCTACATAATAAGTGGTACATTAGCATATATTTGCCTCCTGCAGCTCCCTCCCCACCCGGCCTCCTAAGTTCCTGGCCATGGTTGTGGAACAGTCTGCAAAAGTTAATGTTGTAATATAAACAGATGGAAAAATGATCTCTCGATGTAGTCTTGTGTCCATAATTACCAGCATCCAGTCTTGCCAGTTTCAATGGATGATGATGCAAATTAACTCTTTTTCCTAAGTGTATTAATGGATCATTAATATAAGCAAAATAAAGCATGGCAGGGTGAATAACAGCAACCAGATTTCTTCAATCAAATATCCATACTGTCTGTCTGGCTGTGGTTTCAAAAAAATCTGGGTTAAATAACATGGTTCACATACGAAAAGGCTGTAAAAGACTGGATTTTGGTATCGGTCATACATTAAAACAGACACTTTTGTACTCATTTCCACATTTCAGAAAAGTGGCACTGCTACCCTTGAAATGGGTATACTGGATACTTAACATTCTGAATACTAAAAACAATTCACAAAAAGACTAAATTTTAGAGGAATGAGAACAGGGTGGGGTTACCTCATATTCTGTATATCCCAGGAATTTTATTCAAGTCTGATTTGTCAAAGGGGCACTTTTTGAAATTCATTAAGTTTTCCTACTGATTATTTCACATGCTTTCACCCTAATATTTGCTTTTCATCTTACTGGGTAAGAATTTAGGGTAAAGCAGTGGAAGGGCAGTAAACATCTTGGTGAAAGGTAAGTTAACAGAGCTCAAGGTAAGGAATCTGGGTCTAGGAGACAATGTTTGCTGTGGAAGTCTGACAATGTTACGAGCATTAGTTGTGACCTTCAAAAAGATAAGCACAAGCTCTGAAAACTGAAATTTTCAAAGGGAATATGGGAATGAGAGTTCTGATGGAAGTTTTCCAGTGCTGCAGCTGCCGAGCTTGTGGGTTTTTCATTGGCTGTCACTTGATAGAGGTAGGGTGGGAGGAAGCATTCTTTGAGGGCAAGTTCAGACAGTGAATAGTTCAAGGCTGCAGCCTGCCTAGAAAATACGAGCAATGAATGGACACACAAACCACAATGTGAAAAAGGCACAGTTGATTTGAGTTTTCAGTGTTTCAAGGGGCTGAGGTCATCCTATTACTTCACAATGCCAAGCAAACTAAAATAAAAATAATGATAGCCAGCATAATAGTTGAGGGTGTTTTTTTTTTTTTTTTTTCCAAATTTTTTTTTGCCACAGTTTCTAATCAGGGTAGTGGTACAGTGGAAACAGTAGAAACTTTCCTGTCAGGGAGACACAGACTTGGCCATCACATTGTATTTGTATAACTGGTCCTTACTTACCTCTTCAAAAGAGTATTATCTACCTAGCAGGATTTTTGCAGGAAGATATGAGATAACAAATGTATGTTAGGTAGAAGCAGATAGTTGCTGCTCAAAAACTATAATTATGGCACCAGCATCATCACAATGAATGCCCCTTTGTTATAAATCATCACACTATCATTTATGCAAATTGTTGCAGTTGAGTTGACCTACAGAGCAAAAACTGTATTCAAGTGTATATATGTCATTCGTACTAATGGTTCTAGATGGTTTTGAGTTTATAGGTTTTTTTTAATTTAAAGTTTACCAATAGAGCTTTTAAGAGATTTTTGTATTTTTTTTCAACAGAGCAGAAGACATATCCCATGAGAGGTTCATAATGTCCTGAACTGATTTTGGCTAAAGAGGAACATAGTTAGATAGTTATAATAATTCACTTACTGATAAGCTAAACCACCAGTTACCATTCCTAATAAAATATTCTGTTGACTCTGCATACATTACAGCAAACTCTAAGTCATATGCCTTCTTTTTCATCTCTGCTTTTCTTCTTCAAGACCAGTTATCACCTACCTTTTGCAAATCTTAACAGAGTAAATCAAAACAACCAGTCTGGAATCTAACCAAGTACAATGCAGATTATCCAAACTAGAATCAAGGATCACAGTATCTAGCTAATCTCCCTGCATACATCACATACATCATCAGTCATTTTCCTTACCACGTTTAAATCATCTGTCCTCTAGGTATCACATTTTATAGCCTCATGTTTTAATACCTGTAGTCTTCCTCAGAATTCATTACTTATTCCCAAGGGCAGAGGTTAGCAAATTATAGCTAGAGGATTAAATCTGGTCTGCAGTCTATTCTTGTAGAGTCCACCAAAATGATTTTTACATTTTTAAATGGGTATGAAAAAGTAAAAATGTGAATAATTTTTCATGACCCATGAGATAAAATTGAAATTTCAGTGACCATAAATAAAGTTTGAATGGAATATAGCCACACTCATTTGTTCATGTATTGTCTGAGATTGCTTTCAAGCAATAATGATAGAGGTAAGTAGTTGCTCTAGAGACCATATGGCTGGCAAAGCCTAAAATATTTACTTTCTGACCTCCAGGAGAGGTTTGTCACCGTTCTCCCTCTCTTGGGAGAAAGTAAGGCAAATACACATATGATACCTGGCCTGATCTCCCTGTCGGTCAGCCTTGGGAAGAAGAGGATAGCTTGACTTTTCAGTTGGGGTGGAATGGGACAGTATCAAAGAACTGACCCAGGAGCCAGGAGACATGGGTCTCAGGTTTTATTTTTATGTCATTCTGGATTATGTACTCAACTTCTCTAGCCATGCAACATAGTTTCTCACTCGTTAGCGTCTCAGTTTCCTTAGGTTCAAAAAAAGAATCGGTCTTCACTGCTTACTAGATGACCATGATAACATGTGACACTCTACCAACTGTCTTCTCCCTCAACCAACCTCTTAAATCAATTCAGGGTCCGTTTAAGAGAGAGGAATAAGAATATTGGAAAGCTCCCCATAGGACTGCAGAATAGAAGATTAAAATCCAGTCTTAAACCTATGGAAATGGGCCTCCAGTGTGACCAGATATAAATACATAACTCACCTGAGTCTCCCCTGGAGAACAGGGGCTTTAAAGCATAGGAGACTGAATCACTTATTTTTTTGAAATTCCCTATAATTATTAAAGTACATAGCCTGACAATGGAGCTGTGTGGGAAAATACATTCTAAACTATAGCAGAAAAAAATTAGGATCTAAAAAGTTGGGCTAAACAGTAGAGATGGGCAGAGATAATTTTATATTCATAATAGAAAAGTATACAGAGATATGTATACTCACAAAGATTTTATCAGTTGGCAAATACATTTCTAATCAGAGTACATATTTCATGCATTTTATATTGCAATACAAAGTGAGACAGATTCATTTCTAAGCCCAGAGTATGTGATATAGTGGCATAATACATTTATAATAAAAATTATAATTTAGAAAGTCATTTATACTTTATTAGATTATAAATGGGTCAAAACACGCTACCATTTCACATTCTTGCTGACGGGTAGGAAAAGCTGTTGATTTCATGGCCATGAGGTCTCTTTCGCTAAGTCTATAACTGATTATTTGTGTGGAGATAGAAAATCAGCATCTGTTAGATACTAGTCTAATGCAGAAAGCTTAAATTAGTTGTGGGTACAATGACTACTCACTATTCAAAGGGATGAACAGTGCATCGTAGCCCTGCCTTCTGGTTACATTATATTACTAAGCAACTGGCTCAAAGGCAAATTCTATCTACTTAACAGGAAGATAAGCTCTGAGAACAGATGACAGTGGATAAGATATGCAAGAAAAGGAAAGGACAATAATTTCTAAAAGTAGGGAGAACAAATAATCACCCTATTACAAATATGATGAAAATGATCTCAATTCACAAAAATTAGTTGGAAAAGCTCTCAGAGGACTTTGAATCCAAGTTTCTTCCAGGGAAAATCAACATGCAGGTCAGGTTAATGCTGTCCAGCTTCTTCCCACCCACTCACTTCAGGTGGCAGGGGGTGCTGTCGTCCGCAAGCCAGTTCATGACATTTTGGAATAACTCCAATGATTATATGGTCCCAAAATGCCCAAGAAAGTAGAGAAAAGAACAATGAGCCAGAAAACTCACTCCAACTCCAAATTCCAACTTCAGTCCTACACTGACTCTAGCCAAGTGACGCTAAGCAAGACTTTGTGTCTGTTTTGTCATCTGTAAAGTAGACAGGGGTTTCAGATCCTTTCACGTAAATTTCTCTGCTTCTGTAATTTCCATTTCATGCCACTGAAGTGAAAATCAGTTGACAGAAAGCTATAAAGAGCCGTGAAGCTTTTTTTCTTGCAGGTCTCATTTATGTCACACCTGCACTGCTACTGATTGTCCCAAGACTTTTTAAACTTCAAACCTGGTCATGACCTCAGCTTTCCAGATTATCAACAGCTTGATTGTGCTTTGACAGCTGATATCCTAAATGCTATCATGACTCAGAATCTGCCCTTTCAGTCACTATAGCCAAGGTTATGTTATCAAATCCCTTTCAAGTGGGTCATTTTAGTTAGTGGAATCCTGAAGTTTAAAAAAAATGAGAAAAGTTTTACTGTTCTCATGCATCCAACTAAAAATGTCTTGTACTATCTGTTACGAAATGTTAGCAAACTACTCAATAGGTGATTCGTTTTTATGATTAGAACATATAGGATAGAATAAACCTTGTACTCAAGAAAAAGTTATAGCACTTATAAAAACTACCATGAATGTACATTTGGTATATTTTTTAGCATATGTATATGTATGTGTGTGTATATATATGTTACATATCTATATACACACTAACTTTCTGGAGTGAAAGCACTATATATTTTTAGTGATAGTAACTTGGCAAAAGCTGCAAAAGCAAAAGTAAAATGAATGACTACTTAGCATTTTATTTATATAACTAAAGTGGATTTCATTAAAAAGATGGAATGTCTTGGGGAACTTTATAATCAATATCTACATCATGTAAATAAGAGAAAGTATCTTTTCTGTACAAATAAATACATTTTAGTAAGGTATTGCAAAATGAACTAATTTTAATTATAAACATGAAAATAAACAATGCAATTTTCAACCAATTAAGTCCCCCTGCCCCAATTTTTATTTTAGAAAAAGGGAGTCTAGGTGATGAGATGACTGCTAGGAATTGATGGACTTGACAAATATCAGCAGGACATATTCCTGTGAAACATCAGTAAAAATTCGAATTAAAAGATGAGACTGAATAATTCCTAGTAAAGATTTTGTGTTACTACAATTGATGTGCTAGCCTATCAGAGACAATTCTTCTTTAGGAAATAAGAATCGACTCTCAGATTTGTGCTATTATTATTAACAAGGCCCTAGAGATCACTTTCCCCTGGATAAAGTATTAACTCCTTCATCACTAGAAGTAAAAACTCCTATTCTCCCACTATTTCTTTTAGAACTATGTTTCATAATTAAAAGCTTTGTCTATCTTCTAAGGAAATGCATAGTATTTTAATAAAATATTTAAACATTTAGTGAAAAACTTTATAATAATAGAATGTATTACTTTGAACTTTGATAAAGAATTATTCTCCAAAATGAATTAAATATAACTCTGCTCACTAGAATGAACATTACACTTCTAAGGAACAATATCTAAAACATCTTAACAGAAGTCCAGGTAATGACCATCTCTTTTCTGGAACACAGCAACAGTCTCCTAATTGCTCATTCTGAATCCAGAAGTGCAAGAAATAAAGCACAATGGCTAAGAGCAGGGGCTGAAAATGGATTTGATGATCGACTGTGCAACGTTAGGCAAATTCAGTATGTCTCAGTTTCCTCATCTGCAAAAGCGGGGATAATGAAATCATATAACTCAACAGAATGATGTGAGGATTAAGTAGACTAACCTGTATATAAGTCAGATTGTTCAAACACTTCCTACCTTCAGAGCTTAGGAAATTCACTCAGGAGGTTAAACTAATTCACATAACGTTTTCCATATTCTGTTTAGAATATGTATTGGGAAAAACAATGCTAAAGCATAAATCATATACATGCTTTTAAGTTCAGAGGGTGGAAGTGAGGGGAGCTCTTCTGTGGTTCTTATACCTACAGAGCAGGTACCATGATACAGTCAGGAAGTCTGTCCCTCAGCTACTAGGTACAGCTGGAGAAGTGATTCTTCTTTTTGCTCCTGGGTCAAAGACTTTTGTGTGGCCTGAAGTGGAAATAATCAATTTTTATATTCGTTTATTGAGCACCTACTACATGTGAGGCACATTTCCAGGTGTTAAATAACAGCAATAAAAAAAAAGTAAAAAAAATGCGAATCCCTATCCTTTTGCGCTCTACATTCTAGTGTGGAAGACAAATGATAAATAAGGAAAAAAATGTAGCATACTAGATCATGGTATATGCCAAAGCGAAAAGAAAATTGAAAAGGAGAGAATAGAGGTATATGCATGTGTGCATGTCATCACCTAGACTCCCTTTTTCTAAAATAAAAATTGAGGTAGGGGCACTTAATTGGTTGAAAATTGCATTGTTTATTTTCATGTTTATAATTAAAATTAGTTAGGCTACAGCTTAGCTAGCATGGCCACAGAAGGCCTCAGAGAGAAGGTGATATGTGAGCAAAGGGTCAGAGTAGGTGAGTGGGCCCTGGAGATACCCAGAGAAAGGGCATTCCAAGCATGGGAACAAGGAGAAGGTCATGACGAGGAAATGAACTGATGGATTTGAGGAACAGGCAGGAGGTCACAGCAGCTACAGAGATGAAGTCGGAGCCTCGTGGCATAGGGGAGGATGGTTTTCATGCTAAATGAGATGGGAAGCCTTTGGGTTGTGTGCAGAGGAGCAACATGATCTGATTTAAATTTTAATCGGTTCCTTCCAACTGCAGGAAAGAAAGAGAGACCAGTTCTGTGGTTCTTGCAAAGATCCTAGAGAAATGATGCTGGCTTGGGCTGCAGTTGTGAAACAGAGAGATCTGTAAGAAGTGATCAGATTTTGACTCCATTTTGAGGACAGAGTCAGTAGGATTTTCAGATTAGACCAAATTTTGACAGGAAGAGCAGAGTCAAAGAGCTGCCAAAATACAACATCAGGGAATTTTAGTTAATAATCCAAAGTTCCAGTTTCATTAGAGGATCTGGTCAACTGTATGTGTATATTTTTCTTTTCTTTTTTTAAACGTAAGGTGCATGCAGGAATGAAGGTGAGCCGGCATGTAGGCAGAAATCGAAGAGGAGGAAGAAGAACTTTATTTTATTTTTATTTAGCTGTATATCTTGGTTGCTCCCCCCAGGCTGGGACATGAACCTGGGTTCTTGGGATGTATGTGGACTGCGCTTAGGCCACAAGCAGCTGACCAAATCACTACTCCACCACGGTGTGCCATGCATTTTTCACATGACAAAACAGCTATACTACAGAGAGATTCTCAAACTCTAACGTGTGCATGACTTGCCTGCTCTAGATGGTTACTTAGCTTCACTTACATAAGAATAATTGTCTTAGGATAACATGCCTGCTAACAATGTTTTGCTTTTGTTTTTTTTGGAAAACCTGCTATGTCTTGCTTCAGCAAATAAAAATAATGTGAACCCAAATGTTTTGTTTATTTAGCAGGAAACTCACAGATAAATGTAATGTAAAAACAACAAAACCATACTACCTGAGAGATCTGAGTACATTTACCCGCTTTCTTCATATTCTTCCTAATGGTTTTGATTTTATTTTTAACTGCCCAGTTATAGGTACATTATTAAAAAACATTTATTTTAATTTAGTTGTTCACCTTGATTGTCCCTCCCACTCCCCCTGGCCCCAAGTCTCGAACCTGGGTCCTTGGGGTGTATATGGACTATGTCCAGTGGTCTTATCCACTAGGCCACCAGGCAGGCCTATAAAACATTTGGAGTCTAGACAAAATTAATCTTTCCGGAAAGGAGATGGAGCAGGAGGGAAGCACTTGAAGGAAGGGAAGGGACAAGAAAAGTGATTTAAATAAAAAAAAAAATATATCCAAAACAGATATTAGAAAAGTTAGCATATAAGCTTTAGGATATATAGCAAATAAATACAAATTGCCCTCCCTCAACCCCAAAGCTGTTTTATCTCAGAGCTGTAGGCTGCCTCTAGATGACAAGTAGCCACAAATAGTTGTAGACTGATGAGGAGACCCAGTTCTATTACAGGCACAGGAAAATTCTTCCACGTAGCCCTGTCTCATCAAATTATGGTCATTTGGAGAGAGAAGTGATACATGTTATGATATACACTCTGTAATAAAAGAGGATCAGTTTTAATACCAAGAACTTTGAAAGAAAAATATGGTTAAATAGTAACACAAAAACTACAGGTAAAGGAAGCATCAAGAGAGTTATTGTACAGCCATAAATCAAAGCACACTTTATCTGAATTTTCACATTCACTCAGCAGTCAGACAAACACACTGATGAGTCAGGATATTAGCATCCTCCTCGAGGGTCATGGGAAATCCCTAGCTTGCGAATCAAGACAACCAGCATGGCTACCAGCTAGTCTCAAGATGCTAGGCAAGTACTGCAACCTCACTAGTTCTCATCTGTAAAATAAAGCGAACCTGGAGAATACAGATTCAGAAATTCTCATCACTGAGCCCCACTCATCCAGTTCCATACCTCTGTTTAACTCAGGTCCAAGCCCACACATACTGAATGCCGGAGGCTAGAAGGCTACTTCCTAGTATGTCCCACACACTTCTTGCAACTGCTTAAAATGCTGTTTGGTCCCAAACCTGTTCATGCCTGTTGGACTTGTTTTTATAATCACATAATTTAATTAGATATTATGTAAACTGATGAAATATGACAGTGAAAGGCAGGAATTGTTTTCTACAAAAAGTACATCGAAGAGTTTAGGAAAATCTGATAAAGGCAAATCACAACAGTTATCAAGGCAGACTGTCAAGGTAGGTTCGACTATTCTAAAAGAATAGAAGCACGCTGTAGAAATCTTGACAAATCACTTCTACGCTCTTTTTCTACTCTAACACAGTTGAAATGACAAAGCATAGAAAATGTAATCATTAAGGTATAATTAATGCAAGAAAAAGTTAGGAAATTATACTCAGCAGACCTATAATCAAAGAAAAGGCCTTGGCCCTACATCAAGGTTTCTACTGCAATGGGGAAGGAGAAAATACCATGGTGCGCCACGCTCTTATTTACAATCAGATGAAATAGTCAATGATGACGGAAAACAGCTTTCCCAAAGTGTTGATGAAGGAGAGTGGAGGAGGGGTGGGGTTGTGGGAGGGAGAAGCAGACCAACACACACTCTACTTTGTATAGTCTGGCTTGTCTTGCCAGTCCATCAGCTGAAAGGAGAACAAATTCGTATCAACGGAGGCTCACAGGGTCTCTGCTAAGTTCCCAAGAAGTAAAAATTTCTTTAACTACTAGAGCAAGCAAACTCTGCCCTTGTCTCCTCGTTTCTTAAATATATATTTGAAAAATTACTTAATGACTAATAATACATATTGAATTAACCTGGGCAATGGCCATTGCCAATGAGAACACAGAATGCTTTGATTTTGCGAGGGTAGGATGTGCAGCTTACGAGCAGTCCTGGGTAGAAATCATAGTTTTCAATGGCAAGACCAGCCCTGTAATCTTCTGCAGCACAGCATGACATCAGAGTTTATGTGAGGCCAACTTCATAAATCAAGCTTTACCTAACTAGAGATTGTTCTGCAGATCTACATTATTAGAGCAAATAATTAAAAGTGCCTAGGCAGTAATACGAGCCAGTTCTGTTTACAAAAAAATGCTCTTTTCCCCCCAAACTCTTTCAGTCTCAGTACCACTTACAGATCTTTCACATTTAGTAAATTATAGACTAGAGCATTTCTTGTAGGCTGACTTCACTTTCAAGGAATTCTTCAATTAACTTTACATTGCTTTAAGCTGTTCATCCAACGAGCAAACAATCTGTGGTTTCTGACTCCTTTGCGTGCCAATGGCGGCCATCCATGTTGGACTTTCAGACACGCTGTCTCTTGAGAGCCAGGCTCTGTTTGCATAAAACCAGCCAGTTGTCATAGCATTTTGACAAGCACCATAGAAAAACAAGGAACAATACTCTGTAGTTGCTAAACTTGGAGAATTACCACTGCAAAGGTGACTGCACTGGGGACACACATGACATCCACACCCAACTGCCTGGCTTGAGCCAGAAGGTAGCAGTAGCACATACTCCACTATGATCTGCGACTTTTCTATTTTCAGGCACCATCTTTTCACTACCAATTCCTTTAATTTTTCTGCACTCTCTCTTCTCTCTCTCTTTCTTTTTTTTTCCAAAATGGCTAAAATACCTAAAGCTCATAAAGAGGTGTGTGGCTATTCCAATAAAGGGCAAACATGCAACTGGAAATTTAGGAGGCAAGAGACTGCACTGCCTTGCAGTGGTTACAGAGCACCTAGCGTCAGAGCTTCAGCCAAATACAGTGGAATATAAAAGCATGAGCTCATCGGTGCTGTCTCAGTCCAAAACTTTGAGCTTTCTCTGCCTCTGGGATAGCACCTCTATTCTCTGCCTCTGAAGGCTCACTCACTGATGTTTTTAAAGAAGTGCATATAACAACCGAGCAGTGGAAAATAACCATGGGAACAAACGATAGAAATAAATGATGATCACGGAAGAAACAGATCCTTCGGCTTTCTACCTATGACAGTTGAGTCAGGCAGAATGGAATCTCTCTTTCCTTTCCCCCTCTGCTTGGCCAGTTTCCGAGTGCCCCTCACCTATATATGTCCTATGGAAACATCTGTGAGGTCAACAGAATTATCAACGGAGAGGAATAGATTAAAGATCTTTTGAAAGCTCGGGTTCAATATAAGGTGCATGTGTATTTTTTTCAAAACGATGCTCAATGCTGTTCCTAGAACAGGATATGCCATCATTGAGACTACAGGTCTTCCTCAAGCAGTGGAGGGAACACTCTGGCAGAGCCATGCCATAACAAGCATGCAGACAGAGCCAGAGGAACTAGAATGACTGCATGAGCCCAAGGGCTGATAGTGGTTGTGGCACTGGTTCAACATGGGCTGGTAATGAAAGGAAGGTTCCATGCAAGACCTGCTCTTCTCTTCAGAATAGAACTGAGCCCTGACCCCTCTCTGAATGCTACCTCCACAGTGCCTGAATCACAAGAACTGATTCCTGAGAGACCCAAGGTTATTCTAATGCCACTCTTCCCACTGTTTTTTCTCTTATTTTTATTTAAATTATCTATGTGAATTGCATTATATGCTTTTTTTTTTTTTTTTAAAGCTACTACAAATCCTTTGCGGAGAAAGGAGATGAGTATGTCTGTCTTGTATCTTCTCTCTCTCATTGTCTTTTTCTGTCTCGCTTAGAAAGATACACACACATACCCTAGCATCCAAACTATTGTTTCTTTCCCATTAAAAAGAACAGATTTGAATAAACTGCCAAGTATTCTTTACTTAACACACACATCATTGTTTTTAGTCTAACTATATATTTATTTTTGTCTTTTCTGAGATGTTAAACATAACAAGTAACCAAAATATTACATAAAATTCACTAATTTGTTCACAGTATTGCTTTCTGGAGAGTGAGTACACTTCTAAAATGTGGCCATGAAGCAGATTTGTTTCAAATCAAGAGTTCAAGATAGTTCTTTTCCTGTTTCTTTGTTTTCTCTGATACTTAGATTCTCACAATAAAACAAAGTATTATAGGGATTTATTTTTCAATCAGACAATTCTGAAGGGTTCCGTCTCTCTTGAAGTTTCTTACCTCATAGCCTGTGTACTATTACTTTACTTCCTGGAGTAAAAGTGTTAAAGATGCTTAACCTGAATGGAAATCATGAATCAAGGATATAGTTGGTGTACCCTTGGTGACCATGTGATCAGGCCACTAGATACAGTGCACATACAACCCAAAGACCCAGTTTTGAGGGGAGAGGGGCAACCCAGATGAGCAACTAAATAAAATAAATAAATGCTTCTTCTTCCTTTCTCTTCCTGCCTGCATACTCACCTTCATTCCTGCCTACACCTTTCCTTAAAAAAACAAAAAAACAACAATTGAGCATAGTCGAGGACACAAAAACTTAAGTTTCATTTCTTAGTAACTTGAAAGAGTAAGTATTATTATGTAGAATATTCAACATAATAGCTATTATATTTATATAGTACTTAGAATACACAATAATATGTATATTCATTACATGATTTTTACCTTATGTATAAAGAGAGCTCTAGAGTATGTCATAGAAACTCAAGTGCTTTGAACAGTTTTGTCTGATACCCAGAAAAGCAATGTTGGGATGACAGTGTTCTTCAGTTTTTTAGATAAGAAAATTCAATTGGGGAATTTTGCTTTAGGTTTTGAGGTCTGGGCAATCAACAGATCTTGAAAAATGGAGCTCACTGGTAAGAAGAAAATTCAAAATTACTACAGCCTAATAAAATAGCTCTTAATAAGTAAACAGAAACATGTATACTGGCTTGGTAAATCTTTAATATTCATTAAAAATAAACACATTTAAAAAAAGATGTTAGCTATGCTTTTCCCCTTTAGATTAACAGTCCATTATCACTACTATTATCCAACATCACAGCTTACTCAGTTCAATAAGGCAGGAAAAAAGGTACAAAATTGGAATACACAAGTCGATATTCCCAGAAGACATACTGTGCATGTGGAAAATTCAGAAGAATCTACATACTAGTCAAATTAACCAGTACGATTAGGAAGAACTACATATAAAGTCAATGTTCAAAAATTCATTATATATATATATATATATATATATATATGAGCAACAAACAATTAAACATAAAACTTAAAGAACAATACCAACCCCCACCAAATACTAAGGAATAACTCTAATGAAAGATGTGTACAACTTCTACACAGAAGATTAAAAATCTCTATAGAGAGAAATTAAATAAAACTTGACAAATGGAGAAATACACTACTTCATGGATTAGAAGATGCACTCATTGAAGGTATCAATTCTCCATACGTGGATCTATAAACCCCAATTCCAATCAAAATCTTTTTGACCTTGGAAAAAACAAACAAAAAGAAAAACAAAGACAAAAGCATTGCATCTGCAGTCTTCAAAACAGAATGGCCAAAGTGATGACGGGTTTCACAAGCTCTATCTCAGGCCTTCAAAATGCTCAGTTTAACAAATCAATTCTGTTTCCATGTTAATGGCATTTATCTTCTTTTGTAAGTTCAGTGATTACAGAGGGAAGATTCTGGCTTTCTAGTGTAAACTTGCACAGATTTGAATTCAAGAAATGTACAGCTTTCGACTGTAAATTTGTCTTCTAAGAAGAAACCACTGCACTAGACCATAAGTGAGATAATTCAGTTTTTAGAAAATCTGCAAATGATTTATTTGAAGACTAGCGAAATGAATTGTAAAGAACTGTCTGAAATAGGGTGAGGGACCAATAAAATAAATGAAGATACAAGGCTTTTAAAAGGTTACATGGGAAAATGAAGGCATGAAATGCCACTTAATTTTTAGAAAATAATATTACAAGGTACATGATATGCTAGCAAAATTCTCGATTATAGTAAGGCTTTCCAGGGAATAAGAAAACGTGTATGGCTACTACCCAGGGTGATTACTGAATCAGAGCTATTACTCATAAAATAAATGTAAGGCTTTCAAGTCCTGTGCCGCACTCCTCCTGTCCTCAATCTCATGCTAGCCACTTCCTCTTCTAAAAAAAACAACCACTTGCAACTTTCTGGAAGTCTCTTCCATAAATCCCAACTGAATAAAAGAAATCAAATCAAAATATCTCATGAAATTAAATGACTGCATGAGAAATTCTCTTACTCTTTAATGCTGTGATAAGTTTGAAAGATATTATAGACCTAATACACTCTTACACAAATATGTATCAGTTTACATTCATATCATTTTAAAACAGATTTTTAAATACACAAGGCATGAAAAGATAGTCAATAGTTGGACTCAAGAAGTCTAGAAATAATTCTAGAGAAAAAAGAATCTGCTATTGTCATTAAGTAGACTAAAATAGCACTCTAACTTTAAGTAACAGATAATCCAAGGATTCTCAAGTTTCTCTATTAACTGACTCTTCACAAAAGACCTTGGCACACAAGTTGCTGGTACCACAAAGTACACACAGGAATTTCATTCTCTAGTCATTCGGGCGCTTCTTACTTGCTCTCATTTGCTAAGACTGGTGCCAGGTAGATTTGAGCACATAAGTACGACAGAGGATTAAAAAAGGATAAAAAGGTGCTGAAGAGATATGATGAGCTAACAGTTACTAAGAATGGGAGATGCCATTGCACTACAGATATTATTAATATGGTCGTTGGGAGGTGCTAAAAGCTTCTTTTAGCTTTACTGCTCCAGTCTCTATCAGAGCCTCAGAAACTCTGCTGAACATAGTAATTCCTTCAGCTCTGTAAAAAGCACCCACTTCTCTTCAGCATTCAATTAATTTTCAGCTTAATTATAATCAGATACAGCCAGAGAATTAACAATATTTTATAAATACTGATTTTCAAAGATAAGACATTTCCAGGACACGTTTTGACAGACTATCAAAATGAGCCAACTATAGAAGAATTTATTAAGAATTCTATGACATTAAGGAGGGAGGTTCACTGAGGCAGTAGAGTTGACCAGTCTTCAAAGCTGGGAAACCAGAAAAGTTATTAAAAGCTGACCCAGGCCCCTTCTGAGCCTCAGGGGGGTAAGGTGCAGGTTATGGAAACTAGGGACCTAGGTTTGAGACCCAGGCCAAGGTAGTATGAAAAAGAAAAAAAGCTGACCCAAGAGAACCACAGCATTATATTCGGAAGCTGTGCAGTGCAGTGGTAGGCAGACTTATGTGTCCAAGAAGGCGTGAGAGGGTCAATCACACACATAAGGTGCTAAATAAATACTTGCTGACATGAAGTGAATTGAATGATGACTTGGGTCATCAAGAAAGCTTAACTTACGGTAGCATATGTTCTTTTAAGGCAAAGCCATGGAAATATTTTAGAAAAATGTTCCTATCTAGAACAATATATACTTTCACAGTTCTGGAGCTTATGTGGTTTTGGGGCATGATCTCTAAGCTTCCAGAAAATTTTATTATCTCAAATCACTGAAGATTCTAGAGCGTACAAGTTTTCTTATAGTACACATCCTCACGAATTAATTTTGAGTGGAATCTTTAAACTTTTAAATTTAATAATTTATAGGCAAAAGAGGATAAAAACAATAATCTGTATATATAATTTAAAGTAAAAAAAAAAAACAAATAAAAAAGACTTCTTCCATCACACATTTATCTTCTCAGGTAATCACTTTTCATGTGTGACAGAATCAAACTAAAATAATGGTGTATTATATAATATACCATAATTTAGTAAGCTTGCTTCAAATGCTAATACATTTTATCATAAAATGATAAAGTTCTAAAATAAAATACAAAAGGACTATATATTGGCTCTGTACAAATGACAAGACAGTAATAAGACTTACACACACACACACACACACCCTTTCCTTCCTTCCTACTTTTCCTCTCTTCTATCCATTTTTCTTATCAGGGGTGGGGATATCACAGAGGAAGAGCAGAACAGAAAGATTAAATATTCAAGAAAGAGGAAGTGGATATTAAAAAATAACAGAATGAGTAAATTATAAGCTTCTATAGGTGTCATTACTATTCTTGCTTTTCTTCAAAGTGTATTCCCAATTAAATTAGTTCAGCAAAACTAAACTTGTTTCTTTGTGCAGGACATTTTAGAGTTTGTCAGATTTATCTTTTCTGCACTGTGACCCTTCAAGAGTATTGACTGTTATTCTTCTTGAAGTTACTTGACTTTTGGTAGTGCACCCACAGAACTAGTGCTCTGCAGAACGAACTCTGGGAAACACAAGTATATCGTGACAGGGTTTTCGAAGACTGCATCTCTCTATCTTATTGTGAGGACTGAGTTCTAGAACATGGGAAAAACCGATGGCTTCAGTTTTACAATTCACAAAAGGTCATGATTCATGCTATTTGTTGTTGAATCACAACCCAGGATGTTCACACACTGGGCCTTTAATACATATTTATTGTAACAGACAGCATTTGAAAAAGTATCACATTAACCTTCATATTGATTTTCCCTGATCACCAGTGGTACTGTTTCCCATACACCAAGACACAGTGATAGAGTGCAAGGTGGACTTTAGGATCAAAATAAGGAACAAGATCAGCAAAGGTTACAAATCAAACCTGACGCTGGTTGGAATCTTGTCACTATAGTAAAAGAGAAGTACAGGTGGTAGTTCCTAATTAAGATAATCAGTGTGATACAATTAGGGGAAAATAAATATATTCAAATAATCAGATAATGACTGGCTGAGGTCTTAGGGATCTCAGCGAGTAGAAGAAAGTAAGCTGGATTATAAAACTTTCTCAGTTTATCTACAACTATCAAAAACATTGGTAGTCCAAATTTTATATAGAAAGCTTGGAATGAAGAAGGGTAATTACAGCCCATTTTTATTTATTCCCTTTATTCAGTGTTCAAACAATTTCTGAGTTGCAACAAGTTATTACATAGATCTGATTAAGATCAGGGAGGGAATACGTATACAAGTAACTCGTAAATCAGGTAAAAAGACGCCATTTACTGCAAATAGGGTACTCTAGCTTGAATGCCAATGTTTTGAAAAAGTATTAATGAGTCAGTTTTTTTAAAAAAAACCCAAAACAAAAAAATTTTGAGTTCTTATATATATATCTCATCTCATTATTCCTCACAACTCTCATAAATAGGTAAGATTATTTTACACTTGATGGTACTGCTCCTCATGTATCAGGTATTCAGTGAAGGTATATGTATGGCAAGTGCTATGGGTACAAAAATAAGCAAAAGTAGACAGTCTCAAATTCCATAGGGTTTTTACACAAGTGAAGTAAAACAGGTAAGGACACGGAGATTCAGAATTTAAGAGCCAGTTTCTCTTCTGTACTGTCTATCGTAGTTGTGACAACTTTTACTCCAACAAATTCAGCATTCAGTTTTCAGGACTTGCAGAATTCTAGAAGCAATGAACTTGAAGTTAAGAATGCTTTAAATATATTGCTCGACTATTTAGAAGGAGCTTATTTCAGAAATATAACAGCATAATAGAGTCATTTCATTTTGTACTAAACTGAATTTTACATTCCCTGCATACTTTATCTAATACAACTTATTGGTCTTAAAATGGGACTGCTGACGGAAGATGCTTAGTGGACCCAGAAACCAATCTCTCACTGGTGACCTTGTCTTGATACCAACTTATTTTATAATTGAGGAAACCATATGTGTCTGCTTTTCTGATAGCAGTTCATCTGGGCTGAAACTGAGCTGAGTGCATGAAATACTTAACTTGGCATAGCGTGGGGGAATCTGAACTCTTCTGTCAGCATCTAAACTTCTCCTTGCCTTCAGGCTTTAGGGAGGACTCTTATTCCCAGATGCTCCCATCCTTAACTAAATGACATATATTATTTAACAGCCTATTGATTTTCTCCAAAGTTCTAAAGAACTACACTGGAATATATATATATATATATATATATATATATACACACACATACATATATATACACATATATACATATATATACACATGCACACACACAGACACTACTATACACATATACGTATGTATGTAGAATATGTATACATATATATACACGCTACTAGAATGCTAGAGTTTTCTCTGAGAAATACAAAGAATATCTTATTTGGTTTGGGGGTTTTAATGACATTAATGAGAAAACTAGAGAGAGATTCGGAGAAAGGAAAAAGGGAGAAGAGCATTGAAAATTTTTTTAATACAGCTCATATCTAGCAGATCTTATGGATGGATGACAAGATATTAATTCTTCCAAATTCCTTTCTAATGACTCCTCCCAATCATCAAGAATAAATGCTAGTGTTCCATGGTCTCAACAGGAGTTATAAGTGCAAATGACTAGGCATTTACTTAAAAATATTAAAACAAGGGAGAAGAAAAAGAAAAAGTAACAGTTGTAGAGTGGAAGGGATAAGGCATCCAACTGGGAATTTTCAGTTATATCTTTTTATCAAGCTAATTTCTATAAGAAAGTATATGATAAAATTTCCAGTCAAGAGACACTGGAAGAGGCATGATGCTGGGAGAAGAGTGTACAGGGGCTCGATTTGCTTGTGACGCAATAGATGAATGTTTGCATAGCTCCAAAAAGAGAAGCATTCTTCCGAGGAATAAGAATCACTAGGACCTACCTATCTTTGCAGAAGGTGCACTAAATATAGATATCCTTCTTCGTGAAAAGATTCAGAACACCATGGAAAAATAAATGGGTGTTACGAGGTGCTCCTTGGTCCCTCTCATACTCACTTTTGAAGACTTCAATCTTCTATTATTATGGACAATAAGCCCTGGTACCATATCTGTGCTACAGAATCCTGGTCTTTGTACTTTCAAATATGTTTATTTTGTCTCTTCTATTTAACAAGATTATTTTTTCTTTTTAAAATATTTGAAGACTTAAAAAACTATGATTCAAAGGAAAAAGTCCTCCAATAATCTTACCCTAAGAAGTACAGCAACATTTTGAGGAATGTCAGATTAGTACCAAATTTAACTGGAAAGTCACTGTTCTAAACTTGGTTAATCTCTGGAATAAGCCCTATCCTTTCTAAGAACAGCTAAATAAAATAACTCTTCATTTCCTAAAGTTCTGAAAGGTAAAATTGATGAAAAAGATTGTAAAGAGGCAGATTTCACTCAACAGTGTTTTTTTGTGATATACAAATATATTTAAATGTCAAATGACTATATGTCATATACATTATATAACTTTCCCCTTGTTTTCAATCCCCCACACCCCTTCTCTCTCATATACTATGGAGGTCAATATTATGGGAAAATGCAGATCAAGAAATCCCCCAAATGCGTTTATATCATGATAAAAATAGTAATATTTTACCAAATGGAAAATTTCATCAAATGAAATGTCGGTACAATCAGATGACTTACCTAAAAACAAGAGAGAGAAGAAAATGAGAACTTGGTACTGTACTCAACCCTTGATCTATAGATTCCAAAAGATATGGCAGATATCTGATAGACTATCCAAAACAAACAGAAATACCAGGTCAGGAAACACCAATTTCTTTAGAAATTGTAATTCATGTTGGAAAGGAAATGGCATATACGTAGCAAAAGCAATGGAGAAAGGAAGTAGTGTTTACTTTCAAATAACTTGACTGTCATATAAACTTTTTGAGGCACGTTTTGAAAATGTGGACACCTATGCCAATCAAGGCCATAACTAAACTGGCAATATGTGCTGCCACTTTCTCTCCTGAGACTTCTGGTTAGTGTCCTAATGAGAAGCTGCAAGCTTTCAAATATCTCTTTCGTCTCCTATTACTCATGCAAAAGGTGCCACTGCATCACATGCTACTGTAATTTCCTCTGTTGATTTTCTTTCCCCCTTAACACTTAGATGTTTTGGTTGTTTGCTTTTCCTATTTTCCAAAGTGAACACTGATGTTCATGAAAGGTGCCAGATTAACAAGCCGGGTAAATTAAGAGCTTGCTCTATGAAGAGAAAAGGCTCAGTGTGGTGGAGGTGGTGAAAGTTTTCTTTCTACTGTGCTTGCCTATATAAGCTAGCTGTGACCCACAGTCACCCCAGCTCTCCAGTTTTCATGGCCCATTACTGCTTTTCACTGCTCAGCCTGCTAACGGGGGCAGGCAATCTTGTTTCTGCTGGGAACGGCATCATTATTTTCATGAGGACTGTGAGCTCGAAATTCCTGAGAGAAATTGTGTGGAAATTTACATTAGGCATTATTTTGTTTCAGGACAACAGGAAAATACACTGAAGTAAAGATGAAGCTTCTATTCTTAAATAATATTGCAGGTTTGGCCAAAATCCATGAATTTCGTCAAATCGGTGGCAAAGTCTTGAATAGTCCAGTTGAAACAGACCTTGCTAAATTCAGTAACTGTATTTAATGTGAATTCTCACTCAGGGACATTCTAATATTTAACGGTCATGGTTCTTTTAGTTATTTCTTTTGAGTCTACTGCAAACTGGTCATTTTTATTATTTGGCAGCGATTATGACAAAGGTTTGGTGGAAACTGAAGCTAAAATCATCTGAAAATCACCATCAAATAGGAAAGATAACTCTTTCCTATATTTAGGTAGGTGTTCCAGGTTTCTGAACTGAGTACTTTACAAATATTAATCACTAATTAATCCCTTCCAGGGATTTGTGCAGTCATTTTGTTTCACCCAGACAGGTACCCAATAACTAACTACATGTTATCATCACTTTCTATTCTGTGCTAGTTCCCCATGCAAAATATAAAGGACAGAGCAAGGCAGTAGTTCTTGTCCTATCTTAGAGTTTATAAAAACAAGGGAAATAAATCTAGCAAACATATGCAAAATATTAACAGAACAATGAAGTACAACACCAAATGCTGCTGACTAACAGACCAATAACTACTTCGCAATTATCTGGCAAGAACACGGTATTAATTCCACAGTTGTTTCCTGTCGTTGCCATTTCTTTTTATAAAAGACCAAATTCTCTGCAGCTACAATAGATTTCCATCTTGACATGGCTATCATTTCCCATAATTTCTAATCCCTGGATGTGTTAGAGAATGAGAATTAGAGTATCAATGACGACAGAGGTTGTCCTGGCTGCCTCTCATATAAAAATCATGGAAAATTCTAGCTAGGGAACGTCAGTATTTTTCCCCTTCCCCTTTGCCATGCATAGACTTTATCAAGTGAGTCCTTATGGTATTAAGACATTTGGCACTGGCTCAACTCACTGCTATTGCTGGCAGGGAATCTAATTGGAAAGGAGGGGTGGAGTAGTTACCTTTATCAGGAAAGACCTTAACCTTATGGAAAGGTTCTTTCCTCCCCACCACTTAAGCAGCCTTTACTGAAAGACCTAAACCCAGATGTGAGAAAAGAGATTATCTCCAAGAGCAGCAGTGATTTATTGTAATTACGTTAGCACAAAGATCAAGAAGGCGGAAAATGTTATGTCAACTTAGTAGACGAGAAAAGGGTAACACCCTATATATATAGGTCCCATGGCAAGACTGTGCTGGGGAAGCCAACCCCAAGCCCAGATCTCCAGGGAGGCCTTGCTTTTCTTGAATTGTCAAGAAACAATCTATTTAGGCAATGAATAACTCCATGCCATGCAATAAGTAACTGTGGGAGGCCATGAGATTTTGTTCACCCACAGACACCAACAGATATCTGCCTCTACTCCTTCAGGAGCCAAGTCTTGCCAACATGGGTTGCCACCAGGAGACTAACATATTTCCCGGTGATTCCCTCTATTACAATGCACAACGATGGCAGTCAAGACAACAGGGCCCACACAGTGCTCTGTCATCAGTGAAGCACTTGTCTGATTTAAAGCACTTTAGAGAATTGCCTTGAATTGCAGCTAGAGCAAAATCTGTACAATCGGGGCCCATTCTCGGTCTCCTTGTGCCTCAGTCACCCAACAGAGAGATTATTCTGTCTCTGACTCCCTTCTTCATTGCACAATGGATCTCTCACTGGTTCTCCTCTTTGAACTCTGGCATTCTTCACAATTTGGTTTCTCTCACTGAACTACCTTTTTGTGGTAGGTGTGCAAGCATTGGTTTCCAGAATTTGGTAGTTTCTATAAAATGGATCAATGAGCATGAGAAAAACCCAGTGAGGGTATACACTACAAAGGCTCTACTAGACATGGTCTTTTAGTCAAACACAAATTTCAGGCAATAAGATATTTTTATCTCAATACACAGAAGCTATAGAAGCTGTATCTGTGAGATTCAAATAGTTGATTCTCACGGTCATGATGATGGAGAAGGGGAAAGTAATTAATGCCTTTGGAGCAGAAACTGACAGATGATTTCTCCTTTTCTTCCCATTTCAAACATATGTCAATCAGTGAATGAATGACAAGGACACAAGAAACAGTAAGTCAGGGAAAATTATAGACTACAAGATGGTGTAAACTCTCATATGAAAAATGCCAGCTAAGGCACAAAGAAAGTCAGTACATTTTGAAAGTTATGAAGATGAATATACTTATGGTTCAGACAAACTACACAAAACAAGACCAAACAACCAAAATTTATTTTAAAAAGTTGTTTTTTTTTACTTTAAAAAATTTCCTCACTATTCACAAAAGATAACTCGCTTTTAAGAGCTTTCAGTAGTTTAGTAATCAAACAGCTCAACAGAATGTATCATGGTTCTATCTATCCAGAATGCTTGTTTACTTTGGCTGACAGGCTGTAATTACTAATTCGGTCATCTGATTCAAAATGTTGTCAGGGACATTTGGCTCTAAGCTTTAATTTCTCAACTCAAGCAGCAAATTCTAGAACCACTATGTTAAGGCTGAATGTTTTCCCATTTGGAATTTTCTTATGGGAAGAGAAAGAAGATAAACAAGTTGAATTCTTATTATCCCCAAGCTGAGTTTTGATATTGTGACATAAAAAGGGTAAAACTAAAACTACTGGGCTTTGGATAATGGCTTCCTTGAGAATGTAAAAAGAAATAGTTTTTAAAGGAGACTTGAGAGCAGAAAATGACAGATTATATTTATAAAAGGTGCCAAAACTGGGACTGTGAGGAGTAGTTATGAGGATTACAATGAAGGAAGAAAGGAGTGTGTTGGTGAATGCACTCAGATATCTACATGGCAGTGACTGTCATGAAGAAATTTTTAGTTTAGGAAGATGATTTATACAAAGAAAAAAACCCACCAAATTTAAAGAAAAGTGAACTATCAGAGGGCTGGGGAGAGAGAAAGTTCGTCTAGTTTCTGAGATGATCTCAGTAATGGCGGTGGGACTGGGACCAGCCTTTTTGGCTGCCTCTGTCCTAGTATTCCCCCAAGGGCACCTATATCCCCCACAGTTTATAAGACAACAAATGATTTCATCCAGAGAGCTATGGCTAAGGGCTTTCTGGTCTAAGGTCTTTTTAGAACCCAGAGATGTTGCTTACATCTTTTCTATAAAACTTCGATTCTACTTCCTATAAAATTGTGTTTCTCTTTTCTATGATTCTTCAGTTTAGTTCTTGAGTAGAAAGGTTGAAAAAGCAGTAGTGGAGGTGGGAATGAATGGGACTCAGTTGGTCTGTGGCCAAAGGACTGAGTAGGAAGTTGCTGTATTTTGGAGGTAAGTAAAACAAAGAATTAAGTTCTTGAAAGTCAAGGAGAACATCTTCTTGTGCTCTTCCCTCTTTCTCCTTTTCCCCCTTGGGAAATCATAGAACTTTCACAAGACACACAGCCTATCTAAGTTCACAACAATCTCCCTTTCCTCATTCTCAAGTGTGTTTAATTTATCGCTACTACTAATAGTTTGCATGCACTTTGTGCTTGTTTTTCTTCAAAGAGGTTTATAAATGTTCATTAAAAAAATGACTGGCTATAAGTTGAATGAATAAAATTTAACTTTTGAATGATGAAAAAGTTTCTCTTCTAGAATATGACTTATGATACCATATACACATTTCCTAGGCTTCATAAAACTCAGAGGTACTTATTAATATGCTTATCCCTGAGCTGTGTCTACTGATCACAGGTTTACATTTAGCCAGTCTAGGGTAGGGCCTTGGAATCTAAATTTTTAGTAAAGGGGATTATTATACATATACAGTGGGGGCCAAGGAAGCCCACTCTGAGATCCTATCTTAATCTTGAATGTTCTAGCCTCCCAGCTCCAACTTCTTCAAGGCAACTTGTTTCTGGGTGACAAAAGGGCTGATTTTTCCCACCAGCGTTGTAAGAGGAATCGCAGAAGTCAGAATTCTTGATGAAACCATGTGCTTCTGCTTTTAACTCCCAAATCCTACCAATCTTTTGTAATTCACACTGAATATGGAGTCAAAAATACAAAGTGAGTAATCTGAGAGAAAGAAAATTATCAACAAGATATCACTGTTAACAATGCAGGGCGCTATTAGCTACAGAAACACAGGAAAGAAAGGGAGGTGCCTGGTTTTAACTCCACTTCCTCGACTGTGGTGAGGCGTGGTGTAATGAGTGAGATGGTTTTTCTATTCAAGAGAGTTGAAGCTTCACTGGTTTGCCAGCTATGTATGCTGATTTCTGGTGCCTCTTCCACAACCCAATGGCAGTCTTGCAGAGTCAGTTTTGATTTTCCAAACTGCAATCAAATTAGAACCCAGCGACTTAGAAGAGTAATAATAGCATGAAACCCTACGTAATGAGTACAAAGCTATGAGAAACTTCATGTCAACAGACACCAGTTGATTGTCCATTTCTACTCCCTTAGGGGCTGATTTTTCCCATCAGCGTTGTAAGAGGAATCTCAGAAGTCAGAAATCTTGATGAAACCATGTACTTCTGCTTTTAACTCCCAAATCCTACCTTGTAGGTACTATCGTCACCCAACTCTGGTCCTCAGACCTTAGTTCCTGGCCTGTGCCCTCTCCTCCTGAAGACCTTTATTTTTGATCCATGATTCAAAAAATATTGCTTTCATGCTTTGGCTTTTGTGAATTGTGTTGTTCTGAACAGGGCACAGATTGTTTTTTGATTAAAGATTTTGTATTTTCAAGGCAATGCCCACAAGTGGGATTGCTGGATTCAATGGGAGCACCATCTTTATTTTTCTGAGGACTCTCCAGGATGTTTTCCATAGAGGTTGAACTAATTTACATTCTCAATGGGCTTTTCTTAATGGGCTTTGATGAGTGGTGCCATCACACTTTCCTTCTGTTTGTTCTCTCAGTTTCAGAAACGATGTAGGTCTCTTATGGACACAGTGAACATCTGATCTGCTTGATATTAATCCTTCTCATTTGGCACAATACAAAGAAATTGAAGGATATTTAGCTACCAATATACCCAATGCTGTTGAGAGTAAGACAGTTTTGGTTCAGCCTAAAGAAAAATTCCTTGTCTGATTAATTTGTAAGCAATATCAACCTACAGGGGCTGCATTTTACTTAGGTTTAGCTTTTTTTTTTAAAGTAAAGGAAAAAACCAAGTTGTGTTAAAATTATCTTGAAAACCCCCTAGGAGGGCCCATGATGGAAGTCAATATACTATCTCTCAGGAGACACAACCCAGGAGGGTTTCCACCTCTGGCACTCGTATAGCTTACTCTGTCTTTGGTTGAACAAAAAATGGAACACTTGGCATGTGTTTAAGATGCATGTTGGACAAAGTAGCACACTGAGAAAGACAGCTGCTCACCTTTTGAGAGTCAGTGGAAATAGAAACAGACTGAGAAAAATTAATACACATCTCCTATCTCAGATTCACACTGGGCATAGATTCATTAAATATAATCTGAATAGACTTGTTTGCAAAATGTAAACTATTCCTCCACCTTTCTTTCTTCTGGAAGGAAGGAAGGCAGGCAGGAATGAAAGCAGGTAGGTAGGAAGGTAGACAGGAAGCAAGAAGAAGAAGAAGCTTTATTTGTTTCATTTTGCTTTTTCACCCCGAGCCCAGCTTCTTGGGTTTTACATGGTCCACATGCCAATATCTCAACCATCCGAGCCACCAGGGTATGCTCTATTCCTTCTTTTTTTATATTCATTTGCTAATCTAGGTGTAGCTGAATTCATGCAAATTTAGTGAGTATGATACAATCCTACTACAGAATTTGAGAATGTGTACATACCTATTCTTCTGACTTCGAGCATCCTGTGAATAAACAACAGAGACAGATATGAGATGCAGCATGAAGATCAACTTGAGAAAGATGGACATAATTCTTGCAAACATTCCTGGAGGACACAATTCAAAGATATGTGTGATCTAGAAGAAAAAGTATTATACTGGGTGTGAAAAGACTAGGATTCTAATTCGAATTCTGACACTAAATAGCTAGGTGAACTGGGTCAGTGTCCTCTGTTCTAAAATGGGCGCCAGTAGTGACTTTTGTGAGGCTTGGAAGAAAAGAACATGTGGAAGCAAGTGCCATATCACTGCCACAGAGAGCTGCTCACTATAGGTTTGTTTGTGGTGAATGTGTTGAACGAAAGCTGAGAGACAAAACAGCCATGTAAGGAAGAAAACGCTCAGCAGCAACAGTCCAGGGCACTTGGTCAGTGCTATGTGTTTACTGAACAAAGCTGAGTGAGAAATCAAGCTGGTTTGAGTGAGTCAATATGTAATTTGCCTGTTCTCACATTCTTTTCTTTTCTCCACATGGTCACTGGTACAAAGTCCACTTATGGCTTCATAAATTTGGGCTTAGAACAAAAGCGTTTCCAATCAGATTTGGCAAGAGAAGGACAGAAACATGGGGTGAGGTAAGTGTGAGGCCACAGGACTGAAGAGCGGGGATGGCAGCGCCTCGGTACATGAGTCACAGACACTGAGCAGCACACACCAAGAGATAATTCGCAGGTAAACGCTGCACGAGCCATTACATCATTCCTCTTCTGCCCTTTCTTCATCAATCCTGCTGCCTGGACTGTGATGCCAGCCAACAAGAATGTCTGATTGCAGACAGCAGAGAGCCTCGGAGCATACATATACACACCAGAGAAAGCACTGTGAACCCCAACTGAAGTTTCTGGTACCATCTGGGTTTAAATCACACTTTAGGGAAGTGTGTGTGTGTGTGTGTGTGTGTGTGTGTGTGTAACTATAGATGAAGTCATTTGGTCTAAAGGTCTAAAGCATGAGGCTTCATCACGTGGCACAAATGACCCCAGAATTGTAGGATGTTCCACATTTGCACAATTAGTTGCTTTTTAAGGCTCCTTCCAGTCCTACAGTTTTATCATTAAAATGCAGACAATTAAGCCTGTGTGAAGGGCATACAAATATGTATTTGTGTAAGTCAGGGTCCAGATCAACTTTATTTATTCTCAAAATTTTGGTTACCTCCATGACTATTAGGAGATTGTGCAGCTGTGCATACATTGGTGAAAGCAAGGAAAAAGTGGTTGGCAGTGACGGGCAGTTCTAGAAAATATGAGTGTTCAAATCAGAGATTATAAGATTTTTAGTCTGAATCAACAGGAGATTAAAAGCAAATACTCATCAAGGGATATAATGTATTAGCATCTATTGTCTGGAGGGGTAATGCTTTGAACAACCAGTAGTTAGAAGGGGAGCAAATAAAATAAAGGCTGGGGGTAGGGAAAAGAGGGCACTCCAACCACAAAATGATTCATAATTTAAAGGGGATTCTGCAACCTGAACTCAAAACCAAATTCAAGCCAGTCTGTAGTAATTCAGCTTTTGAGTTCACAGACCACCAGCTCTACAGAAAGGAGGGAATCTTTAGAGACCAACACAAAGCCAAGAGGTGTTGGTTGACCCCAGCAAGCCTGTTCCACCATAATGCTTTCCACCTGTCAAGGCATCACACCTTTCTGAAGCTGGCCAGTGCAGAAATTCAGAGATGGGAAGATAGGAGATGGAAGCTCCCGAGAGGGGCATTTCCAATGAAATTTGGGACTGGGGAGAAAACAGAGAAGCCCAGTGGAGATGAAAACCAAATGCTTTTTCCTTCACAGCTGACACCGTGTGGGGTCCCCTGCCTTGCATGCTGAGTGGCTGGAGGGAAGGGGGTCATCCCACTGCACCTGGAGTAGCAGCTTTCAACAAGGTACCCAGCCCTTTAATTGTTTAGCCAAATGATTTATGAAGCTTGGCAGCAAAAGACAGGGCAGACTGGTTTCAATTCAAAGCCTCTAACCTACAGGTATTCAGAAAACCTTGGCCACATTTGTAATAAACACTGTTCACTGTTCTCTTAGGAGGGGAGTGGGTAGGAAGGGAGAAGATATGATGTCCTGACCTGCCTGACAGGACAGGACGCAGCTAGATGGAACATGTCTCCCCACTCCTATCACAAACACACACTCTGGGAGTTTCCTTCCTATGAAGGCAATCAGACATGCATTCACTATTTTTTTATTTTTATCTGGAAATGTAATGCCCTAGAACCACCAACATTCTCATACAGCAGGCTCAGTGAATTGTTCTGATCTGATTGTTTATTAATAGTAAAGTCACTTTGATCACCTAGGGTACGAGTCAGTCAGTTTTCCCCCTAAAGAACCAGAGAGCAAATATTTTCCTTTGTGGGCGCTTCAGTCTGTCACAACTACTGGCCTCTACCGTTGCAGCATATCAGCAACTAGAGACTATATAAATGAATGGGCATAGTTATGTTACAATAAAACTTTGTGTATAAAAACCAATGAAGAGCTAGATTTGACTAGCATAGTTTGCTGATCCCTGAACTAGCAGGGTTCCAAATAGCTGAACTGTGATAAAATGAGAAGGTACTATCAAATTTATCACCACTTAATTTAAATATAAGCCTTAATTTTAGGAGGGGAATTAATCTTTAAAATAACTAAAATAGCTTCATTAATAGTAGGCACAACAGAAACCCATTTAGGAGAGAGAGGAGGAGGAAGGAGAGGGAGGGAAGAAGGAAGGGGGGAAGAAGGGGGGGAGGGAAGGAGGGAGCGGGAGGGAGGGGAGAGGGAGAGAGAGAAATGCAGTGATTCAGTTTTTAACAAATCACTCAGCAACCAGGTAACCTGAAGAAAATATAGTTTGCACTAAATCTCCATGCTACAGGTGTCTTGCCACAGGGTAACTGCAGGTTTTGACGTCCTGCTTATATAAAACAGTTACTGAGTAATACAGTTTTGAAAGTGTGCAAAATTTTTTAACAACCTATGTATTATTTGTGCATATATTATGAAACATTTCAAATGATAAATGCTAAACTGCCCACAGTGGTTGTTCCTTAGGGAAAGGGGGCTAGAAGTTTCATTTTTAGCAGCACTGTTTGAAGTTTTTGCAAGCATGTATTACCTTGTGAATAAAAAGGTGTCTTATTTTTTGTATAGAAGTGGAGGGAGTAGGCAATCTTTGGAACTGAAATTGAGAACTTTTTCTTAACTCGAACCATCCACTAAGGGCATTCTGTGACTCTTCTAAGTATAAGGTTGCTGGACTTGAAACTTTCATCTGCTTTTCCTTTTTTTTCTTAGCTCCTTTTCCCTTCTGTTGATTCAGCCTAGTAGTGATCCTTTCTGTCTGTCTGTCTGTCTGTCTGTCTGTCTGTCTGTCTCTCTCTCTCTCTCTCTCTCTCTCTCTCTCTCTCTCTCTCTCTCTCTCTCTTTCTCTGTAGGTATATATATAAATAAATATGATCTACAGTTCACACTCATTCAACAAGAGATGTCATTAAATAATTTATGAAGTTTTGAGCTCAGTAGGAGGGACAGATAATAAACAAGATAAACACACAAGTTAACTTCAGAGGGAGATACATGTCTGAGTGACATGGTGATGAGGGAAGACCCCACAGAGAAGGTGACAATTAGGTAGATAAGATACTGGAAGGAAAAGAAGGAGGCAGTCTTAAAGAGAAGCACATTCCAGACTAAGTGCAAAGTTTTCTGGTCTTGACTCGCAGTCAAGATTTTTAAATCCTGATTGCACATTAAAATCCACTAAGGCACATTTAAAAAACACTGCTACCTGGGCAGGATTGAAGACCAGTAAAGCTCTGGAACTGGACTTTCATCCAATATTGCTTTTTCCTTTTTAAGCAAGGATTAAGAACCACTGGTCTAGAGTCTAGACATTTTATATCAACATGAATACAGGCCTTCAGATATGACAGGAATTGGACTGTGGTTAGAACTGAACTATAGGGTTTTAAAATGGTGTGGGGCTTCTCTTTTCTTTTCTTCTCTCGAAATCTAGAAGGATAAACTGGAAGTATTATTTAGTGATATGATGAAGCCCCCGGATTCTCCCCTCACCCTTGAGCAAGAGACCACAGAAACACATAGGTCTTTTAACTGGGAACTTTTGCCCAAGCCTCTGGCAAGCTGTAAAACAAATGAACCATTAAGTGACAGTCTTCTTTCATGTGTTTAGCAAAGGGCTGACTGAAAAGGGGAGGCTCTGACTCCTATCTGAAGGCTAACAGATTCAAAATTGGCTGAAGCACAAAAAGAAGTCCTCAAGGCAAGGATTTAGCCTACCAGTGCCGTATTCACACACCCCTGTTCCCCAACTCTAAATAAAGATGGGAACAGATGACAAGGAAAGGAAGGGTCACTGAAATTTGCTGATAATCTCCAAATAATTTTAGGCAGCTGCAGCAATTTCCTTTCATGCGTCCCCTACCCATCTACCCAACACACACTCTTACCACAGCATACTACTCTACTTGGCACTGTGGGGCATGTATAGACATGTCTGATTTTTCAGCGAGCAACACAAGTAATAATCACAGTAGAGTGATATGCGATGTGTCAATCATCCTCTTCCTCCCTGTTCTCTGTACCAACCTCTCTTCTCTATAGAGTAGGACTCATTACACCTTAGAATTTGCTTAAATATGTTTTCTCAACTAAGGGTTCTTCAAAAACAAGGACTGTCTTGGGCATACCCTGATGGCCTAGTTGTCTAATATACCTGTTAGCAATCCCACATACATCCCATGGCTCCAGATTTAAGACCTGGGGCCAGGGGGACCAACCAAAGTGAACAACTAAATAAAAAATAAAGTGCTCCTTCCTCCACGCTCTTCCTGCCTGTCTGCCTACTCGCCTTCATTCCTGCCTGTACCTTCAAATAAATAAATAAATAAATAAAAACTAAGAGCTTTCTTACTTTGTATTCTCACAGTCAAATATAATTCATGGTATAAAGTAGGTATTCAACAACTGTAGAGAAAATTAAGGAACAGATTGACACGAGGCATAGAGATATGGTGGAAGAAGTGTCTCGGGGGGACCAGAAAAGGCTTTGCAGGAGTGATATTGAGGCTGAATCCTCTGGTGGAGTTTTCCTGTGAGTATGTGCTTGAACTCTATCCCAAAGGCAGTGGAGCTACTGAAAGTTTCTAAAACTGAAGGGAAAGGTGGTGGTGTCATAGAAGCCCATTTAAGTTTAAGAATCATCTCCCTAGGCCCAGGTGGAGCAGCAAAATCATCTCTCCACCCAAGCAGAGCAGCTGTTAGGTCGATTGCCTCTTCTTTGCTTTTTTGAAGAAGCAATCCATTTATTTTTATTTAGTTGTTCACACTGGTCATTCCCCACCCTCCTACCCTAAGACCCACCCTGGGTCTTGAACCTAGGACCTTGGGATGTATGTGGGACTGCTCCCAGGGTGTACCAGACCGCTAGGCCACTAGGGTGCACCCTTAATATACATAAAAAAAATTTTTTTTTATTGCAGTAACTCTCCTCAATTATCTTTTATGGACACAAGTCACATACTCCTGGATTTGCGTCCTGGGCCCATGAGGAACAACCAGTGTGAACCACTAAAATGAAAACTAAAGTGCTTCTTGCTTCTCTCTCCCTGCCTGCCTGCCTGCCTAGTGCTGCCTTCATTCTTGCCTGCACCTTTTTTTAAAAAGAAAAAAAAAAGAATCATCTGTTTGTAAGCATTACAGGCAGTGACTGGGAAGATGGAAACTCAGGAAGCCTAGAGTTGGGTGGGGGTCCGGTGACTAGGGAGGTTGTGACATTCCAGTTTGTTGGTAAACATGGACTCAGAACCATTCAGGATGTTGAATTAACTGGCAGGATCTACCTGGCAAGACTTCATAGTATATGTTTTGTGTTTCACTTCTGAGATCATTTATTTTCCTTGGGCTTATTTTTCCTTTGCTCAGCTCCCCTCCTTTGCTATCATTGTGAGAGAAATTATTCTGTCCTGCTCCATTATATGTATTGTTGAACTAACTTAAATCCTTTGTGAAACAAGGCAGAGACATACACAGCCCAATCTATTAGACATAGTGGTCCAGGAGAAAGAGGTTTTGACTATGCAAGGGAGATATGAAAATGGAGGAGTCCTCAGTCAAAGCATGAATGAGTGCAGGAAAGGGCGGGTTTGGGAGACTAACAAATTCTGTTTGGGCATTCAAGAAGAACTGGCAAGAAATTAGCTAGAAATAATGGCTAGGGCTCAGAAAGTGTTAGACACAGGTTTGGGAATTGGCAACACATACACCACACTAAAGCCGATGGAGTGCTGTTAAACCAGTTCTCAGAAAACAACAACAGAAACCCCGATTTGCAGCATGTACTATTTCCATCGCAAAGATACTCTCATCTGGCTAACTGTAAGCTACCAACAAGATGGCTGCTGAACGAATTGTTGAGAAGAGATGTTTACAATGGGTTCTCAGAAGCTGGCTCCAACATAACTGGTCAAAGTCAAGGATAAGCAACATTATCCAGGGACAAAAAGAAGAGCAAGAGAGTTGGGAATGAATACCCTAGGGAAAATGTCCATCTAAGATATGGACAGGAAATTAGCCAGCAACGGAGCCTGAGAAGAAGCAGTCAGAGGAGCAGGGAAAAAACAGGAGCAAGAGGGGTAAGTGAAGAAATAATTTCAAGAGGTATAGAGTGGTCTTTAGTGTTAAAAGTTAAAAATAAGATAAGTGGGGATAGGAAAGTGTCCACTGGGTGGGACCTTTGTGATGGGAGCTTGTGTCAGGTAAGGAATCAATGGCAGGTGGACAGCGCCTACTGGAGGAAGAGAGGGAAAAAGACACAGGGAAGTAGCTAGAGGAGAAACTGGATAATGAAGAGGTGGAGAGAGGTCGAAGGAGCTTTCTCCTAACTCTACTCTTGTTAAGATGGAAACTTTGAGCAGGCTGTCAGTGTGAGAGGAAGCAGAGATTTGTGAGCAAAGAGAAGATTGATGACACATAGCACATAGCAGAGGGGGTCAACCTGAAGGTGTCTATCCTATAGCAGATCAGCAGTAATGGAATTAAAGGTTAGGAACTCACTTTGGGTAGAGAAGGAATATTTCTTTCTCTGGAAACGAGATAACAAGTGATTAATAGGGATATTAATAGCTTTGAGTTTCATCTCTCTTAGCCTACAGAAATCTCATAAAGTTATGCAATGTGTACATGAGATGAGAAGAAAAGAATGAAGTTCTATAAAACTGTGGATAGACTGCAATTTTCTCCTAGAAAAGTATTAGCACTCAGAAATTCCATTTCCCTTGGTAACTTTTCTTACGTGTCTAATTAAAAAAGCGTTCACACACACACATCTCCTCTCTGTTCAGAGAAGTATTGGTACACATACATTTAAACACATGCATAACAGATGAAAACTCATCCTATTTACAAATATTTTCCATGGGGTACCCTGCAGTTATAAACCATTACAAGAAAACAATTTTAGATCTAAAGTAGAGATTCGTAGATTATATTTAACCTTTACAAATAAGTATTGCTTTAAGGAACTAAGTGATTTTTTATATGGTAATAGGTCTTGATGAAATACTCTTTTATTTAATTATTTATGCAGCGTGATTCTGAATTCCATGCAAGACTAACTGGTTTCAACTCTATGGTCTAGCAAAAGCCTAGAATGCCTCGTCTGCGTCTGAAAAATTCTATTCAACTTAATCTTGACTCTTAGTGTGGAAAGTTCAAGTCTACATTTTCAAAGCATTTTTCTTCAGAATACATTATATTTAATTTACACTTTAATAAGGTTTGCATAATAAGAGTGCCCTCTGAGTTAGATTTCCAGATTTTTGGTATTTATAGGATATCAAAAATCTTACCTCATGCTATTTTAATTTTAGTTTTCCACAAATATTCTCTATTTTCAGAGCTGTGTGCAAAATTTTTAGCTATTAACAAATTGATGCTATTATTCAGGAGGTGACACTAAGGATCACTGACATTTTTTTCTTTCCTTTTCTGGAAGCACTTATCTATTTTCCTGCTAACTTTTCTTCTTCTCTCACTCTTTCTTCCTGTTGCATAAAACTACTGATAAGCTGGGCCCTGGTGATTTTGAAAAGTTCCCTAGATATCCCTAGATAATTTTTAGATATAATAGCTGCTCAGAAAAATATGAATTCAATGTATTTCCCTTTCTCACATACAAACACAAACACAGAGAATTAAATCATTTTTAAGAATTTTAACACAGGTTCTTATCACATTCAGCAATAAAACATTGGCAATATAACTATTATTGTGTTATAATTCACTCTCATTGAAGGTAACAAGAGCTTTGTAATAAAGGAAGAACTACTCCAGTTACTTTATCCACCTGAAATCTATTGTTTTTTTCCTCAGAGAAAGGAAGCAGGCAAAGAGGCAAGGAGGACGTAGGGACATTTACTTATTCAGTTAGTTGTTCATTTTGGTTGCTCCCCCCACACCTAGGTCTCAAACTCTGGTCCTTGGGCTTCACATGGACTATACCAGTGGGGGCTGCAGACTTAACACCTGAGCCACGAGGATGTGCCCCACCTGAAATCTTAACATTGACTGTTGTAGTGCACTTTGGTAAAATCAGTCTGCTTATAAGTAAAAGTGTGTAATATCCATTTTATTTTCTATCACATCAATGTCTAACTTTTAATATTACTATATCAATAACATATTAGCATATCAAAACACAAGTACCTTACTCTTTGCACCTTAGTTGTTTTTCTGCAGGAAAAAGACATTAAGGAGACTAAATTGATGAATATTGAAAAAAAATGCTTTCAGTGTAACACTGGCACAATTTAAATATGTTTCATAAAGGTGGAGTATCTTGTAGGACAGTAAAATGCAGAAACATCAGAATCAAAAGAACAAGGTCATAGCTTGAACCAAGGAATGGAGCCAAGTATTAGAGCCAACTAGGAAAAGTGGCCAAGACAGGAAAAAATGTGCTAAAATACTGGGGGGCTCCTGAAGAATTAGGGGGAGTGAGAAGATATAGCAAATGAGTCATTAGATTGGAAGAGATAGTCATATGGATTTTTTCCTGTTTCCTTTCTCTGCCACCTGTCCCCAACACCACTTTGTTACCTCGAGGCCTAAGCACATAGCTGGGAACACAGAGTAGAGCAGAACTCAGGACTGGAGTGCATAAGGCAGACATCAGAAGACCTGGCTGTTAATTTCTGGAGGCTCACTTTGGACTTTGGAGTTTCAGAGTCACTTAAATGAACAGTTCACTTACCTGCAAGACCTATAATAGTAATATTCACTTTATTCAGCTAGTGCTAGATCAAAACAAGATAATGTATAGAAACCTAGTGTATGACCTGTGAATCACTAGATAAATAGTTTGTTTAATTTCACTGTGAAGACTGAAGAAACCCTAATTTTGCCTTTGTAGTCCAAGAGAAACTGTAATCACCTTAAGGTATAAACATACCTAACAATTCCATATAGAAATTTGGAAGCATAAAATGCTCCCAATATCTTGGTACTCTGAAGCAAGTTTTAATAGAAACCAAGGCAAAAGCCAGGAGAATGAAGACATCTGTCAGACTCATGACCAAGGCACAAATTATAGAATGGAAGAGCTGGTCCTCAAAACACCTGGTGAATAGTAGGTATTAATGTGTTAACATAATAGGGGTTTCTGGAAAAAAATATAGTCAGTCCAGATAATGCCATGTTTTCATTTTTGGATGAAGCAAACAGAAAGAGTTACTGGTTGTTCAGTCCGATTCAGTTGCCAGTTAGAAGTGAATTAAAAATATGCAGCAGGACTTTAGAAATGGCTTTTGAAACAAAGATTTTCTTATAAAAAGAAAATTCAGAATATTGAAAAGAAACTTCAGACTTGTGAAAAATATGGTTTGGATTAAAATAAAAGATCCCATATTTTACCTTATTCATTTATTACAAAATGCAAAAGGATATTGAAATAGAACAATAATAAAAATAAGATGATTATGAAACCTGTCATGGCAATGAAATTACAGCTCATCTTTGCATTTCGCTATGTCAGCTCTTTTTTATTTTGATGGGAAGAGCAAAATACAGCTATTTCTCAGAATCAGAAATAGGCCTAGAATATAACTTCAAAATCTTTTAAGAATCCAACAAGATGAGAGATTGGCAACTGTTTTAAAGCTGTATGCATTATTGCTTCCAAGATCTAGTTAATGAAATGTTTACTGCTAGAGTTGTTATTTTTATGTTAACAAAAGCATTTTTGCTGACTTGATCACTGGACATAGGAATGCAATTAAAAATGGAATTTCAATACTTTTAATACATGCACCCATGAAGAGAATAACTACGGTCTGAAGACTGTGCTGACCTATTTCTGTCTTTCAGTTCATGTGAACAGTAGAACTACTAGAATCGTCAGACATGTGGCTTTTTGTTTTTATCAGATTAAGACCATAGGATTCAAGCTTTAGTTTCTTGCACATAAACATTTCTTAATGCAGCCCACCAATATTTCACTGCTCTTCCAACTACATCAGTCTTTCAACCTTGGCACTGTAGATATTTTAGACTGGATAACTCTTTGTGCATTGCAGGATGCTTAACAGCATTCCTGGTCCCTTCTCACCAGATGTTACAGCACCATACACACTTGTGAAAGTCTAAAACTGTCTTCAGACATTGCCAAATTGTCTTCTGGAAGGTAAAAGTGTCCCCTGCTGGGAAACACTGAACTCCAGGGATATTGTCCTTCCTTTACTTAAGTTCCTGAGCTCATACTCATCACCGATTCATTTACTTTAGTGAAGAGCTCCTTTCTCTCTGCAAGCTGAGCTTCCTCTTTGACAAACATTTCAATTGTACCATTTAAAAATGTAAACATCCAACAAACAGCCTCACTTAAGTCCTAGAACTCAAGTAGCGACTATCCTCTTTGTTTTCTTCACAATCAGCTTTTACGAAGACTAACTTTTACCAGTAATTTCAAACTGTATTGTTAAAATAATCTATATTGGTGATACAGGTTTTCTTTACTTTTTTGAAAGTACAAAACCACCAAGCACACACACACATATCATTTTTCTATTCACTTTGCAATGATACATCTTATTACCATGAACCAGAAGGCCATATATTTGATATAGCAAGCTTCATGAAAGATCACCTGATCCCGGGACACATCACACTCAAATTATATGTATGGGTACCATCTAGCAACCACTCTGTTGATGCAAGCTCTCTTTACATCCTATAATTTGAATACACTTGATATTTGATTTTAAAATTTGATTTAATATTTGATATTAAAATAAAAAAATAAATTTTCTACCTTTTGTCTTCCTGTAAAACTGAAATGCCCATATGAAGCAAACTTAAATATTGTAAAGCAATGAACTCATCTGTGACTACATTACTTGCTGCTGACTTCGGCCCTTGTGCAAATTGTATCTCATGATGTCCTATTAGTATCAAAGCACTGCGATACAAAGTGTTTTTGGTCACATTGGCTTTCACCTTCAATGTGCTTTATGATATATGTAATAAGACTTCAGAAACGACCTTAAAACAAAGCTTTTTAAAAAATATAATCATAAGGGAAAATCGGAAGGTTTAAGAGCAATTTTGGACTTTATTAAAAATGTATGATTTGGCTAGCTCACTTTTATGAAACTTATTTTCTGACTAGACAACCAATTTCATGTCTGTGGCTCTTAAAAGATTCTGAAGGAGTGTCCCCCAATCATTTTTAAAAATAACCCGTGACTTTCCCTAGGATAGCTTTTCACTCAATTCTCTCTACTCCAATTAACCCAAGTTTTACTGAGCTTTTACTTCAGTGTCTACATTTTATGGAAACTGAAGACATGTTGATCACATTATTTCTAATGACATAGCTCTTATACCCCCACCCTATGTCTTCCTCATGGCAAATCCTTTAAATATTTATATTGAATAAGAGTTACATGTTCCAACAAAATCTTTTCTCCCAAGAACAATAGTCTCAGTTTATTTAATTCTGGAGTCCCAAGTGTTCAAATTCCTTATCACTGTGATCATCTGTTTGCTAATACCCCTTTTAAAATATGGCACCCAGATCTACATGCTCAAAGTGCATAGAATTGTGAAATTATTTCAAGTTTGATTCCATCCACTGAAATTTGGGCTAGTGTAGCAACACAAATTGTCCTCAGCAAAAGTCGATTTATATATTTATGAATATATTTGATTCTTATTTTTATCATATATTTAACTTCACTTCTCAGGCAGGCTTCTGAGTTAAAAATAGTTTTTGTTTTGTTTTTTTCTATTTCTATAACACATTCTCTATTCTTTCAACATGCTGGGATCCCTGTCCTATAGTGGTTAACGTGGTTGGCCAAATAGGAGGCTTCATTTATTTGGCAAAGTGCTCATTCTTTCTATAAAACACCCAAAGCGGGGAGTTCTTGGCACGGATCCTCTGAAAACTAAAGACCCTTGGCATTGTGCAGAATGACTTGCAATGACTAGGGATAGAGGACAACTGACCACATCAGAAATGTATCAGAAAGTTAATACAAGTAATAGAATTTTATAAATCTTTAGGGTTCACAAAAAATGTTATCCAGGCCTCATGAGCTAATGCAGACTAACTGGTGCCTTCTGCTTCTGCTCTGCCATTATCTATCATAATAAATGGTTTAATCCTAAAAATATATTATGTGGTTTTTCATTCTTGGCTCTAGATTACTTGTGGAGAAGACAAAATATAACCTTTAATTCGGTTTGACAGAACACACTACATAATAAATAAATGAATTGCTACTAGTAAAATTGCACTATAAGAATGCATGTTTGGCTTCCAAATCGTCACAATCCAATTTTACTTAAAAAAAAAATCTGCTTAAGTCAATTTGTGATATACTTTAAGAAATACAGATTATTTCAGACCTGAGCATTTGGTAGAACTCAATTTTATAGCTGAACATAAACATACACAGATAAACACAATACACATTTCTTTCATCTTGATTAATATATAGTAAAGAAGCTTGAGATGCATCAATTCTTTTAAATCTTTATTGTTTCATTATTTTTTGTTTACATTGTTATATGCTTTTCAGGATACTGAATTCACACAATAGTCTGTGTACATTTCACACCAAGAGAGTTACTAATAAAGCAAAACAATAAGAAAAATCTATTAGGGAACTGATTTCTACCATGTAATGTAGGATTTTTCCCTCCCTGTGTTCAGACCAATTCCATGCTTCTACTTCTTTTGGCCACTTATTCTATATTCCGTAATTATTCCCTCAGATGGTCTAGTCTCCTTTGTCTATCATCCTCTGATTTTACTTTTCTCAGTAACTACTGTAGAGTCATATGGAATTCTGGTTTGAATCATTTCACTATATCAATGCTAGAGATATCTTTCTTCATTATATCAACAATATAGATAAATTAGAGAATAATGTCCTTGAGAAATCTTTTCAAAAGACAGTGATGAGAACCAAATGAGATAATGAATATAAATGAGTTTTGGCCTTCTGAAAGAAAGGCATCTTCTCACATGTTCTCCATTGTGCCTATCATTCCTGATGGACACAGAATAAGGAAAGACTTCCCCTCATCTTCATAAAATAGGTACAAAAGCACAGCTACAGCTAACATGTCAGTACTTCAAAAACATCTACCCTACAGTTCTCACATGACACTGCATGCGTTACTTTTGATGTAAGAGGTTTCTACATCACAGCTGCCTTCAGCTGCGAGTCCACACTACATGGCTTTATTTATTTTTTATTACTGTATTAATTACCATTTCATAGGGTTGGGCTGTTCATTTGTCAATCACAAAATTTATAAGCACATTTTTAAAAAAACAAGAGAGGCTCATTCTATGAAATACTACACATGGCATGAACAAAGTCACGGAACTGAGTGGTGGTCTGGTTACTTTTACAATTAAACACTTCAAGGATTCAAAACTAGTTTTTAAAATGACCCAAACAAAATTGGTACTCATAAACACATAGCCTCAGATTAAATTGGTGTATGTGAAATTATACACATGACTGGCATAAGAAAAGATATGGTACAACAAAGTACGGAAAAATGTACATTTATGTATAATATCTTATATAATTTACATATATTTAACGTATAATATTATTAAATAACATGAAATACTTCTATGGAGCTCTACTCTAAATTTATACATTTTCTCCCATAGGTACAGAATCTTTCCAACTAGGCAACAAGTATTATCAAGCAGTACTAGAATAAAACATAGAGAAAACACTGTTTTTAAACGCTATTGACCTGAGCACTCACTCAGTATGAAGTGTTCTGGATTTTAGAAAGAATGCAATATCACAGAACATAAGCCTTAATGACCTATGAGACACTTCAGTACAGTAGATTATATGTTAAGATTATGAAATCTATTTCACATATTCTCTGCCAAACTGTTTTGATTCTATGTAACAATTTCCTAATAGCAGTAGGTTCAGAAAGAGTAATTCTGTTGTCTTTACACTAAAAATAGAAGGTATTTGCAGCTCTAAATAATTACTGTGTTCCCTAAACACCAAAGAATTTATTAGCTTGATGAATTTAGAAATCAGGGAATGACAAAGCCTACAATCAGCCAGCTACAAAACTGCATCCAGAACTGGTTTTTTTTTTGTTTTTTTTTTGTAACATTTTCATTCATTCGTCAAATATCTACTCTTGCCTATGTGTTCCTAGTGTACATCTTCATGTATATTATAAACAACTTGTACAGGAGACAAAATAGAAACAAGGCCCACCTCTATGGAGCTGACACTCAAGTGAGAGATAATGGAAAATAAGTAATATAACAGACAAGCAAATTAAATTACAAGTTATATTACAAGGTGTTAATTGTTATAGGAAAGAAAGAACAGAAAAGCAATCTAAACTGGGGTGGTCAGGTGGGCATCACCTAAAATGCTAACTATGAGCAAAGCTGGAAGGAGCTGACATTAGCTGAGTGGTTGTGGAGCACAGAGCTGTATGCAGAGTGGGAATGCCACTGGTCCAGAGGTTTGAAAGTGAGACCACAGCTGGAATGTCTGCAGATTTATAGGATAACACGACAAAAAAAATGAAGGTTAAAAAAATCTTTATTATATTTTAGAACTATTATTATATCCCACTCTAGTAAATTATAAATACAGGTCTATAATTCATGGAGAAACACTAGAAGGAACCTCATTAACATCTTAGTGGATCTTGGGTGATTTTTTTTATCAACTTCTTTCCATTTCCCCGTATTGTTCTAGTGTTTTAAACTAATGATCATATTAGATGTACAGAAACAATAAAACTACTTAATAACCATCACAAGAGAATAAATATCTATTATGCATATTTATAAATGACTTAAAAAGTATATTCTGTTTGTCAGAAATATTCATGATAAATGCCATTATGCCTGCCTTTATTATCTCTCATGCAGCTTTAGTAGTATTTACACATGTGTATGTATGAAGAAACATCTGTCTGTCTGTCTGTCTGTCTGTCTATCTATCTGTCTCTCTGTCTATCTATCTCTCCTTCCTTTGGGTAAAGAAAAGAAACAACATGGACTTTAGGAAAAGGACAACCTGTATAAACCCCAAGGCTAACTAAACTGCACAGCTCTTTATCTTTTTAATGTTGTTTCCAAAGATAATCACAGAGAACACAGCAAAATTTTAGATAGTCTTTCTCAACTTTTCTCATCTTAAATAGTTCTAGGCAATGACTGGACTTGAAAATTTCAATTTTGTTTCCAAGACAGAATTATTAAAAATGAAATTTTATATTTACACAATTATTCTTTGTATACAAATTCTAAATATTTTACTACTAAGAATTTATTTCTAATATTTTCCAGACGTAAGGCTTTTAAAAACTGTTTTCTATTGAAACGTCCCTTTCTTATGCTATGCAAAAGATGATTTTAGTGGAATTATAAGCTTCCTCAAAACAGAGCATTATCCTTAAAAAGGACCAGTTGCTATAATAATTTGCACATGAAGACTTTGTTCCTGTGTTGTGATTTTTTTCTTTTAGGTTAAAGATGTGTATATGCCTATGTTTCTCTTATTCCATTCACATTTCTAAATGACTAGGTAGGCTTAGGCCAACAGAGTAAGTTAACTGGTCTGCAAAGAAACCCACCCAACTGCCCTGATACACTAGTGCCATTCCATTTGAAAGACATTCTATAATTTTTTTCTGATAAAAATTGGAAGTTAGATAAGTTTAGTTAAGACTATACTACTTGTACTAACTACTTTTTAGGGTTTACATGATAGAATCAACTATTCGGTGCTATTGTTACAATGTATTTCATATAGATAACAAAGAATTCTATTTACTTTAAAGGCAAAATATGATGAAAACTAGTCATTTAAGTATATTTACTACCTACCTTAATATCTTTCATATTCAACCCATCCAACTCCTCTCCAGCTATTTCTAAAATGCAAATCCATTAATGGTATCTCCTGGCTTAAAGCTCTCCCCTGGCTTCCCACTGGGTCTGGGATGCAGCGTCAGCTGTATCATGGGACAAATTTGCTTTTCGTCCTGTGCTGCCTGCCTGCTCCTCCCACTCCTGTGTGCCTTACAATGGATCTGCGTACAGTTCATGCCAGGTTACATGATGTCCTCATGCCAATGTCCATGCTGGTCTCTACATCCAGAAGACAAGAAGTATAAGCAGACCTCAACATTAATCTCTCCTGACTTTTGTTGGGGTAAGGTGTAAGGTCTGATCTCTCTGACTTTATTGGACTTAGGCAACTTTTATTGGTTCCCTCATCATCTACACACTCACCAGGATCAATTTCATTGGTGTTAAGCCTGACATTTAATTAGAAAATGTCTTTTAGGAGAAGCTGGTGAAAAACTGCAGATTCCATATATATACTGCTCATCTAAAATGGACTCAGGTTTCAGTATTCAGTACTAGTAATTCTGAATCACTCTATAGTAATGAATCTCAGCTATCATAAAATACTAATTTTTTTCATTCCTTTAACAAGGCTGTACAATGTATCCCTTTCAATATTTAGAGAAAAAAATCCAGCAAAATTTTCCTGTAGAAAATGCTAGCCAATAAAGAGGTCTGCTCCACTGGGGCAAGAAATTATAAAATTGTGAATGAGGAAGTTTGTTAAATATGTGTAGATAATATCTCCACTTATGCTGTACATACCAAATAATGAGGGCCAGCCTTTGAAAGAAATGGGATTTCTCTATGTATATATTCATGTTTAATATTACTATCCAATCCTTATGAGCTTAAAGCTTGTAACTTCCATTTGCTTAGATGGGAACATTTGAAATGTGTTTCATGCAAGTTTTTTAGGAAACTGCTCCTTTTTGACTGCTTTGCAACATTTTATATCTTGGGTGAGCCACCATTTCAGAATGAAGACATCTGGAATTACAGAGAGAACATGTAACAGAATTAGAAGCAAGGTGGGTTTCCCTCCTTTCCATTCTATCACGTTTTGCGAAAATAAAATCATCATGCATACTATAAAAGTGAATGATCTTAAGTTCCTTGCAAGTTCCTGTCATCTAGGGTTTTATTTAATATGAATTGCAAAGACAGCTTTTCTGAAACACTGCTTTCCTTAAAAAAAAAAAAAAAGTTCTTTCCTTAATTTCTAAATTCTTGAAACATAATTTTTTCCATCAAAAAAAATCCAACCCACAAACTGTAGCTATTAAAATGAAATGTTATTCATTAGGGACTTTTCTTCCACAGCAAAGAATCTGACTGTCGCTTAACAAGCACGCACAATGTCTCCACTGTGAGCACCAAAACCGGTAATTAGGGCACAGTTACAAGTAAAACTGCGGGTCTTACACTACTAGCTCTTTCTGCCTTTGCTGCTCAGTGTCCCTGGCACAGGGTGAGTGTTCAGGCTTTCGGCTGTCCAGTGAAAAATGAATGAAAATGTCCACAGTAACAACAGAAGGTGATGGGAGTGAATAAACTCTGCTGATTATATATGTATCATCTACATCTATCATCTATCCACTGGGGGGCATGTTTTAAAACAGTAGAATTCTTTCCTGAACACCAAACATGCAGAATCCCAATAGATAGTACTAAAAAATTATCTCATACATTTAAATGTATGATGTAGTTTTAAGTTAATCAGTATTAACGAGGATGTTTTCACATCAAATTAATAATTTGGGAGATGACTGTTACACCTTTAATTATCCTCAGCCTCTAATCTTTCTTACTTCTGTACTTCCATTTTGTTGTTTAGTGCCAAGGGAATTTTGAATTACACAGATAACTAGTTACAAAGTTTTCTTTCTTTTTCTTTTTTTCTAAGGAAATTGATCCAAAGTCTTTTAACAAGAAGAGCAATAAATTTTTGTTTCCAAACAGAATTACTAGAAACATTTCTTGATAAGTATAAATCAGGAAATGAGGACACCATATCAATGCCATAATGACATTATGTCATGTTATATAACATATGTTATATGTTATACATTAGCTGTTCACTTGTTACTATGTAACTGGCATGCCCTGGGTATGCAACATCATGGACACTGTGGCACTGTTTGAATGCTGTGTGCATCTATGTTTTTAATAGTGATCTTTGCTTTTGCAATTTTACATATGCAGACATGCATGGGGCTGGGTTTGGGCCTGCAGAGTCAGACCCTTCCTAAACAATGTGATGGGAAAAGAAGTTCAAAGATAATTCACAGTGGTGGCAGGAGACTTCACAATGTTAAAACAACAATAGAAGCAAACACCAACAAAAACCAAATAATTACTTAAAACTGGCCATTCTCTAATGTGATGACTTTGGTACATTAGACACTTTAGTGTGATTTAGTCCTCTTATAATTTTCAGATAATTGAAATATTTGTAAAATGAAATCTGAGTCACATGTTTGCAGAACTGAAATACATCTGTGGAACAATTTACAAACCACTGCACTAGAATTCTAATCCCACTGAGTATATAGAGAGCCTAGCAAAAGTGTTACACTCACCCTAAAAAGAAGAAAAAATGTAAAAGCATGACTTGAGCCCAGAAGTAGGGGTCCCAGGGCAAACAACCTGAGATCTAAGAAGGGAGAGGTTCCTCCGAGGAATTAAGAGAACCTCTGGTGGGCTCACCCATGGCAGAACGCAGAGCAAGAGACACCAGGCACCGCAGGCAGAAGAGTTCAGTGGAATCTTCACAGAATTGCTGCAGGACAATGACAGGATTGAGTTGAGACTTAGACTGCTGGGAGTTACAATCACAGGGGCATTCACACCCATTCCCAGAGTCTTCTGGAACTTCTACAAGATGCTCCATGAGAAAGATGAGGGCACATGGGACACTAGAGAACACCTCTGAACAGGAGAGAACAAGACAGAGACATATTTGAAGGGACACAGGTCAAAGCTTTTCTGAAAAATAATCAAAGACAAATACAGGCCCAAGAAATCCAGAAAACCCTGAGTGGGATAAATAACAAATCCTATCATAGTCAAACTACTGCAAACTAAAAAGTAAGTGGAAATCTTGAGGGCAGTCGGGAAAAGACACATTCTACAGGAGGAGTAAAGACAGCAAATTTCTTGCCACAAAGACTCAAGTGAGGTGACAACAAAGTGACATTCTTGAAGTGTTAAAACGCTACCAAAACAAAACTCACTGGGTTCTTAGAGTAAGATCTAGATAGAGAAAGGGTCCTACTAGCAATGCTTGTGAAGACACTCTTGCTAAATTCCTTTATTATTTTTAAAAACATTTTCATTTAGTTGCTTATCTTGGTTGTTCTTCCCAGGCTCAGGAAACAAACCCTAGTCCTAGGGATGGATGTGGACTGCATTTGGCTAAAGGTGGTGGATATAACTGCTACTCCATCAGGATATTTCTGTTCCTACATTTTTCATGTCTGTATATTTGATTTGGACATGGCTTAATAATTTACCTAAAAATAGCCACTAAATAGTACCATATTATTATCCAATTCTATTCTTGAACAGATAGTATATGTAGGTTGGTATCTCTTTTTGTTTTTTAAAGGAAAGGTACAGGCAGGAATGAAGGTGAGTAGGCAAGCAGGAAGGAAGAGAGAAGAGGAAGAGCTTTATTTATTTTTTATTTAGCTATTCACAATGGTTTTTCCCCCTGGTCCTGGGTCGTGAACCCAGGACCTTGGGATATACATAGGACTGATCCCAGGTGAACCAGACCACTAGGCCAAGGGCGTAGCTAGGTTAGTATCTTTTTACTCTCCTCAGGTAGACTACTAATAACACACACTTAAATGATCTTGCTAGTTCCACTCTCCAAGGGCTTTATACTTATTAAATGAGCTACTATTTATAAATATTACTATTTGCTAGCACAAAGAAAATATGCCACCATGTATGCTGCTTCTTTTTTCCCTAAACTTTCTTTCAATACCTCAACGCATATTTATTTAACTTTCACATCTGAGTTAACAGAGTTACTTTTGGAATGACTTTGATGGAGTGTACCCAGGACTCAGGACTGCAGAAATGTCTCTTTCCTAGGTTACTCTTTCTAAAACAGAACTCTCTACCCACCATGTCTAGTGGTACTGTGGTCATCTTCTAACTGCTTACCCTAGTGTATTATTTTTATAGCATTTACTACTACAGAAAATATTATATTTGTCTGTCTGTCGTCAGTCCACTGTACTAGAAAGTATGGCAGTAGGAACTTCGTCTCTTAGTCACTCATAGCTGTATCTCCAGCAAGTGGAATAGTTCCCCAAACTAGAAGGAGTTCATTATATGCTTTTTGAGTAGATGCACAAATGAATGGATGAATTAGTATATGAAAAAAAAAGGGAAATCCTTTTCACTTAAGGAATATGGTAAACTTGGGGTGGGAAAACACGTAGAAGCAGACAGAAGTACTCGCTTAACCAAAATCATCTAAGATGTTCACTGAGTACAGTGTCTGGAACATTAGTGGACACTCAACATTACTGACTGCAATTACTGGCTGCTGTTCTTATCTCAGGGACTTGTATGAACACACCTGTGAGGAGGTACCATTTCCTGGTTTTGCAGATTCAAAAACTTGAAACAACATGCCCACCTTTATAGAACTGGAAGGAGAGAGGGTTGAGTCTCTTTTGGTGCAGCAGAGACCACTGTTCATGTGGAGAAGTGGCAAAGAAGCAGACATTTCATTGACTGCCTGCTAGAAGCTTGCTTTGCCCTTTCAGTATTCGTTCACCTTGCCTTCTGACATCTAGATATGACCTACAGTCATGTAAAATTAATGCATTTTTATTATAGGTAGTAAAACAATAGGCTCTGGCGCACCCTGGTGGAGCAGTGGTTAGGCTGAGCACCTCCAAAGGACGCAGGTCACATACCTCTGGGTTCGAGTCTTGGGTACTTGTGGGGAGGGAGGGCAATCAGTGTGAACAACTAAAATGGAAATAAAATAAAGTGTTTCTTTCAAAAAAAAAAAAAAACAAACAGAAAGCAATAGGCTCTTTTCTGCAAATTTGGGGTTTTATTCTTGCTTTCTGACTTGTTTGGTCCAAAAGTGATAGCCTTAAAGTCAAAAAGGAAAAAAACGGGATTTTTTAAAGTTGCCCTCAAAAATCAGTTTTATGAATCCCTCCAAAAACTACAGGTCCACATCATAATAAATCAACCTGTGCCTGAAAGCACCGACTGTATATACTGGCACCCAATTTAGCTAAGATAAAAATGACAACCCCTTTAATGATAAATTGCCCTCTTCACATTATCCAATGGAAATATTCATATTGTCCAATACCTACAAGCAATTAGAAGGATTGAGTTCCACTTTTAAATTAAAATGGAGCACAGTCCCTGACTCTGTCTCTGAAAAATATTCAGAAAAGCTTCTTGGTCTTAAAGCTTAGAAGTAATAAGGGTGGTAGGTAGTCTCAAGATTTCCTTTTATCACAGAGTAATGCAGCCAGCTATCTGGAACTACAGACTCTAAAAAAATATGGAATAAAATAAAATGTAAAAATATACAGAATCTTTTATAAGTAATTTATCAATATATATCATCTGTCAAGGACAGTTAAACTTTAGGACAATTCTTCCTCCTACCTTCATCCCAGAACATAAGCACCAGGCCTAGAATAGGAGGTACTGAGCATCTGACAGGATGCCTGAGCCCTGTGTCTGCCTTCCTCTCTGCTACCCAAATAGAGGTTCAAGTGCAAGTGTGTAGTGTGCTCATTATTCCCCTTACTATGGGGAATAGGGCTTGGTTTTTAGTCCCTTACTTACCAACAAAATGTAAGCATAAATTCTATAATACCTGAGAAGATGTTGGTAAGTTCCATATAACAAAGCAGACATTAGATGTCTACCAATAAAACTTGGCAATGCATTAAAAGTACCAAGATTAAAAAAAAGACTACTTTGTATATGTATTTGCATACATATATTCAAGATTCTATTTCATGTGAATTTATGTTTTACTATTGAGAGCAGTGAATTAACACCCATTGAGATGGAATTTGCAAAATTAAGGTACTGTATTTAAAAATGTATGTCTTTGCACATATAGAAAGAAATCAGAGCTTATCTATTGACCTCATTAAAAATGAATTCACAAATCAGCATTAAAAAGGTTTTGAAGATATTTACTAATTTCTTATTTAGATCAAAGAGACAGGGAAAGAGGGAAAAACATTTTAATTTTCTTTAAATGTTATGTCTACACAAAGCTCTTAATTTCTCACAGGATACTGAGTTCTAAATCAAATCCAAACCTGAGCTTTTATCATTCAAGTGGCCTCATTCCCCTTTCAACTTTCTTCATAATTGTCATTCTATTACTACTAGAGTTCTGCACCTAATTTTGTGAATAGATAAAAGGGAAGCTTTTAGTGGTTTCTGCCCCAAATTCTCTGGCCTGTTTCTGGTGCTCAGCTTTTATTGCCAAAGGCGTGAAGATCAAAAGATGCTTTTTACCAAAGTGTTTACTGCCTTGTAATGTACTCTCTCACAACAAAGGAGTTCATTATTTACATCTAACATGAAAGAAAAAGCTCCAAAGTAAAAGGGATGCATCAGACAGATGTAAGTGATAGAATTTTCTTGACTCACACTCATGGAAATTCACATCATTAACACCCAGTCAATCAAAATGTCCTTAAGAGCAAAAAAACTATCTGAGGGAGGGGTGAAGCTCTGGCTTTCTTATACAGTTCCTTGGCTTCACCCATACCTTCACTCTTTCCCAACAAGGTGGTGACATGGGCTTATTTCACAACAGAAAGATCTCAAGACAGCCCGTAGAAACATGAACCATTATTTACACTGGAAAGAATGACTGGGAGCAGCTGTGTCCAGCAGTAGACAGCACTGGGGGCAGAAGACGGGACTGCATCGCCAATCTATGATTATTGTAATAACTAATGGCAGGGAATAAAATGGATTACCAGTGCTAAATCAAACTAGGAAGTTTCCAATGCTGCAGGACCCTGGCTTCTCACGGTTTATGATATCATCAGACTTCTTGATGAATTTACAGTCTGGTAATCCTGCTGTGGCATTAGTTTTCCACATGCAAATCCCTGGACTCTAAGTCTATTCAGCAAAAGAACAGGACTAGGGTAACTGATTGGGTCAAGTTTATTTCTACCTAAGGGAAAGCAGACTGGTTGTCTTCCTAGTATTCCTTTTTAGAGGTATTAAACCCATGGAAAGACTTGTTTGAATGATATCTTTTCCTACTCTTTGTAGAGCTATTTATACCTTTTCATGTCTCTGCAATATTATCCTATTTCTATCAGAACCAGGTCCCTCTCATTAATGATGCTAATACTGATTACTTACTCCTTTGCTAGGCTACATTATTAATATTTAACCAATTTATCCATTTATTGAATATTCTCCTTATCAGTGTGCTAATTGTGTCTAATCCATATTTTCCTTCTAGACTATATATGCCTAGGTCTACAAAGTTCTACCTGTACAAGATCCCCCAAAAGAGTATACAACTGGCTTTTTGGGATGACCTAAATCCAGAAGCCCCAAAATGATAATCATTTATTCATTCGTTCATTTGTTCACTCATTCGTTCATTCTTGTATGTTAGGAAGCTACTCTCCTCCCTTTAATGGGAATAATGTTACTGGGAGGTTGTTCTCAGCAGTTAGTGGGACAGTGCACTAGAACAGTTGTTCCTATGAGATTCCACAGGATGAGGCTCTGGTGAAGACAATCAGTACAAAACTACAGGCCACCCAGGTCTCCATGCCCGTACTCTGGTACTAACTTTTAGAAATCAAGGGAGTAGCCACAGGACAGGTACTAAAGAGAGAAGTGGCAATTTTGGAAGTGAGGTGCAGAGAGATCAAGGATGCTTATATATTTGCATTCGCATCTCCTTGAGACCTGGTTCCTGAATCCCAGACCTTTATTTTCACCTGGATTTTCATAATATCTCATAGCTGATATTTACAAAAAGAGGACTCTATGTGTCCTTCCATGTTGACTTCTCTTTTTTTTTTTTGTAGTGATCTCAGTTACTGATGCCAGAATTCAAACGTTCTTAGACACCAAAGCTGTGCATTCTTGCTGTCAAATATCTTGTGAGCACCCCTAATCCCCTAGTCATGCAGTCAGAACCATTGCTAAGTGCTGCTCCTTCACGTGGATAACTGCAGTAGCTTCCTAACTCATCTTCCTGTCTCTCCCCATTCCTTTAAATGCATCTTCAAAAATGTTTATCTCAAATTTGAGGCATTTTGCTGCTCAAAATCCTACAACGGCTGGCTACAGTATACAGGCTAATGCTTTCTAAAAGGGTCAGAAGTCCTGTAAGTCTCACCCCAGCTTCTGACTTTACTCTATCACTCTGTTACAAAACACTTTTCTCACCATCCAGATTTAGATCCCATATATGGAATGTCTGTCATTTTCAGAATGAACTGTGTTTTTTGCTTTTTCCCAGACTCCTGTGATCCTGTACATGCGATCTATAGAATTACCTTCCCTACTAGCAAACTCCTACAAGGATTTTAGGGACATTCTAGGTGTAGGTAGGGAAACAGAGGTATTCAGCCAATAGGAAGTTTGAGAATGAGGAACACAGAAAGGGATAAGGAAGCACAGAGCATGGAGGTATGAGACCTCGGGAATGACGAGAGAATCATGTTCATTCACATCATTTATCTCAGTTTGTTTTATATGTGAGGAGTTCAGTCTCATACAACTTAGACATGAAAGGCTTTTCAATAACAGTGAGGGTAGGGTGCGCATTCGCCATGCAGAGAGAGTGCAGCTTTTGGGGTCATACTGTCAAAGCCTGAAACTGGGCTCCACTACTAACCAGACGACCTTGTACCAGTGACTTACTATTTCACATTTCCACTTCCTTAGCTGCTAAATGGTAACCTACTTTAGAAGCTATTTTTGAGAATGAATACGTTAATATGCAGAAAGTGTGAGTATCAAACAGTATGAAATTATCACTTTATAGGTCAAAATGTTGAAATATCCTATGGTTCAACCAAAGATTTAAAGCAATGCCTAATAAATAGCACACAGTGAAAAAATAGCATTCTTTCCTATTGATACTTCATTACCTCCTAATGTTTCTGGAAGAAGTCTGTCATTTGTTAAGGTTTATATCACACATTTTTCTTTTCTCTGATCCTTTCAGCCATGTCCTGCTTTTGCTCTCTACTACCTGTTCTCCAGTCCCAGGAAAATCATCATTTTTTAATCTCCTTCCTAACCTCACTGCTTTACGCAGTTGGGAATTCAAGGCGGATCACCTAAATCACTCTCTGACCAATATCCTTAACAACACTAAACCTCTCTCCTTTGGCTTCACTTATTTAACAAAACCTCAATACAAGATAAATTGAAAAATACACTTTCCATATTTCTACGACCCAGCTCTCGAGCACAGTTGGGAGAAAAATCAGCTTTCAGACGGTTACTGCTAATGTTCGGAGTTCTCAATCCCAAGTAGACCATTAACTCTGCTTAATCTCTTACTCATCGTGATTAACCTGCTCTTACTTTACTCAGCAATTTTTCCAAACTGTCATACTCAAGACCCCGTAACTTATCTTTGGAATTCTTTAATTCCAAATTTTATAGTTGCAAGTTTTACAGTTTATGGCTAAGACTTCCCAGGTGTTTTTCTGCCACAACTGGGGTCCAAATGAATCTCAGCCAAGTGTCCTGACTATTCTTTAAGCTCTGCATGTGTCACGAGAGACCCCACTGACCACACATACTAATTTAAATGGGACAGTACTGGTGAGTTGTTCCCCATATTTCCTGACCATCCCTGCCACTGTATTTTATCAGTTTTATCCTGTTTTTAAGACACCAGGGTCACCTGTAATGTGGGGCAAAAAGGCAGCTGAGTTGCCCTGGGTCCAGTTTGTTGAGGGTCCCAAAACGAGGTGCCCCTTTTGCACCGCATTAAAGATGGCCCTTCCTGGCCATCTACTGCAGTCACTGCTGGTCCTCCCTCACCCTGTGGAGAATCAGGAGTCATGTAGGAAGAGCCCCCCACCCACCCACCCATTCCTGATACCCCACACCTGTGTCTTCAAAGGGAGCAGAACACTGTAGCATGGATGAGTCACAGCTAAGTACTACAGCAGTGTTCTATGACACCGTGGTGTTATGGAGAATTTCTGGCAGGGGATGGTTAAAGTGGCACGTGTTTTAGGGAGGACATTTAGAGTGGGGCTTACAGGGGAGCCATTTTTGGCTTTGCCTAAGGTGCCAAAATTTCTTGCACTGGCCCTGACTGTCAGAAGTCCCACTGGACCACACGTCATTACTATGCAATTGCCAACAGGCATCACACTAGTTCCTGCTCTGCTTGGCCTGGCTGCTCTGCTCCTGCTCCACCACCTGCTCCTCTTCCTGCCCTTCCCCTTCTTTTAGTCACCAGCACATAACCCTGTCCCGTTTGTGCCATCCCAATGTCCCACTTTTGTCTCCAGGAAATATGGTCAGCTTGCATATGTGTGATCTCTCACCCATGTATATATAGACTCACTGTAATTCCTCCAATCACAGAACATGGAGGAAAGATGGGCTCGGTGGAATAAAAATAAATCCCATTTGACCTTACTAGATCAATATGTACCATATGTCCTCCTGCAGTGCCATCAATTCAGGCTCTTATGACTTAAGCTCACATCCAACAAAATGAACACATACACATTTCTCACAAGAAGTTTCACTTTCAATGTATATAAAATGCTTTAAGCTCCCTGTGAAGGGAATGATGTAAACATAAGACATTATTACTAACATTATCCTCTAGATAACCTCATGAGGTAAGGATTAATGTCAAAGGGAATATTATTTTACAGGCAGAAAGTCAGCTGATTCACTCGGAGTCAGAGGTAGTGGTAAGAGCCAAAAACATTCTTCAAGAGCGCTGTACTTGTGACCATCGCCAGACTTAATTGAAGCCTTTCCTGAAGTTTCTCTTAGGGCGTGAATAGAGTCTAAAAATCTTATCCTTTCTTGTTTAGTCTGCTGTTGGCCATCCCTCTGTATCTTTTCTCAAGTATTCCTTCTCAAAAGGGAACAGAGGAGTAACAATGGTCACCCAGTGGCCGTCCAATGCCCCATCTGTTAGCATCTGGACACGTCATCTAACTTCTATCCAGAGTGCTCAATCCCTGCTACTCAGAGCACTGCCAGCTTGAGTTAATTCAGTTCAAACAAATCCTTGTGTTGTCCAGCTCGGCATGCTCCACTGAGTTCATTCTCTTCATTTATGTCTCGCACAAGTAGCTCTTGTAAGTTAACAGAGATCCCACTTTTCAAACAGCTTTTCAGTTTTGACACACTACATTGATTAGGATAATTCTAAGTCTGCAAACTGTTTTGATGGGCTCTGCACAGATTGTTTTATATATTTAAGAAGTGGTACAGAAGCTTGTTAAAGTGGATTAGTGACATGTTTAAAATTCCGTGCGAAGGACAAACCACATCATTGATTAATAACTGATTAAGGAGTGATTGTATATCATGCAGAGGGGATACATGGATGGAAAGAAGTAAACAATCACAATTCACTGGGTTAATGGCTTTAGTTGTTAGCAGGCATGTACGCAATGGAAACAGAAGAATCCTGAAAAATTATTAGTCCTTCAACTTGGCCTTTGTTAATCTCAGTCCAGGTAAGCAGCACGGTCTAGGATGAAGATTTGCATCCTAGACTGAGTTTCACTGAGATAAACACCACTGGCTGGCACATAATCACAACAGCTAGTGTTGTGCTGGTAGATGGGTTAACAATAGGCTATTAAAAAAACAAAGATCCATGGCATTTACTGATTTCCGTAGTACGAACATTCCCATAATGACGACTAATTTCAGGCTACCAACATGACATCACTGAACGCAGAGCTGGGAAGAGAACAGATGTAAATAACCTCAAGAGCACAAAGTAGTAAATACTAAGAAAGTGGTGAGTTTGAACACTTATTATCTTCATTTTCAGAAACTTGTTTATTGAATGACAGTTGAATTAACTTAATTTTCAATGATAACTTTATTTAACAAACAGCTGAGAAAGTTCTTGAAAATTGATTAATCATGAATTAGTAAGGACCAGCTCCAACACAGCACTGGACTCAGCCTAGTCTTGCCAGGAGCAGGATAATGATCGAGCTTCATGATCCATGCTTTAAACGGCTATTCCTTATTTCACTCTCTCGTTCAACCTGAGACCAAGATCAGAAATAATTTTTACAGGTTTCCTGTGCCCTTTCTTCTTGCTCGTCGCCTCCAATGACCCTCGGTTACTTACATAGTCCCCCTCCTCCAGCAGGAAGAGAGACAACACAGGCTAGTGCTGAGGTCCGACACAGTCTGCTGATCACTTTATAAACTTGACAAATATTTGACACATGGGGCTACAGCGGCTACTCAGGGACCTCCCTTTTATATCTACAGGGTGATTCAAGATGCCATCAAATTTCAGTGACATTCTCAAGATTCAAAGTATTATTAGTATCAGCAGGTTTTCAAGACAGGTGGGAATGAGGTGCAAAGAGGAAGGACCACTGGTGGGGGAGCCTACTTCACCCTGAGAAATTTACCCATTTACCCATTTCAACTCCCAGTCTTTTCAAGCTACCAAGCACAACCTGCTTAATTTGCCTTCCTTCCTAATCCATTGAGTGGAGAGATAATTTTTCGAACTACTCATTTACTTATAAATTACAAATAACTCTATTTACCTGTTTTAAGAGATGAGAGGTATCCCTGTAAATATCAATTTCTCTGTTAAAATACAAACAAATCCAGGTGCATCCTTGTGGCTTAGATGACCGAGGTGGTTAACGTGCAGACTATGTAAAGAAAGGCCAAGGACCAGGCCAAGAATTGGGGCGGGGGTGAAAACAAGACAACCCACCTCTCTCCCGCCCCCTCCAACAAATCCAGACAAGTATCTGATAGAAATTCAAAGCTACAAATTGATTACTGACATCACTTCTAAAGTTCTGAAAAATGAGTCATGGCTTTGGGAGATGAGGGTGATATATCTATGGAGCGCATGGTGCTGGGAGGAGCGTCGGCTTTAGAACCCCACTGAGCAGGACCGCTAACTGCAGCATCTGTCTGATCAAAATGTGTTCCAGCCTCTCGCCCTTGATAAACCATGATACACCTCCCACATATATAAGAAGAATGAACTACCCAAAAGGAAAATAGCTGACTAACGTGTTTGTTGCTTCACAATTTAACTCATGGCGACGTCTTTGGTTAACAGGATTAAAATGTCTTCGAAACCACATTTCCCTGAACCAATGGAATCTTTCAAAATAACTACTAGAAAATCCATCTACTCACAAACTTATTTTTATAAATTTGTGTTTATAAATGTACTATACTTATTTAAAATTTAGTATAATTTATTTACAGATGTTGCAGATTAAAAAAATATGTATCAGATGCTTCAAAAAATACAGTGAAAAGGGATGTTGCTTTTATGTTTGAAAAACAGTTTTCAGATAGAAAGGATTTAACTGAGATGGTGGTGTGCTATTCACTATGGGACTGGCATCTGAGTGATGGAATTTTGACTTAGGGAAACGTTTTCTAGTGCCTGCTGGAAACTCGGTAGATGAGAGCTATGTGAAGATATGACCCCCCTGGCCTGCTGAGCAGGGCCTGGGCCAGTGTCCTTGGGGAGGTGGGGGAGAGGGTCCTTATTTCAGTTGGCCTCCGAAAGCCTCCTCTGTTTATCCCAATGTCTTAAACATCACCATTTTCTCCTTGAGCCATATTGGGAAACACAGGTAGGGAAACGCGAGCTGAAGAAACACCAACTGACTTCTGGCGCCTGACACACACACACAGATTGCTGCAAGGACTTGATTCGGTGAGCTGTGCCGGAGTGACATGGTACAAAACAGCAGCAGTGGGAGTAAGATTTGGGTGGTGACTCAGACTTCCTCACTACTTAAGTCTGCACCATGATGGCTTTACCTGTCAGCTCCATGACTAGCTCTCCTGTAACATAAATGGATTGGCCTTGACTGTCTTTAAGGGCCTGTCCAACTCAAAAACCACATACCTTATGCTAAACTAGGTTCTGTAGGGAAAAATGCAAACACTGACCCTATTCTCAAGAAGCCTGTAATCCAACTAGATAAAAATAATTAGTGATGATAAATAACAATGAATAAATATAAACTAACTGAATTGTAATGAGAATTTGTTTATTTTTTAAAGGCACCGCCTATGGGGCATACATATCTGTAGCGTAAATCTGCATCACAGAATTAGTATATCACTTTAAGTTTTATTTAATCAGGCAAAATGATTATTTCTAAATATTCAAACATGGACCAGAAAATTATAAAGTCATACGAAATGAAGAGATCGGCTTGTCCTTGGGGGAGCTTAGGAGCTCTGGTCCGATCTATTAAATATTTTCGTTATGGTATATTTAATTAAATCATTAACAAACAGATGCGTTTTCAAGTAACACCGACCCAGGCAAGAAGAAGTGCTAAGAGCCCTTGTCCAAAAAATTCCAACAACCCACTCAACATGCTTTGCTGTTTTCTCAATGCTTTCAAGCTGTTACACTCACCTCACTTTTTTCTTTTTTTTTTCATTCAGAGACCCTAATCTCTTTATTCCTCTGCTGTAACCTTATATTTCAATCCATCTTTTTCACTTCTTTTCCTCTCCAGCATAGGATCTAAGGATTATCACATCAGACCCTCTGCCTCATCTTCACCCCTTAGGCCCCCAAGAGGTTGCTTCTCACACACACTCATACAGGATCAATCAACTTTAGAGAAAACTAGGCATGTTTGAAAGCTGGGGCAACTGTACCTTCATGACTGCCAAGTATTAACTAGTTTGGCCTGAAAATGCTGCTAGGCGATTCTGTTTCCCTAGAAGTAAAGGTATTTCAATTCTTCTGTGATCCGCTGCTATTTGTCCTCCAGGAAGGCTAAACTCTCGTTGACAGTGGGGAGGCAACTGATATAATACTGGAGATCTGAGGCTGAAGGCACCTAACAGTCATCAGAAGAATGAATTCCTCCATAACCCGATGGCTGTGGGTGAGGCGGAAAATGGGGATTTATGAATACTTGGTTTATTTGCGCTATGGTTGTGCCCAACAGTGGGCAGGAGTCATATCCAAAGGTATCTTCAATTTTGCAGGCTCAGTGCATTTTATTTATCTAAAACTTGCATCTTTCTCCACTTGTTCTTAGGGCCTGGAATCAGATCTAGCTCTGCCACTTAGCTTTCTAACCTTTGGCAAATTATTTAAACTTTCTGTGTCTGGAGATTGTATCTTGAAGAGTTAATGTGAGCATCAAATGTGTTATACATTTACAGTGTTATCTAAGTGTTTGCTGTTGGTATTGTTGTGTCCTACCTATTGTAATCACCTAATTTTCTCAGTCATAAGAATGTATATCTCATGTCATAGATATGACACAGGACAAGAATATGTCATCAAAACTGCATCATCTTTTTCATCCTATTGTTTCTCCAAAGATACTGTTGATGGAGAAATGTCTTGCTACTCAGTCAAATCTATCTAACTCCAATGACTGAGTATTCTTTCCCTAGCAACAACACATTATATGCCAAATATTTCCAAACATTTATGACCTCATACAAAACCTATTATGTTTCCCATAGCTATTGTGTAACCAAGAAGTATTCTTCCTATCAGTGTTATCCATCATTCTCCATGCTCCTACAGTGTCTGAGCTCATCTCCCCACCCTGCCACTTGTAAACCCTGCTTTCTACTCCAGCATATCTGCATTTTCATCCCCACTCACCACCTCCCCATGGAGTGCCTCGTCCAGACTGAACCATCCTCATGTTCCCAGACTCTACATGTACTCTCACTTGCAGCCTTGTCAACAAGCAGGTTCCTCTATCTGACATAACCTCTTCCCTCAATGATCCTGTTCCCTTGGGTAACACATAGTATTCTTCTGGACTTCGTTTATATGGTGCATCCTCCAGAATTTTCCTGACATCCCCCATCTCTAATCACCAAAGATAAATTTGGTGCCCCTTACATAACTCTTTGTTATTAATTAAACCAAAAATTCCCAGAGAGCAAGGTCACAGTCTACTCTGTCCTCAGTGCTTCCTTAGCATCTAGTGTGTCTAACATATACATAGTTATTCTCTACAAGTGGACAGATGAAATACAACAGAATAAAATAGGTTGACAGATCAAGAGATGTTTGGCACTTAAAAAGGGGACAAGGCAAGATTACCATGATTATCTTCAGACATCTGCAAAAGTTATTGAAGGACACGGATATTTATTCTAGGGGGCTTCAGAAAGAGGTACTGAACCAAAGGGTTAGATTCTGGGGGGCCGCATTTCAGGATAATACAACAAAGAACTTTCTAAAACCGAAGAGCATGAGATATTCTGGCTAGTATTCAGCTGCATTTAACTAAGAGTGATTCCCACAAGAGCTAGCAAAAATGGACTGGATGATGCCTCGTCTTCTCGCAAAGTTAAGATTCCATGACTCATAAAATTCTATTGGGCACCTGGGTCTGTGTAAGTAGGATAAAAGTCACTGTGGAGACATAAAAGAGATCAAAGGTTATATATTAATGTATATAGAGCTAATATTATACCCATGGGCCTGCCACACCATAGAATAATGGGGCAAAAGAACAGTCCGAGGGTTTTAAATGAAACAAACGAACAAAGTAATCTAACCCCAAACCCAGATTTTCAATACCGGGGACAGGACCAGCAAGAGGCAAATCCTGGTCCCCTGGGGCAATCTCCAAACTACCTCCCTCATCCTGGAGGAGGCAATTTAACTTTACAATTTTCGAGAAACTTCCCATTAGAAGTGGCTTCAACTTTAGATTTATTGCACTTTCTGAGGTTACATCATTCAGGCTGTGCATAATCCAGAGCGATTCAAGGGGTCACACTGTAAACTGTTACAATAAATATTAAGGAATATTGTGCCCGATAAAACCTGCAATCTGCACACACGCACCCACACAAAAGGGACTTTTCACCTTATATGGTTACTTTAAAAAATGGACTCTTTTTACATTTCACTTTGTTGGTCTGCCAAACACGCAGAGTACATCTACTTTAAAAACACCAATTAAAAATATTAACAACATAAAAATATATAAACGGTGGTTTGGAGCCAAGGGCATATAAATTGACATGCATTCAGACAGTAAGTAAACATAAAATGAGTAACAGAAACTACTACATCATCCAAAAGGAAGCATGAACAATAGCCCTAAATGAGAAAGCAATCCTTTCCACTCCCGTGCCAGGACCCTACATCCCCCACACTGGAGGGTAAGCCAGTGATTAGGAGGCAGACAAAGTGACTGTGAGAGGGCTGGATAGAGAAGGGGCCCAAGGAAGATTTGGGAAAGATGTGTAGGAGATGGGAAGGAGGAGGGAGCCAATCTCTTCACATACCGTAACCCCTCTGGGCCCTCCTCACCAGAAATGTTTCATCTAGATGTGTTCAAACATGTCAAATACCTGGGTTGTTGCTAAGAAGAACTTTAGAAAGAGGGCTAGGCTGGGAGTTACAGTTTTTGGATTGACATTATCATGATCATCATCCAGGCCCTGTCATGTAACTTCTCTGAGTCTTGATTTCCTCATCTGTGAAATGGGGATCCTAATACCTAACACACAGCACTGTTGAGAGGAATAACTAAAAAACGATGTGCAAAAGTGACAAAACCTAGATAGAAAACCCCACAGAAACCCTCAATGACTTTGTTTTTGTTCAGAGAGAAAACAACGCCTTTCCTCTGTGGCTCCCTGCAGGTGGACTCTGCTCTTTCTGCCAACGCTGAACTTAGCCGAGGTCATGGTGAAGGTCATCCCCATCGTACTGAGAGCATGATGCTGTACCCTGCAGACAGCGGATGAAGGAAGGAAGGAGGGAGGGAGAAAAAGATGAAAGGCAAAAGGAATAAGAAGGCACAATCTCCATGTAACTTTCTGCAAGAGAGACACATGTACATCCCTCAATCTCAGTGCAGTTCCCTTGCACCTCCTGGGGGTGCCTGTCTTATTTCTACCCTAAAGAATGAAGCTGGGGTCTCAGCTAGAGACTCATAATCTTACTGCTAGGTGACTGTTAAAAAAAAAAATTTTTTTTCCTGGCCTTTTCTTGTTGAAAAAAAAACAACACATTAGTACAATCCTTTCCTTTCATTGTTCCCTACACTGTTATTGCTTAACCCTCTGGGAGCTTATTTGATAGTTCACTGGAAGCTCAACTTTGCTCTATGTTTGGAGTCTATTAGAAAATTAAGTGTTTTTAGTATAACTAATTTTGCTTCTTCCCTTACTTTGTCTCCCTCTGAGTTACAGCATCTTGGCCTATGGATTACTAAATTCAATTTTTCAATCAGCAAAAAAAGTTTTTCACATGGAAAATCAGAGTTCAGAGAAGTCCAGAGTTGATGCAACACATATAATGAACCAGAACCAGGCAAAAATTAGGCAACTTAACACTTTTCATTTTTAAAACAATATTTATACAGAACCTAGAATATTTAAATGGGGAGGGGAATGGGAATTATCTGAATATTTATATAATCATGCTTTTTAAAAGTTATGATCACATCCTAACATTCTTTCTCTTCTATCTATACCATATTTCAACAGTTTACCCAAATGAGAATAAAAAGGACCAAATGTTTATCAAGGCATGACAATTTGGCATGCTGTTACTCATAAGAACTCAATCATACAGAGCTCATTATTCCCATCTTGCAGATGAAAAAACAAAGTTTGCACAGAAACACCTGACTGGATGATTTTTCCCCAGCCTACGCAAAGAGTCAACTCCTTAAGATGCTAGAAAGTCCCAGTGTATAACTCTCTCCAGTTCTGTCTGATGCACCCTTCTTCCCCATATTAATATGCCCTCTTCCACTAAACCATAAGCCTTCCACCTCAAATGCTAGCTCCCAAGATCAGCTCAGGAGATTCTTCAATAAGACTCACTGGGTCATGCCTCCATAACTCACAGCTCCCCTCCATCCCCAGCTCTCCTCCCTTACCTGAACACTGAGATTCGAACCAAGCTTCTCTCTAAGTAGTTTCTGAACTGCTATTGACTCTATCAGTCATAGAACCCTGTAGCCACTTCTTCCTGGGCACCCCCTACCCTTCTGTGGCACAGATAACATGATATAGTTCTTAGTTCACAAACATATTCTTTTTCTGTGAGTTCTATGAAAGGTAAGAGTCCTCTGTAAGCAAGTGCTCTTCCTACTGAGTCTTAGTAATACCCCGCTTCTTCATGGTCCGCCCAATAAGCTCTGGGTCTATGTCCTCCTGGCTTTGCCCAAGCAGGGCAATATAAAAGACTTAGTAACTGATTATTTTACCCTTCAGCTACAAGTTTTGGAAATTTAAATTAAACCTTATATATTCTACTTCTAAAATAGCAAAATCAAGCTCGTTGAGTATTGATACAAGAGATCAAGGGGGCAGATGGCTCCATCTGGTTAAAGGAAGAGAGAAAGTGACAGGCAGGCTGACTATGGTGACCCGACTTCCAGTCTGAGGGCTGGGCCTCTTTGCAGAGGTTCACAGGAGGTCTCGGAGGGGGAAAGTTCCATTATATAGGGAACTGAAGAAGTGATTAAAAGCACTCTTTGGTTCCTTAAGGGATTTCTGATATTACCACACAAAACTCAATAAGGACCTTGAATAGATAGGTAAATACATTCATTTTATGTCAGCTTTAAAAAACATAACTATTTATGAAAAAAAAACAGAACCATCTTGTTCCTTCCTTGGCAGGGTTAGCCTTTCCTCAAACAGACATTTGCTGTTAGTGCTAGGAATGTGTGAAACCGGAACTGTAAAGAATAAGCTACTATGCAGACAAATACGTGGTTCACACACTACTTTTCATACTTTTTCACTGGCTTAGCCTTTTGCTTGTACCAGCTTCAAAGCCAAATCAAAACACTCTGATGAATATTGTCACCCCCTGCTTTGTACAATATTATTGTATACCATAGAAAAAATAAACTTACAGATATAAATGCAAGTATTTTTATTCTTACAGAGTGAAGGGGTGGGAGGAGGATAGAACATGGCCCCAGGATTTCTAGTCTGGATAGTTAGAGAAAAGCATTAAAAGCCAGAAGCTAGAAGTCAGGAGAGGAATATAAAGAATAAAAAGCAGCTCCTGGATTTGGAAACTGGAAAGCCACTGGTGAGGGCAGGAACTGGAAAACATTCAGGAGGATGAGAGATGAAGAGACAAACAAAATGAGTTCAGCTAATGTGAAGATAAGAGAGAAATTGGCAGGTAGAGAGGGGAAGCAGAGAAAGTGAAGATTTTATTAGAAAACAGGTTAACTGACCAAGTCATTACCGAAAAAGAATCAGCAGTCAGAGAGAAACTGTAGCTACACAAGGAAAAGGAGGTATTTGATGGGGCAAAATCCCAGAAGAGAGGCCTATGAGCTGAAGCTGAAATGAAGAAACAGACTTGGAAATCAAGAGCAACATTCTTTAAAGACAGGAGTAGGAGACAATGCATAACAAGGAGAGGTTTGAGTAGGGTAGAGGGAGGCGACGAACCTAGAAGTGCTATTTCCAAGAGTGGTGAAAGAGTAAGAACATTGGAAATGATTTGGAATCATGGTTAAAGAATGAGACAGGAGCAAGAAAAATGAATAAAACTTAATGACAGTAAGACATCTGAAGCTGGAAGCTTAAAGACATGTTAAGTCTGCCAGTTGGCCTGTGAACATTCAACGAACAAATTCTGAAGTTACAGGTACTATGTTGTCCTAGCTGAGAAGGACTCCAGGGTCTAGCCAGGAAGACAGGCAAGTAAACAAACCACAAGTCAGTTTAGCAGGCTCTGGGTTAGAGATCAGGAAACTAAATGGGAGAGCAGAGAAGATGAATTTAATCCAGGAGTGGGGATCCACTGAGTTTCCTGAAGTGGTCATCAACACAGTTCTCTCTGGAAACTGTGAGGATGGAGAATGCGCCAGTGGGACTTTCATCTCAATACCCTCTTGGATATGATAACGAGGAAGGAAACAAGCATATCCCATGTGAACTCAAGTAATTCTGCACTGAAGGATCTTGATCTTCATGACTTGAGAAAGCACTTCTTTTTCCTCTATCTTTTAAATATTCATTTTATTTATTGATTATTTTTTTATTGAAGGGAAATTGCAGTTTGACATTAACTTGTTTTGAGGCATACATAATAGCATTTTTACGTTTACATATAGCACAGTAGGTTTACCAATATTCCCCCCCACGCCTTTTTTTCCTCTCCTCATTTACAGTTTATTTCCCTTATTCCGTTTCCCCCACCCCTCCCACTGTCACTTCAGTACCCTTTGATTTATCTTGTCATCTTCCACCACTAAGAGTCCATAGTTGTTTGGAGTAGTGTTCTCTCTCTCGCTCTCTCTGTCTCTCTCTCTCTCCGTCCCTCTCTTCACATATATTGTGTTGTTTAATTGATGTCATTCATTTGTATTATATCCCTCTACACATCATGTGTGAGTGCTATCATATGAGAGCTGAGTGCTGGTTAGGTGTATTTACTTTGTAATTTCTTTCTTTAAAGTAAAGGCATAGGCAGGAATGATGGCGAGCAGGCAGGTAGGCGAGAAGAGAGAGGAGGAAGCATTCTAATTTATTTTACTTAGTTGTTCATCATCTTTGTTTCTCCCAACCCTGGGAATCGAACTATGTATGCAAGAGACAGACCAAACTGCTCACCTCCCAGGCATGCCAAGAATCTAATTTTTAATATCACCAATAAGTTAGACAGGGAGGGCTGGCAGAACGCTACTGGAAAATGATAGAAGTAAAAACTCTGACAAGCAACAAGTGTCTGACTGTGGCTGTATATCTTGTTAAAGTCCTCCAGCACTGCAGTAAAACTATTCTAGGGAACTGGCTTCCTGATTCAACTCAGGCCACTAAATTCCGGTTTAATAATTACCCCAGTTGAATGACATTCCTGATCTCTGGTGACAAGCACAAAACAAATATTTTCTTAAATACCTTTGCTAAAAAGTCAATTATTTGGGCTTCATTTCCATTTTTTAAAAATGCTGTAGGTATCTTATCTTTCTGACAAACAAATACTCCAAAGGCCTCACTGTTTATGCTTCTTATCATTTTGCCACTCCGGGAATCAAAGTCTACACTCAACTTTGCTAATGGGCTCTGTTTTGTTCTGTGTTCACACCACTGCATTACTGTGGAGAGGACTTAAGTTCTGACCTAAGATTTCTTAGTAGGAAAAGCAGCACTTCATTGTTAGAATGGTACTGTTGCAGAATTGGAAGGGACCTTAAAATCCTTTGTGCAATCACTTAGGAGATGAAGGACAAATCAACCAACATTTGATTTAACTTTTTTCTTTTAAGTGAGAGAAGACACTCTTGTCTATCATTAATATAAGAGAATCTTTGTAACAATCACATAGTGGAATAGCAGGATTTTTCTATGAGAAATGATTTGCCTTTGCTGTGCTATGCTAACTATAGTTAACATTTGTGAGGGCTTATGTGCCAGGAACTGTGCTAAACATTATCTCATTTTGTCCTTAGAATAATCCTAAGAGATTGACACCATTGTGTTCTTACTTTATGATGAAGAAATGGAGGCACAGAGAAGCTGGCAGTCAACTAGAGTTTGAGTTTCTTTCTGACTGTTCCATTAAGGATGTGTAACCATCATGTCACCTAATCTCACATGTCTGTGTGGAGACTGGGAAGAATTATGCTATCCACCTGGGAATATTATGTGAGATATTGGTCCAAAGTATATATCCGACATGAATTTGATTTTCCTTCTTGGAGGTGCTGTGAGGTACTAGGAAAACTTGGAAAGGAATCAGATGACTGGGGCTCAAATCGCAGGTTTGTTACTTGTTAACTATGTGACTTTGGACATGTACTTCACTTTTCTGAGTCTCAATTTCCTCACCTATAACATATGAAAGAAGGCCAAGACCTGCACTTTGAAGAGTAACTAAATATTTAAATGAGATTAGGCCTCACAAACAGCTTACTTAGACTAAGGCAGTGTCAAACTGAGATGCCATGTCCTTTTCCTCTCTGTGGGTCACATATACAGCAGTGTCACTCTCTTTAAAGTACAACAAAAAGAAGTAATGTGACTTCTAAGAAGACTTCAGGAGAGATTTAAGAGACTGATTATGGGAGAAAGAAAGCACTGTCTAAGCACAGAGCAAGTCATAGGTGTGCCATGTTGCTTTCTGGTCCCAGCAAGGACAGATTATTTGGGCTGTAAGGAAAAGATGAGTCCCTATAAAGGGCATAACTGAACAAGCTAGCTAACTGCTCTTGTGGCAGCAGTTCTGAAATAGTTCCTGAAACAGTTCTCTATCAGCATAAACTGAATTCCTAGGAAGGTTATTACTGTGGCTTCATATCTATGAAAAACCTCTTCCAAGCAAAGTGATGAGTAAGAAGTGATTCAAAGATATTTACTGCATCTTCCTAAACTTAGGACAATGGGGACAGGCCTTATAAAGATATTAATAAAGTTACGTTAGAAGAAATTGGTTGAATTTAATTTATTCTTTTTAAATATAGGGATCAGTACCCCACTCAAAGCGAAAATGGTTCGCCATGTTATAAAATAGAGAGAGAGATCAACTGTCACTTTTCTGGGAAACAATTTTTATACAAAGTTAATCCAGATAGAAGAATGTAAAGGCCTCTACCTCAAATGATTCTCAAAATGTCTTCATCAAAAACACTACTTCATAACTTAGAACTTACCTGATTTCTCAGTACATAGTAGATGTTGAAGTGAAAAATAGAAACAAGGTGGAAGGTAGGTAGAGGCAGGTCAGAAAAGCAAATGACTAGTTATAACTTGGAAGAGAGGAGTCAGATGATTAAAAAAAAAAAAAGATATTATTCAATTCATCCAATACTATTTACATAAATAATACTGAGCTTTAAGTAATCAGAGAAGGATAAATTTCTTTAAAAAATACCATTGAAATGGTTAGTTGTTTTTTTTATTTTAATTGACAGAACTTCATAGAGAAAACAGTAGTGTTGGAAAATTCACTTTCACAGATCACCTGGTTCAATAATGGAAGCCAAATCAATAAAATGTAATTTTTGATTATTTCCAAACCTATTTACAACTCTCTTATGCATTTTGAGGATTCACTTCTATGTATTCACTTTGTCATAATGCCACAGAAAAACAACTCAACGCATGAAGATCAACATAATCCTCAACAACAGGCTCAACTGATACAAATAAAACCTTGGAAAAAGGTTTTTTTGTTTCCTCTTAGGAGTATTCATGAACACTTTAATAAACATCACAATTGTTTCTATTTTCACCTTTCTTCAATCAAAACTAGTCAACACACAAAGAGGTGAACTTAATGTATTATATAAACATGTTGATATATAGTGATTCGCACCTCAAGCCTAAATATTGTTATAATACAATGTTACTTCAATAAAAAATGAAAATGACACCAGTAAACAGACATTGTAAGAAGATATGAGGTGAAAAGAGGGAATTTGTGGACCCTCTAGAACTTCTCTACATGTATATATGTGCTTAAAGCTGTGCAATTATTTCTGTAAGAACCATAGCACAGTATTTTCTACATGCTAGGAATGTAAATGATACCTTCCAAGTGGCTTATATTCCGAAATGACTAAGTCAATGAATAAACTCCAAAAAGATCTTAAATTCTTCAAACTGATTCGATGAATTGGAAATTCCTGGACTGAAGGTAGGGTCAGCCAGAGTTTTTTTTTTTTTTTTTTTTTTAAGATTTGACCAGACAAAATGACTACAGAAGAACAGCAGAGAAAAATGTTTGAATTCTGCAGTGTAATACTAAAATTTCTGTATTATGAAAATACTTTAGACATCTAGCTGATGCCAAAAATAATATCACTGGAATTATCTTAGTTTGATTTAGGACACAAATTTTGTGATCAGATCTCAAATAGGAATTGCCCCTTATTCCTCTTACTAAATCAACGAAAAAATCACATCTACAGGGGACTGTGGTCTATGGAATACCATGGGTCTCACCGCCTCTGGGGTGGCCTGTGTCACATTTGTATCTTCTACTCACCAGTTCCAAAGTTGACCGTGGGTCTTCTGTAGAGTTACACATACCACATTGGGATAAACAATGACTTCATGAACAAACTCCTTTTCAAGCGGGTAGGGCCTCAATCTTTCAGACTGACTTACTTTTACGAATAAGAATTTCCTCATGATGGCTTTATGACATTATCTAAAGCAGACATGAACACAATATAGCTGTCTAGTAAATAAAGTTTTATTGGGACGGCACCACCATAACCATTTGTTTGAGCAGTGGCTGCTCCCTGGCAGTATAGGACTGAGTAGTTTGTGGCATGGCCTTAGAAGACTGAAATATTTCTATCTGCTCCTTTTTGGAAAAACTTTGTTGACTCATCTAAGGGTACCTGTTGGACCAATTAGTCACTGAATGTCATTACAAAAGAGGATGTCCTACAGCCAAGATCAACATGGGCCAGGGGGGTGGTATTGCATGTGGTGGTCCGGCAATAACAGTGCCACCAAGCACTTGTTTCATTTCTATTTCCCATCCTGTTTCGTCTAATATTCAACAGCTTTGTAAATACACGAGCCCTAATGGGCTACATCCACGTGAATTTTACCAGGGACACTAGACTAAAACAAAATCTGGTAACTTAATAAAGACACAACTCATTTGTTTACAAGAGACTGAGTAAGTACGACACGCAAGTACCAGTACGACATGCAAGTACCAGCAACATAATGGTGAGCAAACAGACTATGTCCCATAGTTATGGAACTAATGCTGTGTGGGCAGACCACATTTCTTTAGATAACACAGATGTGTGTCAAAATTATACTGTAATTGGTTTAAGAATGTTATGGCACATACACAGAGTGTTATGATAGGTCATTACCTAGTCAAAAAAATCAGGGAGGACTTCACTGAGGAAATATTATTAGAGCTAACAGTTGAGGGTTGACTAGGAAGAGCTAACCAGATGATTTACCAAATAGCAGAGGGAGGGAAGAGGATCAAGTAGAAAGCAGAACTTGGGCAAAAAAGGGCAAGGGGTGAGAGAAAGAGTGGTGAGTGTAGGCTACTAACAGAAGGACTGCATATTTGGAGCAGAGAGAGTGAAGATGGGAGATGTATGAAGTGAAATTGTGGGTCAGAGCAAGCAGTGTCTTGGAACAAGCTTTGAGTTATTCTAAGTGAAAAATTAAACCTAGTAATCCCTGGGTCTTTCCTCCTTGGGTCATTGTATTCATGATTAGTTCTTTGTCTTCCCTTTCTTTTTCAAATCCTGAGTCAAAATCAAGTAATTCTATATTGAATAATAACCTAAGTCTGCATCCTCAGATTCAATGAGCAAAACAAAAAAGAAATAGGATAAAGATGGTTTATTCATCTTAAACTAATACAATGTTATATGTAAATTGTATTTTAATAAAATTGGAACATTTCTTAAAAATAAATTAAGTTGAAAAGAAAAAAATTACTAAGTGAATAGATTAAATACATATAAAAAAAGTATGCCTCCATCCCTCTTTCTGCCTGGGGAGGTGGATATTGGGGATACTGAATGGGTATAAGTATTCACACAGTCATGGATTGCTTCCTACTAGATTGGCAACACATTTTTAAGTTTCAATTACACTATTTGATGAATAAAGAGCATTTTGTTGCTGAAATGCAAAGCAAGGACTCAGTGAAGATAGAAGGCAATACAGAGAAGTGAAAAAAAAAAATTCTAGAAACAGAACATGTGAAACATGACTCAGTCACTAATTAACCCTGTGACCTGGGGCAAGCTTATGAATTTTTCTGAGTTCTTGTTTGTTCATTTGTAAAAATGAAATAATCAGGGGTCCACCACAGAGTTGTTATGAGGATTAAAAAAAATGATGCAAAAGTTTCTAGCATCAAGCAGATTTGATATTGTTTTCTCCCTTTCGCTATTTCTTATGTATTCTGGGACAGACAGGGGACAAAGGCAAGTGGCAATAGAAGATATAAATAAGGAAATAAAGACAGAAAATTTCTTACCTATAATTATAGTAGGTGGCTCCTTATTGGTTGATAACACTTGATAAACTTTTCCCACTTTGACGGTTAATTTAATTTATTATACGTGTGGAAAGTCAATACTTATATAACTACAAAACAATGTGACCATTTATTGTCATGTTATTTAAAAGAATGACAATTTGGAACTATCTAACTATAAGCACCATTAGATTTTTAATGAAGTATGCCACATCATTTTAAAGGAAAAAAAAAACAAAACATGCTGACTTTTGTTCTCACACCTAATGTCTCAGAATGACTAATATTAAAAAGAACTTCACATCCTAAAAAGATCTTATCTCCAATCCTCCTGTGCAAGTAACAAAACATACATAAAGTCAAAGTTAGCGGTTTAGAATTAAAGTCATGATTATAGAATTCAAAGTTACTCTGAATAATATATAAGAACATATTTGAGACTATTTCTAAATTAAAGAATCTACACAACTCAATAAGGCCTCCAACCCTTCCCAACATGAGTCTGTAAGCTTTAGGTACACACCTACCTACTAAGAATGTCACTGGCAATCACTGTAATTGTCTTAAAGGGAAAGATTAGCAATATCACAGGAAATAATTATTTCTACATTTGAAATTAGTCTGAGTCTGATTTGCCAAACTCAGAACTAAAGAGCAAAAAAGCAAACTTTAGACAAAGAGTGGCTTAAGGGACCACTATAAAAGTTTGATTGTGTCGCTCTAATCACCTTTTAAAGAGTGTTAAACTCTTTTGATTAGGAAATGCTAACATAGTAGTATGCAAGTCTTTGTTCCTTTCAGGAAAACATTATGAACTGAACTTTGAAATGCAGCTGTGTAAGTGCCCAGAGAAGGGGCCCAAGGTTGCTACGGGATTGTTGGTTTTCCTTCCTTCAGCTAATAAAAGGCGCTGGTATTGAAGTGGCTTTCAGAGGTGGAAGCTGACACAGTCCTGGATTCTGGGCTTCCCCAAATGAAGAAATGAGCTCTGATGTACAACTGAGAGTCAGACAAAGCTGAAGGAGATGCAGTCAAGCATATTTCAATATTTAAGCAGGGAGGGAGGTTTAATTTAAAGTTATCTTACTAAAGACTAATGGAGTACTATTAATATGTCAAAATAGAATTCGAGTTAGCAGCACAAGTTTTCTCTGCAGGCCCAGTTTCACCAATTTTAGAACCAGGAGCTGACGGTGGCAACCTTTTCTTTAGTTATACCCTTCGTGGTAAATCACTCTGGTCACTTGCTCGGTTTGGGAAGTATTTTCCCTGCTTTCACATTTAGGAAATCTTCCTCCCCATGCTTTAAAATGTGTTCAATTATGATTTTTATTTTTAGGTAGTATTCAACTAACAAGAGATAAAATGGTTAACAAATTCTGTACACATGTTGAAAGAATGGCCAGATCTGTTAAGACCATTATAGCTATGAGAAATGGGAGGTCGGGGGGATGTGCACCTCTCGGTGAAGTTGTACAGAAAGGTTGTATGTTGAGGTTGGCCCCTTCCAGTACTTGCTGGGAAGGAGCTGGGTCAACCCATCTCCAGGTTTTTCCAACACTTGATGATGCTTTCTGAACTGAGACGCTTTCCTAGGCCAATTGGATCCTTCTCTACACATCCTAAGCCATATAATAATTTACTTTGTTGGTACATTGCTTGGCAACCATGTTTTTACACACAAAGTACTGTCTTTTGGCAATCGAGGAGTATTTAAACAGTGACATACTCTAGGTCAGAAACAGAATGCTCTGGCTTTGAGAGGAAAAAATTCATCTTACTACCACCAATGTCTATACAGCTTTTCTTTGACTTCTGTTTGAAATATACTCCTCAAGCCAAATTCTCATCTTTTGAATTTAAGTCTACATAATCACATAATCCGTATATATATATATATATATATATATATATATATATATATGATAGTAGTCACTTCCATGATAGGAAGAAATTTGGGAAAAAAAACATTCTTTCACAGTTAAAGATGATTTACTTGGACACATCTTCCAGTTCTTATTAAGTTTTCAAATTCTCAACTTTCAGTACCTAAAATGGTGGTATAGTGGTCTCCTTTAACAGAACCTAATTATACACACAGACACATACACACACATATATACACATACATACATATACATGTATATATATAATACAAACACTTGTTAATAATAGTAAAAAGAATTTTTCAGTTTTAGTTTGGTAAAGGGGAAATAATTTAGAATAACCATTATGAGTTATGATTAAATTCAACAGAGGCCAAAGTCATAACTTTTAAATAACAAAGACATTTTTGCGAAACTAGGATAGTTCTCATAGACTCCTGTCAGTTTCACAAAGTCCAGACAAGCAGTCAGGGATCCTTTCTGAATCCACAGGGTACAGACTTCGAAGATGACAGTGAGGAGAAAGAAAAAGAGGGACCTACAGAGAGTTAAATGCTCAGCAATAGGAGAATGGTTACATAAATAATGACACCAACATATAATGAAATTAAAGATTGTGGTATGGATGAATGAATGGTAATGGATAATGGTCCCAAAACAACATACACAGCGTAATAGACACAAAAGAAAAGAAAGCCAGAGAGAAACTACATAAAAAATGAAGAGCAGACCTTCCAGAATGGTAAATTAAAAAAAAATTCTTGATACTTGCTGCCCCTTTTTCAGTCCCTAATACATAGCACTTTTTTTTTTTTTTTTTTCAAAGGAAAGGTGCAGGCACGGAGGAAGGTGAGCAGCCAGGCAGACAAGCAGGGAGCGAGAGGAGGAAGGAGCATTTTATTTGTTTTTATTTCAGTTGTTCATCTTAGTTGTTCTCCTATTCTTGGATGAAAACCCAATCCTTGGGATATATGCGGGCTGCACTCAGCCAGAGGCAGCAGATCTAACTGCTAATCCACTAGGGTGTGCTATGTACTTTTCAATTAGAAGACACTTTTTCGTGTGAAAGAAAGGTTAATGTTGATGGGATAGGGAGAAGAAAACAATATAATAACAATAAAGCAGAAGGCAGACCAGGGTTAGCACCTACGCACCAACCATATCGCATCCCCTCAGATGGACAAAGGCCTATGCTTGGCATTTTGGCATTTTGTATTACAGAGCCACAAACTTCTACATTAAAAACTATAGCTAACATGCTGCAAGAAAGCAGTCTTTACTACAGGCTGAAAAGAACACTCTGGATCCAGGCCTCAGCGCATAGCCACCAACAAATTTAACTATAATCATTTCTCACCTGAAAGTAATCAGAGTGCATGGCAATGTGTAGTGAAGAGAGTGGAGTAGACATATGAAATCTCTTGGGACGCTACTGAAAAAACACACCCTTTACTTTTCAAGGTCCACATTCTGCAAGGCCAAATGTCTTCAGCCCACTCCTCAGCTAATGCAGCTGACAGATAGTTCTGATCCAGACATGAGGGCAAGTGGCTTGGGAAACAGTATGGAAGTTTCCATGTCAAGAAAATGGGAGTGTGACATTTAGCTGCTACAAAAAATACCTTCAGATAATGTTCACCTATGATTTCCAGAATGAGAACTTCTTTTCTATTACAAAAAGCTCTGAAATTCACTACCGACAGCAATTACAGCTTTTCCTATTCATTGACTGAAAAAAGGTGTAACCACAAAAACCGACGGTAAATTCAGAAAGTTTTTAAATGGCTTATAGGCTCTCAAACACAATAGCATTTAAAGCTGTTCTGGAGACACATGAAATACCATTTCACACATGCTTTTTAATACAACTGGAAAGTCTTGACAACTTTGAAAGTTCCTTCAGGTTCCAGGTTCACAGGTTGAGAATCACTAGAGCAAAGCATGCATTTTGTTATGGACCCAGGCCACGCTCTCAAGAACGTTCCCTTTCCAAACATAATTACCAGAAACACAGCGATCAACATCTATATGCAAACACTCACAAAAGAAATACACAATTTCATGGCGAGAAGGCAGAAGCAATGAAAACTACCATGAATGAGTCACATGTTGTGGCACTGAAGTGTGTGTGGCACTTCTGAGCCCGAGGGTGTATTCTGTTGGCTCTGTGACAGAGGTATGGCATGGAGGTAGGGACATGGGAGCTCTGACAGGGGGTGAGAGGTCCTTTTTTAAAAAAGGGTTTGGGAAAGTTGCCTTCTCTTTCCTTATAAAGTCTTCCTGTGTCAACTGGCTGCTCGTCCCCAACCCCAGCAAAAAACAGGGGTGGCCCCTAAATGCCAAAAGAATAATTATCTGGGCTTTGCATGCTGAAATTGACTTGGCAAGCTCTCCTCCTTGCAAAGAACACAAAGAGCTTAGTTTAGTCTGAGTGTAAATGCTTCACAATCATTACCAAAACATCCAAAGCAACATGCTCAAGGGAGGGTAATGATTCTTTGTTTCCCCCTTAATTGTAAGCTTCTGACATCCATTTATTTACTTATAGTTCCAGCAGCAGTCACTCTCCTTGGTCAACATGCACTCTTGGCTGCCAGGGCGCTTTCTAACAAAGGGTTCTATGGAACCACACACAGTGGGTAGAAGCCCATGTTCAATCTATCCCACTTCCATGAACTCTCAAGCATTTTAGGTTTAGAACTATTCAAGAGGGCTAGGAAATGGTCTCCCTCAATTAAAGAGCACTGAAAAACACTCCTTCATAGAAATAACGGCGACAAGGGGCTTCAGAAAGGGCTTGGTCCTCCCTTCTTAGAGAAGGACCAGAGGAGAGCCCAGATGTCAGCTGCCCCTAAATTTACATGCTCTAACCAAAGACACACTCCCTATGGCAAGTGCTCACCCTCCTGCCGTGGAATTCTTGATGCTTTTTGACTTTTTAACAGCTCCCTCCTTCCCACCTGTAAGGTACTGAATAATGGAGAGCAGTGAAGGAGCATGACCTTATTTCACACATTCTGCTGTCATCTCAGATTTGACCAAGCCTACACATTCTTTCTTTCTCCTGGGTGTCATGCTCTCTTCTCCTCTCACCATCTCATGATGCAGGTCTTTGGTGAAAGGCCACTGGCCTTTTTGATTCTGTGCATATCAAAAGTGTACCAGGATGGCTGACAAGATGTCTCTCCCATCTTTAAGCAAATGATTCCTAGTGAGATTATTTCTAATGAGACAGAATTCAGGCAACAAAAAGTAGACTTGCAAAGATGGGTGGGTGCTGAAGGCGGATGTATTCCAGCTCTGTCACTTATAGTTATATGGCTTGGAGCAGAGTGACTTAAACCCTTTAAAGGCTGGTTTCCCAAAAAGAAGATTCATAGTAACACCTGCCTAATAGGGCTATCTGCAGTATCAAAGGGAATAGTGTGTATAAAGTAAGTTGTTTTGTACAGCGCCTGGCCAAGAAGACAGTAAATTTTGTGTTCTGTTGTACTGGAGAAGGATTTAAGAAGTCTTAGTTGGTGGAAGAGACAGCCTGGGTGAATGAGCCCCTTTGAATGAGTAGTCTTTGCCATTCTATTCAGAACAGTGACAGCCAGTTTGGACCTTCATGTTAAGTCCCTTCATGTTAAGTCCCTCCAAACTGACAGGATCATAGTTCCCTATCACTTCCCTGCTAAACAACAGGCAGAGGTTCCTGGCCAAATTTTAATTTCTCCCATTTGCCAATTTCCATTTTGGCACACTCTCTGACAATACAGGTTAGTAAAGACTGAAAGAACTGCCTCCCGTCAGTGAGGTCAGAATGAGTAATACACTTTTCTCATGATGCAAAAAGGCAAAATTCCATTGGTTATTTTCTTATCTCATTTGATGCCTCAAGAGAGAAGGCATGTCTGATGAACGAAGAGATAAAACTGTATCATTGTATCTTCATCAGTGAATCAGCGCTCCTTGTACATACCAGGCACTGACATAACACTTTATATATATATAATGCCAAATCTTCCAAATGCTAAATAGCCCTGCAAGACATTGAATCCTGAAGAAATGAAGCATCTTGCCCAATCTGGACAGCATGTGGTGACGACGGAAGGTTGTAACTTGGCTTGGGAGGCTCCAGAGTTCCTTCTCTTTCCCCTGTCATATGCCAAGCTGTTTCTTACAGCTTTGCTTACAATGGGATTCTTGAAGAAAACTGGAATCTCGAGGACACCAAAGATTTGACATGTAACTAAAATAGGACTACTGAAAACAAAACACTAAGCCATTTATTCAAAGTTGTCATGCCATCTAAAGTTTTCTTTATAAAATGTGTGAAAAAGTGCTCTGGTTGACACATTTTGAAATGTTTTCTACTACTCCTTCAATGGACACCTACAAAAGCCAGTTCCTTTACTTTAAGGTCTTTGACAAAAAAGTAGTTGACCTAAATTCTGACTTGATTCACTATATTTGACTCCAAGAAACTTCTTCCCCTTGCTGTCAGAAGTCAGATTCACCTTCAATGGACCAAATTTTGTTATGGTTGAGGGATATTCCAAAAGACACAACTCAAAAAATTGAGATCCAAAATTGTTCTGAGCAGTGGTGATGATGTTAAAACAAGGTCAGAGCAGATCTCTGCTCCTTGAAGTAATTTTCTCCCTTGGTTCCTGGAACATAGCTCACTCCTGTTTCTCTCTCAGTGTGACACCCTGGCATTGGTGTCTTCTTTTCTTCACTACATACCTTTTTTCTTTTCTTTGAAGAGAACCATTTCTTAAAATGTTCATGTATCCAATACTATGTCTCAGGTGTTTTATTCTTAAATATTTTATCATGAACATTTCCAAATATATATAAAGTAAAAAGGAGAATATGACAAAGCTTAAGTACCCTCTATCCATCATTATCAACTCTCAACATATTTTGTAATACTTATTTCATCTCTACATTCTACCTACATATTTTTTTCTGGAACATTTAAAGTGAAAGCCCAAGCCATCAGATCATTTAGATATGATGGTCATTTAGTATTACACTAAGATACTTCATTATATATCCAGAAAAATCGGGATAAAAAAGTACATTCTTTCACATAAATACAATTTTATCAGTTCATCCTACAAAATTAACAACTGGCCTATGAATATGCAGTGTCACTGTGGAACCACACAGAGCACAGGCCAGAGATGTGGGCTCTAGTGCTGGTGGGCATGTTCATGATGGATGCATCAGTTGACCTTAGTGGACTTCAGCTGCAGAAGGAAGGGGTTAGACAAAACTGGTTTCCAGAGCCAAAGGAACACCAATTCAAAGAGAATAGAAAGGTTAAGTGACTGGCTCAATAACACCATACTTCTAAGGAAAACTAGAGAACACAGTTGGAAGAAATATGAAAAATGATGTAGTTTGAAAACTGTTAAAAGAATGATATGATTTTCAAGAGCTTTACTCTAGTGATGGGAGTGTGGCATTTAAAAATGCATTTAAAGCTAACTTGGATTATATGAAAACAATTTTTCTGTTCTATTCCACAAAGATCTGGAAAACATTCCCAACCCTGTGTCAACCTTAAATGAGAAAAGAATCTTTAAAGAGCCACTGATTTGTAATGGAAAACTTGGATAAGGCAACTATTTATACTCTGAGATTTTTATATTTCTTTTTGTCCTTTCTTCAGAACACAGAGCTAAGAAAAGCCATGATGTAAGTCTGTTCTATTAGACCTCATCGACAGGCTGTTTATTATGTATCTATAGCCTAGTGCCTTCTCTAACTACGGCACTTAGTGGTTAAGCAACCTAATAACATATTAAACTTTAGAAAGTGTCGCTCTGATTAGTCTAGCATGATCTCGGAGAGAATGAGGCATCAGAAGACCTAAGAATTTTCTTTCTGGCTCAAGGTTTATTAGTCCAAGTTATTTACGCTTTTTGAATCTCAAATACTTCATCCGGCAAAACAGGGCAAATAATTACCTGCCTGCTGGTGTATCAATTAATATACACGTGAAGGTTATTACTGTTAAGTACTTACTCGATAAGCTAAATTAGAATAACTCTTCATTAAATGCTTATGATCATATTTCTGAATTTATACTTTAAAATTCCAACTGAAGTCTAACATCAGAAGAGCTATTTAAAAAGACCTTCCCAAGTATATACTCTCACTAATTTACTGCTTTAGTTGTGTTTAGTATCTGGGAAATTATGCCCAACTCTATGCATTTCTTTAAGACAGACCTGGCCTAATGAAGAATGGGTCTAAAGGGGGAAAATTGAGATGGGAGAAAATTGGATGACAGAGAGGTTTAGAGCTCTTCCCACTGAAGGACTGACTACTTCATGACAAGAAGAGTAGCCTTGTTTGGTTTAGCTCTGGAGGCAGAAGCACGATGAGTGAAGTTCTGGGGAGCTGAACTTCATCTCACAAGAAAGCAATTTGAGACACTGGAGCTACGTAACAACTTAGCAGGTGATCTCAAAAAAATACTGAGGACCTGGTACTCTGAGGGAGGGATGAGATGACCACTATAGGGTCTCTAATCTGTTCTCTAACCTTCGATAACTTTGACTTTATCTTAGGACTATACTTTTTGAGAATATCGACCTGAATCATACATCTCCAAATTCCATTCCGTTCTGCGAAGTCTTACTCATGCCCTCCCTACAAGGAAAAATACCACCAAGGAAATGCTCACTGATTTTTACTGAAAATGGAAGAAAACGATAAAGGGGACTAATTGCTAAATTAGGTTATCTGGTTTTCAGTGTGTCTTTTTTTAGCTAACAGAGAGTTTTACTGCAGCTGGCTGAATTTAATTCTTCAAATGTGGGTGACTAGGGCAATAAAAGGAAACATTTTTTATTTTTTTATTTTAAGAGAAACCAAATAAAACACTCAACAGGATTTTTTCCCAAATGTGGCCATGCAAGAACAACCTGGCTATTTTGCAACTGAGCACTATTAACATCTATTTATAGCCAGTATTTTCATAGATGAATCACATTTACCATGGGACAGTTAATAGAAAGGGCTCAGGCAGCTCTGCTGAGAACCCCATAACCTTAGTACATCTTTTCCGGGCCCCCTTTGAGGGAACTGTTATAGGTTAATGGTTCCATGCAGAGGGGCATTCTAAGTGGAAATTAAAGCTAGCAGATAGCCTGCTCCCTAAATTCAGCAAAGGGTGGGATGTAAAACACATTCAAACTTAAGGCCCTGGATTATTCCCAGCATTGTGTCTTGGTGATGAGTGTCCGACAGTTAGCACAAAGTCACTCGCTACTTACTATGCAGCCATTTTGCCATTAAAACAATTCATCCCCCAAATTCCTACTGAACTGAGTAAAAACGCTGCTGCTGTATATATGCCACATAGAGAAAAGTGGAACTAGTGATTGTTAAAGTATTGACAAATAAAAAGGAGGAGTTTAGTGGATGTTCTGCTCATTTTATGCAAGTGAGGGTGTATGTGGAGAGGTGGGGTGAGGGAGAGTATAAGTTTGGGCTTTCAAAATTCAAAGATCAAAGGTTTTCAAAATTCAGTGACATACACTGGAGATTTCTAGGATTCTCAGGATCTAGTGTTACTTCTCCACCCAGCATGCACACAAACCCATAAGCTCTGTGAACTCTGTGTAGGCACCACCGCAGAACTGAGAGTGATATCAATTTCTGTCTTTGATATCTCCTTGAGAGTCTCTATGTTTATCTTACCAAGTCTTTCCTTCCAGTCTTCAGATTAAAACTCTTTAAGCTTAAATAATATACACAAAGCACTTAAAATAGTGCCTGGCAAGTGATAAGAGGTCTATACATATTAGCTGCTTCTATTACTTGACTCCCGGTACCAAATTCTAAATTTCTAGCCAGTGGTTCACAGATGAGTCATCTTTACCATGAGGCAGTTCCTATTCAGAGCCAACCCGCTTTGCTGAGGACTTCATGATTCAGCCAGTCAATGAATCCCTGCTGAGATCCAACTCTGTTGGATGCTGGGAATATAGAAAGAACAGGGACCTTGTGCTCACAAAGTGAGAATAGTAAACCCACACCAAAAATGATTATCTCCATACTTCAGAGGGCTCACAGTGGGCTAGTAACTTGTCCAAGGCCACAGAGTTAATACTGGGAGCTGCATTTGAACCCAGATGCATTTCATCCCATCATCTCACACTCTATTATGCTAGGTCCCTTGTCACCCCATGATGCCAGCAATGTGGTTAAGAGACACAAATGAAAAAATAATAATGCATTTCAATAAGTTTCTACATATAAACAATGTATGAAAAAATACCTTTGCTGAACAGGTCAATTGTTAAAAGAGCCATGAGCTGTGAATTCACATAATTCTGGATACCCTGAATTAACTGGACCCACAACCAATAAATGGGCCATTAATCCAGACATAAAAATAAGCTAACACAAATTGTGTAGCACAATACTGACATAGTAGGTTCTCCATAAATGCCTGTTGAATAACAATGTTGATCTAGCATTTTTCTTGACAATGTATGTGTTCTTTTAAGATAAGATCCTAAGAAGATAGTGCATAATAAATTTGCTGGACTGTCAAGCCAGACTGCCCAAGTTAGGACCTGGCTCTGCCACTTTCTATGCACAATCAACGTTAGCAAGTTATTTAACAGCTACAAGCCTCAGTTTTCCTCTGCGAAATGGGGGCTAATAAAAATTTTTGTGAAAACTAAATGAGTTAATCAAAAGAAAGCACTTAAAACAGGTCTGCATTTGGTTAAGCTATAATTATTTTCTCTCCTCTAACTTGGAACTGTTTTTATTGACTATCTCAATACCACAGTAGATAATCAAGACCCAATTTATTTTATTGCATCTTCTTGAAGTTCCTTTATGGAAAATATTCTCTTCATCACCATTCAAATATAAAAATAAAAAGAGGAACACAGAGACTCAATTTTGCCCATGCAGCAACCAAATATGCTGAATAAGCAATTTTTGGATATATGATGAATAAAGATTGATTAATACTCATAAAGATTGATGAATGAATGAGGACATTTAATTTTTCTAGTAAGGAGTTGGCTAGGAGTGTGTGCGTATGCTTGTGTGTCAGGGAGAGATGGTAGGTAGAATGGGTCTCTATATTTAACTGTTTACTGTAACAAATTAAGTAAAAAACAATAAATACCCTACTTGCTCTCCTACATGAACACAATCTTATCAAGATTTACCATGATTTAAACCAGTTCAACCCAAGAAAAACTGACTGCTGTCACCACATAGGAAAACAAAGCAGAATTGACTTCTTGGGGTCAATTACACTGTATTTGTATCCATAGAGACAAGACAACAGAGAATCACAGAATTCTCAAGTGGGATGCCCAGAGACCTCAGAAATCATCTAGTCTCATGCCTAAATCCTGTTCTCAGGGGATCTTCTAGGTGAGAAACGTCAAGGGAAAGAACCCAGGTCTTTGTTCCATCCTGAGTGACCTCGTGGGACCAACATAGTCCAATGGCCTTATTGTATAAGCGACAATGTAGATTTTTGTTAATTAAAAGCAGAACTGAGATCAGAAGCCAGGCTTCCTGATTCTTAGTTTATCATTCTCTTATACTCCTGATGGCCGCCATTCTATGATGATGATGGTCATGGATAACAATACATTAGAGGCTGTGTGAAATTGACAATTACGCAGGTTTTCTCCTTCCAAAATAATCAGGCATTATGCCACTGCAGGCACTTTATGAAGAGTGAGGCATTATTATTTTGTATAAACAAAAGCAATTTTCCATCCCCCCCACCCCGCTGCCTTTTTTTTTTTTTTTGGTAACCTGAAAATCCCAAACTACTGCTGCTATTACAAAATTTTTCTTTTCCTCAGTACACACCCCTGAGCCAAGCACAGATGTATTAAAATTTTGCCAAGGGAAACAATGAAGTCACTGATAATACAAAGCAGAGAGTATCATGAAATTCATGTCTTTGTTTTCTTCCTCTCAATACTTAATTACTTCTCATTACTGATCATTTTGTGGTTGTTGGCAAAAGGGCAAGGAAACTCCACCACTGCAAACATGCGAAGACACACACTCTTCACAGATCAGAAGTCAGCCCACGATGGATCTGCTCACAAATCCAACATGAGTGCCAGCAAGAATGCTGATGGTACTATTCTATCCCCAGCCCCTAAAAATGAATAGTGGTCTCAGACAAACTCCAATCACTCTGAAAACAATAAACACAGTATAAAAACATTTCGGGTCATTCTTTTTTAAAATCACTTATAAATGCCACCACTGGCAAATGACTTAAGCTTACATGGCATATTTCACCTGACACACTTTAAAAGGAGGCGAGAAGAACTTGAATGTATAGATTTCCACTTAGTTTTCCACAGCAGATCAGGGTTGCTTCAAACTATGAGCAATGTTTACCAAGTTATTCCGCTAAATAGTACCTTATTAACACTATCATATTATTCTAGAAGGCATATATTGCATAAAATTAATGGTGGCAGAGGAATTCTTATTGGTTACCAGCAGTATATAAGGTGATCCTTATCAGTAGACAATTATTCCACAGATGAATATGTAGGTAAGTTGAAAGCACAGGAATGAATCATAGAAACCATAAAAATAAATCTTTGCTTTCAGGAAACTAAGAGAAGTGAAAAACTAAAGACACTTGGTGACTTCCGGTCAAGATGGCAACTTGGCAGGAGCGAGATTCACATCCTCCCCACAGAGCAAGTAGAAATTCACCTATTTTCCAGAAAAAAAACACTGAGGAAAAGCAGACAGAGAAACTGTAGACACACTGCAGCAATCATGACGATAAAGGGTAGGTGAAAAGTCTGGGTTTGGAGCTACACTTCAGACTCAGACTTGGGATTCTGGCTCCAGTGGAGGGGGCAGAACTTTGGGAAAAACTGGCACCCCACTCCCAGAATCTAAAAAGCAGCAGAGAGCCTGCTCAGTGGGATTGGTATATGGATCCAAGGGACAGAGTCTAGGTACAGGGCAGAACAGGAACCAGTGCCCTGGTGGTTTGAATTGGAGGCCAGGCAAGAAAATTATGCTGGGCGCCACCATAACCAGAAGGCAGCCAGGGGAATTACCCATCTCCACTCCTGAAGCTACAGGACCCACCCACTAGAAATCCTGCTCTCAGGTTTTAAGGAAGAAAGGAGTCTCCTAGAGGGAGAGTTGACACCACCCACAATCACTACCTGTGGGTTTAAGTTAACTGTAACCTGATTGCTGATTGTGGGCCAACAGAAATTGGTCATTGCAGTTGGGAGTGGGAAGCTGAGGGAAGCTTCTGCATTCCCCACACAATTCTAACCCCATAGACTGAACTTTTGGGCAGCAATAGAGGACCCATAGAAGAACTTCAACAAATCCAACCAGTGGTAATGCTACAAAACTCAAGAAATTACAGTGTCTGAACCAAGACCCAGGCTTACTTTGTGCAAGTCAATACCCTACATAAGGCCATCACTTCAGGAAAACCTAATCCACAGAAACATAAGCAAAATGTCAAACAGAGCAAAGACACAGGGAAATATACATGAAATGATGGATCCAATAAAAAACCTAGGGGAAAATATAAATATAACAGATGTCTACAAACTGCCTGAAGATGAATTTAGGGCAACAGTGATAAACATACTCATGGGAATCAAGAAAACAATAGAGAAAGAAAAATAAAAAAAGAGAGAATAAATGAAGCAGTTCAAAACAGATGTCAAAGAAATAAAGATCACAACAGCTGACCTAAAGAACTCAGTAGAGGACTCAAGAAAAGGATGGATGAAATCTCCAACAGAATCAGTAAGCTAGAAGATTGGGCAGACGAATGCACTCAAGTCAACCAGCAAAGAGATTAAAAAAAAAATGCAAAGAAATGAAAACACCATTCAAGACCTATGGGATAACATCAAAAGAAACAACATTCACATTATAGGGGTCCCAGAAGGAGAAGAGAAAGAAAAGGGGGCAGAAACTGTATTTGAAGAAATAATATCTGAAAACTTCCCTAACTTGAAGAATGACACACGCCTCCAGATTCAGGAAACTCAGAGTCCCTAATAAAAGAAACCCAAGAAGACCTACAGCTAGACACATTGTCATTAAAATGTCAAAAATACAAGATAGAGAAAAAACCTTAAAAGCATCTAGAGAAAAATGAACCACATGCAGAGGAGTCCCCAAAAGACTGTCAATGGATTTCTCAACTGAAACTCTACAGACCAGGAGTGAATGGCACAATATAGTCAAAAGGCTGAAAGAAAAGGATTTTCAACCTAGAATACTATATATCCTGTGAGATTATCACTCAGAACTGAAGGAATGATAAAAAGCTTTTCCAATAAGCAAAAATTAAAGGAATTTATCATCACAAAACCAATTCTACAAAAATACTCAAAGGTATAAAGTGTAAAGAAACTCCACTTAAAAACAGGTCTATTAGACTTATTCATTTGTGTTCATTAGAGATATTGGTCGGTAATTCTTTCTTTCTTGGTGATGTTTTTGTCAGCTTTTGTTATCAGTATGATACTGGCCTTGTGGAGAGTGTTTGGGAATGTTACCTGTTCTTCAATATTTTGGAAGAGTTTGAGCAGAATAGGTATTATTACTTCTCTGAAGGTTTGGTGAAACTCATTGGAAAAGCCATCTGGTCCTAGGTTTTATTTTTTAGGGAGACTTTTGATTACCTCTTCAATTTCTTTGATTATGATTGTTTGGTGGGGCCTATTCAATAACTTGGCATATATTATCTTATTTTATTATACCCATTTTATAGATGAGAAAAACAAAGCTAAGAAATCTACCTAAGGTTATATAGTATACAAGTGTCAGAGCAAAGGTTCAAATTTATCTTTTATGCCCAAAGCCTGTGTGCTTAATATTTTTTCCTGTTAGTTTTACTGTTATTGATACTGCTTTTTTTGGAAAGAAAATGCTATCTAAAATTTTTTAATTTTACTTTCATCATGCTGAGTTTTTTTCTTTTTAATTACCTTATCCTTCTTCATAATTCCAATTTTTAACGTTCATAAATTAAGGAATTGTGACTCAAGCTTACATTATGAATTTTTATATATTCTACCACATTCATTTTAAAGTTCAATTGTTTTAGAACTATCCATTATATTGTACTCTCCTGAGTTTCTTTTGAAATAAGTATTCAATGTGATAAATTATGCTCTTTTCTTGGTCTAAAAAAAAAAGTGGTAAAGGAAACTAGAACTCTGGTGGTGGGTATGGTGTGAAAGGTACATAGACCAAGTTGTGAATTCAATAGCCTAAAAAGTATATAGCAATGTGAAATAATAAAACAAATATGCTGTATAACATATAAACATATATTCATAATGATAATATAATTAATATCTATATATCTACCATATTGTTCAATTTTACCTGTTTTAAAATATATGTAAAGTTTAAGGAAACATGTAAATAACTTTGAAAAAAATGCACCAATGTCCAACACTCAAAACTAAAACAAACTAAATACATTTTTTCTCTCCTTTACACTAGACTTTGATTCAATTTCCAAAGATATCTGAGTCTGTAGGTAGAGTTGACACACAGTTTTTAAAAGATGGCTGGCTGCATTAACTCTTCCCATTTCTTTCCAGTGCAGCTCCTTCCATCAAGAGGTAGACTCTCTTTCCCACATTTTGAACTGGGGTTGGCCTTGTGATGTTCTTTCAACAATAAAAAAAATGACATCTTGGGTGCACTCTGGTATAGCAGCAGTTAGGTCAGCCACTTCTAGACAGCACAGTACACATACATCTCAAGGACCCTGATTCTCATCCCAGGTTCAGGCAGAACAACCAATATGAACAACTAAATAAAAAACAAATAAATAGAATGCTTCTTCCTCCTCTCTCTTTTTGCCTGCCTGCCTACTTGCCTTCATTCTTGCCTATTCTTTTCCTGGGGATGGTGGTGGGTGGAGATCTTGGAGTTTCAGTCTTAGGTTCTTGAAATGCTGCCTTAATACCACTATGATGATTTGGTGGAGGGCATGGTGTGCTGACATATATCTGAGGAATGAGTAACCTATACAAACGAGTTTATTTTAATGTGTAGAAAAAGCTACTACAATAAAAAGGAAAAGCAGACCACCAAGTGGGGAAGCCTGATATAGTTTACTAGAGGTTGATGTCCCACATGGAACAGAGGTGAGAGGACCCACCTGAGGCTCCTGGATGAGCAAGTCTATTTGACACTATTTAGGCCCAGATGAGCTACAAACAAGCTGAGAGAAAATGCAGAGTGACCTACAGAATTGGAGTCCTTGTTAATAGCTGTTATCTATGTTTTAGACTAGGCCACAAAGTGAAGGAGCAAATCAGGTATTTTATTAAAAGCCATTAGGTATGTAGCACTACATCAGCTACCCATGGGAGACATGAATGAAGATTATAAATATTAAAAGAAGTCCTAGATGGCCCTTTCCCCATGTGCAAACTTATCTGTAAATGAAATAGCATGCAATATTTACCATTTAGAATGTATCACATGTACATGAATAACTTTCCACTCTTCCTGCATCCCACTGCAAGTGTATCTTGGGGTACTCAGTACAATCCAAAGGGGTGGGAGTAAAATAATCAGATACATTATTTTTATTTGTCATTTTTCTTTTTCTTTTTAAATGTTTTCATAAGATACATAACATAAATGTTTTCACAAGGTATAGAGCATAAAATTACATGCTAGCATATAAACATTTTAATAAATACATAAACACACATTTAATGGGGTTTTCCATAGTAATATTTACCACACATCCTCAATCTTCCATCCCTCCACAAAAGTATACTTCTTCTATGCCTTTGCTTTTTTTCAAATCAATTCTTTCAGTCACCTAGGGAAAAGTTGGTGATAACTATTGGCACAGATCACTGTTTATCTGTATAGCAATTATTGATAAATAGTCCTTTCGGCAAGGCTAAAAGCATTTTTAAGATAAGGTGTCTGTATCAAGTATATGCCGCTGTCTTTGGCAGCACAACATAATTGTGGCATGAATTTTAAGAGTGCAAGTCTGGAGTCCGGATTCCAATCCCAGTTACTTATCAACATGCAATCTTGTTAAGTTATCTGTGCTTCCATTTCTCTGCTGAGTAAATGGTGATGATATTATTCCCTACCTTGTGAGATAGTTATGAGCATGGAATGTATTCATACACGTAAAATGCTTGAGAGAATGACTGGCACATAGTAAGTTCTCACGAGTATCAACTCTCTTCCTCATTTTCATCATCATGACTGCTTTCACCACCACCACAGTCTATCTTCAGTGTCTAGCAGAGTAAATAAAGGTGTGGTGGGGGAATAATGGGTGAACAGGAATTGTAAAGAACAGGAATTTAACCAGTCACTGGTTAAAATTCTGAAAGGGAATGTTTTAAATTTCTTCAGAAGGGTACTATAAATTCAAGGCCAGGTGTCCCACTAGCATCAGTTGACAGCTGGTCAGTTACTGACACATAAAATATGCAAATAATAAACATGCAAGACAACAGACACCTTCAAATTCTACTTTTACAACCTACTATGGTGAGGTTATAAACCAATTCTCAGCTGAAAATTATTACTGGAATCATTTCCTTAAGAATGGTCTTTGGACTGTAATCTCTCCCCTGGTGGAAACCACCAGATACAGGTTGACCATAACATATTCACATGTAGCATTTAAATTCGTGTGGGTTGCCTATAAGATCAGGTCCACAAATCCATTTCTTCAAAATATACTCTTGCTAACCTATGGTAGAAGAAAGGCACAGTGGAAAGAATCATCACATATCACGGGGGGGAAGGGAGCATAGAGTTCATCTCCCTATTCTCCTCACTCCACAGAGCAGGACACTGGGCCCAGAGAAGTCATAGTGTCTTAATTAAGTCCCACAGCTATTTGTGACAAAATGCTTTTCACTTGACATCCGTCTAGCTCAGTGTACTTTTCATGATCCCAGTTTTAGGGACAATTTCCATAAAACTTTTGAATAGAAGTGTATTGCTGTATTAAGGAAAGTCACCTCATAAAAAGCAAACAGTACATGACACACAGTGGGCCTTCAATGAATGCCTTTTGAAGGATGGGTGGAGGGATGAACAGAGAACAACAGAATGTTAGAAATCCAGCTGGGGACTCAGCTTTCATTCCTCTAAAACTACATCTTGTCATCCTAACAAAATAACCCAAAGTATGTGTAGCAATGATTCTGACACTCCTAATGCAAAGGCTAAAAGAATAAATTTTATTTTTAAACTGCTAAAGGACATACTATAATGTGAATCTGCATAAAGTAACATAAAGTAAGAACAATTAGCAAAGTGAGCATTTTACAGTTATGTTAAATAAGCACTCAGGCCCTGACTGGAGATATCATCTGGGTTTCTGAAGTGAAATGCTTGGTGGATGAAGTTCAAATACTGTCTGTTTACTGATGGACAGAAGTGGTCTTAATCAAAGCAGAGCACATGTTTTTCAAATGTTGATTTTGAAAAGAGAAGTGCAAATAAGACTGTGATTTATGAATCCACTAAAGCCCTTTTCTGTTAGAGACATCAGAAAGTTCCAGTTTCTGGATGCGATAAATACAACAAGAGTGCAGACTGGCTAAAGCAGTAATAGGTGCCCTTTTTAAAACTCCATTGCCATTAAGAATTACAAATGTTTCCCTTCCTTCCAGGTCTTCAAGAATGCGTTCCAAAATCAATGACAGGGAGGAGGGCTCAGCCCAGAAGGCATTTCCAAGACATATTAAAGACCACAGTCTCTTAAGGCCTGAGGAGACAAAGCAGAGACAGGAAGACAAAGACGCCACCAGTGAGTCGGAAGCAATACTACCACATCCTAAGTCACATAGTGGTAATGGTCACCGAGGAGAAGACCTTTCAAGAGATGACCTACTGCTTCTTCTCAGCATCCTGGAGGGAGAACTGCAGGTCAGTTGGGTTGGAATTATCCCCATCATGTTCCAGGAAAAGACCATTGATGAATTTAGTGGGTCTGCTGCCATAGAAATAGAAACCTGTGGTTCGTTCATACTTATGTGTACATGAAAGCAAAGTTAAGTCCACGCACACAGAATTTTCCTTTGCCAACTCGAAGTGCAACTATTCACATCTAAAACTGCTGTGGATAAGACATGCAATGGGCATGTACACTGTGACAGGTCACATCCTCTGCTCTTGCCGCTGTGGGCTTCAGTGCACAGTCCCTTATGGTATCAGTAATACCGATGACTTGCGAATTGGTTTAAATAACAATAGGTACTTCGGACCCATGTGAACAGGCCCCTAGACTTATCCTGGCATAATTTAAACTATATAGACAATTACAAAAAGCCACCACCCGTATAGGAGAATCTTACTTCCTACGCCTGAAAACTCAAATGAGGGATATCATGTTATCTGCTTGTAAAACAGAATAAAAAATGTGGAGTTGCCTAAAGTCGTATAGTGATTATTTTTTAAAACCTTATCAACATGCATTACGATTGTAAGATGAAGGGACACAGTTTTGCTACTTTTTCCAAAGGTCACTATAACTAAATATGATTTGGTTATACTTGAAAGAAAAAACCGACTGTCAACCATTACCAGAAATCATGTGTGGAGACTGTTGATAAATAAAGTAGGCTGTCTGAAATGCCTTATGTTTCTACAGGCTAGAGATGAAGTCATAAGCATTTTAAAAGCTGAAAAAATGGACTTGGCTTTGCTGGAAGCTCAGTATGGATTTGTCACTCCAAAAAAGGTCCTGGAGGCTCTCCAGAGAGATGCTTTTCAAGCAAATTCTGCTCCTTGGCAGGAGGACATCTATGAGAAACCAATCAATGAGGTATGAATCCTATCAGGGGCATGTACCTGGGAGTGGACGCAGCTCACTGGCCAGTCTAGCACTGGGCCTGGCAGGTGATCATGACACAAAACTCTTGTCGACTCTTTAGTTTTATATTCTAAGGCATTTAAATGTTATCTAAAGTAGATATATGCTACATATTTTATAAGAAAGAACAGGGACTAAATCATGGTCAGATTTATTTCTTGACATCAGACTGAGACCTCCCAAATTCAAGAAAATTCCTTTTTCCCTCTCTCCCTCCCTCACTCTCTTTCCCTCCCTCCAGCCCTCCCACACCGCCCCCCACCCCCACAGGTCCACACATCACTGGGGGACTGAAAAGCTATCCAGACTATAATAAAAAACAGATAAAGTTCAACCATAGAGGTTAGTTTCTTTGAAAATACTGAGGTATTATGTCATAGAAATTTTGAGCATGAATGGAAACAATCTACGGAACTGTCCAAGAAATAGTTTTAGAGAGCATATATTTTTCCTTCAAAAAGCTTAATGACAGCGAAGACCTTCCCTCCCCCAAGTGTGCCCAGCAATGACAATGACAAAGAAAAGCAGGCCCAACATGGTCTTCACCGCACTATAATATGGTCCTCCTTGTTCTTTTACTTGAGACATTTCTGAAACTCATTGGCATTCTTATTTTATTCTTCTATTTTCCTTTGAGGCCTCAATGGAAAATTTCATAATTTTTCATTTTTATGAAAAGGAAACAACTAGGAGCCTGAGTTAAGGCTGCAGGGAACAAAAGCAAGATCTGGACGAATTTCCCCCACATAGGCTCTGGCAACCTACCTCAGGACTGACCTCTAATGTCCTTGCTATTCTCGTCATGTGTATCTCCTGAGAGAAGATTACTGTCTTGCCAAATTGTGAGGGAGTCTGGTCATATGGATCTGCTTCTCTGAGAGGGTGAGCATGAGACCACCCAAAGTCTGTTGATTTCTGCTTTAATCCAAATTTTAAACAAGAGGAGGCGAAGACGCGCTCAAGTCCATAGTGTTAAAAATGCATACAGGTTCCCAACATAGTGACTGTGAAATAGCACGAGGCACAAATTTTTCAACCCGAATGAGCACAAATGCAAATCAAGATCATGGAACATAACCTGATAAAACTGCACAAGTGGCAAAACCCCTCAATAGTTCAGTGTGAAATGGAACACACTGATTTCCAAACTTATGCTGTAATCAGTAGGAAAAACTTAGCACAAAATAATTCTACTGCTCACATGCAAAACTGGAAATACCCTAACTCTCTGGAGTGATTGCAATCTTCTCTGCAAATTGTTTCTGAAAGTTACCCCTAATTTGATCCTGCTTCACAAATAGGATATTTTAAAACTATTTCCCCCATCTTCTCTGATATTCCTATACATAACACATACACTTACTCTCTCACCATGATTTGCCCACTTTCTTCTCCTGCCTTCTACTTGCGCCTTACACATTTCTCTCTCCTCAGCTATCAGTCTAACCAATTACATACGGCTCACGTAACTCTACATATCCAGCAACCCAGTTGTCTACCTTCTTTTATCTCAGAAATAATGGGTGAGAGGGGATATCTAGAGAACAGACAGTGATGGGGATTCTTCTTACTAGCAGCACTCAGACAGGACTACAGAAAAGAGAGGACAGTGCTCCCTCTAAGATCATCCATGGCTATATCCTAATTACATCAGACTAAGTATCTGAATACTAAAACTATTCTTCTGCTTTCTCTGATCTTCCCTTCCTTTATTTTTATCACAATGTTCTTTTTGAAAATGTAAAGACATCTCAACCTTTGTCTAGGGCAAACTAAAGGGACTGTATCTATTTTTTAAGGCAAAATGACTTATAAAAACAAACTGTTCTAAATTACATCACATGGTTAGAAAACTGACTTAAAATAAAACCAGGGACATGACTACGAAGGAATATAACTGAACTTCCCCTTAGAAGAACTCCTAAATGTTGATAGCCTCTCCAAAACAACTTGACATGAAAGGAAGCCTGATGGAGGCTAAGCAAAAATGGAAAGAAAAAAAAAATCTGAAATGCTTATAGTTTTTAAGAGTATTACTTTCAAATATTTTATTATTTGTAAAAAAAAATTAAACTGCTGTGGTCCTGGAAGATATCCATGTAAATAAATAAATAATCCTAAAACATAAGATTCATGATAAATTCTCTCTCCCCTCCCTCTCCCCCACCTCTCTCTCTCTCTCTCTCTCTCTCTCTCTCTCTCTCTCTGCATGAATGCCCACATATGCATTTTTATAAGAGGAAGACTTAATCATGTTTTCGGGAAAACTTTGAGATGTAGAATAATAAGAAAGAGAATCATAAATGGAATAAGCGTTGGAAGGACACAAAAAGGGATGGAGCAAAGAGGTACAGACAGGTGAAGAGTTAGAAATGTAGAAGGTACAGGTAAATTAAAAGCAGCATAAGTGAAAGAAGGAATAGAGTATTTATGCTTGATGGACTTGATCAGTCAAGTATGAAATAAGGGTAAGAAGGTAAGGATGTGTACAGGTTTAATAATTGGAATAGCATGGGCTTCAAAGAGATGCCTTGAGAAAAGAGAAAGGATACTGATGAAGCATAAGGAAAGAGTCACATGAAAGGCCTATCTAAATCTGAAAATTACCCAGAATGCTACCAAGATTGAGGGTGGAAAGGTAGATCATAGAGGGAGTGAACTGCAGCTCAGCAGGTGAGCAGGCAGAATGAGAGATGACCATCACCACTCAGAATGACAGTGTAAACAAGGGTTTGCACAAGAGTCTGCCAGTGGCAGAGCAGAGCCCTGAGAGTTACACTCCTCTTTCCAGAATCCAAGATACTGAGGCAATGAGAGAATGCGTAGTATCTATTCCAGATTCCAGTGTTATCTGAAAAAATAGCCCTCAGTAAAGACAAGGAAAAAGGGGCATTCTATGAATAACATATTTGGTTACCTTTGATCTACCTAAGTGACCTATTTCTCTACCTTTGGATTAGATTTATCGCTACCAATATATTCAGAATAATCAAAGAAAAGGACAATCTGCAGGAGTTGATAGAAAAGAACAAAGTAAATCAAAGTCATAGCACAGAAAGAAAATCAAACCCAAAACTAGGGTGGCCTGTGACTCAAGGGATATTAAAGTCACTATTTTTTTCAAAACCTTTATTAAGCAACCAGAAGGAAAAAGATAGAAAGCCTCTCTGACCACTGAATAACCAACAGAATTCCAACACAATGGCACGCACTGCGCTTCCTTCATCCCAGACAAGGAGTTATATAGGGGGCTGGGGGTAGGACATGACATCAGGGAGGATGAATTGGTTAGCAGGAATTTTGTCATTGCATAGTAAACATAAGGAACCATATTTTCAATCTTTCTGCCCCTGACAAACCCTGACATGACTGAGGAGTCTTCTTGTTTGCTTCCCCAGGTTACAGTCAATCTACAAGTGGGGAAGTAGGGATAGATAAAAAAAAAATGGGCAGTGGTTCTCTAATTGCCCCTTAGCAATGATATACCAATGATACATAATGATATACCACCTTCTACTCCTGCTAATTGTTTCATAGGTGTGTATGCCTTATCTTCCTAGAGAGAGTATAAACAATAAAACTTCAAACTTCTCTTGTATTCCCCATGGCAACTATCACAGCACTAAGTACATATAAAACAATAGCCACTGAATAAACAGGTTTTTACCTCGAGAAAACTGTGGCACTGGAATTGATCTTAGAAATCTAGTCTAACTACTTATTTTATAAAAGAAGAACCTGAAGTACAAAATGGGTAAGTGGCTTGACTAAGCTCACACACACAGGGAGGGGAAGTGAAAGTTCAGGAAGGATCAGGCCCATCATTTGATCTCTCAGGAATGAGGAAGAGACAGAACTGCAAACCAATGGCATATTTTCTAAGAGGCAATCAGGGTATGGAAAAATGAGGGCACAAAATAAAACTTCAATTACAAGCTAAAATATCTCTTGAATCAGTAACTCAGTCTTTGGAGCTTTTCCTCTATTAATATTCAATAGCTTTCTAATTAATACTGTTGACAAACATAAGCTTCTTATTGGTGGTGCCAAAGAGCCTGCAGGAAATTCAAGCTTCCATCAAGAGTCACAGAATGTGATGAAGGAAAACCCAGGAAATTATGCTTCTCACTGGTACAGGAACAAATCATTTTCCCCAAAGTGATTAGAGAAAGCTACAAAGGGAGAATAGGAAGAGTTTAGAGGAAAAGGGGGAAGAGGTATATAGGGCTCCACAATGAAGAAAGAAGTGGTGTGTCCTAAGAACTGTCTAAAGTCCAGTGTGGCTAGGAGTTGGGTAAGAAAGATGGGAATGTGTGAGTAAGAATGGAGCGGAAGTGTCAGGAGGCCAGAACCAAAAAACCTTTTGGTTCTGAATAGCAGACAGGAATAAATCCACTGGGGGAAGATCATGCTGTCACTACTGGGGACAGGCAGGAAGGAGGTGAGACTAAAAGTAGGAAAATCACTTAGAAGGTCATGCAATAAATGGAGAGCAATAATTCTTTCCAGTCTTCCTTTTTAGTCACGACAAACAATTCATAAGGAGAAAAAAAGCACAATGGAAAGCAAAGATGATTAAATAAGTCTTCTTTCATGTTCTCTCCTTGGATTGAATAAAGTTTAACACCATGATCATATAATTACATCAAGCTATCTAAGAAAAGCTTAAAAATTATTTTTAAACATTTAAGAAGTCCTCCTCAGACATTCATTTATACTTTACTAAATATCTACTATACTCATTTATTAATTCTAGGATCTATCTTGTGACAAATTAAATCGAATGTTTTTCTAAGTCAAATTTTAATTCTCCTAAATTATGGCTGATCCTATCAGTGTTTCACTTTTAAATTCTAAAAGCAGTTGATTTTAACTTCCCTTCAAATGCAATCTAATGGCTGGGCAACTATAAGATGGAGTTTTCAGAGGGCTGCTGTGGTTTGAGACTCAGGAAAATGAACACCATGGCCTCCCTCTCAGAATATGATCATTAGTTCATGGTGACTGCCAGTAGACAAAACAGCCTAACAAGTTCAGCTTTCTTAAAAGGACTCGGTGCATTTATTAAAAAAAAAAAAAAGGTTAACAACTGTATGGCATAATAAAGTATTTTGTGAGTGTATGTTAAATCCCCATCAGAATCCCATATTGGAAACCCCTTGACAACTGGTCTAAGCATTTACAACTAAGAGAATTAGCAGGGTTCTTTGTGTGCTTTGTTCTATTCTTTTTCTGAAACGACTTAGCCATTTCGTTACTTTATGTGCTTTTTATGGATGTTTAATCTAAATTGGATTCAAATTCACAGAGTTGCAAATTTTCAATCGTTTGTGATAAAGGCAAAGGGTTAAGTCAACCAAAATTATTGGTCACAGCATCTAGTATTTTATCTAGAAAGGTATCTGCTTTCAAAAGTGCTCTTAATTGGAACATAATTTATCACTGGCCAAAGATCCCGAGTCATTTTTGTTTTGATTGACTTCCTCCCCTCTCTTCTATTTTTTTTTTTTCTTATTCCTTATTTCCTTAATGTTTTTTTCTTTTCATTCTATAAACATATACTGGGCACTCTGTTAGATGCTAAGAATTTAAGGAAGTAGGACATAGGCCATGCCTTCAGGGAGTTTATAGTCTGGAGGGGAGACAAACAGAAATCAGGCCTGGGATGATCATGGCATAATAGAGATGTAGGCAGACCATGCGAACCCGGAAGGACATGTACTTACGTGTGGTCACATTCACACTACATACCAGTACAAGTAGGTGGATTCTATATTGTCAGTAAGAAGGAACAAATGACAAATTATGAGACTAGATTAACAGGATTTTATACTGTCTGCAAGAAGAAGCAAATGACAAATTGTGAGAATAGATTAACAAGATTTTTTTGAAATAAGCAAACCCTTCGATTCAGAATGCAATGAAAAATAGATAAAGGGATCCAAGCAATAGTAGAGTAAAGGACAGAGAGCTGGAGTAGGAGATCTGCTAGGGCGGCCACAGAATCAAGTACTGTTCCGAGATTGCCTCAGTTTTCATCATCCCTCTGATACATTTTGTCTGAGAGAGAATAAATGCTAGAAAGGAGATATGTGGATACTGTTCTGATTTCTACAGGGGCTCCAATTATTCTCTCTGGGGAAAAAAACGATGACAGTGTAAACAATCACCTGTTGAAATGCATCAAAAAGTTATCAATTAACAAGAGTAATGATAAAAACTAAGCAAGGACAGAAAGTCACTGCTAAATTAATTAGTCAAACTAATTAAAAAAGAAAAAGATAGCATAATTATGAATTATTTTTAGTTAACAGACTAAATGTATTAAATATATTTTCTTTTGTAGTTGGACAAAGTTGTGGAAAAACATAGAGAGTCTTACAGACGAATCCTGGAACAGCTTTTAATGGTTGAAAAATCACACAGGCAAACCATTTTGAAGTTGGAGGAAGAAAAGATAAAACATCAAGACTATATGAAGAAAAGTGATGAGTGTATAAGCTTACTAGAACAGCAATGTGAAAGGTAAGGCTATTCTGGATGGGACAATGATCTGTTCTGCAAAGTCCTACTAGCCTCATTCTGGGCTGGGCACTATACCAAAGATACAGGGATCCAAGGGTGAATATGACACAGCCTGTACTCCCAAACATCCCATGGTCTTTGAGTGAGAAAAAGTTTATGTTTAAAGTTATTATCAACACAATGCAAGAACTGCTGGGTGTGGTAAGGACTGTGAAAACATAAGTGCAGGGCACCTAACTGTGATGGGACGCCCCAAGAAAGATGCATGTTTACAGGGAGCTGGTCTCTATAAATGCAAAATACACACAATGCAGGGGTACAAATCAGCATCACGTCATCAAGGTAAGAATACAGTAAGATTACTGAGAGAACTTAAGCTTTCCAGATGGTTATAATACAAGGTGTGATTGTAGGATAAGAAAAGGAAGGTTTAATCACAAGTAGTTGGACTTTAAGCTGTTGGCAAGAAGGAGCAAATGAAAAATGTGAGAAGGTAAGAGTTGATCAGGTATGCTTTCTAAAAAAACCATTAAGGCAACATGGAGGAAAGACAGGAGATGCCTTAGATCCTGTGTCTTCCAATGGCTAGGGGATTAGAAAACATGGGATGTAAAGAAGAGATATTTATAATATAAAGTCAATATGAACTTGTGCTTAATGAGATTGAAGAGCAGAACAAAGAAAACGGAATTCTTGACAAACACTCCTGGCTGTTCACCAAAGGACAGAATATAGGAATGGGGACAACTTCTTGTTATAGGATTTGCGGGGAGAGAGGGGAGGAAATGAGTCTTATTGTAGCCTTAGGGGAAGGAGACGTGTCTTACCGTAAATATGTGGAGTATAAGGTACCTGGTTTCCAATATCCAGTATTAAGAAAGATGTATCTAAAGACAACCAACAGATAGAAAAACAGGTCTGTAAAAGGATGGGCTAAAGGTGTAGATTTGCAGCTGATGATAACCATAATTACACATGTTGGTTGGTATGGTGAGAAGAGAGAATTCTAGAAGAAAACTCTAGAAAACAACAGTGCTTGATGGTTTTCTTGGAGGAAAACTGTTCAGGAAAGGAAGCTAAGAAAAAATGGTGAAGGGTTGGAAGAACCAGGAGAGAAAGAAAGCAAGGCAACCAAGCATGAAAAGATCTTTAAGAAAGAGTAGTCAAAATAGCACCAAATAACACAGAGAAGAATGATAAAATATTCTAGGATTTGGCAACAAGAAAGACACTGGGGAACTTAATGATCCCTTTTAAGAAAATAGTAAGGGCAGAAATGCAATTGCAGCGCTTTGAAGACTAAATAAGGAATGAGAACACAGAAGCTGAAAACGTTAACTAGTAGTTTGAGAAGCTCGGCTCCAAAAAAAGAGAGTTTGGTTGGTAAACATTTTATAACCATATGGAAAGCAGGTTGTTTTGTTCTATATTCAATTGAAAGGATAATTTGCTCTATTGATACTGCAAAGATAGCAAATAATGGACCTCTGCAATGTCATATTTTTACTGGATTTTCATTATTCCATGTATACTTCTCTTGTTTTTAGAATTAATGATGCCAGATTCTAACAATAATAGAAAAACGCAGAAAAAATTACTTGTGAACTCCTTTTTCTAATACTAGTAGTCTCAACTGCTTTAAGTATTTATAATTCATGGTTTATGTAGGAAACCAAAGTTATGCAGGTAACCAAGTGAGGATGACGGCAAACTTTCATTTCTTTCACTGCACTTCATGGTACACACCAGGCCCTCACATCACACTTTGTTCTTCCGTATTCATCAGGAGGTTTCTCTTCTACTCACTACATAGAAAAGGGGATCTTGTTACCTTGCTCCTCATGAGCTTGAAATATCTTCAGGGTCAGATTAAAGGAGCATAAGAAGTTTGGCACCAAGGGAAGATTTGACTCAGACATTACAATATAAGAGTTGTTATTCAATGAGACAATGTTATATTAAATATTATTTCGAACCCCTGTGGTTTGGCACCCGTGGCCTCATTTGGCCTCCACACTTACTTGGCACTAACTTGCTGAACACAGACACTTCCTTTCATCTCCCATTATTATGAATATTTATTGACCACAGTCAGGGTGCTACCTGCCATAGAACAAAGAGGTGCAGGCTGTCCCTGCCCGGGGGGGCTTACCACATAAACAGAGAGGCAAGATGATGCAGATTTACAGTGGAATGTGAGGGCTGTTGGTGACATACTTCTAATATTCACTGTTGGATCTCCTATCTTCTGAAGGAAGGCTGGGGTGTGCTGGGGGGAAGGGGTTACCCAGAAGCAATGCTGTAACACTGGGAGATAAATGATGGAGATTATTTAAACCCAGAGAGAGAAAAAACGGAAAACACTGAGAAATGGGAACAAAAGAGCAAAGGAGAATAAAGGTCATGGGATAGAAGAAAAGGAAAATAGTTGGATAATGTACATTGTACATCATGGAATCCGTGCATTAAGAAAGACATTTCTATTCATATAGAATCACTTCTATAGGAAAGGGATTTAAGAGGAAGAATTTAAAAGCTCATAATATTTTGTCTAGGAGGACACAAAAAAGTGTTCTGTCTTGAAGAAAACTGGAAGTGAACATGCCATTATCAAAAAACTGGAAAAAGTGACTGCGGTAATCTCATTCCCTGTTTAGCCATTTCAGAAGATATGAGATGTGTTTGCCAAGGAACAACTTCCAGAAGGAACTCTGTGGGCATGAGAATGCTACTCCAATTCTCAAGTCACACGATGCAGATCATTTTCCTTCCACTGCCTATACAGCACAGACGCCATATCTTGGCAAGGTTGGGGCACTGGCCTCTGCTGCTCAGCTGCATGAGACGTAACTGACTGCCACCTCCTTTAAGGCTGGGTGCATCAAACATTTGATGAACACCACCTAACAAAAAAGGAAGGGGGGAAACTAATAACTTTAGGTGAATAGACACACAGGAGGCACTTTCACAGGAGTAAAATAGTGTTCATGTGTCTCATTTCTCATTGTCAGATGACAAATGAGAAATCACACACAATCAGAGTCCTAACTTTAGTAAGTGATTTCCTCGTAAGCGCACAGTCATCTCTCACCAAAGCAGGACTAACTTGTCCTAATGGTGAAAGAATGATGTTTACTTCCTTTTTCAAATAAAATAATACAAGCTACTCACAAATCAGTGACCCTTAGTATAGAGAAACAAAGGAAGATATAATCCCTGTAAAAGGGGAATGGGGTAGAGATAGCAAGAAGAGGTATCTGACCAAAATTCTGAAAAATACATGAAAGTTCAGCACTTGGATTTTAATAATATCTACTTGAAAATAAAACACAAGTTAAAAAAATACATGACTGGGTTGTGATAACAGATTTCAAATTTGACTCAATCTTCGTGGTTTTTTTTTTTTTTTTTTTTTTTTTTTTTTTTGGGTGGGGGACTTGTTTTATGTGGAAAACCCTAAAGGAGACTGATGTCAAATACTGAGTTTAGTCCAAAATGTTTGCCAAGTGATGTGTCTGTCATAATCAGTAAACAAATGGCATTCCCTCTGGGAAAGGGTGGGGGCAGGGATCCACTCAGGAAACCCTGTTCCCAAGCCCGATAATTCAAAGTTTCCTTCATTGTAATCTGTGTGGTTTGGGCTGTACATAAGGTAATATTATATCAATATTTCATGACAGCTTTCTGTTCACTGACCAGCTCCAATGTGAGGATGTGTGTGTCACCAATGACCTGAATGATGCCATTTGGCTGGATTACAAGTGGAGTCTATGTGAAAGGTTTTGTAATGCCAGTAATTGTTGGCCTTTCTGGATGGCTTCACAGGAAAGCCAAAACAAAAATCACTTTTAGTCAGGGCAATTCTGCAAAGTTTTCCCATAAGTGAAATGCAAATTTTGTCTGTACTTTAAAAATGCTTTCAGTCCTTTTTTTTTTCCTTCCTTTTTTCATTTTTCAATAGGTGAAAAGGCTGAGAAGCAAAAAAGGAAAAAGTTGCCTCTTTTTGAAACCATGCAATTTTTTTGTGAATACTAAAATACTAATATATATATACATATGTATATATACATACATATATGTGTATATATATATATATATATATATATTACACACACATATATATAGCCCTGAAATACCCACTCAAGCAGGAAACAAAAATTGTTATGGCAAGTCTGTTTAAAAATGTGGTTTCAACAATGAATTTGTTAAAGTCTTAGATTATTTTTTCATACTGTCTTGGCCAAGTAGGTTAGCAATGATATTACAATTGTATAAAGCAGGCGTTCAAATAGTAGCTGCTCAAAATCTACACAGTGAGGAAGGAGTCAAAGAGAGAATTAATTTCTTGTTTGTGTCCTGCTGAGGTATGGCTAGATATAACAACAGTAGTGCAGGGGGCAGGCCAAGGGTCTTTGGGTGAAGTTCACTAGGAATATGGATTCAAATTTATTGCTTTGACTAATCTTGGGCTGAGAGCTTTGCTGCTCAAGTTTCAAGTTTTAGTAAAAATACAAAACACTACTATCTCTTCTTTGGCTGAAGTGACTTTATAAGGGAAGATTTCCATGACCAACTCTTCTCTACTATGACAGGCCTATTTTCCAGAGTGACATCAGGTGAAATGACTGTAACACAAACCATATTTGACCACCCAATTAACTAAGTATACTGGAAAGGCTCATTGCAAAAACATCAAGTTTTTCTAGAGGCTTTGACTACTCCCTTGAAATATACATAAATAAATGAATGTATTAATTTATCTATTTTTTTCAGCTCGTGTTACCTGCCATTCACTCATTCACTCGGAAAACAAAGACAGTGATTTTTTGCTACATGCCAGTTCTCGTGCCAGACACTGGGCCAAGGAAGTAGATGTGATCTACAAAAAAATCCCAAATAATTTGTGTACTGTATGAAACAAACACTGCTACAGACTTAAGACTTATGCTTGTAAGGTACTATGAGATCATGATGAGTAAGAAAAAACACAGTAACATGAAAACCTTATAAAAAGAGAACATTCAGGAGAAATCACAAAACACATTAGACTAGATACTAGAGAATTCAGTATCTTGCAACTATTCCCATTAGGTTTTTCAATTTCTTTGGTCTTGAATCTTAGCTTTTCAGAATATCCCACAACATAAACGTAGTGGGGATAATGTTTAAAAAAATAAACTGTCTACTTTAAAAAAAATCACATATAGAAAGCCAGCAGTTTTACATTTCACGCACACTAAACTATTATTGCTGAATACATTGTACTCAAATGCAATCATTTCCTTTCAGTTTTTTGGCAAAGTTGTATGTATTACATATTCTCAAGACTATGTCATACAAGTAGTGAAATGGATGCCAGGTCTCCACTGACCTTTGTTATGGGTATCCAGTTCTTTGTCAGAACAAAATGGAGACCCACCACAAATAGTTTGGTATTGTAGTTCTATACAGATGATAGATTAAGCTTATGTTCCTACACTCCGGCCCTAATACAGGACCTGGGCAGGAAGACAGAGCGAGATCAATTATGTTGTGAGGGTTACCAAGAATCATTTAGGACTATACATTATAACTTTCAGCAGGTGTCCCCAAACCATACTCCTGTAATTGCACAATTCACAACCATATAACACCATTTAATTACAGAGGTTGAAATTCAGATACAGTGAAAGAATTATTTGATCACTTTTCCTTCTGAGAAAACAGCAAAATTTTACAATTACTTTTAACCATGTATTTTGATGTATAATTAGTGAATTTACCGCTTGCAAAATACAAATTTTTGAACTGAGAAAAAGGAGAACAAACAAGTTGCACCTAAGAAATCCCCAAATCTTGCTGCTAAGTAGTAGCAGAGATAGACCAGAGACTTGAGAATATACTCAGCATTATTCTCCCTAGAATCCTTACTAGGTGCTCCAGTCCTGTGCTTGGTATTAGGGGAGGCCCAGAAGAAAGTAAAGCACAATTATAATACAGTTGAAAAGATAAGACCCTCATAAATTAATTGGTAGATGATTCAGGTATTCGTTTTATGTTACTGACACCACTGTTAACCCATTATAAAAAGTCAGGTAAAAGGGATACTAAGGATTATTATTAACTAAGAGTCAGCATAGCTCTAGGAAAATGTAGGACATACAGTAAGCACTGAATAAACACATCTACTAACTGGTTCACAGATACTAGCTTAACAGCTCTATAAAACAGGGAGCCAAAGACTGAATATGGAAAGGCAATCTCAAACTTCTGTTCCATCTGGACTATAAAATATAAAGAGGAAGAAGAATTATTACACCATATCAAAATGGAAATTTTTGCCTTATAAATGGAAATCAAAGTGGAACATTAGAATTAAACTGTACCCTGAGTTTGCAACTTGCAGATCAATTTTCCTGGCAACTATATTATTCCCTCAGATGAGAAGATGAAGCTTACCAGCTTTGGCCAGCCACAAAAGAATGAAGATGACTGACAAATGATAAGTAAATGAAGAGAAAATATTACAGCACAGGCAGGCCTTTCCTTGGAGGGGTGCAGGGTACTAGAGCTAAATGAACATACTCTGGAGCTAAAACAAGTTTAAACATGATCCGACCCCCTCAGGTAGTCCCACTAGCCATTTGACTTAATCTCTGTAAGTTTCAGTTTCACCATCTATCAGAATGAATAATATGGGTCTCATCTTGTGATTCCTAAATTATATAATGCACAGAATGTACTAAATGTGGTGTCTGGCACACAGGAAGCACTCAGTAAGCATTAGCATCTTTCTTCAAATTTGTCTTTCTTCGAAGCATTCATATATTTTGTACCAAACTACTGGGCATTTGGGGGACTGTCAAGGAATTTAATTAGGTTGTATGCTGGGTGCTAAGGATGTGATGCTGAATCAGAGTTTTTAAGGGCGTGGTGTTAAATATGGGAGAGACACACAAGAAAATAAGGAAGAGCAATGTCGCATTGCAAGTATGCTGACAACAGAGCAGTGGCCCAAATGAAGGAAAGTCTCTTGTCCTAGATGTATCTTATTTCCTTCAGAACAGGTATTACTGAAGGTTCTAATGTTCCAACATTCTGACAGTGAGGTGAGCACTGCAGTACACATTGAATTTTTTTTTAAACAATAGAGACCTAGTCCCCCCATTTGCAAATCATTCTACCTAGAGAAGCAGAAATGTTAATGCAATGGGATTATGAGGATTACGATAATGTCTATCACATATTCGAACTGAAGACTCACCCAACGTGATGATTTTTAAGTGCATCAAAGAACTCCCTGCTTCTCTGACCTGTCACTCAGGACCTGTCACAGATCCTCTCACTAATCAACATCTTCTGGCCTAAAATGATTGTGAAAAATTAAATACTCCCATATCAAAGTCAGTGGGCTTACTTCTGAATCGTTTAGTTCATGGTTTCTTTTTCTAGAGTCAAGAAGCACATGGAGAAGGCCAATAAAACTTGGTTGAATGAACAACTGAAATGTAACAGGAAAAGTTGCTACATTTTAATCTATTATTTTCTATTAGTATTCTACTATAAATTAACTTCTGGGTTAGTTCTCATCACTTCGCCCTGCTTTAGAGAATGGAATATAAACAGGTCAATTTTTTTAGGGGAAGCAGAAAGGGCTGGGGAAGTTTGGGACTGTCCCAGAAAGTACACATATAAGAAGAGTAGGTCCTTTCCAAGGTCCCGGAGGAAAGAATAATTCCAAAAAGCTCTTAAAGTACAGAAAAAAAAAATCAGTTACCAAATCATAAAAAAGCAGCTTTTTATCCTATAGCTAAAATATTATCAGCACTTTCCTAAATCACCAACTTTTCTACACCATAATTTTTAAATACATGAATACTATTATATGTCAGCAGATGTAATATATTTCAACAAATTCTCTATTGTAGGCATTTAGATTTCTTTTACTATTTCACTTTTATAAAGAGCACTACGATGAATTCCATTTAATTTTTACACTTTTCTTGATTGTTATATTAAAATAACTTCTTCGATGTGGAATTGCTGGGTGAAATGTTATGAGCCATAGAGTTTTTGAAAACCTGTAACTAAATTATATTATAAAAAAACAGACTACACCATTACTAGTAATGAAGGAGAATACCCATTTCTTACTTTATAACTTTGCCTGGGACTAATTTTGAATAGGATCTCATTTTAAACATGCCACAGTATTAAAAACTGTGTAAAGTGAAACATGAATCAGACTTTCCCACTGAGGGGGGCTTTAATTGTGGAGATGTTTTACTTCAGAAGAAAAAAGTTCTAATGTGCTGTCATTTTAAAGCACCTTAAATAACATTTGCTTAAAAGGGCTTTTTTCCTTCGTCAATGTAATTTCACTATATTTCCTTTTCCTGTTGAATTCAAGTTGTCATGAGCTAGCATCACCTGTCTTCTAAAGCAGTTTCACTGCTCCTTCTCTGAAAGGTCTGAAGCCTCCTCCTTTTGAACAAACCTGCAAAAGCATTAGCATCCAAATCCGGATCCTGGCCCACCTATCCCACTATGTGATGGATTTAGCAACAGTTCACAGCATTTAAAGTACTGGCCTTCATGGTCCTTACAAGCCTGATTTAACATTGTGGAATTTAAGGTTAACTCTGTCAAATTCCTTCTCTAATAATTTAGTTGGTTTGGAATATGTGAGAATTTATACCACTTTCTTCTATTTAACATGATTTCTACTCACCAATTCTCACTTCCTTACATTTCCTCCCTATCTATCATGTACTTACATTTAAGCCCACAGTATTTTCCCATTTATTTCCACGAATGCCCAATAAGAGCATGCAATATCTGAAGTACTTGGTGAGCAGGATGTGTAGAGCTTCATGAGGTTTTTCAGAAGAAACACATTCACAGAATTTATGAGGCTGAGAATGTTTTCCTAAAAATTAGGAACCACTAACTCACATAATTTTCATTTTATGTCATGCATTTTTTGTTCTAGTAAAATATGGTATTCAAGTCATTCTGTGACGTAATAGACACTGGAAAAAACACAAGTAAAGGAAAAGCACGGAAAAAAGAGAATCACGTGAGTGTCACAACATTTTTAGTCAGCATCCCCTTCAAAGAGATCAGAGAGATTTCAAACTAGAATATTTATTAGTAGTACCAATAGTGAAGACCAAATATATGAAAAAGAAAGAAATTTCCCTAAGTATGCATAGGCACAGCTATCATTTGTTTAATATGCCAAATTACTTACAACTCTAAACAGATTTGAGTATACAAACTCCAAATCAAGAACACTCCAGTTGTTCCACAGTCCTTTTTTCAAGCATGACAATACTAAGTCATTAGGACAGCATTTAGAATAAATGGATAGTCTTCTTATGTGTTTATTTGAAGAGAGATGAATAACTCCCATGGAGTTCTACTACAGAAGAATTCAGTGGCTTCTTCTCATCATTCCTTTGAGAATTAAGATTTTTATCAATAAACAAAGTAAGAGGCAAAGAATAACAAAAATTTTAGAAGGGGGAAAATAAAATCACTCCTTAATTTTTATCTGTGTTGAATTCTTATGGAGGCATGTCTCAATAATAACGAAGCAGAGCAAATGAGACACAACTTTGTCCTAGAAAAACCTCTGGATTGCAGGTACTGAATTCTCTTCTAGGTTGGAAGAACTTGATCTTGAAACATGCCTCTCTATATCCTCTGCACAGGCTTGTATTTTTTTCAGACTGATTGTATTTTGTTTGCTGGGGAAAATGGAGAGCTGTCATTTAATTCCCACTTTTAGTTTCAGAAAGAAACCTTCAGAATATAAGATTTGGGGCTTCACAAACTTCACATGAACTTTTCTTGCACCATGGCTGAGACCTCACAAGCACCAAATCATGAAAAAGGACTCAAAGAAAGTTGGTTAGTTTCTTTGGACTTTAGATATACTCTACAAGAATGAGGATTGGAGGAAGTGGAGAGAAAATACGTACAAAGATAAAGATACAAGCATAACAGCTCAGATGAGTCCACATTCCAAATGTTTCAGAATTTCAAATTCCAATTTCATTAAGTGATAGTTTTTTGAAACATTTTCACAGATGCTCTATGCATGAATAATTATTTTCAGTTAATATATATTGGAAACATAAATGGGTATGGTTGGCCGGGTTGCGGGGAGTTGGGGTGTTCAACCTCAAATGCCTTTGAAGACCAGCAGGGTAAAGTAAATTATCAGAGCAGACTGGGTGTATTATATAATAGGGATGGTGGAAACCTTGAAGACCTGCAAACCTCAAGTTCATACAGTCAGCTTTCTGAAAAATTACTTCATAATTTCCAAGAAATAAGACATAGGCCTTATGACACAGATGATCTAAAAATGAAGAAGCCAGACATGAGTCCAGCTTTAGAGGACAGGATACACATGGTGAGAAAAGAGAACAAATATCCTCTGGAGCTTTAAAACAGATGTTTCTGAATCAGAAAGATAAGCCCTAGTCCTAGGAAGTGTTGGTGAGAAGGATGAGCCTTTCTATCATGGCTTCTTGTCTCCTTCTTTCCTATTCGTGAGAAAGTGTGCAAGCACCTCAAGAGCAGAGACATCTTGTTTTGTTGATCTCTGTATCTCTAGCCCCTAGCAAAGAGTGCACAACATACATTTATCGAGTAAAGGTGTTACACTCTCCAAAAATAATCACTAACATGAGCACTATAACTGGTAGCAGCAGCTACAGAGATTGCAAAGGATGTAGGTTTGAGTGTTCCTGCTCTTTGATGGTAGAATAGAAGAGAATTATGCGACTCTTCATTTGTGCTTCTAAATGTTTTTATACTGCCCCATAGATAAGAACTTCTTTAATCTTTTTTAACTGTTGAATCAATGGAGAGGAACATGAAATTTCCTTATATTTGAATACATACCTAATGAAACAAAACAATAAAACGATAACACAGGGGTTCAGTCAGCAAAATTGATACTGCGAGAATTCTGTATGATAAACAACATGATTTCATTAAGAAATGTGTAGAAAAAATACAGAGGGGAAATTTAAAAGTTAAAAGAAATTGAGACATTTATATAAAGCACAATGTATGATCTTATCTGAATTTTGAAGACACTATAAAATGAGGGAGGGAAGAGGAAAGAGGAAGAGGGAGAGGGAGAGCTAGAAAGTATATGAGCAAAATTTGAACACTATCTAGGATATCTCAGGATATAAAGGAACTATTCCTAAGGTTTAGGTATGTTAATAGCATTGTGATATGTATTTAGAAGAATTATTTTCTTTTAGAGATACTTTCTGAAAATATTAAAAAATAAGTGATAGAATGCTTAGGATTTAATTCAAAATAATCTGAGTGGCAAGTACAGTAAAGGGGAGGAAAAATAATTTTTCCTTTGTACTTCTGAGTACTCGGTGGAGATTCCTTATAATAAAACACAGGCTAACAAGAGAAAAACAAACAAATTCATTATCATGTATACCTCATGCATATATATATACAGGAGATATTCAGGGAAAATAACTAAATGATACACCATGCTACATCATAAATATCATCTTTAGCTAAATATGAATAAAAGGAGGGAGAAGCAGGCAGGCAGGTATGGGAAATTGCCAGGAGAAGCAAGGGTATGGTTTACTATGTAGATGAAGTTGATGCCCTCTCTATTGATAAGATTCTCTAAGATTTAGTCATCCTTCTCTTCTATACTAAGAGGGAGACACCCTTACAAAAATGCATATTTGGGGGTAGCATCTTATGCTGCTCTTCAGTAGGACAGTACAGAAGCTAATGTATAATCCTACAAAATCCCTACAAAATGGAATCAAACGAACGTTTTGTCCTTTAGGGAAACTGAACAATCTCAGAATATTTTTACGTTGAGAGTTAAGATGATACCCCTGAAAATAATAATGACAATAATTCAACCCTAAAAAATCCACTAAAAAAATTACTAGACCCGATAAATGAGTTTGGTAAGTTGCAGGGTACAAGATCAAGAAACAAAAATCAGTTGTTTTTCTATATAGCAGCATTGAGCAAACCAAAATGAAATTTTAAAAATTCCATTTATAATAGCATCAAAAAGGATAAAACACTTAGGATTAAATTAAGCAAAAGAAGTATAAGACTTATACTGAAAAAATAACCGAAATGTTGAGAGAAATAAAAGAATACCTAATCAAGTGACAAGACATCCTATGTTCATGGATCAGAAGATTTAATATTGCTAAAGTGGTAATAGTCTCCAAATTGATCCAGAGATTCAACACAAACCCTTTCGAAATCCTAGATGACTTTTCAGAAATTGATAATGTCGATCCCAATTTATATGGAAATTCAAGGGATATAAAAGTCTTGAAAAAGAACAAACTTAGACTGTTGAAACTTCCTCAATTTCCAAACTTACCACAAAGCTATAGTAATCATGACAATGTGCTACTGGCATAAGGATAGATACACAAAAGATCAATGAAACAGAATTAAGAATTCAAAACAAATGATCATATTGGTGATCAATTCATTTTCAATAAAGAGTGCCATGAAAATTCAATAAGGAAAGAATGGTCTTCTCTACAAATGGCGCTGGGACAACTGGATATTTATGAGCAAAAGAATGAAGCTGGATACTCATACCTCATACCACATACAAAAAACAACAGCAAACTCAAAACACATCTGAGATCTAAATATAAAACCTAAAATGATAAAACTCTGAGAAAAAAAACACAGGCATATATCTTCATCATGTTGATTAGGCAATGTTTTTTTTTTAGATATGACATGAAAAACACAGAGAACAAAAACAAACACTGGATAGATATCATCAATAGTAAAAACATCTGTGCTTCCAAGGACAGTATCAAGAAAGTGAAGTCAGCCCATAGAATGGGAAAAAAGCATTTGCAAGTTCTGTATTTAAGAAAGGGCTTGTATCCAGAATAAAGATCTCTTACAATTCAACAATTAAAAATGAAAAAATCCAATTAAAAATACTGGCAATGTATATTTATAAACAGCTCTCCAAAGAAGATATACGAATGGGCAACAAGTATATGAAAAGATGGTCAATCTTATTAGCCAACAAGAAAATGTATATCAAAACCACAATGAGATACTACTTCACACCCACTAGGATGTCTATAATCAAAAAACAGATCATAACAAACGTTGATGGAGATGCAGGGAATTGGAACCTTCATACATTTCTGGGTAGGAATATTAAAAAAAGAATGCAGCAACTCTGGAAAATAGTCTGGCAGTTCCTCAAACATAAAGTTATCATATGCCCTAGCAATTCTACTTCTAGGTATATGAACTATACACCCAAATGGGAACATACATCCAAACAAAATGAAAACATACATCCAAACAAAAATTTATACATGAATATTCATAGCAGCACTATTTATAAGTCAAAAAAAAGGAATGGTTTCAAATGTCTGTCCGCTGATGAATGGATAAACAAAACTGTGGTACATCCATGCAATGGACCATTATTTTGCAATCAAATTAAACAGTCACTCACCATTTCCCTCTTCCCTCAGCCCCTGGAAACCTCAAACTGTATGTGGCCTTCTGTGTCTGAATTCTTCCATTTAACATAATGTGCTCAAGATCTACCCACGTTGTGACATGTATCAGCACTCTATTCCTTTTCATGGCCATGCAAAACTGACAGTCACAGAGATAAAACTTGACTGATGTAAGTGATCAATATGTCTAAAACTATTAATGATAAACAACATTTGTCATGAGATTTAATTTATTTTCCCAAAACTTTACAAGGACTTTTATTGTCAGATCTTAATCAGGAACCAAAGGACAGGGACTTTAAATGGGCTTATGGGGCTACTCCAAAGGGGAATGATCAAAGGCAAATGATTATTTACCAGGAAAAAAGAGAGAAAGCATTTTGTGCTATATAAAAAAGACGGGCAATGAGGATATCTGTCATTCATTCATTCATTCATTCACTCATCAATGGTCATTCATTAACGTAACACTAAGGTTAGAACTAGTAAAACCATTTAAGAATAAAATATACAACCTGTCTATGAGGCCACAGTAGAAATATTAAGTAGTATGAGGTAATTAATTGTGGGCTGCAATGAAGGCACTTAAAGAATGCTCAGGGATCCCATTAGAGGGACAGATTAGTTCTGTGAGGAGGGAGTAAGGAAGCTTACCTGTAGGGAGTAATTATCTTGATTGAAGGGTAAGTAGATTCTTAACAGCTACAAAGAAGAGGGGAAAGGATATTCTAGGAAGAGAACTGTACCCACAAGTACAAAGGAATGAAAAAGATGAGTTTGTGGAACTAGGTCTCTGCTGAGGATAAGTAGGATAGGGCCCCGGTATGGAGCCAGTATCTCGAGCTTCCCCTTTTATCCTGAGTCCAAAAGAAAGAAATTGGTCATGCATAAAAATTTCAAACCACCATTGGTGAGTTGTCTAAGCACCCACAGCATATACGCAGCATTGCTAGGTGTGTACCGTGAAATTTAGAAAGAACATAATAATACTATTGCAACAGTCAGAAAACTACTATTATAAGCAAAACACAAAAAAGAGGGCCAGACTCTTCAGAAATGGATTCCATGTTACCCATTTCTGTTCAATTTCTCAATAAAGACTGAATTTACAGCAAAATCGGACTGGAGAAGTACATATCCATTTGGCTAAAGCAAAAAGAAAAATAAATCTCACTCCATCCTAAATCCCAGAAAGGGAGGTGTGGGTGTGTAATATGATACCTTGTCCTTTTTGCCTGGCCTAAAATTGACTAATTACAGCAACATGTGAACAAATGGCAACGAGATAAAACTAACCGAAAAAGAGAAAGGATCCGGAGCATTTATTTATTTTAATTTTATCCTAGCTTTGCCAAGAAGACAGTCCAATCACTATCCTTTCATCCTCGAAAAGCCAACCTTATACAGAGAATATCACTGTCTTTGGCCATCTTTTGAGTTTGGCCCAAATCTACTGAGCAAACAGGATAAAAAAAAAATAACTTGAGTTCCGTGCTAATGTTTCCATCTGCAAAATGGGAAGAAATATTCTTGTTATCTACTTCCTTGCATGGGGGTTAGCTAAGAAAAATATGGGTAAGGACTTGGAAAGAATTTGAGATCTACCTATCAATGGTGAAATACAAACACCGTAAAATATTTATTTACAGATGGGAATACTTGAATCATTCCAAAGGTTAATGACTAATGTGCTCCAGATTACCTTTAAAAACTGTTTCCTTTCAGAGTGGCAAGGAGGTAAGGGATATAGTAGTAGGCCTCTGCCACCTCACCCAGCACCTAACAACTATGAAGACGTGTTTATTTTGAAAGCTCTTAGTGATAGGAAGATTTATTAGAGAAATGAGACACTGCACCCCTGAAAGCTCACAGAATTCTGGGTTTTTTTTTTTGTTGCATCAGTCTCGTAGGGAGAATTCTGAATGTGTTTGCATTCTATCAGTCCACAGGGTGAGTCAGTCTGTCCCAAACCAGTTTTCTAACCAGAAAACTGAGAAGTTTGATGACACATTTAGGTAAACATGCTCACTGGATGAAGTTATTCAAAATTTTATAGCCTTGTAATCCTCTTTAAGTCTCTGAAATCTATACAGGTTTTTAGACAAGATTTAAGTTCATATGAGTCAAAGAGTAGAAAGTAAATATAAACCAACTCTGTGAGGAATTCCAGGGGTTCTGGATAACTAAGAATACTGAATATTTGAAAGAGCAATGAGAGTAATCTGATGCCAAACTGAAGCCTTTAACTGTTAACTAACCAACCTAAATTATAATTAAAATTCCAGCTCTAAATGTTTCTTGCTCCACAACTGAAATTTTCTCATCTGCTCTGGTCAGATGATGACAGCTCTTTGTTGACAATGATAAATGAACTCCGACTGTGAAGGGTTCACTAAAATGAAAGAGTTGTAGACCACAACTCTCATCACTTAGTACTGCAGGCAATGTGAAAATTCAATCAGCAGCTGAATGAAATAAAATGGTGGCAAAATATCAGTCAAAATTATCTAAATTAGAACTGATGCCAACTGAGAAGAGCTAACTAAAATTTGCAATACAATGGACTTTTTAGTCCAGGTAGATAAAAAGCATAACACAAAGACCCAAAACTATACAGTCCTCATTTGAGATGCTGTTCTGAGCTATAGTATCACTTCTTAAGGCAAAGACGACCCTTCAGGTGACACCACATGTTCTGTCATCCTAGGGAGTCTCTGCTTCACCTAAAAGAAATCTTCTTGACCTGCCAGGAAAGTGTTTCTCCTTCAAAATTCAAGTTTTTGAATTTCACAGTTAACTCTGGGAGTAAATTCCTAACAAATAACGAAGGAACTAGGGAGCGGCAGTAAAAGCCTTCTGATATCATGATTCGCCTCACTCCCAGTTCCTCCCTTCTGCCTCAAGGGGTCCACATCACTCCTCCAGGGATATCACACACACACACACACACACACACACACACACACACACAGAGTAATCATCTTCAATAATTAAAAAAAAGAGGACACAGAGTGGTTAATTGGTGAATTATTCATTAATAGAAAATGGGGTCAGAGTAATCCCATTATAGAACATGAATTAAACTGCTGATGCTAAGACTAAGAACCCCATTAAGAGAAAGATCACACCCACCCACACCCATACATGAACCCTACTTTTTATACAGTAGATTCTGTTTCATAATTCTATACAAAACAATAAAAAATCCCATATAAAGAACTTGAAAATTACTAACAATAACAAAAGTTACATTTTACTGAATGTTTGCTGACATGGATTATATAATTTAATCCTCATAACAATCTTTTAAAGTGGATTCTGTTATTATCCACGTAATATTCGGAAAAACCACACTAAAGCTTGAAGACACTATGAACTTTGCCAAAGTTAAATTGTTACTGACTGAAGAGAAGAATTAAGATTCAGCAAAGAGCTGGAACCGGAGCTCTTAACCCTTTTCTTCCAGTGGTTCCCAGACCTATGTGAGTGATCATAAGACTGACCAGGAGAACTATTTAAAAGTGTAGATTTCTGTGCCCAAGCTCAAATATACTGAATCAGAATCTCTAATTGTGGCAGTTGGAGACAGGAACACAATGGCATCTCAATTATGGTTCAAATGTTCTCTTAAGATGCCAAGAGAACCCAAGTGAAGCCAGTTGTCACATAGTTGTCGAAGTCAAATCATCTGCCTCAAATAGAAAATAGCATCTCTTTTTCCATGTGAACCTATTCCCACTATATAGCAGTTAGGTCTTGTTTGCTGAGAGGTCAAATGGCCATATTATGTCAGTAGTAAGTATCAACATACCCAGCTGCATGTGTTAAAGAAGATAAAGGGATACAGCACAGCGAATCTCCTGATTCAGAACTAGAGTTAGAACCTCACCAGAGAGACGACATGGAACCAATGTGGAGATCTTAAATTCTTAGATAAGCTACATGACCAGATTGACATTTCTTAATGTTAAATATACAATTTCAGCTCTTGAAAAAAAAAAAAATCACTTGTCTAGCTTATTTATGTATCCATTTCAAAATACTTGCTGAATGCCTACCAAGTACAAAAAGCAGAAGACGGAACATGTGATTCCCATCTCAGGAGCTAAAAAGGAGTCAAGTTGTGAAGGGGTGAATGTTAATTAGGACATGAGGAACAGCTTCAGGGAAAAATTAGCATTTTACACTACCTTTAGTCTGTAAATAATTTTAAACTTTATTTCAATAAACTCAAATGAGATTTGCTATGTGAGATCAGAGTGTTATCTTCATCTACATGATCAAAGCTAAATGCCTAGTATGTCTAAGATACAGTGAATGGAATGTGGAGAAAGTAGGAAAGGTAAAATCAATAAAAGGTGTTTTGCCTTCAAGTTAGAGATGGCCATGTCTTCTATTTACATTCCACTGATGGAATTCATATTCACATAGCCCCTTCAGAAACCTGGCAATGTCTGATTGGACAGCCATACGCCCAGGAGGAAAGACTGATGTTTTTTAAAAAAACTAACAGTCTATCACAAACTTAGTACAAATCACTTAAATCTCTCTGCCTCTGTGCTATAAAATCTACCTTCATGATCTTGTAGGTAGATGTCTTGAAAAAAGACACCAAAAGCACCAATTATAAAAGATGAATAAATTGGACATTATTGTGTCAATCAAAATATAACAAGAGAAAAAGACAAGTCACAGATTGGGAAATTTCTGCACATATAAAACCAACAAAAGACTAACAACCAGAATATGTACAGAACTCTTACAAATAATTTTTTTTTAAAAAGACTGACAACCCATTTAAAAAAGCCAAAGTCTTAGGAGACATTTCATGAAAGAGGACATCCAAAAAAGCATTAAAAGGGAATTCAACATTATTTATAAACAGGGAAATGCAAATAATAACTATAATGAGAAAACATTATAGCCCTAACAGAAAGGCTAAACCAGGACAACATAAGTGTTGATGAGAAAATGAAGTAACTGGAATTGTATATATTTTTGGTGGCAGTGTAAATTCAAGTTATAAGAAGCTGAATTTCCATTAATATGAAAGTTCATTTTCATCAGTTCATAAGAGACAAAATTAATCTACGGTAATAGTGGTCAAAATGGTGGTGACCTCCTGGGAATAAAAATGGGTATCAAGTGAAAGGCAGAAAAAAGCAGGCCTATTGCAGAATTGAAAATATTCTATATTTTGTTCTGAACAGAATTTATACATAAGTAAGAAATTTCTAGTCTATACATTTAGTATTAGTACACATTATTAAATATAAATAACTCAGCAAGAGAACAATGGAAAAACAAAGGCTATTAATTGTGAAATGGAATATTACACATTCTGAAGATACAAGAAGTAGAAATGACTGAACTCAGCAACCCTTATGAGCCCTGGAGACAAGAAGATAGGGCCTAATAACAGCAATTAGAAGATTGGGAGAGGTAGGTAAGTTTGGCTTTGGAATTTTATGCTTGAGAAACTGATGAGCTATCTAGGAGTTACTCCATACATGGAATTAGAGAGATCTTTAGCAAGCTAAAGACCAAAATTTGAAAGTAGAGGGGAAAGTTGAAAGAGTAGGAGTCATGAGAGTACCAAGGGGGAAGTAATACAGAGAACAAAAAATTGAATTGTCCTGGCAAATGCTTTACTCAGAGAGTAAGAAGAGGGAGATAAGCTATCAAGGAAGTAGAAAAGAAGCAGTCTAAGATATAGAAAGAGAATTTGAAGAATCCAATGTCTTGAAGGCCAAAGGGAAAATTTCAAGAATTGGATTGGGAATCAGTGTCATTAAATGGTCTAGCAAAGAAGTCACAGGATGAAGCCTGTGGGACCTGATGATGAAGTTACAATGGTAATTTCACTAGAAAGGCAGGGGCTAAAATCAGACTTCAAGGATCCAAAGAGGGTGGTGAGGATGTGGACACACTGAGTGCAGTAACATTCTTTCTCGAGAAGTTTGTCAGGGGCAAACTTGGAAGGGAAGAGAGAGGAGGTCCCTTGTATAAACAGTGAAATTGAGGGAAGAGAGCCAGTTGAGACTGAATATGCTGGAACAAGGGAGGAGAATAGAGCCAAGTCCCAGAAGACAAGAAGGCCTGGGAGGCAAGGATGAGGTGGCGACTAAAATGGTGATGAGGAGCTAAAATAAGCAAGAATCTCAGGTTTACTGAGAAGCAATGAGCAGCCATAAATAAAGGGAGAAAAAATGCAAAAGAAAATGAAGGAAACCACTAGGCTTAGTAGGTCTGAAAAAGGAAGATGCCCAACTAACAAAATTTAGTATTTGGAAGGCTATTTGACCTCATTTTAATGGAATATCCTATTTTAAAGGAGCATGGTAAGTATATTTTTAAAGATGCATTTTAATTTAGTCATTGAAAAATACCAGTGCCAAAAAAACTGCCTCAACAGAAACTGAATACATTTTTAATAGGAAGTTTCTACAACTTTAAGTGGTTATAAATACTTGATTGGAAAGCAACATTTTTCAGTTCCTAATGAAAGATATACTCCAAGATTAGGAACAAAAGTAACAGCAAAAGACTAGAATAACAGAGTAAGTACACTTTAATGCTGAAACAATCTGGTCTATGGTCCTTACAGACTTTGTTTATAGGAGAATACAAACCACTCACTTACCATTTAGATCAACAATAACAAAACCATTCATCACATTCACTGCTGCCAGAAATGCAAACTGCTTGTATGAAAATTGAGCAGCTCAAGCCAGGTAAAAGGATTAAGGCCCACTCAGATTCTGAAGTAGGAGCCTTTGCTTGGGAAAAGAGATCCCTATCTCAACAGTTACTTTTCCTGGCCAAAGATCTTGCTTAACTTAATTAGCTTGGGCTTGTTTCTATTACTTGAAGCCATACTTTTCTACTACCAAATGAAGTTTATCATTTAGGACAAATTAGTACAAGTAAATGAAGGAGCAGGAGATGATAGTTTTATCATTACTTTAGCGTGGGAAATAAGAAGGGAGTATTCCATTTTTTATTTTGGTTTTTTTTTATGTGAAGCATCTTAGTAAAACCTGAAACAAATACTTTTTTTTGGGGGGTGGGGGGGTCAGGTCAGTGTCCAACTCTCATGGTGGCTTATTAAGGGAGCAGTGGAGGGGTCTATGAGGGTGCATTCTTAAAAGATGAATTACTATTAACAGCCAAATTTAGATTCATCTATAGCTATCAAATTCTTCAAAACCAATTTATTTTGTAAATCCAGACTATTGTAAATGCTTTAAAATTAGTGTGTGGTGGACACACACACACACACACACACACACTGCTTGCTATAAGCCAGCCACTGTTTTAAGTGCTTTTCACTTAACCCTAACCCTCATAATGATCTTATGAGATAGCTACTATTATTAGCAGCATATTTTACTGATGAAGTAACTGAGAGCCAGGAAGATAAAGAAGATGCCTAAAGATACTGAGCTAGAAATATGCAGGAAGGTGAACTCAACACAGCAGTTTGACCTTTTTTCTATATTTTTAACCATAAGAGTCTAACTAACTACTCTATGAGAAAAAGCACTTCTTTCAAGATTCTGATTTAAGTTCGAGGTTTAGGATAACAGGAGTGTGTTTGCATGGTCACACTATTTATGATTTTATAGATTCAGTCGTATCATTTTCCACTTAAATCATTGCAGTTTACAATTTAAACTTCAGACTATCTTCACATGGAAGTCATGTCATGATTTTGTTTGCATTTGTAGGAAACCTCTAACTCGGTAAGAACAGAATGACAGGCAATAAGCAGACATGCTACATTTTTAATGAAAAATAAGATCATGCTACTGATTTGGTGTGAATTTTTTCCTAACAGGAATTTAGTTGATTCATTAACCCATCTGGCTGACCAATGTACCTGGCTGTATCCAAGGTTTCTTCCTTGGATCAAAAGTCGTTTTCAGATACAGCCTGAAGTACCATTCTCCACATCATTTTCTTAAAATGAGCTGATAACTAGATACTCTTAGCATGAGAATCACTTCCCTAGGAAATAGTTTTCACAATGTTATGTAATCAATCCAAAGAGATTTAATTTTCACTACTTTGTTCATATCCTCTCATGAAACTGCATTTGAAAAATTGATTCTGATTACCTCAAAAAATATTGAGCACCTACTTTTTCTTAGGTGTTGGGTGTGATGCAATCTGTCATGAGTGACCCCATATTTTTGGTTGTCAGGAGATAATACTCCCAAATACTCACTCAAAAAATGTGACATGGTATTAAGCATGTCTTGGTTACAAATATTAAAAGGCAAAAATGGAGGTGGAGCCCACTGGACAATGGCAGTGACGAACACTTGGTGATTTGGTGGAAGGCAGGGTGTGTTGACACGTATGAGTAATGGGGAACCTATCCGTGAGTTTATTTTAATGTGTAAAAATAAAAATAATTAATTAAAAAAAGGACAATACTGGTGTGTCCTGGTGACCTAACTGATAAGGCCATTGGTTGTAGTCCACATAAATGCCAAGGAACTGGGTTGGAGACCTGGGGCTAGGGGGAACAAGCAAGATAAACAACTAAATAAAAGTGTTTCTTTCTCGTCTGCCGTCCATTCCTGCCTTCATTTCCTTTAAAAAAAGGGCAAAAAAAAAAAAAAAAAAAATCAATACTGAACAAAGGTGTGTCTTAAAAATGTCTAATTTAACATTGTAAATATCCTCATTATTTAAGTCAGTTGAAAGCAAGCTAACCATTTAAATATTTTGCTCCTAAAAAACAAAAACCTAGTTAGCTTACTGATGGTTCTTAAAAGACCTCAGGTAGCACTGACAGACTATAGGGTGAGTGAAAAAATCACTACATTTTGTTTCATGATATCATTACCAGCTTACACACAGATTTTGTGTACCTTTCATATACAAAATGTTATACTGGGGACATGATAAGTAATCCTATTTACACAGAAGCAAATGTATACATTTAAAATAGACAGATATGCAACTACTCCTATGCTTACTGGGATCTGTGCTACTTATCAACAAGAGAAAACAGAAAAATGTCTTACCCATTAGGTACATCCTGTCCACAGTTTAACAAAGAAAAATTTGGCTGAGAGGAGTTACACAAATTGTTTATGCAAAGAGACTGTGCTTTGTTTGACTATTTAGCTTTAGAATACGCATCTCTGATATTTAAACAACATAAACTGTGCAATATCATAGAGCAAATTACAGCTTGTGATGTGTATTGAGTTTTCCCTATGAACATCTGGCCAATAGCCAAGCAAAAGTACATAATTTGAACCACTCAATCGGTTTTATTTTGAGGCATTTTGCTTAGTGTTTAATAGCTTCTCCAGGGACAGGAAAATTATAAAAGTGCATTGTTTTGACATGAGTTAAAATGAGACATAGCTCGTCACTACATTTTTGAGGATTTGGCACTAATATTCTGAGATGATAAACCATAAACATTTGTAATAAATATCAATTCTCCTAAACAGTTTAGCAAAGTCAGGCTACTATTTTAATTGGAGCAATAAGCTGGCAACGCTAAAGGAAGACACACTCTTATTGCCACTTGTAGCACGTTTTTTTCCCAAAGAAGTTTCCTGAATATTTTCAATGGCCATGTGAGGTCCCACGACTAAAATAATGTTAAAGATTTTTTTTCAATAAGTTAAATATACACACAACTTAGTTACTGGGTAAATTTGGAACCCATGGTCATACAGTGTTTCTACCCAGTATTCCTCACATGCCTTCACAATTTTCAACAAGCAATGCAAATCGGCCTGTTTCAAGTCCTGGAACTTCCAGAGACCTGCTCCTACCGTCCCGTGCCCTCAGAAATGCTCTAGGGCCTAGATCAATTTCATTTTCCTTAATATCAATGATTCCAAAACATTGCTACATACTAGAATCGCCAGAAGAGCTCTAGAAAACCCTGATGCCCATGACACGACAGTTAAGCCAGAATCTCTAAAACCTAAACATCGGTAGTGCAGAAAGCACCTCAGGTAATTTCACTGCACAGTCCAGCTGAGTATTGTGTTTGGGACTTGTGTGGGAGAGTACTAAGAGGCAGGGTTAGGCAGTGATCAGCACATTTGGTATATATGATTGTCCTGATGAACATTAAGTAGGGGGAAAAGGGTTAGACTAACCTATAGGAACTTAAGAGTTTATTTATAACATAGAGTTAAGAGCATGGATTCTGGAGTCAAATCCCCTTGAATGTGATCATAAGTTTTCAGACTCAGTTTCTTCATTTTTTTTTTCTTGCTCCTCAATTTAATGGGGGATACTAACATTACCAAATTTTATAGGCTGCTTATTATAAAGGATAAATGAACTAATACCCTAAAGTTAAGTCTTCAGCATTTTACCTGCAGTAAACACCAGGTATGCATTAGTTGTTGTCAATATTCTCATCATCACCATCTTTGTGATTCACACCTCTTTAACAGAGATGTGTTAAATAACCTCTCTTAAACCTAAGAAAGCTGAATGTCTTGATGTCTAGAATTCAGTCATTATGAATTTTCAGAATGCCATCTCCATTATGTATACATTTAAATCTTTCAATTCATTAATTCTATAAATATTTACTAAGCACATACTGATATGCCAAATACTGCTTTACATGCATATTACATTCTAACTTTTCAAAAGTTTTTTTTTAATGCACATTTATACTTACTTCATCCTAAAAGGCTGCCAAGTTGGTACTGACCTTAGAGTTAGTTTCAAAGATCCAGTGCAACGAGAGCACCACAACTGGCATCTTAGTAATAGACAGTCAGAACGAATTAACTGAATACTTCATATGTGTAGGTGCTACTCTCAGCATTTTCAGTCTGTAACTCACTTCACACAATCATCCTTTGAAGAGGGTACTGTCACTGTCCCCAGTTTAGATGAGTAAGTGGAGGCACAGAAGGTTACACAATTGATAAGTGGGGAATTCAAGATCAAACTCAGAGCATCTGGTTCCAGAGCCAGTGATGTGAATTTGCATTAAGGAAATATGCCAGGCAGGTGGATGAGTCACATTCAAGATGGAAGCGTAACAATTTCAGAAATAGAATTTATATTAGAAACAAATTATTGAAGAATGAAATAGGATTAAGAAATAGCAGAAAGAAGCAAAGCCGTGATCACAATAGCTACCACGCAGATTTCACAAAAACCTAAAACCTTTATATACAACTACTCTTATTTTGATTATAAAGTCAATATAATTCATGGTTCTGTATGACCATAAAATGTGATTTTTATTTTTAACTCTAATGCATTAGTAATATTCATTAAGGATAAAAGAATGTATCATGGTAAGAAATGACCAACACACCTGCACACCAAGTAACTACTTGGTGTTAGAAAACCACAATCTGCTTTTGAAAACTAAAACCAAATGTTCTGCTCAAAATAAAATTGAACCGACTTTTTATATGATGTAAAATAAAGATCAATGAACACCAGAACTACTTTCTCTTCAAAGATATTTTTAGATGAAAAGAACAAGCTCTTATTTAAGTCTCTAAATAAAAGCACACATAAAATCTCCATATAATATAATCGGAGCACATGTACTGTAGTTAAGACCCTAACTAAAAAGGAGTGATAACATTTTTTTTTCTATGAGTGTTCAGTCCTCAGGTGATTCAAAATAGCATTAGGAATCTAACTTGCATTAATAATACAGTAGTTTGAAATGTGCCTAAAGTTCTATGAGAGTTTCAGATTTAATGTTCTTGGACTATATCTCATTTATTGTACCATCTCAGATTCTTCTGTGATTGTCCGAATCATCATTAAAACAAAATTATCTAGATGATGTGAAAAATGCATACACATTTTATGTTAATATATACATGCCAAAAGTTCATGTTAGAAACGTGTCACCACACATTTTTTTTTAGCTAGATGTCTATTTTAAAGAGACTTTGAAAAGGATGGAATTGGATCTAAAGAATCAGAACAAATACAGTCCCCGAACATGGTGCTATGCCATTTAGAACAGCTTCTTTCAAATATAGTTCATTCAAAATACCCCAATACATCCCTCAAAAAATGCTATCTACAACATAAAAAATACAGCTTCTTTTTCTGATAACCTTCTAAAATGTCAAAATATGCAATAAAATAATCTATCATATTGAAACTCTCAAAGAAGCAATGAACTAAGGCTTCTTTTGAACATTTCCTACTTTAAAAAAAATCTGGTAAGTCTACTTAAGTCTGTTTAGAAATACATTTTGATGGTTAGGAAAAGAAATTTTTTAAAATATTAGAACATGAAATCTAATATTAGTATGGAGGAATCCAAAATGGACGTAGGATATCTTTCTTTAATTAACTGGGTTTCTTAAACCAGTCTTCAATTAGATAAGAAATACTTGATTTATTCATAAGCACAAGATCCCTACATGGTGGCTTGTTTTGTCATGTGAACTTAAGCAGAAAGTTTTGACAGACGATAGGAGCTTCTTTTACAGCATTTCCCTACATCCAAATCAGCCATGCTGGGCATCCCCTTTTCTAGACAAGGTAAAATAAGAGAAAGTGACATGACAGGAAAATAGGAAATTAAATGTAACAAGTTCAGAACTTCATTGCTTCCCATGTGTCTCAGAAACAAAGCTTTGGTTTTCACTTTCACTATTCTAGATTTCCCTGCAGACACACCACACATCACTTCAGTATTCCATTAAAAGATAGGTGTTGTCATGGCAACAATATTAACTGCAGAGAAACCATTCAAGACTTTTAAACAAAGGTTAATAAAGAAAATTCAAAATTTGATTTCAGGTAAATAAACACAAATTGAGATCTAGAAAGTCAAACTTTCAATCTTTTTTTATTTTTGGCTTTGTTTTGAACTGTATTTTTGCTGAAACTATTGAACAGTGGTCAGCAAACATTTTCTGCAAAGGGCCAGGCAGTACTTTAAGACTTTACAGGCCAGATGTCTTGTGTCAACCACACAAGTGTATTTCCTGCTATTGTAGCAGGAAGCTGCCACAGATAGTAAACAAGTGGGCGTGGCTGTGTGCCAATAAAACTTTATGGACATTAAAATTTCAATTTCACATAATGTGCACATTATGTGAAAATTCTTCTTTTGATATTTCCCAACTATATAAAAATGCAAAAACCACTCTTAGCTACAAAAACTTGGTAACAAGCAGGTTACAAAACTTAGTCATGTCTTCTTCCCGGTCATGCCCTGATTTACTATAAATATAAATTTTTGACTAAAAATAAAAATTATATTTAGATTGCCTTCTTAGGTACCATTGTTAAAACATGAGACCAGATACATACAAAAAAAAAAACATACCTATTACACCAATTATAATATAGCCAGAGACTGGAGAGAAGTTACAAAATAGGTTCCTCAGCAGTGACATGTGTATAAGTCCTGTTTACAGACATACACATATTAGTAATTCCTTTGTTCATGCTCATATTATTCACTGTCAAGGCCCAAATCAATAATACAACCAAATGATTTTTTTCCCACAATCTGTCCAACTAAAGTCTTATTAAGCAGTAAATTAAATTTTATACATGCTGATTATATTCTCTATCACAATCATTGTTAAGCAAACAAAGCCAAAACAAATGTTCTGAAAAATAAATCATGCTTGTCTCTAATACTTTTCTCTAATATAACGACGGGCCCTAATTAGATTTTAGATGCTTAAAATGAATTATCCATGCATTAAGCATGTATGATAGACAATGGGAAATTGGCTTCTTTGCCCTTTATGTACATTGATTTTGTTTTGCTGAGAAAATATACCTTTTTCAAAGTAAACTGTTATTCTTACCATTTGTTGGAAGGTAAATATTAATTCACAGTCTGTAGAAAAAAATCATCAAAATCTTGCCCTTGAGGAACTCAAACTACTGAGCAAAGGTTTAGTTACTACAGCAACAAAGAAATCACAAACATTGTTACTGTAGAGTTATCACTTAAATGAAGAGCATGCCTGAAGACAGTAATTTGGGATCCATTCCTGCTTTCAGCCCTTCAAAATAATTGTTCTTATGTGATTCCCCACTTTTTATTTTTACTACATTAATAAGGAATCCTATTTCCTCATTAGGGTCCATCTCTCTCTTTTGAGAACCTTTTTCATAATACCTCTGTACATTGCTTCACCTGTTTAAGGTGACTGCCATTCATGAAAAAAAAAAAAATAACAAACCAAAAACTAGAAAATACATATGTTCTACACACAGAAATGCTGTATTAATGGGGGCATGCAGACTACTCAGAGTAAAACAACCTCTCTATGGAAGAATATACCAATTATGCGGCTAACATTAGAGCAACAAGTTTTCCCCTGCCTTCCTATTGCCATATGCCTGTCATTTTCTCCCTATATTTTCCATTCACTGTTTCCAACATATGTTGCCACTTATTTGCCAGGAAAGGAATCTCTGAACTACCCCCTTTATGTATGATGAAATGGCCGACGGAACGGAGCCAGAGAGAGCACCATTAGCAGTTATTCACACTTCTGTTTTCTCTTAACTTCCTTTTCTCTAAAGTTTATTCCTCATATGCTAGAAGGGATGTGTAATCATAAAGACATCCATGATTCATGCTATAGAATACGGAACCGCAGCAATTCCCTGGAGCTGAGCGCCTGCTCTACCTAAAAAGACTATCTCTACAGCTTGGAGCTGGATCAAACAAAGGTGAGGGGCTCTCTTGTCAAGCCCTCATCAAATATCAACATTCTTTTCCTTTCTAGCTATCACTGCTGAAGTTTACCTAACGTCTAACCACAGTCTTTTCATAAGACACCTGTTCCATGGACTTAGTTGCTAGGGGATTGATTGCCCTGGGTCAGGAGGAGAAAGCATGATGGAGATTAGTTAAGAGAAAGGGGTTTTCCACCAAAGATGAAAAGACTTAAGAAGATAAAATGCGGAAGACTGGTGTTATATGGACAGGAGCAAGAAACAAATGTCTATTTCCATCTGCATTGATGATGCTCTTTCGGTTTGCTGAAACCAATAGGTCAAGAAACAATGACATGGAATGTATGTTATTGCTGAACTAAGTTCTTTAAACTCTATCTGGCAGGCACTACCAGGAACTTTACCTCTTCTGGAAAAGAAGATAGGTCAAAAAAGTTAGCTTTTGTCCATAAGCAAAAAATATAGCACCTTGAAGAAACCACAAAGATTACCATCCACGTCATGGGATATGGGTAAAACAACAACAAAATAGTGCTGCTGAATGACAGACCTCTAAATCTATCAAGCCAACTGCAAAGCTAGCTGAATTACGATTCATACTTTAATGAGGGATGTTTTCAGCTTTTCCAGTCAATAACATAGGTGACTGCAAGTTGCCTAAAAGAATATGCTGTCATACTTTAACCTGGGAGAGCTAACAATAAAATATATTAGGTTTAACCATCCTGGCTACATAAAAAACATACAGGCATTCTCTGGGTTATGAACACCTGACACGTGAATGGTCCTTCTACATAAAAAGCCAGTCTACATTCCGCTCAAAAGGATGACACCTGGAGGGCAAGAGCATTTCCAGAGCTACTTAATTTTCTTCAGACTAGTGGGCCAGGAGCTGCCAAGGATATGGCAGGGAAGTATTTACCTGGAATCCAAAATGGGAACTTGGAACATATTTGCCAATAAAATTATGTTTTATGTAAAACATAGGCTCCCAGCTAGTCCACAAAAAGCCTGCTGACCCAAAATGTAAATTATATACATTTACAAGAATACTGTTCTCCACTCCATGCTGTAATAATCATATTAAGTATAAATCTTGTGTGCTATGTTACTGAACTAGAATATCACCACACTATCACAGTTACTAAATATAATAAACATAAGCCTGCAGCTTTATTACGGGTTTAGTAACCCTTCTTGCACAAGTCTGGGTATCAACTCTCTACTTAGTAACATTTTTTCTATGGGAAGTATTTTATAAACCAACTTTGAAACAGTTTTTCTGCAAGATGGGGAATTTTTTGAACATTTTGAAGATAAAAATATTCAGTTTTCTTCTTGTTGAAAGAAGGCAAAATGTCTTAAGATCTATATAAACTAAGCATTTCCTGGCACATCTTAGTGGCCCAGGTGCTAAACCAGTGGCTAAGGTGCAGACCATAAAGCCCGGGGACCTGGGTTCATGACCCAGGATTGGAAGAAACACCAAAAATAAACACAAATCAAAAAAACAAAACAAAACAAAACTAATTAAAATGCTTCTTCCCCCGCTCTCTTCCTGGCTGTCTGCCTTCCTTCCTCTTCTTAAACACAAAAAGAAAAGAAATATTATTCCATGCTTCTTCCATGAGCAAAAGAAACCACAAGCAACATGGGCCTTTAAAGTAATAAAAACAAAACACAAAAACAAGAAGTGGTTATTCATGGCAAGAACAGGGCAGCATACTCACACATAGGACTGATATGGCCAGTGAACCCTACCACCTCCAATGGGGCACGGGACCAGCTCACTAGTGAGTGCACATCCTAGGCATTCACAACAGAGCAGATGGGTAGAATTTACCGGCTTTCCAAAGTGCTGCCTTTTCTCACACCTTTCCAGGTGCAGAACATCCTCTGTATAGAAAAGGCATTTTATTTATGCACCTTGTCTAATTCACATTGTTTTTAACCATCTATCTTCTCTTCTCTATTAATAACTCTCCAACCACCTTCTAGCTATAAATTCCTTGAAGCAGAGGGTTTGTCTTATTTTCACCATATTGCACAAAATTTGGAATAACAGAGAGGAAAGGAACTACATTGACTGACACCCATTATATGATGGTTCTATGTTAATGGAATTGTCTTTCCCTCAAATTTGTCTTATTTAACATAGTAGTTGCTTAATGAAATGCATGATGAATGCCTAGTCACCTAGTTCTGATAAGAAGAAAACGGTAAAGATATTAATAGAAACAAATGAGGTTACAGCAAAGAGGGAATAAGATTTTTTCTTTAACTTTCAAAATGCTTTCAGGGTTGGGGTAAAATCCAATTATATTTAAAATACCTATGTAGTCTTTAAAGGGATGTGGTAAGCAAAAATCATTCTGAATCAGCATAGAACTCCACTTCTTTTTATATAGAAATATAAATAAACTATTGCTAGTACATACAGCCTTGTGGAGATCAAAGCAGCTGTAGGCTACTTTATGAGGTCAGTCAATTTTGAAAACTACACTCAAAGAACAAGCTCTCTGCTTTCACCAAGCTACATAATTCTTATGATAGAAACACTATGATAGAAAAGTTCATAAAGTCTCACACTTTAAAAAGCTGTGATCTAGTTTTAAGATTCTACAAAATAGACAACATTATATTTGAGCTTACTATTTAAAAATACCTAGATTCTAAAAATTGTGGTACTGAAACTGATGATATTTAAAAGTAGAGGGAGGTGTCCTGATCGCTCCCAGATTTCCTAATGGGAAATCTTTAAAGCACAGACACAGAGAGCAAGGTGCACCCATCTAAGTAAGCAAGGTTTCTAGACCATGGCCACTAAAGGCTAATGATGGGAAAGAAATGACAAGGACTACAAAATCAGTGAAAGTTTTCCTTCCCCTAAACTGTGGTAATGTTTTAGTTTGAAGAAGATGGATTTAAATACCACAAATCTTTCACCCTGATCATCTCTGACTTGGGGAGCCTTAAAAAAGAAGATCAAATACTCGTGAACAAAACAGAATTTTAAATGAGAATTTCCTAACTTCCTCTTTTGTCTTTACAATTCACTTCATAAACAAAAGGCCACTCACTCACTCAGAATTATGCATAGGTCCTCTAACAATTTAAAGAGAGAAATATAAAGGTCCAGACCAGCTGCATGAGTTTGTTCATGCAACTCACCTAGTCTAGCAGCAATGCTGAAATGTGCTGAGCACAGCACTGATATAGCTCTTTGTGGGGGTCAGTAATAAAAGGGGTCTCCATACTCTTTATGAAGAAAATTACAGGCAAATGTTATAAACTCAGAATTCATACAAAGGAGAAATTAGCATAATCCACTGAGTGTATCTGACTCATGTGAGCTTGATTCTATGTCCTGCTCAGGAATAAAATGATTGGTCTATGAGTTAGTCATGCTACTTCCTTCCTTCCCTCTGAGTTTCAGTCAATAAGACATAAGTGCCAGTCTTGGGGTGGCATGGGGCAGAGGAGGGAGGAGGTAGCTATGGAAAAAGTCTTCTGACTCCTTAAGAGATACCAGAAAAGACTGTCTCTTTTCTATTTCTGGATGTTTGGGAGTCTAGATGTGATATCAGGAATCTACCTGGGTGATGATGAAGCCAGACAGGGAAAGAGGACAGAGCTACAAGAAACCAGAGAAGCAGAGGTAACATGGCCTATATAGAACTCACCCCACGATTGGAGTGAGTTTGTTTGTTTGTTTTGATGTGAGATGACATATTTCACCATTTGGGTGAACCAAAAGGAGTCCAGTTTTTCTGCTAACTACATCTGGAAAACCCAGTTTAATGTGTCATTTCCTTGTAGCTACTCACATCTGAGACCACTCGGAGGACCTGGGGCACTCGTTTTTGGACAGTTCTCAATGAAGATAAACAGAAGTCACCATATCCTGGGAAGTCTTCTAAGATATGAAACCATCTTACATTACATAGTATTCTACATAAAATCAGAGACTTTCTAGTGCTCTGTGAAAAGTTCCTGAATTCAAGATAGGGCTACCCTCCTGAAAATAGCATCATTCCCATGAGAATGATTTCCCTCTGAAGCGTCTGTAATGAGAATTCAATGATATCTGATTTCTCACAGTGGCCAGTAGCTCTCTTAAATGATCTCTCTTTACTCTGGGCTCTGACTAATATGTATTTGCCTAAACTAAGAGTAATAACTTTGAAAAATCAGAAAAATAATTGCATTAAATATAATTTTAACAAGTGGAAGTGAATCAAAAACTATACTAGAGAGCAGACGTATATTCCTATTAGCATGTGGACCTACGAAATGCTAAAATTGTTTAAAAGTTCAAATCTTTCTAATAATTGAGCTTCTGTTTGAGACAATGTTTATATTTGGCAACTGAAAATTGCAAGTGGACAATTAGCACACTAAATGGTTAAGTTAAAGTTCAATTTCTTGGCATAAAAGACCAAACAGTTGGCTCTAACATATTCATTTGAAATATTTCCTTTTTAGTTAGTTTTCAGGTTGATTTTTCAGTACTTGATTACACTGTGTTAATGTCTATTTCTGAAGGTAAAATTCATTAGCTACTCTAAGCCACTATTTCTAACATAACCTCCAAAATAACAAAACACTTCAAGAACTAAATAAAACAGAAAATATTTTTAAGAATCCACCCTTAAGATGGCAGTTTATTCAAAAATATTCTAAGATCAAAGACTGATTATAAGTCTAAAAACCCAGTGAGGTAATAAGCAAGGTAGCAATGCTGACTTTTGCTTTGAGAGCACTTTTTAAACTCTGAACTTAAATTTTAATTTTTCATGGCATCCTGGGCACAGGGAACACAGTCTTCTCAGCCCCACAGAAAGCTCAGATGACCAAGAGCTAAACCACGAACAGAAAAGGTGATTTAGAAACAAAACATTTCTCTAAAACTGCAAGGAAAATTGTTCTTGTTGAACTACGGCATTGGGAATAAGGGGAGAAAGAAACTCCACTGAGAATTTGTAATAACAAGTTAGTCCACATGAGAATTTGCAGCACCAAATCATACTAACCGGGTGGTCCCAAAACAAAAATCCTTGGGCTTAGAGATTCTGGGCTGAAAATATCCCTCGGCATCTGGCACAAACAAATGTAAATCCACTTTAGTGGAAGCCACCTTTAACCCAAGTTTCAAAGAATTCCCACATATAAAGTTTTAAGATGTATGAGTTCAAATTGAAAAATTCCAAACACACTAGAAAATAATGCACAAGTATTGGGAGCTAGAAAACAGTCAGTAGAATCTGGGCTGCTGATATTTAAAGACCTCAGATACTAAATTACCAGTTAAAAGAGGCTACACAGGGTGAAACACATTAGAAAAACAACAAGAAGAAACTTCTGGAAACGATAAATATCATTGCAGATCACAAATGAGAATTAGCAAGTGGGAAGACAACTGAAGAAATTTAGTCTGAAGAGCTAAAGAGACAGAGCAATCAAAAGAGTAGTTAAGGTATATGAAGACTGAGTGAAAAAGTTTACTATGTGTCTAATCTAAGTTTTAAAAGGTAAGAGGAGAAAAAATGTTCAGAAGACATATTTTGCCAGTTAATATAGTCTGAGAATTTTCTAGAAATGAAGAGAGATTCTCATCCACAGATGCAAGGTCTCAATGAAACTGGGGAAGGAAAAAATAAACCTTTACTTAAGAATGTCCTAATGAAATGACAGAATATCAAAGACAAAAGGGAAATTGTAAAAACAGCCAGAGAGAAAAGGAAAGGCAATCAGACAAATGACTGACTCTCAGTAACGCAGGAAGTCAGAAGTTTGTGGAATAATATCTTCAGTGTGCTGACAGAAAAGAAGTGACAATGTAGAAGTCTATACTCAGGAAAAAACCTTCACAAGTGTAAAATATGACATATTCAAATAAATAAAAAGACAGAGTATGCAAAGAACAGAGTTCCACTGAAGGAACTTCAAAAGGATGCATTTAGACTAGAGGAAAGTGATCCCAGATTTTCATCTGGGATAAAAGAACGAACGATGAGCAAAGAAAGTGGGAAAATATGTCGGCACATCTAAACCAACATTGAAGAAACAATAATAATTGATAATAATGTCTTGTGGAATTAATAAAGAAACTATAGCATATAAATTGGGAGGGTATCCTCACAGTTAAAGTGTTCTGAAGTCCTTAAACATTTTGGAGGACGATTAAGATACTGGTCAGTTTTAGATCTTGGTCACTTAACTTATGAGGTAGATTTTATAGGATAATTAATTCCTAACAGAATAGGAATAGAGTGTAACTTCCAAAGTAGAGAGGGAATAAATAAAAATAAAATTCCAAAGAGCAAAAAAAATGGGACAAAACATCAACAACAAAAAAGTGGTAAAAATAGAACCATTAAAGACGATGGCAATGTAAGTTAAAAAATATCAATAATCAACAAAATATAGACGACATGCTCCCGTTAAAAGATAAAAATTGTCAGGTTGAATTAAAACAGTTCTAACAATAATAATTCCCCACTATCTGCTTTTTATAAGTGACTCACTGGAACATAACAGCACAATAAATTGGAAAGTAAAAGGCTGGAAAAAGTCATTATCAGGCAACTACTAATCAAAAGAAACGTTATATAGCTATTTTAATATGAGACAAAGGTAACTTTAAGGTAGAAGGCATCTATAAATAGTCATTATCTAAGTGGAGGAGATTTCATTTTCTATGAATAGTATGAATTTACATGCACCTAAAGTCTGATCCCAAATATGTCAAGCAAGAATCAACAGAAATACAAGGGGTGACTAATCCACTGTATTACCGTGAAGGATTCCAACACAATGACTCTTTTAATGATTAATAAAGCAGACAAAAAATCCAGTAAGGTTATAGAAGGTTTTAACAGCACTATAAGCAAACTTTATCTACGTATTTTTAATTCATACAGAATAGATATTCTCTTCAAGCAGATAGGGAGATTATACAAAAACTAAGCACATGGTGGGACAAAAAGCAAATCTTAACACATTGCGAAGGATAGATAACACACTGACAACATTTTAAGATGATAACATAATCAGAAATAAAAAGATCTCTCCCCATAACCTAAAATACATGTTTAAAAATTAAGAAGCATAATTCCAAATAACGCATGAACTAGGAAGATATTAGGGGAAAAAATATCAAAACCGATCCAATGTGATCATAGAATTTTTCCCCTAAGAGTTGGAAAAGTGACAAAGTATCTATGTCTCAACAAAAAAGCATTCTGAGAAGATTTTTTTCTCAATTTTACCTTCCACAATCCATATCTAAAGTTGCAAATAGGTAAGTAGTTAAGGTTTACCTAAAACATAAGGAACTTCCCTCCAATAATGAATTAAATAGACAGTTCTACAAAAGATATTGCCAAAAAAACAAGCAAACAAACAAGCTATTTATTAGTCAGTCATTTTGTACAAACTTATTTGATACAAGCAGCCTTGAGAGATCTTTATCCAGTTACCAATATTTTCTCTGGGGGCAATCTTTGCTAAGTCCTAATTACTTGTCAAGTAAATGGCTCGAAAGAGTCATTCTTTGAACAGCCCCTCTAATATTTGATAAGACTAAGGGAAATTCTACTACTTCATTCAGATATTATAGATCTATTTTATTTTACTTCTCAGAGAAGATCTTTAACTTTATACAAGAAAGGCTGCTCCACACGATTAAATGTCCAAAGACTGTACCTAAGAGCAGCATTGCTATATGACAAGGTTGGAGTACTCCTAATTCTATTCCACACATATATATATATATATGTCTATATATACACACACACACGTACACATACCATATGTAATTGAAAAGGAACTTTCTATCCATGCCATCACTCACTCAAAAATGCAGTGCTTCCAATATATTACTCGACGTTTAAATGCTGCCAATGGCAACCCACTGTCTACAACATTAAGTTAAAACCTAAACCCAGGGCTTCAGTTTTAAGACCCATTCATATGTGTTCATGAAGACACACTCTGTAATCACCCTCTCTCTTCCTGGGCTGCAGTGTCCACAGCTGCATGACTGCTTGCAGAGGCCCAACACTGCTCAAGGAAAACCACTCAGTGGCTCCAGGGTCCCTCTGCTCTGCTATTCTCCTTCCTGAACCTCCTTACAAGGTCCAGATAAACTTTAACTAGGAGGTTTTATGAAGACACCCACTATCCCCACCTCCCCCGACCCCAGATATTTCTATGCTGGATACTTACAAAAAAATTCTTACTTCATCACACTCAGTGTCCAATTTACTATAAGTTGCTTTTTGGCTGCTGCTCATTTGTTTGTTCTACCTACCCACTGAAATCTGTGCAGGGACATGTTTTACACTCTAATAAACTCAGCACAGTGATAAACACACAGAAGGTGCTCAACAAATACCTGCTGATTGCCTCTAAAAAGAACACAGTAAACACAGACTAGGCCTAACTCTTGTATTCCTATAATCATATCACAAACATACACACCCCTCTCTTCCTTTTAAAATTCCACATGCCACAATTTAAAAGGAAAAATATAACACCATTTTTATTTATTCAATTCCATTCTACAGAACAAATACTATGAAGAGCAAAGGTGGATCTTTTTCAGGAATTTAAACAATATTTTCTCATAGGCACCACCTAATTGGAGAATACAGGTCCTTTTATTCTCCTAAGAAATACAAGAATTTTAAATGTTGTGCTTATGAAAATTATGCATCCACTGTCAATCACCCTCCCATCCACTAATACGCTGGCATCGATAACATAACCTGCGTGCACAATTTGTACTGTTAGCTGTTGAAGGTCACCTGACTGCATGTACCAAGGGGAAGAAAATTCCCCATTTCTCATCTAAAGAGCTGAAGTCTGTCATGCTTCACTTCCTGCTGTAGTTCTTGGTGAGTGTATGTGAAAGCCTGGATGTGTATGCGTGTAATGCATGTTCTGAGCAGAGAGCAAGGAAAGAAAAGGGAGAAAGTTAGATTTGTTTCATAAGCTTACAGCAAACAGTAGCCATAGATACAGGAAAGATATGTGGATGGATGGCTGGCTGGCTGGCTGGACAAATGGATGGATACTGTTTTTAACCAAAAGGTAGTCAAGTCAGTACCTTCTGGAGGTGAAGTGAAATCTAAGCTACTTTGTATTTTGAATCTACTTATAAACTTAAAAAAGGAAATGAAGAAATCCCAATGCACATTTATAAAATCCTTACATTTAACAAGGAACTTTTTTTTTGTTTCTTAAAGAAAAGGTGTAGGCAGGATTGAAAATGAGTAGGCAGGCAGGAAGAGAGAGGATAAAGAAGTGTTTTCTTTATTTGGTTGTTTCCCTAGGTTCTGAGTCTTGAACTGGGGACCTTGGGACGTACGTGGACTACATCCAATAAAGTAAATTATTAGGCCATCAAAGAACTTTTAATTTTTGGAAAGAAAGTCAAGGGAATAAAATATAAATTGGGCTATTTGTAATTGTCAGATTTATCTTAAAATTAATTTATAGCACACACTGAGTGGTATAGTCTAATAACAAGACAAATCAACAATCACAAGGTAAACGTGTTCTTATCTGAGACAAATGGCATTTGGAACCACACCTCAGTCAAAAGTTGAGACTGCTCAGAGTCAACGGCAGTGACTCTCTAGGCCCTCAATGGGAATAAGTGGGCCAGCACGTGACATTCAGGCATCACTAGGCAGCAGCCACCCATGGTAACGGAAAGTTGATTCTCTGTATTTCATAACTCAACTGGAGCATTGATTATGTTTAAAAAGCACTATATTAAGTCATGTTTTTCCAAGAAGCCAGTGTTAGGCTAAAGCTGACCGCTGAGAGAAAACTCTTTTCCTTGGGTTCTCAGGCTGTCAGAGTGGTATCACCCCCACTTGACACAGTCAAATATGCCGCCAAGGGTGAACTATTCTTAGCAAATTATATCTGTGGTCAAGAAAATTACAGAAACTTGACTAAATGGAAGAAAGAATAGTTTCTGGATGCAGATCTTCTCAGTAATTGATTTACTGTAAACAGCATCCTTGGGTCTTCTGCACACATATCTGCTTCAATGGCTGTGAAGTAAATGACACATAAAATGAACCAAAAGTTAAGTCGGTGACTAGGGGTAATTTATACTTGATCATCATCTTTTTTGCTGGATTCAAAGAACTACTTCCCATTCATTTCCTCATTCATCAGACTCATGAACTGCCTGGTCTGGGCAGGATATTGATTAGTCTTCATACAGAATCGTGCGAAGTAAAGAAGAGCTGAGACATCAGAGCTAGAGGGCTGGACTAAGTGACAGGCACACACAGTAGGTACTCAATAAATGAGAGCAATTTCTTCCCCTTTCCTTCCCAATTCCTGGAACTTCTTTACATAAGTGGCATATTGGAGCTGTAAAACTTGAATCAATGGGATTTTAAAGATATATTTGATCAAATTCTTAAATCTATCTTAAAAATCTAAAAACAAAGTTAAAGAATTTACAAATTCAAAATTTGGCAATATATGAAAACACCTTGGAACATTGTGTGGTAGGATTTAAGTACGCCATTTAATGTGGCGTCGATTGTCATTTTAATGCCTATAATGCCATAAATAATTAGAGATGGAGAGAAGATAATGAGAGGGAGGAAGGAAGAGAGGAGTAAGACAATAAGAGAGGAGGGAGGGGAGAAACTGTACAAAGCAGAAATACTTCAGAATTATGCAGTAGGACAAGGTATCACACGCTGACCTGAGCTCTGCCCTATCTGTGTATCATTCATTCAACAGAGTACTGTCCAGTCTGTGTTCCAGGTATGGGAACTCTAAGATGAAGGAAGCTGACTAGATGATTTCCTTGATTGCGCTCTATCATTCCACAGAGCAAGTCCAATGAGACTCCGTATTAGTACTGTTTAATTACCTATGTCCAAATCCTATTACAAGACACTGAGTGTGATTTTGGCAAGAAGATGCTGAAGTCAGTCTGCGATAGGAAACCTGGTGCCAACATTTATTAGCTCTGTGATCTTGGACAGGCTACTAGACCTTTCTGTTCCTTAGTAATCTCACCCACAGGGTTATTATGCAGATCAAAGGCAGTATTATATGTAAAGATATAGTGCATGGCATCTGGGAAACATCAAATGAGTCATCTATTATCGTTGCTATAAAAAAAGAGGCAGTAGAAATAAAACCAATATAGTATAGAAATTCCTAGATTAAAGGAAAAGGAGAAATGATGAAAGTATGAAAGTCTGTGGCTGTTCATCAGGAGGCTGACCAGTAAGTTCAATGATACAATAGTCTGATGTGGTTACCTAAATAGCTGAGAAAAATTTGTTTAGAGTCACGGAGTCTATTAAAAAAGGTGGGAAATCCTGATACAAGGGAATAATTTTTTCATCCTAAGGACCAAATTTTTAGACACAGGGTGTGAGAGAACTCAGATTATAACTAAATAGGAACAGCTGAAAATTGAGGACAGAGTGTCTTCCAGTGTTTAAAAAGCAATGTGCTCAGTATGGTTCCATGGAAAGATCAGGAACAATCAGTGAATGTCAGAAGAAGGCAGTTTTCAGTGTGAATGGAATGGAAATGTCAGGGGAAGTAACAAATCCCTGAAGCTGTTCAGTACTCACTGAAGACAACCGACTGTGCACCAACTTCCGGAAAAAAAAAAAGTTGAAGTTATTACCTGATAAAGAAGTCAATCTAAAGGACACCAGTTTTTCCAAACCTTTACTTTATAGTGTAAATTTAATGCCTAGTGACATAAATGTCAGCAAGATTTCTCATATATAGAACAGCCAACTGGGATAAATGTAAGACATGGGTGTCAATGCTAATATGAACAGGCCATTACAAGTTCAGACCTCTCCATTCAATGTTTGGCTAGTTTTCAACATCAAGTCCATCTTAGTGGCTTTAGCTGTTTGTCAGCAATATATAGATCTTCAATCTAAATGGAACAAATGATTGCATTTTAAATTCTCCAAGTGGATAATTAGCTCACAAATGTTCCAGATAAGTTCTACAGTTGACATAAATCTAAGAAAATTACTCTAATACTAATTAGGATTTCAGATACATTCTTCTTGACAGTTCTAATCACATGGCTTACCCAAGCCATTTTTTATTTTGCATATATCCCAACAGAGACAGTCAGACCCCAAAACTTAGTGGCTATGTTACCAATTTACTGTTGACCTTGGGGTAAGCTGTTTAACCTCTCTGAGCTCCAATTATCTCAGCTATTTAAAAAAGAGGAACAAAAGGTGGCAATAAGTAGAGATCTTTTCTAAAGCATTTTATACTCTGAAGGTAACCTATCGTGAAACTATCATCCTTCATAATAAAACGAAAATGCAATTTCTTATTTCTGATGAGAAATAAATTTGTTCTTTATTTTTCCCAGTGAAGAGGGAGTTTAGTCTATAATATCACCATTAACTGCTAACAAATAGCTTTAGTCTATCCTTCTGGGGTTTAGAAGAAGATGCCCGACTGAAGGAAAAAAATTTACAACTAGAAGCTATCTTCATATGATGAAAAATCAACTATAGTGGACAAAGGAAAACTAGGAATAGGAGAGAAGATTACAAACTGTCTTTCAGAAAAATCTTAGAATAAACCATTTTACTTTTCCTAGATGCTCTATTTTCTCAGGTCTTTTGGATCCATTTCAATTAGCTTATATGATTAAAAGTTTACAGTCACATATTGCTATATTTTAGTTTCTAATTAAAAAAGAAAACACATTAATTCAACATACCCATCTGTTTTACTGGAATAGGCCAGTTGTTCTAGTATCATCCTAAACTGTTCCAATGACTTAAAGGTAATAAAACCTGTTCAATTGTACTTTGAATCCATAGGTGTTTCTCCACAATATTTACCCTGAGGTCACACTCCATAGTTATACAGAAAAATCTGTCAGAGTAATTTCTTTAAACATGCATTACTTATAAAAGATGTGGAGTACAAATTATCTGACAAGGTCTCTTTAAAAAATGGATTGGACAAAGCATTAAGAACAATCTGTACTGGCAAGGGACAAAGAAGATGACCTAATAGGTCTTTTCTGTCTCTGATTTCTGTGATTGGAGGATTTTTTCACTCCTGCAGCAATACTTGTGAGTTCCACAATTTCTCAAAACTATTATTAGTTACCAAGGAAACTCAGAATGTTTGCAGGAATAAATAAGCAAATGGACTGGACCTACGTAGCAGGCTTTTTTACTCCTCAGTTAATAATCTTATGCTGGCGTCGTATTATCAATTCTTCATTCTCTCCAAGTCATTCTGTTCACCTACTGGCATACTTGATAGAGCCCCACTGCCAATGCACAGTATCCCACGTAAACCAACACCAAACGGTCTCTCATTCAGAAAGACACAAGTCTGTACTAAATACAAACTTCCTCCCTTCACTTGGTGATGAATAAAACCATGGCACTATCAGAAGAAACAGAAGGCAATGACTGGCTTGTGACCACCAATTTTAAGAAAAATAGGCAAAATGACACAGTATCAACCAAAGAGTCACAAACATTATTAATATATATATAGTATATGTGTTATATATAATATATACATAGTAAAGGTAAAAAGTGAGACAAAAATCCACACATAGGGCCCCAATATGAAGACAATTATGTTTTACAAATGCTTAGAAAAAGATTAAAAGGAAAAAGAACACATCAAATTGTTAATAGTTGGCAGTATTTATGTGGTAGAGCTAGGTATAAATTTCCTTTTCTACATTTTCCAAATTATGATAGACACTGACTGAATTATTTCTACATTAAGTTTTCAGGCCACAAAACAGCATTCATGTTAAAGTTAATTAAGGCTTCCCATTCCCGAGTATCACCAGTGACACTGCTGCTGTAATCAGGCCAAGTTGGCGCTCAAGGGTATTGGTCCATGTTCTAAAATTAAAGTTGGCTGAAGCATAAGTAGGAAGAGCTGAAGAACCTCTGGAACCTTCAAGGACTAGAGGGGCCTGGAACAGGAGATATGAGCTGCAGATGAGAGTTTGGTCTGCATGTAAACCCAAGTTCACTGCAGCCCATTAACTGCTGGTGAAAGGCTACCAGTGCACAGTGAGGTCGGCTTTGTGTCGGCAGATGCTAACTGGGCCACAGTAAAAAGACTGCAAGGAAGGGCTGGTTAGACAACGCATCAGCCCAGATGTGCAGTGAAGGCACTTTCACCCTCAGATTTCCCTTCTGGTTCCACATTCGACAGTTGCACTAGGTCCCCTGAGTTTTCCTCATAAATAGTGTAGCAGCAGAAGAGAAGTGATAAGCAGGGCATGCAGGGCAGACTTGCCCAATGCTCCGAGGCAAAGCTGCTTTGCAAGAAGGCTGTCAGTGAGGAGGTAATGCTGCACGAGGCGGAATGTCTTCCCACCAAAGGCTCACATTTTGGCCAATTCAACTGCTGCCTAATGCAATACAGAATCAAAGAACTCTACCTTCCTCTGCTGCTACCCTGTATGGGTACCCGCTCTGTTCAGCTTCTCGCACAGGACCAGGATCATAGAAAATAGAATGATAATTTTCTCTGCATTTCCACACATACTATTTTACAGAAGCAAAGGAGCAAACGTGTCCCATTCAAAGTCAGTGCTGCCATTCCCAAACCTGCAGCAGAACTTCCAGGGAGCACTGCACATCACCTCTTCACTGATGAGAAGTACCAGCAGTGAAAACTGAGGGCAGCAGCAAGAAAGGTTTCCTTAATTATGCACATGGCTTCTCTGGCACTTATTTGGAGGACTGAGAAACTTGGCCAGGCACAAAAAATAAAGATAGGAAGAAAAGACATGGAAGTAAGAATAGTCATTCCATGCAAAGAAGTGGCTTTGACATACTTAACAACATATTAATGGTATTTTAAAACAGTTACAGAATGACAGCGAGGATGTTACTAATAACACTGGTTGTCAGTGGCGGTCAGTGTATTAGCACTGGTGTTAACATGAAGGGAAGTTGTGATCTTCCAGTGTTTTTGATTATTAACAAAAGTGATTTCACATAGTTCAATCAAATGGATACTTCCTAGTTTCTCACCTTGTCACCTACAAATTTTCCTCCACATTAGAAAGAAATGAACTCAGTAGAAAATTTTCTCTGTACCACTGCCAAGTAACTTAAAGCTATTGTTAACTTAGATCATAAATCCAGGCCACTAATTATAGAAAGGTCTTTAAATTATAGGTAAACTTAGTTAAATTCCTGATTATAAAAGGAGAAGAGTCATATACAATTGGAAAGAATTAGGCTAGGAAGTAACATTTTCTCAGCCAAGACAGAGGCACAGTGAACACTTTATTTGAATAATAAAAGTCAGAAGTCACCGAGGACAAAAGTTACATCTCAAAGACAATGTTGGTCAGAAGAGGGAAGGAAATAAATCTACTTGTCATCTCACATAGCCGATAGAGCCGAATGCCAATGGCTGGATGGATTTGCTATACAAGACATGGGTGCTCTTGTGTCAGAGATAAAGATGGCCCTTCCTCTAGACCCGTGACTTTCATCTGTAGGAACATTATCATCATCTAATTTTATTACACTGAGACAGTATTCCCAAATCCTAAACTGTCTTAAGAAATATACAACTCTGTGTCTCCATTGTGAACAAGACTCCCTAGGGTTACTCAGTGCACAATCAAAGTGACTCTGATGTGTGGCTGTGAAGAGGATGAGCCTTGATTTTCCTAGTTCAACATTCAGTCTGGAGAATAGAGATAAAAACTTCTGAAATCAGAACACTTCCTTACCAACAACACTTCAGAGATTCTGAGCAGACAACTAAGAGAAGGCAAGATAAGTCTGTATATAGAAACACTTGTTCAAATCTCTGTTATTTATGTGCAATGTGACCTTTGTCAAGGCACTGTACACATCCAGATGTGTTTCTTCACCTGCAAAGTAGAAATGATACCATGTCAAAACGTGCTGTGCAGTTTAAATGATGGAGTGTACCGTGTAGGCACAGTGACTGGCGTGAGCGAAAAAACAAATGAGAGTTATTATTGGTTCCTGAAGAGAGTGGTCACATACCATGACCTCAGTTGTAAAGACGAGTGGCAATTGGGTCAGAGACCAGTACTTCAGGAAGTAACAGCGCACAAGGCACACAAGGAGGAGGAGTCCTAAGCTTCTTTTCTCTTGCTTCAAGAACCCTAGGCAAGTCTTGTATCTACTTAGCTTCTCCACTGCTTAGGAACCCAGCTAAAGACAAGGGGGAAATAACATTGACAACATTTTACAGGGAAACTGGGAAGTCAAAAGAATGAAAATAAATGCAAAACATGAATACAAAAATGTAAGGAAGAAATAAAAGGAAACCTCAAGGGTTAGAAAACCTCTGTAACCATCAGAGGAGAAAGGAGGAAAAACAAATGATTACCTTTGGAGTAAAGGTATATTATGTTACTAGCTTGAAGCTGATTCAGGTTATTTTTGCTTCATGCAAATTTCCTAAGTCACTTAACCTTATTTGTAGTAAATTAAATCTAGCATAAAAATCTCAACAAGAATGTGCAATAACTATGAGGCAAGCTTGAGAGAGTAAGGCCAATAAACCAAGGTTTGAAATACTAAACTACAAATTAAATGTCACTTTAAGTTGAGCTGAAAGGAATGGACATTCACTCCTCTTAAACAAGGGTATATGAAACAAGGGGTTAGTTTAATTGAAACTTCTCAATAGAGAGCCAGAGGAATATAGAGGTGCTGTTAAAGCAAGCCCACAGTTTAGCAGAGAGGGCACACATTAATTTTTGGGCCCTGTATCCTTCCCCCACACCATTTTCACTAACTGCAGACTCTGCAACTAGCCTTTCCACTCCACAATAAGAAAAAGAAACAAGCAGATTATTTTCAGTATTCCTGCTTGACAAAACATTGGAAACAATAATTCTATAGACATGTATATTATAATAGGAAGCAATGTCATTTTAAAAGTTAGACTCAAGTTATTAAAATTACTCAATTCATTTGAAGCTTGCAAATACAGCAACCACGTCCCTAATTCATTTAGCAGAGTCATAAAGTTGGCTAGGACTTTGAGAGATTACTTCTTTTCTTGATGTGTAAAAGTAATTAGGAGACTAATTCTCATTTACCAGAAATACGATTTCTACAAGCAAATCTGTCCCACACTAGAGGATAACAGGCTTAATTCATCTATAATTGGCCAGATTCTTTTTTTCTTCTGCCTTTAGTTTCTACTTTGTTTTATTTTGTTTGATGGCAGAAGAGAACAAATGGATTAAAAGTGGTTCTAGTTCTATTTTTATACTTTGTCTTGAAAGCACAGCATACAAAATTAACTTCTTTAATAAATATATTCCCTGCCAAATAAACTGATGAGATCTAACTACTTTCGTTAAAACACAGGCACGCAGAAATGAGGAACCAGGAGGTTCTTTCAGGAAAAACACTGAAAAAAAAAAAAAGGGATTTCATCTGGCCTTCCCATCATCACTTGAAGAATTGTTTGGTAGTTACATCATCAGGAAGTAAAATACTATCCTCTGAGGACCCCCTACTCTTTACAAAGAGGAAAGAGAAGGTTTGAAGTCTAAATCACCTTTGGAGATGTCTCAAAAAAAAACCCAAACCCCAAAACCAAAAACAAAACAAAACCCCAAAAGCAACACTGGTTCCCCCCTCTTACCTCCTCCAGCAAGCAGAAAGCAAATGTAACAAAACCATATTTACAAAAGTTTAAATAAGAATAACAGGATGTGAATTTAAGACTCTGCCGCAGTAACAGAAGCTTTAGAGCCCCAGAGGGAGAAAAGTTACAAGCGCATCGACCCTAATGACTTGGTTTGCCCAGCAGGAGGGCGCCGGCGTCCCCAGCCCGCCGCCCAGGGCTCTCCGCGGGGAGCCAGGGACCCGTGGTCCGTTCACACGGTCGGAGCCTCGGCGGAGCCCGGCGCGAGGGAGCGCCGCCGCCGCGGGTCTGGCTGTCACCGGCGCCCCCGCCGCCCGCGCCGCACACGCGGAGCGCCTTATAAGGCAGTGCAGTGACGTAAGGCCCATAGGCCGGGCGCGCTCAGCGCCCCGCTCGCATTGTTCGGGTGACTCCCGGAGCGCACACAGCCCGCTCGCAGCCCGGCGCGACTGCGGCCCCCGCCCGGCCCCCGCCCGCCCCGGCGCAGGCAGCTCAGGTAAGCCGGAGAGAGCCGCTCCACTCCCGCACGGCACGCGGCTGTCAGAGAGCCAGACAGTCTGTAGGTGACTTTTAACGTTCTCAGCATCACGAACTGCAGACAGGTTTCGAAAAGCGCGTCCAATGAACTCTAGGTTCAAAAACCTTTTCCAACTCACACAAAACTTACAAGTGTTTTTTTTTTTTTTTCCGATGGAGAAAAGATTTGGGATTTAGTCTAAATGCTGAGGGGTGGAGGGTGAGTACATATCACCTACACATTCCAAGTGAGCTACACACTGACTCCTGCCTGTATTGAGAAATCTTTGGGGAAACGGGGTGGGGGGTGGGGTGGGGTGGGTGTTGTATATACTGTAACACAGCATCTCCTGATCATGTCTCCTCCGACTTAAAATCCCTTACGTCTCGCAAGAGCGAGCAGAGTGCGAAACACTGGCACATGGTAGTGGCTTGTAAGTGCCGGTTCCCACCCTCTCTTTCCCACATCTAAGTTTTTCATGTATAAGACTAGAAAAACGCGTAGGGCTACATCTTGCAAATAGGACGATTCTAACTAAACAGGTAAAAATGCTTATTTTTAAGATTGAAAAAAATTCTTGACAAAAACTAACCTGTCTTATAAGCATGTGTCTATTTATATAAGGAAGTAATTATCAAAGTTTTGAGTTTTAAATTCAACTCCAGTCAATGGATAAATGACAAAATGCACTTAACAACTAATTTCTCTAGAGTACTATTTTGGACAATAGCTTATTAGGTAGAATACTAATTTAAAAGGTCAAGAAAGCCTATGGAAGAACTTTCGTCAGTCAGTGGCATTTTGAACCACACACTGTGTTACAGCTAAACTGAGCAGGCTACTGCTATAAATGAGCCCTTACAACAATTAAACACTTGGCAGATGCTAAAAATCTACATAATATTTTACTTTAGTTTTCAGAATAGAAATCAGCAGATGAATGCAAATTAAAATGTACTATGCCAAGTTTAAAACATTGGAATAGGAGATGAAATAAATGATTTATCACTCAAAGTTTATTGAGTCTGAGCAAATACTGCAAAAACAAAATTTAACAATTATTACCTTTTAAAAATGTTCTTTATGTTTTATTTATCAGTTGAAATAGCAATTTTAAAATTCAGGATGTATGTTTCTAGTAGTTCCTTTGGTTGAGTTTTTGAATGTATATGACATGGATGTCTATCATTTTTGCTTCATAGGAGTTTTGTTCTTGCTAATTTTGCTGGAAGCAGTGCAAGACTTTGATTTTAGTATTCTAAAAGAAAAATTGTATGTTATTTGGTCTGAAGACAGACTACATAAACTGCAGGTTAGTACTGAGAAGTAGGATTTCCCCAAAACTATTATTTCAAATCTAGGGAAGCCTACCATAATGAGAAGGGAGAGGGGCCAACACCCGGGTCACTGTGGAGAAGTACAGAATCTGCAATAGAAAGTTGTTTATTTGATATAGGCTGTAATTGGAAACTGAAAAATTCCTGCCTGGGGAAAAAGGTATTCCACTCTTTTGAATCTAATAGAGGAGGAGGGAAACAGAAACCATCAATTATTGTTTCTGCTATACCCAAAGTACCATCTGTACCATAAACTACAGCTCAACTGTTGAAAATCATAACCTCTATCAAAGCTCTAACAGCTGTGTTTCCCAGAGTCTACATTTGTTTTAAACAGGGAAGCATCAATTACATTTTTTTAAATGACATACTTCAATACTCCGTACTTTTTCCCATTCATTAACTACAAAGTATGGTTCAGAGAGCAATCATGCATTAGACCCCCTTTTAAAACTGAAAGTTAAACAAGGTTTATTGTGATTATCATACAGTGGGCTCTCTGGCTGAGCATTTCTTAGTCTTTGAGACAATCTGTATAATGGAAGCATGATTTAGATTGAAAGAAAGTGATCTTTTACATTTTGAAATCAAGTACATATTCATTTTATGCTTAATCAAACACACTTGTCCTTTTATGGCAATTAACCTTAGCTGTTAAGCACTGGTGTTTGGTGATATTTTCCGAGTGCTGTGATGCAGTTTGTAGAAACAGCCAATATGAAAACATGAATCCAGCTTTGAACTGAATTTTCGAGTCTACTTACAATTCCCATTAATTTGCATTCTCAGAAATCTGTGATTTTTATTTTAGGGTTCTGTCTCCCCTTCCTCCCCCTCAAAAACAAAAATGTACCTTTGGTAATAAATGGATTTTAAGGTGAAAAAGTAAAAAAGGGGGAGGGAGAATAAAATTCCATTAATTCTTCTGAGGTCATGTTCTGGCTATACGCAGTGCTTCAGGGCAAAGTGAACGCTTTTACAAGAGAAACAGAAAAAAATGCAGCCTCCTATTTAAGGGAAAGGAGGAAGGGGGGCAGGAAAGGAACTGTTTATAAAAGACTGGATATTATAGAGTAATAATCAGAGGATGTAAAGTAATGTTGGCCTTAACCTGCTTGAGGAACTGAAATCCACTGCTCACATAAGCCAGTTATTATCTCTGAAAAAGCAAATACAACGTACCTTATCCACTTAGGCATAGCATTCATTTTAAGTGATTTTTAGTTTAATTTATAATGATCATAAATTCAACTTCAATTTAAACTGTTGTTTCTGTAAAGTATGTTTCAATAAGGCTTTAAAGATGAATAGACACAACTTAATGCAGCCAGCATCAACAGTTTCAGAGAAGTATTTCTATGGCTGCTTCTGCTTTCCCTGCAGTATTTCAGGCCACCAGCCCAACCATCATGTGTGCTGCAAAAGACTTTTAGAACTTCCTCTGGTTAGTTTCTATTTCAAATGTTAGGTGCACTAATTCCTAGCAGATCATCACCAACACTGTTGTAAACCTCCGACATGTTTCTTTTTCTTCTTGACCTTCGCCTGCACTAACACTGCCTCTAACCAGGAAAGCTGGGCAGACGAAAGTGGGAAGGCTCACCAAGGAAAGTCCCTGGGCTCTTTTTCAGATATGGAAGAAGCACTCTCTCTTCATGCTTGTTCTCTGAGATGCTTTTGCAGATGATGACAGGATAGCAGCAGTTATAATTCTGAACTCAAGAACAGTGTTTTGTCTCCTACATGACCATGCTCACATTCCTATGCTCTACTGGTTTTGAAATAAGATGAACTCTTAAAGATGTAATTATATATCTTTAATGACAAGCTTGGGGAATGGTGTTGTCTAGCGGTGGGTACAGACCAACTCCTTGTTTGTATTTATGGTAACTACTGATTCAAACCTAAAGGAAGTTCCTATCAGTAAAAGAGAGGATATATTACATCAAAATGTGAGTTTAAGAACTGCCTTGATTAGTTGTGTGGAGAATGTGATGCTCCCAGGCCCCAGAGCACACACACACATGCACACACCTGGCAGGAAATGTGCTAAGAACTTGATTGTTACAAGAGGTCTTGAAGGCCACCTGATCCAAAGGTGTCACCTTAACAGAAGAAACTATGACTTGCCTCAGAGATGCAGAACTACTCAGGGGCAGGGGCAGGGGCAGGGCCAGGGGGCCCCCTCCACCCTCAGCAGTCTTGGGCTACAGTCTAGTTTCTTCCTAAATTAGTGGTAGGAATATAGAAGAAGCCCCAGAAGTAGTTTCAGCACTACACATGTTAATCTGAATATCAAATTCATTTAAAAAGTAGAAAGGGAAAAGACAGAGGAAAATCAATAAAAGCTACAACAATGGAAGGGAGGTGGTAAAGGAAGGAAAAAGAAAACAAATTTTAAAAAGTGCTTAAAGGTTCTCTAGGTGGCAAAGTTCACTCTCTACCTTGAAATGGAGAGGTGCTCTGTAAAGAGTACGTGATCTATAGTCAGAGACATTTAGGCCTGGACCACTAACTTCACAAGTGACCTCTTTTCAGCTTCTTCCAGCTAAGCAGTTTGTACTCCTGAGACCTCCCAGCTTACAGGTTCCCTTTCAAAGATCAGCTTGACTCAGTATCTTTTAAACAACCTCCTCAAACAATGCAGAGAAAGTCACCAATGAAGCCTGTAACCTCCTGGTGATTCTTACCTGCTTGACTTTCCTTCGCCCTTTGAAGTGCTAGGAGACATTAAATTACACATGAACTGCTTAATTTATTATCTGACTCCTGGACTATAAACAACCTGAGGGTCAAATTTGCAACCAAATGTATCCCCAGCATATAGACAAAGTACCTAGCTACAGTTAGCAAACGTGCAGCTGGGACAAGAAGGGTGTTAGGTAGTGGAGAAACTAAGAAATGACAACCTAGAAGCTTCCCAACTTGTCAGAAAATATTTCTGGAAATGGTATACTAGGCAGGGCCCCTTCATGCAGACTTTGTTCAAAAGCACAAAACAAATCTCCACCATAATTTAAAGTAACCACATAGAAGTGACTTACAAATACAAAAACCAGAAAACAAATTAGGCTCAGATGAAGTGAAGGTAGTGAGATTTGCTTTGTATTGTACAGTATGTGTGCTGTGGGCAGACTAAGTCAGATGCTTCTCTGTTCTCTGCCCGCCTCCGCCTACCTCACTTTAACTTCCTCCCCAAAATAATGAGAGTAAAGGTGGTGAAAGAGTACCAGGTGAATTGCCCTGGGGCATGTAATGGACTTGAAGCAAAATATGAAAGCGCTGAGTGCTGCAGTTTTGTCCCTAATGAAGGGTAGATGCCTGTTTTCCCCTAATCTCTGTGCCTCTGCTGAAGACCTTTAAGAAGCAGTCACTGGGTTTACAGAGTGTCTTTGTAATAACTAGAAACCAGCCTATACTTTGAAAGTTTCTGTGGATCACCCAGTACATCTGCCAGACTTTATAGAAAAGGAGTTTTCTATAGTTTCAAAGTTAGGTGAAGCCAGCCTAGAGCCTGCTAACTCAGCAGCAGGGAACAATCACTGTCTACCAGGCGCTGTGCTAAGTACAAGGCAAGACAGCAGGCCCTAAACATAAGTACTCCACACACACTGTGCCACTGATCTAATCACCTACTAGCACTGACTAGTGCCAAACTGATGACAAGAGCTAAGATCACCAACAGCTCTTGCATGGGACCTTGATCATGGTCCTGCTGCTGCTCTTTTTAAAATGAACTAATGAAGTAATGGAGATAAGATAGGTCAGTTGTACATAAAAATTAAATAAATGAGGGATTTCTAAAAACAACAGAATATAGTCTTCAAGCTTGCTTACTATTAACACTAAATTGACAGACAAATAACGTTTTCTTCATGGTGAAATTAAAGAGTAGGGATAATAAGGATATTAATTCATAAGCCTGAGCTCTACCTTTCTTAGTTCTGCCATCCATTCATTGGGTAAGTCTTCTATAGCCTGGGCTTCACAAGCCTTCACACAAAAAAAGGAACAGTGTTTGTCTCTCAATGCCGGGTAAGGACAGAATAGTGGGTAGTAACTCCTGGGGGAAATCTGATCAAATAGAGCCAAAGATAATATAAATATACAAGCTACTGATTATATCAAGGCAGAAACAAACCAGCTAAAGAAAAGGCAGGCATGAGAGGGAAAGTCCTCACTTTAGCATAACTGTAGCACTTGAGTCTGAGAGAGCTCCAAATCCTTGTACCAAGAGCAGACTCAAAGATGAGGTCAGCATTCCAAGATGGGTTCCTTCCTCTGAAGGAGCAATCTGCCAGATTTATTATGTTGCACGGCCCACCAGTGTTGGGACAAAAGTTTAAAGGTGAACTAAGTTTTTCTGCCTTTAAAATTATTTTTTTAAGTGAATCAAAACAAAAATAAAGTCTCAGCAGAAATCATAGGAAGAATGTAAAACATCCATCACATTTGGGCTGACAAGACTTAAGTGACTCTGCTGTTACATTAGAAGAAAAGAAAGGAGTTAGTTGGCCTAGGAGTTTAGGGAGAGCATGAGAAAGTTCCTGGTTTCTTGTTGAAGATAAAGGGTCAGGAGATGAGATAGCTTTAGTTTATTAGTCTGTTAATTGGGACTGGCAGAGATAAATTAGAGTTTTGTGAAAAGTAATCCTTTGCTGTTAAGGGGAAGATAATCTGTTCTTTAAAACTAGTATCAGTTCATCAATTGTCAAGATAGTTAAAAACACTTACTATTAAAAGAAATGCACTGTTTAAAGTTGCATTATCCCCAGGCTTTCTTATAATGGATTATGCAGGGCAGACTGAGATCTTACAGATAAAGGTGAGAACAATGTTGTCAAATGAGTTGGCATTCCACTCATTTTCCTCAAAATATGCCTCACATGATTCCTCTCACAGTTCCATAAAATTCATTAAGTTGAGCAAAGATACAAAGAATCACAGGCCAAGTTAAGATTCTCCGGTAGGATTTTCCATCTGGACTTCATTTAAATTAGTCTCCAAGTGTATTCTTCACTTTACTGAAAGACTGTCTCCTTAGAAGTGACAGGAACAATACTTCTTCTGCTCCAATAATGAGTAAATAAATTTGAGAATTTTTGGCATCATCCAGGCATCATGCTCACCACCTCATCATTTGCTCATATCAAGTGTGTATCAAGTTCAAAACCATGTTAGCGATACTGAAGTTTCAAATCCTTCATGAAGCTTACAGTTAATTCAAGAGCAAAATTAATACACGAAAACAGACTAGAAGTAGAATAAAACAATGGAGGGCATTGGTGTACAAAACTGTAAGGGCTGTAGGAACTCAGAAAGGGAAAATACCAGCTGGGGTTAAACAACATTCTTGAAAAAAGGAAAGGAAGAAAGGTAAATGGAAATAACTGAACAGAGAATTTCAAATAAGATGATGGATTTATTCTTTGGAAGATGCTATGAAAGGGAATCTAATGTAAAAAGAGAAAGGAGGTTCCAATTAGGAGCAGAATACCCAAATTTTTTTAAAGTCCATTATTTGGCCTTCAGAACAACCTGTGCTTATGTAGAAAGGAAGGCATCTAAAGTGATTTCAATCCTTAAAGTGAAGATTAAATATGATGATAAATCAGCTGGCACGGTGTCAAACCCATGGCAGACACTCAGTAAAGTAGTACCTACTACTTTTCTAGGTATGCTAGCCTGCCCAGCCCACCAGGATGGTGCTCCATCATCATCTGATGTTCCAGGTCCCACCAAGCTGAGGCAACCAGGGTGGCCTCAGGCACAAAGAGGAGGTGCTTTTGTAGGATACAGCCCTGAAGAGCTCACGTTCTCTTACACCCAGTCATAAAGTGAAATAAGGATTGAACTTACTGAAGAAAACCCGGTCTCTATTGACCAACCTCACTCTGAAAAGTGAGATTATTCTTCATCCTACTAGAAGGAAATCCCTCCTCTGGGAGATTCACAAGAGCTTTCTTAAAGACAGCTTAGTCACCTGAAATAAGAAATAAGATACTGAATAGTTAAAAGAACAAAGACAGCAAAAAGTCTTAAAAGTCAGTCTGGAATGTCTCTGTTTTACCTTGGAAGTCCTACCATACCTGAAAGGCACATACATTAAAAAAAAACAAATGTGTAAAACAAACCTTACAACTTAGACTAAAGAGCTTTTTTATCAGATCCTAGTCACAGACAATAAAGATTCCTTTTCAGAAATAGTTGAAATACTTCTTTGTAGGGGTTAATTTTTCAGTTTGATTGTACTTTCAATTTAGCATAACATTTTAAGTGTCAGACACTAAAAAGTTACTTCTTTACCTTCACAACACATTTATAACCTTGAACTACAATAAATACTTGACATATTAATAAATACATAATAAATCTGAATCTCATGAAATTGTAATTAGTTTCCATATAGTTATGAAACACTGAGACTTGACAAGTCATAAATTCTCTTCCGAGGGAATGAAACATACATTTTGATATGTAAATTTGTACACAGTGCTATTTAGGAAAGAAGGGAGGAAAGGTACCTAAAGCATGGTGGGTGTCTAAAGGCATCTAATGGTTTTTATTCTGTGGAACTGAGATTTGAGGGTCACCAAAGGCTTTGTAAACCTTAAGAGATGAAACTGTATTGCATTCCTCATGCTGCAGCCTGAGGTACCATGAAGATGAAGCAAGGTCAAGAGTTAAAAGTCAATGACAGATTTTGGTCCAATATTCCCTATCCATTGAATACCTAGCTCTTTTCAAAGTGGCTTTTATTTGAGCATTGTGTTTTGTTTTGCTTTGTTTTCTTCATTTTGAACTGTTAGGACTTTTAAAAGTGAGATAGTGTTTATTTCAAAAATACTTTTTCAACTATTAGAAACTTGAAAGCTGCCCTCTCAAAATTTAAATGACAAGGTGAAATAAGACAAAAATGGATAGGTATACATAAGGCACAGACACAAGATATTCTAAAGCCTTTTTGAAAACTTCTGCCATAAACAATTAATTTCTCACAGAGATTAAAATAACTAAATTCTTACTCAGGGACAAAATCAGGAGCAGACCCATGGCCAAGGGAAATAGGGCATAAAGTCACTGCTCTCACTTTTAGTAGACCTACTGCTAAGCACTGTGACACCCTGATGGAACTGCCGCTCAGTGCACAAACTTCATGTTTGCTGGAACAGGTTCATCTTAAAACAACCGACCTGGAAAAACAGGATCAAACACAGTGCTCATGAAATTTTGTCTTCTCAATGCACAGAAGTAGCAGAAAGGGAACACAGAAACCAAATATTCTGAACTGTCAGTCAAGGGAAAATTAAGTAAGACTCAGATGACCAAAATAATTTTCATTTTTACAATGTATACAGGAGGACATGCAATTCACTGACCACAAGAAAAAGGGTCATTTACATTCCAACAGAATCCAGAATAAAATTTTTCCACCTGCATGTAATTAGATTTTGCAGATGTCCCAAACTCTAGCTCTCTAAAACAGCATGGAGGACACACATCAATCATCCTCAAGAACCCCAGGAAAAATGTGAGTAAAGGTGGATGGAGGTGCCAGCTGTGGTTCCTGATAGAATTGTTTACTCAGCAGGCAGTCAAGGCAGGCACCAGCCTGGTCTTCCAACTGCCCTAACCTCGAAATACTGTATAACGATATTGAACATTCTGAGTTCCCTTGCCGCTCATTTACTGTAGCTAAAATGGAAGTGGGAAAGTTCTCTAGGGATCAAAGTCTTTCACATTTTATACTCTTTGGACCCTTATCTACACTGCTTTTCATGGCAAACTGTGTGACTTTAGTAGTCACAACAAAATATAAGTCTCTGTTGTTGTGGTTTCTACATTTTTGAAGTTTGAATTTCCCACTAACAAGTTAGGAAATGTTTGGTTTCCCAAACATACCATGTTCACTGCTGTGTCTGCGCAAGTAGCCTGACAACGAGGAGGTGAAAACCAGTGACTTCATCCACTCTGGCACATGACTGGCCCCCAGTTTGGCGTTTTATGTTAAATCTGACCAAGTGAATACCAGTGAATTTATATATGAAACCCAAAACAGAGTAAAGCCTTAAAAAAAAAAAAAAAAGCTTACAGAGCCTTAAAAATTTCTACTTTAGCTCAGAATAAGATATGGAAAAGGATATACTCTTTGTAATATTTTTGAAAGGAAACAGTAAAGAAAAGCCACCAATGAAAGAATAAGTATTAAGAGAAAAGAATTGTATTAATCCTTCAAAATACGCATTTGCTAATATGTAGATGAAAATAACCTCTGATCAGGGAAGAGAAAAAAAAGGACTAATGAAGATTAAAAATGAAGAAAAGTCTGCAGCTACATCATGCTTTTCTAAAAAGTCCATGTATATTTTCCTCAATACAAAAGGAATATGTAAATGAATTTTGTGCAATAAAATACATATTTTTTAATAAGATAAAACACATACACAACACAGCTTTAAGGACATATAGTAATATGCCCTTGAAGTCTGTCTGAGAAAGGCCGCCTGTTAAAAATATTTTCCGAGAACTTTAAGTTCCTTGAAATGTTCTACGGAAATGGTATTTATGACAAACCCACCTCCTCTGGGGAACATGAGATGTTATTACTGGCAAAGTCACAATTTTGTGACTTTCCAAAAATAATTATGAATTTATGCCAAATGACTAAACTTACTTTATTATTACAATGATTAAGAGAATATTTGCTGATGTCTCATGATTAAAGCTCAAAGTAGCCATGAACCTACAGAAAATACTGTAACACAACAGTAGATGGCAAGTGGTGGTGATTTTCTGTGCCTTTGACAGGCAGGCTATTACACACACAATTCACTGGAGAGGATAATGCATGAGATGTGAGATGGGAAGCGTGGATGTATGTCCTGTTGGTGAGTGGTCAGACTTGGAGTAAATATTGGCACTGTGGTTCTGCAAATTACTAGCAGGACCCTTTGACAAATTATTTAACTTCTCTGAGTTTCAGCTGCTTATTTGTAAAATGATGTCAATAATACTTCCCTATGACTGTTTCTAGGACTACCATGGTATATGGCCTATAACTGCCAATAAGTGGTATTCACCATTATTCACAGACTATAGAGAAAGGGGACTATTTGCTGTGTATCTGTTGTTTACAGCTAGACCTGTATCCTCTACTTCAAAAGTAGGGAGCTATTTGTTTAAATATTTAACAAATATCTATTGAATTCCAATTAAATAACAGGTCCTATTCTTAAGCTAGAATTATAACACTGAATAACACAGGCCAATAATTGACCAATCATTGAATCACACATATACACATACCCTTACATGTGCGCTTACTTGTACTGAGTTTACATTCAAGAAGGATAAACAGCCAATAATCAAATAAATAAAATATGGGATGACAGCAGGTACTGGAGGAGATTAGGGGAGAGTCCAGTGGTCCCTAGGAGATGACCAGTCAAGGAACCAGAAACAAGCTGGTATGGCTACAGCAGAGTGAGTCAAGGAGAGACTGGTAGGAGGAGTCAGAGAGCCAGAGGGGTACAGGGAGAGAGTGCAGAACAAATGAACAGTAAAAACATGGCATGGGAGAAGGCAACTCTTGCAGTCAATACCCTGTCTTGACATTCTAGCATGTAACCTGGTTAAATGGAAAGAACACATGCTTTGCAGCCAGGAAACTTAATATGGTCTGTGATGTTTAGTAAATTATTTAATCTCTCTAAATTTTAGTTTTTTGGTCCTTATTCTTGTCTGTAAAATGGGAATACTTACCTCGTAAGGGTGTTACAAGGAATAAATAAGATTAAGTGGTACAGAGAAGATCCTTAATATGCCTGTTTTTTTTTTTTGTTTTTTTTTTTTCTCTCTATAAACTGTGTCCCACACTGGATAGCAGCTGGGAACTGGAATTGTGTTCCAGTTCAAAGGCTAGTATAACAATAGCCTTGTATGGTAATTGGTCTGCCTGGACTTGTTTCTCAACTAAGAAAATGCAGATGCTACACAGAGACAGGGTAAAAGGCAGATATATAGCAACTGAGGTGCTATTGTAAAATTATAATCAAATAATATTATCAAAATAAAATTTATCTTAATATTAAAAGTTTCAAAATGACAAAAAGCAATGACTCATTCCTGTTATTTTATTAAAAAATTCTAAAATTCTCATTTTTTTAGCATGAAGTCTTAAAAGATTTAACAGTTTTATTCCCCTTTCCTCTGTCCCTGCTTAAAAACAATGATCTAATGGAAAGATCTACAAGAAATGCTTAACTGCAAAAAATCAGGATGCCTAACAGTGTTTATAATAAGCTACTTTTTGTATAAAAAAGGGAAAGAATAAGAATCTTGATTTGTATTTGCTTTTTTACTTATAAAAACACTCTAGAAGTATGTAAAACAAACTAACCGTAGCGATTATAGATTGGGGAGGGGGAAAAGGCAGATAAAGAATGAGGTAAAAGAAGACACTTCACATATCTTTTAATATACATATTTTACAATATATATTATATATTTATGAATATTAAGAATAAAATTTGGACATACTTTAAGTGAGCAAAATAAACCTTGTGTAACTACAAAGCTAATTAGACAACAATATGAAAACTTCCTATGACCTGTTTTTTAGATAATTTCTTTCAATATATTACTTTCCATTTTCTTCTTTACTAAAAAAAATTATAAAGTGTATTCAGTAATCTTCTCCAAATTTTTCACTATGGAAATCAGTAGCACACATACAGAAAAAAAAATGTTTTCTCCAGGTTTGTGCCCAAATCAGTCAGCCCACTCTGAGTATCCAAGTAGAACAAGTCTAGAAGTAGCTGATCACAGCAGAGAAAATGGATGTTCACACTCTAGGGATGAAGAACAGAGGTAAGGTGAGCAGAGCATCAGAGAGGCTTTGGGAAGATCATCTATTAGCATCCACTGTGATATGACATTCACGGAAAAAAGCACATTCCAGGAAACACTTTTTCTTCCAGGAGAGAAATGTTGAGTAGATCTGTGAACAAAAGAGAAATGGAAGATACTGGCTAATCCCAAATATGTTTGCATAGCAGATAATGAAGAGTTATGGATCTCAGAGGCAACTAACAAAAAGAGATCTAACATAAGTTTTCCCCCAAAATTAACTATGCTCTAAAATATGTGAGTGGTTCATAACCAGAGGTGATTTTCTCCCCATATGTTTTTGCATTTATTTTTTACAATGTTAGGAGATATATTTTGGTCATCACAACTGAGTTGGGAGTATGGAATACTTCTGACATTCAGTAGATAAAGGTCAAAAACTCCACTAAACGTCTTTCAATATATAGGACAGCCCCCCACAACAAAGAATTACTCAGCCCAAAGTATCAACCATGCCAAAGCTGAGGACTCCTGATCTAAAATGACAATTAGTATGGCAACTATGGCCTGAAGGTAAACAGACTATGTAGTCATGTCTTTCATCCAGTGTGTAACTCTCTCTCCTAAGTGAGCCCTACTTTAGCTCAGCCCATTGTGGCTGAGTTGCTCTTTGGTAATGCCTCAGCATTATACAGTCTCCTACTTCTAATCGTCACTGACATGTAATGTTCCAGGCAGCATGCTAAGAGATTTTGGATGGAGTATTTTACTTAAGGCTTTGAACAACACTTTTAGAAGGAGGCTCCAGTATTATGCCCATTCTTCAGATGAAGAAAAAGAGACTGGCAGAGGTTAAACTGCTCAATCACTCTAATCAAAGTAGGGAAGATTCATCTCCAAAAATTGAACGCTAGTTTCTCCCACAGCATTACTGGCTCTATTCTTCGATTGCCTTTTCCCATAAGTGCTTTGGAGCTGGCTAATGTCCATGTTCCTTGTTGGTCATCCTGCCTAGCCCTTGTCCTGTGGCCATCTGCAATGTTTACTGCCATATACTGAGGAGGTAGCAGGGAAAACATCAGTCCTATCCTAAAGAAGTCTGGCTACCTGAGGCAAACAGATTAAATACAGAACACAGATAACAAAAGAGAACAAAATCAATCACAGAAAGGGGGAGGAAGGAGTAGAAAGAATGAAAAACAATGCAGTGTTAGGAACCTGGGAAGGAGCTCAGTATCACCATTACCATCACCAACTTAAACTTAAAGGGTTACTCTGCATGCCATATACCAGATAAAGCACTTGAAAAAATATAGGGACACACATACATCTGTGACAATCTAGGCATCATATGCTGGGTCACCTAGAGAGAGACATGGCAGCCATGGTATAGTTGGGGTAGAACCTGAAGGATTAGGGAGATAACCTACCTGAAACTTTCAGCCTACCGTGGACCTAAAGTCTCAATCTGTTCAATGTCAGGCTAGACTGTGTGTGTGTGTGTGTGTGTGTGTGTGTGTGTGTGTGTGTGTGTGTGCACATGTGTGTGTAGAGAAGAAAATAAGAAATGTAAATAAGCTCTTTACTGCAGTAGAATATTCACAGTAATTGATTTTTTAAAAGTTCCTCTATACTACATCCAAAGCAAGGGAAAATGAAACAAAGCAAACAAAAAATTATTCATCTCAGTAAAAAAAAAAAAAAAAAAAAAATCTGAGTAGGATATTTTTAATATGCAAATTTAAGATAGAGGATGAGGAAACACAAGTTTAATAGTATTAAAGTCATCATCCAATGGTTCTTTCTAGAAACTTCCCTGACAATGTAGCACTGAAGAAGTAAAAGCACAGAGTACAGGGTCAAGTAATTATCCTGGTTCAGATTCACATGTGCTGCCCTACTGTCACTCCCCTGGGCCTAGAATAAGCACCTTTTCAGGTCTCCATCTGGCCCTTTGATTGTGGGTGTGGAGAGAGACTTGCCTATTCCAGACTCCAAGGTCTCAAAATGAAAATACTCCCATGTGGTCTTACTCTGACTCTACGGTCTTGCTCCGAGTTCTGTGCTCTGAGCTCTCAAACTGTCCTTTTTCTTGTTCTGAAATCTCACCTTTCAGCAGCTTTTCCTTCTAGAAGAGCCTTTGTTTCAGTTTCTTTGTTCTTCTTTTCTGTTTTTAAAAAAGAGACTTGCCCCAATTCCAGTCCCTCTGCTCATTCTAAGGATTTCATAAGCTCCTTTTCAGGATCCTGTTTCTCTGCTAAATGCTCCCAAGCTCCTCATAATTAATAGATCATTTGACAATTTGCGTCTTATAATTTCCCTTTGGTGACCCCTGGGGAGCCAAACAAGACTGTTCAGATAATGAAGAGTCCTGACTCACGGTGCCCCATTTTTACCATGTAGTCCTCTGACACCAGCTAAAGCCTCCTCCATTACTTTATGCCCTACATCTTGTTTCACAATGAAGGGAAATTGTAACCCATCTTGCTGGGTCTGGACCCATTTATGGTGTCTCTAAATGATCTCAGTGATGATGACAGGATCTTCAGTAACAAGGACATAAAGCAGACACAGATGTACACTCATACTCAGCTAGCAAATGCCAAAAAAAGTGTTACTGTTCTTCTAGATCTTGCTGACCAAGTCATAGGAATTGAGCATTACACTATGACTATGGTATGCTATAGCTGTATTTTTTTTTTAAACTTTTGACTTGTGAGAGAAATAAAAGGAAGCAGCATACATAGAATGAAAAAAAAAGTCAGTTATTTTCATGAGTGCTTCTAAAAATTAGACTAAACAGTGAAAAATCCTGCTGAAAAAGCAGAGCAGAGCAAGGAAACATAATTATAGACCTGATTACCAAGAAACTTTTTCAATTTAAAGAAGCTTTCCAGTAAATTTCATGTAATTCGTTCTGCAAACCGGTTAGAAGCATGCTTATTTCTGAACATAGTGGATATCAATGGACTAAAACAATTAAAATTATATATAGATAAGAATATCTAAAGATATAACCAGATAGAATCAAAACCAGACTACCAAGTTGAGTCATGACAAGAGACAGAAAAATGAATAAGGCAGTGATATATATATGATGTATGATGTTTTTTACCTAGTCATTAACAGGTTAAATTAGGATAATAAAAGTGATGTGTAGTAAGCTAGCTCTAGAAGAATGAAAACTAATAAAGGATTTGAGACCCATTAAAGTAAAGTTACACTTAGGAATAAAATAGTAAAGTTACACTTAGGAATAAAATCATTTGTGTGTGTGTTATATGTATGTGTGTGTATGTGTGTATATATGTATGTGTATATATATGTATGTGTATGTATATGTGTGTATGCATGTATGTATATATTCACATATATTCCTGTTTTATGTGTGTATATATGCATGATGGATGGAAACACTGAAGCAGTGACTAGGCTAGTGACTCTGGGTACCTCATCAATCTGAAGAAGGTAACAGCCCAAACCAGATGCTTTTCCAGAGAAAGACACCTTCGTCACTAATGTTTCAACTATCGATACTTGGCTTAATGGTTCTCGAAGTGTGGCTCCTTCCAAGGTCTTCAAGGGCAAAGGTATTCTCGTAATAACATCTCTTTCACCTGCATTCCTTCACAAGTGTACAAGTTCTCCAGAGGCTACATGATATATAGTAATGCCAATGCGCTCAAAGTTAGTATGTGAAACGGATCTGAGAATCAAAATGTCTTCAATTAAGCCAGACATTGAAGTTTGCAGAAATACAAGACAATATAAAACAACTCCTTCCACTGTTTTAGTTTGAAAAGGTAATTTTTTTCACAAAAAAACATGTTATGTTAATATGATGGGTTTATTATTTTGTCAAAGGAACAATGCATTATAATATCATATAGGTTGAAGATGTGGGTTTGTTATTTTTAAGGAATAAAAGGTATTTTTAAAAAATCTTGTAGTATACCAACAGATATAAGTCACACAATCAAAAGCTCTTTAGTGTCCTAAATAATTTTTAACAGTGTGAAAGTGTCAAGAGACCAAAAAACTTGAGAACTACCGCTCTGAAGTCTTTTTAATGAATTACCCCGGAACTATGTGACCATTGCTTTCCAACAGTCTACAAAATTTGAGAACAGGAACCTTATCCCATTCATCTTAGAATAGTCCCAATACTAAGTACAGTCCTTTGTTGTTTGCAAATTAAATGAACAGATGTATCGTCATATTCATAACATCAAAAACTTTAAATTCAAGATTTACATACTGAATACAGTGGAGTCTTTGTCTCCTAAAAATAACAGAAGAGAAGCTAACTTGACTTTGAATGTTCACTACTTACTGGTTGATTTCTACAGCTAACTGAAACTACACGACACCTTTAACATGTTGTGAAATGGGTTTTATTGCTTACTAATTACCTTAAGTTTATTTATATGAGCCAGTTGTCTGAAAAACTGGAAAATAATATGGAAAAGTAGAAACATAATTGATGTGATAGGGTAGTCAGATTATAGATGAACATTTCCTTTTCACTTTCACCTGCTGATGATATGTTTGTTGCTTGTATAATAAACAAGCCTGCTTGTCCAGTAGAGCTTTGGACTCTGAGGAAAAGTAAAGGAATCACTCTTTGGTGTGCAGAGATGAAATAACCAAAGGAGAGAGGGGCTAGTTCCCATGCAGAGATTTAAAGAAAGAAGAGATGAAGATGTTCTCAGAGTCTTGATTCTTCCTGAGGTCAATAATGTACATGGAAAACACAGATAGGAAAACCACTTGCATCTTATTTTTGTAAATACCTAAAACCATGCATATGGTACACTAGAGCATCTTCTTTATATTTGCTGACTCTTTCATTCATATGGTATCCTCCATGTGTAAGAGCTTTGAGGCAGACACTATAGAAGACACAAATGAATCCTGCATGTGTTCTGTTCTTAAGAAGCTTATATTTTAAGAGTTCATTATAATGTACATAAATAAGGCAAATTCAAAAGTGGTGAAAATTATAAATTATGATGGGTATGACTGACATTATAGCAGTCAGATACATCATCTGTTTCACATGTATATGATGCGTATTTATAACATTCAGTGTGGTGCATAGAGAAGATAAAAATATAGTCACCCGTGTGCTGACATATATGCATGTAAAAAGAAAACTGAAAAGACCCTCTGAATGTATCATTTGTAATGAAGAGCCAGCATTATGGCTAGTACCAAAGAACATTCAATATGACAGATGTGATATTTTTGAAAAAAATAAGGAACTGGTATTGCACATAATAATAGTGATAAACCACAGTAAATTATAACAGTTCTGAGCCATAATAGAAACTCTCAAGAAAAGCTGTAATAAGACACTGCTTTAAACCAGTTTGGATTTAACTACCTCACATTTGTGTCCATAAAATCGGCTTCCATAACCTGTTTTTATTGGACAAGATTCAATAAATGCTCTTACAATCCTGTGGTGTCAGTATTTGAACATGAATTTCAGTACTCCAATACAGTAGCCTTCAAATGGAGTACACATACCCCTGAGGGTACACAGATTTTCTAGCGGTACAGACATGAAGAGCTTTAAAGGAGTTAACATCTACATTCAGAATTCACACACATACGTTTTCCGAAACTGATCTGCCAGAAAAAGTGTGTGTGCTCTTTGAGGCTCCCTTTCCAACAATCATTTCAAAGTCATCTTCTTATTTAACAAAATCTTACCTAGTACATTTTCTTGGTTTGAAACCCCTTCTGAGCACAAACAAAGGGACACCTATAGAAAGACGTGCTTGTGAGTTCTATGAGAGCAGAACAGCAGTGACTTCATGAAGCTATGCTTTATTTATTTTATCTAGGGACAACTTAGGGTAAACCCACCCTTCCCTACCTCCATTCCATCTCTTTTAGAAGTGAAATGTTTGCCAGAAGGGATGTGTATTCACACATTTACCTAGGTTCGAAATAGTCAGATTTTTCCTGAATGTCTGATTTGGATGATTTTGCTTGTCAATGATGACTTTTAGCTTACATGGCAGATTTTAAAATAAATCATTCGCAATTATTTAAACTTTGAACAAAAAATTCTAGAAGATAACTTTAAATTAGCTGAAAGGATACCTAGTTTTTAAAAATTATTTTAAAACAAAATGCCAGAAGAAAACAACCCCATTTATAATACCATCAATAACAATAAAATTCTTAGGAATAAATTCAATCAACCAAGTAAAGGATCTATACAGTGAAAACTACAAGACATAATGGAAAAAACAAGACATAAACAAATGGAAAGATAATCTATATTCATGGATTTGAAAAAATGTTGTTAAAATGTCCACACTACTCAAAAGACGTATAGATTCAATGTAATCCCTATCATGATTCCAATGGCATTTTTCACAAAAAAATATAAAAATCAACCTTTGAAATATATGGAAACACAGAAGACTTCACATAGTCAAAACAAGCTTGAGAAAGAAGAAAGCTGGAGGTATCACATGTCCTGATTTTAAATTATATTAAAAATCTATAGTAATCAAAAACTTTATGGTATTGGCATAAAAACACTCAGAGATTAATGAAACAGAAAGAGAAACGTGAAATAAACCGCTTATATATGGTCAATTAATTTTGAAACAAAGGAACCAGAATTTATAATGGAGAAATGACAGTCTTTTCAAAACTGATGCTAGGAAAACCAGACAAAAAGAAGGAAGCTGGACCCCTACCTTCCATCATACATGGAAATCAACTCAATGAGATAAACCAGAAGGAGAAAGAGAAACATTGTATGATTTCACTCATATGTGGTATATATAGAAATCTAGCAAAAACACATGAACAGAATTACACAAAAATACTTATAGTCTATAAAATCTAATAAATGGTTACTAGGTGAGACGGTGCAGATGGGTGGGCAAATTGGGTAAAAAGGATCAGTTGTATATGGTAAAGGAAGAAGGAAGAACAGGCCTGATTGTAGTAAGCATAATTATTATATACACATATAAATATATATTATATATGTTGATTATGTTGATTTATAATGATGCACACCTTAACCTATATAATGTTATGATACAATATTTAATAAAAATTTAAAAATTGACCCAAAATGAATGAAAGATTTAAATATAAGACCTGAAACTATAAAAATCCTAAAAGAAAAAGAAGAATAGGGGTTAAGTTCCTTGACACAGATCTTGGCAATGATTATCAACAAAGTGAAAAGATATACTTTGGAAAGAGAGAAGGTATTTGCAAACAAAGTATCTGAGAATAAATTAATATGCAGAATATACAAGGAACCCACACAATTTGATAGCAGAAAACCAAAAAGCACAATTAACATGGGAAAAAGATCTGAATAGACAGCTTTGCATATCACGTATATGTGGAATCTAAAAATAAAGTGACCTCTGAAACAGAGTATAGTGTCAGGATGGAGGGTGGGAGAGGTAGGTGAGGGGAGAGAGAACCTGATGAAAGGTTATAAGCTTTCAGTTAAAGATGACTAAGTTCTAAGGAAAGAATGTAAAACATGGTTACTACAGATTGGAAACCATTTCTCTATAAGATAAGAACTACAAAGAATACAAGCACAATGATGAGTGAGAATTTTTCTTGAAGTTGATAGAGTGTCTCTTGAGAAAGACACTTTGTATGTGAAACAGTTCCACACAGTAGCTTCTCTTTTGGAGAGGTTATTTGGTATGAGGGGACAGTACAGGCTTTGCCTCTTCCTGACCTTTCTGAGCTTCAATTTTCTCAACTGTAAAATAGAACTCCAAACCCTGTGCCATCAGAGTTAGAACCAACTAGACTTAGTTCGGTGCTTGCAGCACTTCACTGACACAAAGTAAAAATTACTATCTATTCCACAGCCCCCGATATTTTGGGCTGTGTGAGGAAAATAACAAATTGGGTCTAAAACGACTCTTTGCTGGGCAAAATTTAGCTAATGAGTCAGCCCCTCTGATAAGTATTCTGAGTCATTTTCCTCTAGAAATGTAGTCAGATTTCACCTGTTTTAGTTGTGTTCTCCTATGTGATATTCTCTATGGAAAAAATGGGTGTCCCTATAGGTCAGGAATGCAGCCTATGTCCACAGACTGGGGAGTAATTAATAACAAACAATTGACTGAGTTAATATTGAGCCACAGCTGGTAAAGTCTGGCTACCCACAGTCTGTCTGGGCAATACCTGGAAACTTATTAAATTGCAAAATTTAAAGTCCAGCCCCACCTAGTGAATTGTAATCTGCAATTTAACAAGATTTCCAGATGATTCCAAGGCACTTTAAACCTTATGAATATGCATAGATTGGTGATTCTTAATTAGGATCAATTTTGCCCCCTCCAGGCCTCCCACAACTCCCCAGGGCAATGTCTGAAGTCATTTTTGTTTTTTGCAACTGGAGAGAGGAGGGTTGTTCCTGACATCTAGTGAGCAGAGATCAAGGATGCTGTTAAATATCACACACTGCACAGGACAGCCTTCCTCAACAAACTGGTCAAAATGTCAATAGAATGAGGGTGCCAAAACCCTAGCAGATTTTATACAAACCCCCTGTATAAAAGTTTTTAACTGGAACGATTCATAGAAAAAGAAGCAATAATTTGACTATAAGGTTATGAGGGGATGAATTTCATACCTGGACATCCTGTCTCTTAAGGTCTCTGTTGCTTTCAAGAGCATGAATATGCTGATTACAAGCTCTCAGAATCACTTATGTGCTTTAGCTAGCTAACCCTAAGTCACTGACAATCTGTATTAGTTTATAAAGTCAGTTTGCAGCAATGCCTAAAACAGCAGCAATGCCTAAACCCTGTTATTATGCAAATGGAGACAGAAAACTAACTTATTGTTTGGTTTAAAATCCAGAAGAAAGCAGGGTTAGAACTCAACTCGGCACTCTCTAAATAGCCTATACCTTTATTGTATACATCTAAAACCTCTCATCTGTAATTTCAAAAATAAAAAAACTGGAAACTAAGGTTTTTTTTTAAATAAATTCTGGCAGCTAAACTCCTTATCTAAACTTATTTGGCAGCAAAACCTGAATACATGTGAGATTATTTATCACCTCAATTATTCCGCTTAGTGTAATTATTCACATGGTTGACTGAAGAAGTTTTCAGAGATTTGCTTAAGTAGTGGTGCCACAGGCCTTTCTGGAGCTGTTAATATATGGTAGATGTTCTTTATTGCCTTTCTAAAATCTGAAAACTCTAAAATCTTGAAAACATTTGACTTCAAATGTTTTGAGTAAGTGACTGGATCTCAAATGACTAAAATAAATCAACACTCAACAAATATTTGTTAAAGTATTCATTATATATATAATATCTACATATGTGTGTATATATGAAAGGAAAAATATACCCAGTCAAATATATGTGTATATTTACACATATAAATATACACCCTATCAGTAATCAGCGGTGTGACAATTAGCTTCCTGGTTTAGGTCACTATACACAAAAGACCAGGTTTGCAACTTCAAATCCTGTAAGGACCAACTAACATTGCAAAGACATGCCTTTCTTCAAGACCGTAAACTAACCTCACACTTCAACCTTCAAATGCTCCTAAATAAAGGCAAGAAGTAATGATTTATAGTAAGCCCATTCATCATTACCAGAACAAGAGCTAATTCCAATCCAGTACTATAACTAGTCTCTTTGACTCTGTCTCTCTAACAGGCACATGCAAGTGCGCACGCACACATACACATATACACACACACACACACATGATGGAACAGTGTTACCAACACTCAGTTGGCTCTGAAAAGGTTCCACCAGGGCCTCCCTCCTATCCTGGGATCTCACTCCATCCTGGGTCCTAAACTCCAGAGTTGATAGTTGAAGGTATACCTCTTTCTGCATATAAACTCTTAATTCCCTCCCTGACAGGCTTTACCTGACTAGCCTGTTGATTGTTCTACGGTGTGTTCATGGGTGTGGCCCAGGATTAGCAGGTTATTAAGAAACAAGCAGTAAGGAAATGCTTGGAGAACATTCATTTAAATGGTCAGTTTTATGTACTTGTGTTGTAAGATGGGGCTTGGGAACAGAAGAGGATGCCAGCTGATTTTCAGAAACCATAAAAAAGACGCACGAGCTTGCCCTATGCTGAAAAGATGCATCGTGATTGCGACCAAAAACAATTCCATGGAAACATCTTCGAAAGCTGTGTGTTAGTCAGACACTCCAGGACTTACTAAGCACCATTCAACATTAATGCCCTTTTCATTACACTGCAAAACAATCTTCCCTCCCTTGCATCCTAACACATCTCCTTCTCATGAAAATGGTATAGCATGTACTATTATTTAATCAGCTTAAAATAAATCCTGAAAAGTGCTTGTGAAAATGTTTTCTAATAAAACTCTAAGAACTGTCATGTAGAGGGGGGATATTTTGCTGAATTATGCTCAGTACTTTGTTAAATTCAAATCTAATGCTAAGAAGAAGCACTTTGCCAAAACTTCTTGAACTATTTCACCACCAAAGCAGTTTACTGATGGATTCTGCTTATTGGGTTGTGAAGCCCCACAACCATTCAGGAAGGAGCTGTCATGTTTCTCTTCTCAGGCTCCCAGGTGTCTTAAATAGGGAGTAGGGAAGGGCCAGAAGCCACCATTAAGCCTCTTGCCAAGACTGTGGATGAGATCATCACAACCCCACCCTTGTATCCAGTCCAGCTTCTTAAGAATTTCACAGCCCACAGTCCTTGGGCCAGCCTCTTATCAGGTTCTCAAAAGAGGAAAAACTAAAAGTGGGTCCTTCCTACAAAAGTGTTTGGGAATTCATAGATTATACAATTATTTCAAACATGATCCTCCTGTGTAGTGTAATTACAGAAAAAAGTAAATTAGGATCTCAAAAAGGACACTTTATTTCCAACAAGACTTCCTCAAACTGTTTTCTTTTAAAATGTCCTCCCAAATCCTTAAGCAACTTTCAAAAAGAAAATTCTGTGTCAATGATTAAAGACATGTGTTGGCTAATTAACTCATTCCTAATAGAAAAGCCATACTAAAATACTAAGAACTCTTTATGCTAAATATTTCTAACTTTTCATCCATGACAGTCCTTTAGATCATTTCCTCAGGGATTCCATTGTTTTAGCTTCTGTATAACAATACTGCAAAGCTGTAATTATATCATCTATAATCAACCCATTCCCAATGTAATTAAGAGTACCACAAATTTAAAACTTGGACCTCACTACTGAGGAAAAAGTGTGGAAGAGATAGTTTATATTGCAAGTAAAATGCCTTTCATGTTATGCCAACAAATTTCAAACATAAAAAAGAGTTCTAATATCTCATATTTAAGAGGGAATCATTATGTTTCTAATGAGTCCATCATTTTTAGCATCTGACTCTCATAGATACACTCTTTCCCATCAAACACTGTGTTCTTCCCAAGTGTTATGAAAATTCTAACCTCTACCATTCACTATGAGGATAAATGTATATATATAAAGTGATTCCTGATTTAGTGTCACGTAGTGTGAACAAAGTTTAATTGGCAAGAGGCCCATCGGTGATGTGCATAACTTCTAAGCAATGTGAATAAAATTGATCTTCCCTAAGCACCAAAAGATTTAACACCAAGCCTTATTGTACGACATATTTTATAGGAGTTCAAGCAAATCATTGGATAAATATAATAATAACCACATTGATTAAGGAAAAAAAATAACAGCTAAGCTTACTCACAGCAATGTTTTACTGTGTGCCAGCACTGTGAACTTTTTAGATGAATTACGTAGTTTTCATAGTTGGCCCTTGAGATAATTCAGTGATTGCCTCCATTTTTCATAAGGAGAATCAGAAGCTCAGAGATGTTAAATAACTGCCCAGGCTAATTAGCTAGTACAGGAGGGCCAGTCCTGAAGCCAGGTCAGAGGACTGAAGTGTGGCCTGTTTTCACAGCCTGCAGGTTGGGCTGCCTATTGATTATATGTTACACAAGCAATTTAAACCAACTATTCATGCCTTTACTCCTCTACTAAGACTCCTGGTGAATTGCAACTGTTATCAATCTATGAGGGTAGATGGAAGATATCTGTTTATCAAGATTGGGAAATTCCTTCCCATATTCTGTCTGAGCTGATACAATCTTTTTAAATTGCATAAAGGTTTAATCACCGCCAGTAAGTTACTAAAGCCCCAATCATAAAATAGAACGCATGCTTGTGTTTTCCAGATTAAAGAATCTGATTAAGCAAGACAACGAGACCCAGAAAAAGAAGGAACAGGAAAAAGAAAAGAGGGTCACTGCCCTGAAAGAGGAGCTGACCAAACTGAAGTCTTTTGCTTTGATGGTGGTGGACGAACAACAAAGGCTGACAGCACAGCTTGCCCTTCAAAGACAGAAAATCCAAGACCTAACCACAAGTGCAAAGGAAACACATGGTAAACTAGCCCTTGCTGAAGCCAGAGTTCAGGAAGAGGAGCAGAAGGCAACCAGACTAGAGAAAGAACTGCAAACACAGACCACAAAGTTTCACCAGAACCAAGAAGCAATTATGGCGAAGCTCACCAACGAGGACAGCCAAAACCGCCAACTTCGACAAAAGTTGGCAGCACTCAGTCGGCAAATTGATGAGTTAGAGGAGACAAACAGGTCTTTGCGAAAAGCAGAAGAGGAGCTGCAAGATATAAAAGAGAAGATCAACACAGGAGAACACGGAAACTCTGGCATCATGGCAGAGGTGGAGGAGCTCAGGAAGCGTGTGCTGGAAATGGAAGGAAAGGATGAAGAGCTCATAAAAATGGAGGAGCAGTGCCGAGACCTCAATAAGAGGTTGGAAAAGGAGACATCACAGAGTAAAGACTTTAAACTGGAGGTTGAAAAACTCAATAAAAGAATAACGGCTCTGGAAAAATTAGAAGATGCTTTCAACAAAAGCAAACAAGAATGTTACTCTCTGAAATGCAATTTAGAAAAAGAAAGGACAACCACAAAGCAGTTATCTCAAGAACTGGAAAGTTTAAAAGTAAGGATCAAAGAGCTAGAAGTCATTGAAAGTCGGTTGGAAAAGACAGAATTCAGCCTAAAAGAGGATTTAACTAAACTGAAAACGTTAACAGTGATGCTGGTAGATGAACGAAAAACAATGAGTGAAAAACTAAAGCAAACTGAAGATAAGTTACAAGCTGCTTCTTCTCAGCTTCAGGTGGAGCAAAATAAAGTAACAACAGTAACTGAGAAGCTAATTGAGGAAACGAAGAGGGCACTGAAGTCTAAAACTGATGTAGAAGAAAAAATGTACAGTGTAACCAAGGAGAGAGATGATCTAAGAAACAAACTGAAAGCAGAAGAAGAGAAAGGAAACGATCTCCTGTCCAAAGTTAATATGTTGAAAAACAGGCTTCAATCATTGGAAGCAGTTGAGAAAGATTTCCTAAAAAACAAATTAAATCAGGATTCTAGTAAGTTTACAACAGCATTACACCAAGAAAACAATAAGATTAAAGAGCTCTCTCAAGAAGTAGAGAGACTGAAACTGAAGTTAAAAGATATGAAAGCCATTGAGGATGACCTCATGAAAACAGAAGATGAGTATGAGACTCTAGAACGTAGGTATGCAGAGGAACGAGACAAAGCTCAGTTTTTATCTGAAGAGCTGGAACACATTAAAATGGAACTTGCCAAGTACAAGTTAGCAGAAAAGACTGAGTCTAGCCATGAACAATGGCTTTTGAAAAGGCTTCAAGAAGAAGAAGCTAAGTCCGGGCATCTCTCAAGAGAAGTGGATGTGCTGAAAGTGAAAATCCATGAATACATGGCAACTGAGAACCTGATATGTCATCTCCAGGGAGATCATTCCGTTCTGCAAAAGAAACTTAGTCAGCAAGAAAACAGGAACAGAGATTTAGGAAGAGAGATTGAAAACCTCACTAAAGAGTTAGAGAGGTACCGGCATTTCAGTAAGAGCCTCAGACCTAGTCTCAATGGGAGAAGAATCTCTGATCCGCAAGTATTTTCTAAAGAAGTTCAAACAGAAGCAGCAGATAATGAGCCACCTGATTACAAGAGTCTCCTTCCTCTAGAACGAGCAGTCATCAATGGTCAATTATATGAGGAGAGTGAGGACCAGGACGAGGACCCTAATGATGACGAACCTGTACTCTCCCTCAAATGCAACTCATCTACTCCCTGTCCTGTTAACAGGAAGCTCTGGACTCCTTGGTCCAAGTCCAAGGAGGGCCATCCTCAGAATGGAAAAATACAAACTAAACCCAATGGCAACTTTGTGCAACCTGGAGACCTAGTCCTAAGCCACACGCCTGGGCAACCACTTCATATAAAGGTTACTCCAGACCATATCCAAAACACAGCCACGCTTGAAATCACAAGTCCAACCACAGAGAGTCCTCACTCTTACACAAGTACTGCGGTGATACCAAACTGTGGCACCCCAAAGCAAAGGATAACCATCCTCCAAAATGCCTCCATAACGCCAGTGAAGTCCAAAACCTCTTCAGAAGGCCTCCTGAATTTAGAGCAAGGTGTGTCTCCAATTACCATGGCAACCTTTGCCAGAGCACAGACCCCAGAGTCTTGTGGCTCTTTAACTCCAGAAAGGACAATGTCACCTATTCAGGTTTTGGCTGTCACTGGTTCAGCTAGCTCTCCTGAGCAGGGACGTTCCCCAGAGCCTATAGAAATCAGTGCCAAGCACGCAATTTTTAGAGTCTCCCCGGACCGGCACTCATCATGGCAGTTTCAGCGTTCAAACAGTAACAGTTCAAGTGTGATAACTACTGAGGATAATAAAATCCACATTCACTTAGGAAGTCCTTACATGCAAGCTGTAGCCAGCCCCATGAGACCTGCCAGCCCTTCAGTCCCGCAGCAGGATAACCGAACTCCTCAAGGCTTAACTAACGGGGCACTAAACAAAACCACCAATAAAGTCACCAGCAGTATTACTATCACACCGACAGCCACACCTCTTCCTCGACAATCACAGATTACAGTAAGTAATATATACAACTGATGACCTTCATTCACATCAAATTCATACTGATAGTCTTGCAAGGAACTCAATCCTAATTTTAATTATCCCTCTAAACCCCCCGAAAGACTGACTGAACTTGTACTATGGGGCAAGTTTGTGCATGAACTATCCAAGAGTATTTGAAACTAACTCTTGCCTGCAAAGTTATATCAAGTGTGCACTTACTGTATATCTTTTCATTTACATATCTGTATGGAAAATATTTAGTCTGCACTTGTATAAATATATCTTTATGTATTTCATGTTTCATAATTCACATTAATTTGACTGCGACTTGTCTTGGTGAAATACTTTAACATTATAAGGCAGTAAATAATTTGTTATTTTTAAAACTGCTTGTTGAAGTTTTCTTTTAGTCATTGTGTGTTAATTTTTCGCATGTTCAATAGAATTTTACTTTGTGTTCATATCTTACTAATTCTTCCTTAAAAACAAATAGGACCCACTTCCCATTTACAGTCAACTTTTGATTATATATTAGAGAAAAAGGAAATAGTGCAAATAAATAAAAATGTATACCTCTTTGAATTCAAAAAAGGAGCAAACTTAACCTCATCTTGAGATGAATCTCAATCTCCCTGTACACATGAGCTGATGAGTGTAAGTAAAAAGTTTTGAAATATGATGGGAAGTCAGAAAAAGCATTATTTGGGAATACAAGTTACCTTGACATTCAAGAGTTGACTATATTTCTACCATAAACAAAACCCTCCAATATGTCTCCATCCAAACCTGGGATCATCTACTGTGACACATGCTTTTGAATACTCTGCTTTGATGCAAAATGTCATTCTTATTCCTTTTGGTTCCCAAATCCAAATAGTTTGGGTTATTAAAGAAGGGGATTCCTAACTTGCTTGTAAGTGGGTGGCATTCAGAAGCTTACAACTTAATTGTGTACAGGCGTGTTTTTAACTTCTCAACAACCAAATAGAAGCCAAACATAGTTACAAACACAAGTTATAGAAAAAACATTTAAAAACACATATGTTCAGTGAATGAAGCAGTCTATCGTTAATTTTTTTCTATGATTATTGTTATGCCATTTACTAGATAGAGGAGAAAACTCAGATGAAATACCCTAAAAGTTTTGATATCTCCAACTCTTGGAACCCTCCAAGAATCTGTACTTCTATAGTAGAGAACAATAACCTTCAAAGAAAAAAATTTAAATTATAAATCAGGTCCCCAGGTCACATTCCAAAAACATGACTTCAGACTAAGTAGCTCATTGCCATTCTTCCTTTTCCAACCTCCTAACTATTAATTTAGTGGTCAATTTTATTGCTAGTTTTGATTTTTAAACACAGTTCACTTAGACGTAGAGGCGAACTGAAGATTTTTAGAAGAGGGATTTTTCACAATTGACTCCTTTTCTCTACAAAATCAATTTCATGATAGCAGAGTGAGGATTTGTTGACGGAAACATTGCCATGGGGATGAACTGCAACACCCATGCTGAGGACTTGCACTAAATAAATTTGGATAAAAGCTGAGAACTGCTGATGAATGAGAAAGCTTCTGTTTAAACACATTTATCTTGGGAATGGGCAGAGGCCCAACTGTATTACAAAATACATGATGGTCCAAATGTTTTTCAAAACTATTTTTAAGTTACCTTGGGCTAGAACTTTAGATGAAACGACATCATTTTACACATCTTTCAGAGTAGACATCGATAATATAGCTGCATGAAATGTTTTTCTAGATAATAATAGTGGATACCTGGAACAATGTGAAGGTAATGATCAACTCAACATAATATTATTAACAAAAACTAGAAAGAGTTAAAAACAAAGTCTCTCTAGAGCTTCCCACCCCTGACACGTCAAGGCACGAACAAAAAATGTTTCCACAGCACGGGGGTCGGGGGAGGGGGGAATGGATAGACAGACAGATATGACCAATCAAGGGATTCCTCTCACTCCCAGGTTCATTCTGGCAGCCCCATGGGCTGAAGGGAAGATCCATTCTCAGCCTAGTGTCACTTAAGAGTTTGAGAAACTCTATGCTATTCATAATCCATTCATTTTTTAAGGATTCAAAATCTTAAAACCTTATGTGAGCCAAACAATTACCTAAAATAAAGTTAACATCACTGGTCCCATGCTCCATGATTATGATGCACACATTTTCACTTCATTATCTGCCCCAGATAACAACTGTAAAGAGAGTTCCCAATTGAATAATGTAGAAATGTTGGTGAACTTTCAAGAAACTGAGCCCATTTTAGACATTCCTCTGCTGGGAGAATTCTTTCAGTTCAACAATTCCTGCATGAATGAAAATTTAGGCACTGTTCTAGATTAGCAACCTATATAGATTATTAAAAGTACTACTGATTAAAATGTATAGTAAACACAGCATCATTTCTGGGGGAAAAAAGCCTCTTTCCTTTTCTATAAAATTACACATAAAATGTCACAATCTAGATTTGGGGCCTTTATTTAAGTTTTTTTGTTTTTATATCTGCACGTACATGTGTATGTATGTATGTATGTATATATCTAGGAAGGTATAGAACTTTCCTTTTCAGTCACATATAATCACAGAAGATTCTAAGAATTTAAGGAGAGAGGAAGTGACATTGGAAATTTTTCATATAAGGTATGTGAGTACAGAGGACTGTCTTCTTATAGTGAAGAAGGTCCATGAGATGTTTACAGAAGACAAATTGTTTATATATGTATATATATGATTACATATATAAAATAATATCTTCCTTTTTCTGGTCAAAGTTTCAAGTTTCATTTTACTCAGCCCTCTAACTTTTTGAGCTGTTGTATTCTATCACAGATTTGAATGACTTAGCCATATTCTTATTTCTACTTAAAAACAACAGCACGACTTCCCCTACAAGAATGCCAGTGCTCTCTGGAGACACTGACAAAAATGAAATCACCACCTTTCCTAGGGAAAAAGACATTAATCTAGCTGGATCTTTACCTATAAAAGATCACATGTTCACATGTTCATGACGACGACAGGATGACATAAACTATTCCACAACTATACTGCACTGTCAACATATAATAGATGCAGGGTCATCAGGCCACCTAAGGGAGTAAATCAGGTTACACTGCAAAATGATCTTAAAATGGATACTTAATTTCGGTGTTTCACACTTGTTGCCTAAGGATTCGTGACTTTTATTAACCAAAGGCCACACAAAACCTGATTACAGTAGCTTCTTTTATTGTGAGCCATTACAAAGCGAGTCTTTGAAACTTGTTAGACAAAGGTAGGGAAAGACTTTAAATTAACAATACTGTCATTTCCTTATACTTTAGGTTCTATTATTGTTAGAACTTTTCTCCAAAATAATAATTTTGGTCTGTAACTCGAATAAAAAGATAATCAGGCAAAAAGTCATGTCTAAAACATTAAGATCAATTTTTTTCTCAAAGTAAAATAAAAATGTGTGTATGTATGTATATGAATAGCTATCTACCTATATGTATATCATCTATGTATAGATATGAGAATCCCCCGATGTTCCATGAGACAATCTCTTGAGGGAGGGAGCCACATTTTAAAGCACCTGCAAGTAAGAACTCCATGTTTGAAAAGTTCCTGCACTGATAAACATTACAAAATGTGCCTGACTGTAGTATCTTCCACTCCATCAGAGAATTACACCTGTCCTAGGAAGCAGAACTATTCTGTCCCCTAGTGGCTAGCGTGAAATATAGAAGACTCATTCCCCAGGTTTTCTTTCTTTCCTTTTCTTTTCTTTTTTTTTTTTTCCCCAAAAGGAAAGCTCATTGAAACTACCATTTTAATGGGTGGGAAGGTTCCCGGTTTTATAACTGTAGCAAAACGTAGATGTCTGAATCCTTAGCAGAGCAGTAGCAGGCTGTCTGACACCTACAAGCTCTCTTTCTGCCTCAGATCCCAAGCCTGCAGTGTAACCCTACAGCATTTCTTGAGCATGGTCCAGAACACACATTAAAGAGAGCACTTCGGATGAACCCAGACAAAGGACTCCATTCACTTCAGGTCATAGAGAACCAAATACGAAAGAGAGCAAGGAAGATAAGTGGTGCTTTAAAGCACTCAAACCTTAAACCCCCTAAAATTCCTTTCTATTTAGATTAAGCCCTGAATCCTTTCCCTTCCAAAGGATGAGCCCTTCTACTCTTCAAGCTAAGTCAAGAAGGCGAGAGCTTCTTATATTTGTGCAGTCAAATGTATTGGAGCAGGAAGCCCCCAAAGGCAATGCTATAGGTTAAGGCATCCTGAGGGAGTCTAGCAAGTTCACTGGCCAACACTTCAAACACTTTACAATCTGATAATGAATTGACACGTCTCATATGGTAGCACAAACAAATCTGTCAACATTCCATCAGGGCACCAGGCTTTACACTTAGAACGGTGCCGTAAAAACTACTCTGGGCTAGCCTTTGGCATTTAAGTCAGCTATTCTAGAGATAATCCTCTTTATTCATGGTCTCATTTTTAAATTTCCCTTTTTTTTTTTTAACATAAATCTGGTCAAGAAAAATAAAATGCTTATATGAGATAATTTTTGAAAGCATGAAATTTGTTTTCTAACATTTGTTAATTTTTTTCTCCCCATAACCAAATTATCGTATATATTTTTGTAAGGTAACTTAAGACAGTTTTTTTGGTGTTTTTTGTTTTTTTGCTTCAAGGGTTTTATTGTCTGGAGCGCTAACAATGTGTACAGACCCTGCACACCCAGAAAGACTAATACCAGAGACTGGTACGTTTCTGTCATTGACATACCACTCCTATGTCTTGGTGACATGCAGTGTCGTGGTGTCTCAGCATGCAGTGTGTTCTCTTCAGAGCATCACATGGGCACAAATGATCAATCCACTAAGCATGACATACTAAGCTGCCTACTTCCTACCCAACACTGGCCAGGTTTTATAGAGACAAAAGATTCACTGCTCTTGAAGAACTTACTAATCTGGACTAGGAAAGAAGACAAGAAACAAGAGTCTGAAACAAACGTTAACCAAGGAGGTGGCAAACTAAATTTCAGATTAAGGTAGACTACAGTAGATTAACGAAAGAGCAATTAGGACTTGAAACTGGGTGAAGAAAAGATTTAAATAAGTGAAATGATTGAGCAGAAGGAGTATTTGAGGCAATAAACAGATTGAGTTTCAGTTCAAGTCTTTTTCAGTCAGCCATGGAGCCCTGGACAAGTCATTTCACCTTCATAAAATAAAGAGAACAGGACTTGATGATCTCTACCATCATTCTATTCCTCATTTTCAATGATTTCTGAATCCTCTCCATGTCTTACTTCCCTCCTTAAATAGCTTAAAATTCATTTGGAACAGAAACCAATTACCCATACGGGAGCTTCCTTCCCTTTAGAAATTAAATTTCTCCTTTGTTTTCTTGCTTGTGAGTGTCATAACTACTAAGGTGTCTCTAAACACTGGATTTCTCTAAAATTCTATGAATATCTTTTTATCCTTACCATATCAGCTCATTTTTCATTGAGCAAAATTCTTCAACCTCAGGACTATTAACAGCATGGGTCCCATGATTCTTTGCTGTGGGAGTGTCCTGTGCCCAGGAGGGTGACTGGGAGCAACTTGGCTTCCACTCACTAGATGCCAAGTAGCACCCTCCCACTGTGACAAACACAGTGTCTCTAGACACACTCCAGTGTTCCCTACGAGGCAAAATCAGACCCAAGAACCACTGGATTAGAGAAATAGACTGACTCTGTAAGCCAGCTTCTCTTTTATAGTTCCTGCTGTGGGATAAGTTTATTTGAAAACTCTGACATCTGGTACATAGGATACTTGAACATTTACATTTGTGTTAATAGCTGTACTTTGATCTCTTTTAAAAATACCGTATTATAAACTCAAGTTTTCAGATGAGCTCTCTATTTCTCACATGTTCTCTATTTCTCTTTCTTTCAACCTGCTTCAATGCAACCATTTTCAAACACTCAGAACAATTTCTCAAGAACAAATTATTAGTGAAGTGGCTAATTTTATTCTCTCTTGAAAAACTGAGTTATTCTATTTCTTTCTCTGCCTTCCAATAATGTTCTTGCCTGAAGTCATTGATACTGGTTTTGCAGTCCCAGAAAAGAACAGTTCGTAGAAAGAGGAATTAACTAAAAATTGCAACGACTCTCCAAAGAGACCATAACGTAAAAAGTATACACCTGATTGTCCCTTCAAGGACACAAGCATGGGGGTCACTAGTTAGAGATCACTCTGAGAAGGATGGCATCTCTCATAGTGACAGATATAAGCAGTGGCATTTTTACACATCAAATTTTTTTCTGATAAGACTAACCAAACACTGAAATTTTTTTTGGAAATTATAAATGTTGCCAGAGCCACTGATTTTAGCTTCTAAGAAGAGTAATGAGAGGGTTAGGGAGAACAATGGACAATTATTACTATTTCTTTTGGCCAACCTATCAACTATGGCCCTACTCCAGGTTTACTCAAGACTACCAATGAGGAAGGAAATGTGACTGAGGGGAGTGGGGTGCATCCTGTCCTTACTGGACACCCTTGTGCCAAAGAGTGTCAGATCCCCCCACAGAGGGCAAGTTTATGGAATGTGTCTGCTCAGTCCAGACACAATGGCCAAAGGACCAGTCTGGTCACTGAAGGAGAAGGGGCAGGATTTCCTTTATGCAACTAGCCAATCAGTGCCTGGATAATGGCTCAACCACACTGCACCGTTCAAGAACTGGGAAGAAATGCCTCCTCGGGGAGCTGCTCTCACAACCAGCTATATCTTATCAATCAGTCAGATCGGTGGCCTTGGAAGGGAATATAGGAATAGAGTCCAAAAGAACTCACCTTTCAGGATCTGAGAAAGGGATATAGAAATACCTATGGTGGGAGAGAAGAAACAGTGGCAGGAAAAGAGGAATTACATTTTGTCCCTGGGCTTCTCAGCCATTTGAATAGTATCAATAGTCCTCTATGATGATTTTCAAAGCAACCTTTCCAAAATTATAATACCTACCAAATAGTTCCACATAGAAGGCCCAAGTACACTTCAAACTTAGTCCACACCACCCAGTGCACTGTCTCTTGGATTATTCTTTGTCTCACCTCTGATGATGGTTCAGTACCTTTCCTGTCACCCATACTCCTTATCTGGAAGCCATTCTGTTCTGGTATTTTTCTCTGCCCTTCCCGTTATTGGCGCTATACCTCTTCAAGTTCAGACCTCAGTGCAGATGGTACTATAAGACAGTCAACCTACTACATTTAATCCCTCAACTCTCTAATCCAGTTTTCACTAGTGTTGCTAACAGTCTTTCTACACCACTGTTCTGTCTCCCCCAACCTCTCCAAATAGCACTTATTTAGCACTTATATTACTGAGTGACCAAAGTCCAAACTTTCAACCAGGCCCCCATCTCTTATCTCTCTGAAACACTGAACAGACACAGGACCCATGCCCTGACCATCCTCCACGCTACTGGACCTTCTTACCCTGGTACCTTTGCTCAGGCTGCTTCTCAGGCTAGAATAATCTCTCTCTGTTTCTTGTACTGAAATCCTAGTTCTGCCTCAAGTGCCATTTTCCCTGGAAACCCTTCTTTTTATAATCTTCCTCTGAGTTTCCGAAGCACTTCTGTGTTTACATCTATTACAGCACTTTATTTTCCCTCTTGTAATTATGTGTTAATCCTCCTATACTCTTCAGAGTATGAATCATTTACTTTTCTGAAACTCTTATAGAAATGTTTATCAAAGAGCAGTCACTGATAACATTCATCAAAATCTCCTAGGACACTGGATTTCCACATTCCCAGACCGATTAAAACCAAATCAGGGAATCTTAATATTAATAAGCTTTTGGGGTGCACAGACTGCCATCCTATATTACCCAGGCCTTACATACTGCTGGCAGTAGGTGCTCAACAGAGGCCCGCACGGCTAACATCCACACCTGGTGGCCACGGCTGGCTTTGATTTCTCTTTATGGAATCACAGAAGGTCAGGGCCAAAGCAACTTTACAAGTGGTATAACTGTTCCCTTTCTTGAATAATTAAAAGACAGGAAAAAACAGCAAAGTTTAGAAGATACTATGTTTTCAGGTGAACTCACAATGATCAGACCAAGTAAAATAAGGAGGGAAAAGACATGTGAAGGGGACCTTTGATGGTCCAGAGGTGATTAGAAACAGCCCAGGAATTGACACTGTTTATTCAACTGCCTCAATTCCTATGATTAGTAACATGTCTCCAATAATTAATTGTAGAGAAGAAGATAAGTAGAAAAACAAGAAAGGTAAAATAATCAATGGTAAGTTATAATTATGACCAAGAAATGGGTATCTTCGGTGGATATAAGGAAAAACGCCAAGACTATAATAACAACAATGCTGACATCATTAACATTTATCTAGCTCTTTGGGAATGCCAGGGACTTTCCAAGGGACAGTCGCTTCCCAGGGATAATCTCTCTAGTCCTCAAAGCATCTGCAAGTAGGTATCCCAGATAAGGAGTACGGGTGAGGAAATTGAGGTCTGCATAGGCTAACAGGCTTCCTCAAGGACATACAACTAGATCCGTCCAGAACTGGAATGGAGACTACTATCTCTTTGGTTCCACAGACTGCTCTAGTCATTAAACCAGGACTGTTGTAAATGCAAGTCTGAAAACAATTTAAAGAAATTAAATGGGTGCAAATGAAGCAATGAGAAAGAAGAAGAGGGAGGAGAAAGAGAGAAAAAGAAAGCTGAGGTTAAAAAAAAAAATTCTGATGGGTATAAAAAGAAAGGAGATAAAGAAGACAACAATTTAAGGTTAGTTTATTTTATTCTAATATAACATATTTCCACATGTGGTACTATGTGTCTGGGAACAAAACAGAAGCAACTAGGTTGGAAAAGAGTTTGAAATAGGTATTTCAATGTTTACTCTTGAACTGGCTTCCCACCCCATGGTACAATTACCAAGGAGATGGGGAAGTCAACAGGTACAAACACAAACCAGGTTACATTCAAGGCACAAATTTCCTCTAACCTTCAACTCAGCAACTGGACAGCTCTTAAATATAAATCATAGCCCTGGAACTTAATTTAAAATCAAATATTCTCTCATACGAGTCACAGGAGGTTAATGGGAATGAGCTAATGAAACCTTTTGAAGGACCTCTTGCCATATAAAACTGTAAAATCTTTAGTGATAAAGTTTTATTGTATAATGAGGAACTGAGAAAATCAAGAGAAAAAAGCCTAAACTGCACATGAAACTCTGGGCTATATGCCAGAGTCACTATCTGTTATTTCTTTCTTCTTTTTTTTTTTTTTAACAAATTAGCAGTGATTTACCAAACAATACAAAAGACAAAAGAAAAGAAGGCAATAATATTTCAAAGATATTTTTTCTCCAGTTTAACATTTCCTCCCTTTCATCACCATATCCATCATCATTACTTAGGCACTTTCCCATTAAACTAAGATAAAAACAAAAATACAACAGTATCTTCTGACAATGCCTGGCCTTGACCAAGCATTCCACAGCTGGGTCCCAGGGGAGGAAGCCCTGAACCCGCTCCCTCCCTGCACCACCCCATGAACACACAGAAGAATAATCCCAGGTTTGGGAAAGCTTGAGCCCTTCAAATTCTAGAGTTAGTGGTGTGATGAGGGGCCCTGCATTCCCCTGGAGTCAGAAATACTCCTGAAGGAACACTGCTTTCTTACATGATACGTTGCCAATACGTCTCCAAAAGTTCAAAGCACTCACAAAATCAATTTTATTCAGAGAAAAGGAAACATCCTGACTCCAGCTGTCTAACTAGGATCTGATAGCTTTTGCATAAATGCTGATTGTGTTCCAGTAACTTTTCAGATGTTTGCCTTCCGTGATAATGCAAAAGAGTTCAAGGATCGAGTGGAAAGTGGGCTATAAAACTACGACTTCAAATCAAACTGAAAATATGTTCACCTTTCTGTGCTTCTTTTGGTCACTAAGACTCACTGACTTGTGATGACTCGCTATATAACCAGGGAGTCTGGAATATTCGGTTTCTTTTTAGAATCTATGGAACACATAAGCCAACACATTAGTGAACACAGGCCACAAACACGTCTCTGCTTTTTGCTAACCCGGGATAAAAACAATGCCTCTGCTTCAGTGAACTCAGTATCCGTCAAAACTGTCATGTATTCCAAATCCCAATCTCCATGTTGAACTTAGACTTTTTTTTTTTTTTTTTTTAATATTTTCTTCTATGAATGAGCTTTTCAACTTGTTTAATTTCCTCCAAGACATCTGCTTTCTGATGAAACCCAGGAGCCTGCAACTCTGAGTAGAATATTCACTGTGTGGTCTTAACTGAGCCCTATGCATGGATTCGTCTTGCAATGTGCACTCCAAATTTGGATAAAAATTTCTTGGAGTTATTTGACATAATGTTCTATAAAAATGATCCAAGAGATGACATATTTTAGGGCTCCATACTTCATTCACTGAAGCATGTCCAAGTATAAAAATCCTACAAGTAAAACCCAGCATCTTTTTTTTTCCAGTTTTGGGAAATGACATTTAGGCCTTTCCTAATAAAATAATCAGTCTTTGCTGCCATCTAGAGGTAAAAACTATGTAGTGAAATCAGCTACCAAGAAAACACAAAATTAACTTGTAGCATCAATGGTACAGAAAAGAGACTCCAATAACATTTGAGCTGCTCGACCAATGACCACATCCCATGTGACATTGTCTTCACCAACACAAATCAATATCATACGAAAGAAACAGGTCCAAACAAAAATAGTGTATCCCATGCCAATTGGTTTATCAGGATTTCAGTTTTGCACAAACTATGGCACTCATTAAAAACACACCCTGCTCTTAGACAATCAGAATCAGTAAGGCTCTGAGGTGGAATCTAAGCAGCTGCAGTATCTTTGACAGTATTATAGTGGATTCTGATGAGTATCCTTCTAGTAACCTGGGTCATCCTGGCCTTTTATACTATTGAACTGTTCACACCCAGGCAGGTCAGAGCTCCTAGTGAAAGAAAATTTAAAACTTACATCTACAGGAGGTTCAACTATGCTAATATTTCTCAAAGGACAGCAGGCAGATCACCTGCATCAGATGAATCACCTTGAGAATTTATTCAAAATGTGGATCCCTGAACACATCCGTGGACAAATGAATTGCAACTCTTGGACCTAGGAAACTACAATTTAAATAGGATCCAAACATAGATCCCAACATAGATCACTAAATAAGAGAAGCAATATAAGTCTTGACAAGGGACATCACAGAAACCTATTTGGAGAGGTTATTACTAAAACTACAGTCATAATATTGGCTGACTTGAATTAGTCCACCGATTTCACCTGCTGCTGCTATTGTACACAGTTTAGACAGAATGGTAAACGTTCACAGAAATGTTTGATGATCACAAAAAAATCTCTGAAGTCTCTCCTTCCTTTTTCATACCTTGAAAAAACTCCATGTTGCTTTTTCTAACTGTATACTTATTATAGAAAATGTAGAAAATATATAAAGTATATGAAAAATAAAAGGACCTATAACTGTACTGGCCAGTTAACTGCTGATAGCATTAGGGTACTTTCTCCTAGTATGTTCTCCTCAAACATACATTTCTAAAGCATGCATATGAGTTCTATTTCTGCTTTTAACAATTCTGTGTAAACATTTTCCTATAGCTTTCAAAGATCATTACAGAGAACATAATATTTTCATGTGATTTTATCATAATTCATTTACTCCATCCTTATTTTTGGAATCACAACATGCCTATTTTCCATCGTTATAAATAATGCTAAAGCAAATAGCATTGCCCATATCTCTGATTATTTCCTAGAAAAGAACTCCTAGCAATCAAGTGAGTCACAGGGTGAGTTTTAGGGCTCCTGATACACATGACTAGAGTATTTTCACAACCCTCCTCAAGGCTGCCCGTCTCACCAAATCCTTTCTGAGCACTGACTTGCAGTTAAACTTAAAAAGCTTTGCCTACTTGAGAGAGAAAAAGTGTCGAGTGAACACATTAGCACTAAAGATGAGACCCTCAGGTCAGGCTGAAAGGGAGAATACCGTTTCGACAAAGAGGAGATTGATTTCAGAATATCAACATCTCATCTGTTATGCTGAAGTACAAAAGACAAAAAAAAAAAAAGTAAAGAAATGAAAGAGAGAGAGAGAGAGAGAGAGAGAGAGAGAGAGAGAGAGAGAGAGAGAGAGAGAGAGAGTGTTAGGTCAATCACTTCCTAAGGAGCACGGGCCACATACCATTGGATTCAAGTCCCAAGTCCAGGGGAAAACAAATAGTGTGAACAAAAAAATAAAATGCAAAATGCTTCTTCTCTTTCTTCCTGCCTGTCTGCCTACTTGCCTTCATTACTGCCTGTACCCTTCCTTATAAAAAAAAACAAAGAGAATAAAAGACACTAAAGCCCAAATACTCTTTGAGCACTTAGGAGTAGAGAAGATTAACTAAATGAACTCAAAAATGTATTTCCCATAGAGATAATCCTTCATTGAAGGATTCATAGTTCTAGTCAAGTCCCTGTGGTATTTACTTGAAATTCTAACTAAGGTTACTCTAAAAATAAGGAGGCATTTTAAAATAAGTGAATGCTTAAAGATATAATGGGATTTTTACTGTACTTTATCATTACAATAAAAATTACTACAGAAGGAAAAATAATATTAAAAGGTCTACCTAAAAACAATATTCAAAAACTATGGTGAAAACTACAATGCATTTTTCAAAGATTCATATTTTTGAGCTCATAGCAAAGGATGACACAATCAAAAAGGGGTAATAAATAATCTACAGTGGACTATAATGGGGGAACTAATGTAAGCCAAGACCTTCTTGCCATGTCTTTACCAACATACATGCTTATCCCAAAGTATTTTTCCTTAATAAATAAAAATAAGAGTATATTCCTAAGTGAATCTGAACTTAATTATGCCTTCACTCTTTCACACTCTACCACCCGCTCTCCCAATACAGATCACTCAACCTAACCTATTCACGATTTCTTCTTACTCCTCACATATTAACAGTGAACAAATGTTAATACAATTCTACCTCTACAATATATCGTTGCCACAATCCATGTCCTTAGTGTGCCCCAGACACAAACACACACCATCTATTGAATCAGGTGTACTTTTCCTTAATGGGCCCTCGTTTACAGTCCCACTCCACATATGAAATACAGTCAAATTTGAACTCGTTCCATTTTAAACGGGATCCATTTCCTATCAGGGTCATTGCCAGGAAGAGTCCCTTACTTGGAATGTTTTCTCATTCCTGCTGTTAAAAGTCCCAAAAGTTTTTGGAGGTCTAAGTCAAGTGCTTTCTTCAGAAAGCTCTCTTTAAACCCTCAGCTGAAACTCTCTTAGGTCCCTCAGTTGAAATTAACCTTTCTCTGAGTTTCCTGACCCTTTGAGATTAAATTAGGGTAGTATTCTTGTTTATTTCCCACTATACTGGGGTTGCCAAGCAGCAAGAAATATAAGCCTGAGCATGCTGCTACCTACCGATTGTCAAGGGTCATGCACACCTACCGATTGTCAAGGGTCATGCACACGGCAAACGCGCAACACACACTAGTAGAACTGCTCTTCTGAATTTTTTTCCTTCTACCTGACAATCTTCAAAATTAAGTGAGTTCCCAGAAACGAATGCTCTCCTTTCATTAGCCAAATCCTCCAAGCTGCCTCCATGTCCTACAGTGTCTGGCTCCCCACCAATGTACCATTAACAAACTTTTGTTCTTCTTTTTAATTCAAGATGAAGGAAATTTGTAAGCAGAGACTACCAACATGGAGCCCTAAACCAAAATCTACAGGCATCACTAAGCTTTCCCCTAAAGCTCCCCCAGGGCCTATGGAGAAGTGTATTCAACACACTGGCTATGGGAAGCTACACATCGTAAGGACTGTCACCTCCAACACTTTCCTCCACATGGGAGGGAAAAGGTAAGTCATACCAAGTAATTACCTGGATACACTCACCTACAGAAACAACTGGAAAGCTGAAATTGCCAGTTTAAGGCCAAAGAGGAAGAGCAAACTCTCCAGGACACAGTGAAGAGGCAAATTAATAGATGATTCACTCACAGGTTGTAGGATCTGGTGAATATCAGCCCAGAAGAGCAGCACAGCTACAGCTATTTCATCTCTATATGTGTATATGCATATACAGTCACTGAGCCAGACACACACCCTCATTCTCCCAATTCCTCAACCTACTTGTAATCCAACCCAAAGTTGCACTATCAATAGACTGGGATAGGACTGAATTCACTAGAACAGTTAAAAAGTTTCGTGGTGAATCCAGAACTTCACTGAACCATATTTTGCTAGGAAGATGTGCCAGAGAGTCCTAATTTGCTTCAAGAAAATAAGACTTTCCATCAAAATAGCAGGGTAATTAAGGTCTCAAACTATCATTTATTTAGGACTAAGAGGGGAAAAAAAGGAGGGTCATTATAAAGCAGGAAGGAACAACAAAATTAATAAATAGCTGAACGCATCCTCAGCTATTGCCAGGTGTGGCCTACGCAACAATCTCTGGAGTAGTGTGCACACCTGACTGCTGGCACTTAAGTCTCTTTTCTACTCTTCTAGTAATTTGCCCTCCTGTGTTTACCAGGCTAGGGGATCATAGTTTGTAAGACAAGCCATTCTAGATTGGTCTTGCTGTTTTCTACAGAAGCAGGATATTTGAGCGCTGAAGGTCACAAATACTGAGATTGTTTAAGGAGATATGAATTACCTTCCTGGATATAGGGGGAATAAAAGAGATAATCATTTATCATCCCGTAAGACACTCTTAAATCACGTCTCTTCTATGAATAAATGCCACAGAAAAATCAGTTGATTCAACAAAGTTTGGCTTCAGGAAACTCAAACTCTAAACCCAGCTTTTCACTCATTTGACCCTGAGCTGGGCATTCATCAGCGCAGGCCTTGAGATGAGTCACTCTAGAGGTCCCTTCCTGTTGTGATAAGACACAAGCATGCCCAACTACAGCATGCTGAGTTCAACTAGACATTTATGGGACAGTCATCCAGCATTACACTACAACAAAAACCCTCTCACTGAATCAAAAGCAACTTGTGTCAACAATTCAGCGTGGACAGAGTAACACAATGATGTTCTAAGACAGATAAGGCGATTTGGACACAGGAGAAAGTCATATTTCACAAAGCCTCAGTTCAAAAAAGACTAAAAAAGAATTCCATGTGGCGCATGATACAGCCTCCTCTCATCCCGCACCAAGATGTGAAGGTATGAGCCTGCAAGAAATCCTCGTGGCTAAGGACAGTGCTTCAGTCCTGTCCTAGGTTGGAGCCAGCAGAGCAGAAGCAAAGAACTGCTGTTCTCCACTCAACCAACCAAACCAGCCTCAACATAACTGATACTGCTGTACATATAGCTCTGGGCCTTCTCCAATTTCAAGGAGGAGAAGGAGCCAGAAGCCTGGGTAGCAGGCAGTTATCCAAGCCAAAGAGAGCAAGACATGAAGTCCTCACAGCAGACAAGTGGCAGGAGAAGGTAGGGAGGATGGGTGAATTCAAAGCATGGAGTGAAAAGGCCTAAGTTAAAGGAAAGCAATCAAAGAATGGAAGGAAAGATGGTGAAACTGATAGCAAAAATAAACAAGAAAGACCATTCAGAGGGAATTGCAAGTCAGAAATAGATGGTGCAGTGGGAAAACACTGTGTAGGATGACTAGCACTGTGCCTAACAAAGTAGGCAAGTTAAGTGAACAGAGAATGAATGAATGAATGAGGGAGAGACAGAGACAGGACATTCAGTCAAGACTTAAGTGAGAGGACAATGGTATACAGAAGGGTCTGGAAAAGCAGTTACACCAGGTGACAGCCAACACTGACAAATAAGCTATGAAAAGAGAAAACCACTGGACCCCAAAGAGTAAAAGCCAAAAAAGGTTGAAAAGAACGATAAAAAAGGAAAAAGAAGCACCAACAATACTCTCAGGAAAACAAAATACCTTGGAACAGTTTTCTTTGAAGAGGAGCACAAAATAGGTTATATGTTGGAGATTTCAAAATTGTTTTCTTCTATGCCAGGAGACTCCCTAAAGTAACAGTTCATACAAGGTTGACATAAAGTTGAAAGTAGGCAAGAAAAGAGGAATAAGATATTGTACAAAGTACTAATAAGGAGGTAGAAAAGAAGCAAACTTCCACGGCAAGCAGAAGAAACCCATCTTTAAATGGCAATACAATTCTACCCCCATTAAGACAAAAGACTTTAAAATAACAAAGTCTTATTTTAAGCACTGTGTCATACGATAAAAAATGCAAAGACAACTAGGGAATTGGTTATACTATTTGGAGACTAACCAAATGGTGGCTGACCTGCAACACTGTGAAATAAACAGACTCCTGCCTCCTGGCATCATCTTATTTCTGCGGAGATGTGGCTCCTCTGAAGAATAATGAAATTATAAAAGAAATTATCCTACCTTTATGCTGCAGTGTTTTCTCAGACATTTATATAGATTCAAAGATTTTTGAACTAAGCTCCTTTTAATGTTTTTGGACTAAGTATTTGATTTTAACATAAGTGGCATTCATCTAATATATGACTGATAATTATGTACTAAGCATAGAATAATTGTTGTAAAACACAATTTTCTCTAGAATATGTTTCAAACTCCTGCTTTTGGGGACGTGTGACATGCAATGAGGGGTATAATACTGAGTGTGGTGGAGGAATCTGCACACAGCAGCTGGCAGATGAAACTGCATCCAGACTTTTTTGTAGAATCTGCAAGTTAAGAATAGCTTTACTTTTTCAAATAAATGAAAATTAAAAAAAAAATCAAATTGCACAACATTCAAATCGCATTGTTCATATAGCTTTATTGGAGTCAATCACACCCATTTATTTCCATGCTTATTGTCTATGTTTGTTTTTAAAAAAGCTGTAAGGACAGAGTCAACTAATTACAACAGTCATGGTCTGGCCAGCAAATCCTAAAATGTTAAAAGTTGGCTGGCCTAGTGTGATCTTAAAGGTCATACCAGCAATTTGAGAATTCTATGAAAATGGGGAAACTATATTTCAAGCTGTTTGTGATATAGTTAATAAAATGCATGATTCTAGGAATACACTAAAGTGTTCAATTAAAGAACATCCAATAAGAACAGGCCAAAGGATTTGTGCCACAAATGATGCAATGCATTATTGTTAAATCAGAGGGGAAAATGGATGTGTTTCTAGGCCTTGCGAATTTATGATATTTTTCAAGAGACACAGACATTTAATAAAATTAGCACATGTGATTTGGAGAAAGATGTATAAATTTATACCTCTAAATGTTCACAACTGTGGTCAAGAGCCACTTGTTTAGCCATTTATGAGAATCATAGAAATGATATAAAGAAAAACTAGCCCAGGAAGGTGACTGCGCATCCATTTGTTACACAGCCTTCAAGACCAAAATCATGACTAATAATGTAAAGTATTGTGTTCTCTCTCTCCACCCTCTCCCCCAGCCCCTTCCCTCCATCCACTCTCACCTTTTAAGGTTTATCTCACCCTGGTTTTATGCTCTGGGACATCTGTCTTAAAACAATATTATTAGCATTTAGATTGAACTAATACTGTACAAATCCCATCATGAAAGCAGATTATGTTTGATCTCTACTTCCATTACAGTATCTAAAACAGGGCCAAGCATGAGAGTTCAATAAACGATTTAGAAAACAACGTGCTCTGAACTTGATCCTCTGCTGCCTGTTATCAACATCTATTGTAAATAAACCAAGTCTGAATTTTATATATAGCAGTTATGCTTCACAGCATCTACTACATGGCTGCCTATAGGTAAAATTACAGTCTAACTTTAGTGTGAGAAAAGAGAAAACAAAAACCTGAGTTATTTCAAATTTAAATATCCAAGGTGTTCCTCTACTTCATTTCCAGAAGGAATTCACCATAGATATAGCAATGTGATTTGAAGGCAGTAACTATGAAAAAATATATACAAAATTAATTTCAGCAATCTCAAAGTGAACCATCATATTGTTTCTAGGTGACAAAAGCTGTGAGCTTATCAGCTCATTTACAAAGCAAAAGTCGATAGCCTCCTTTCAAAATAATTTATAAAATTAATCTACAGACGGTTAAAATGTTAGTAGACAAAATTGTACATAAAAGACTTCAAATGTATCTTAGAAAGGATAAAAGGGTGCATGCACCCTGGCGGTTTAATGGTTGAATCTGCCACCTCTGGCTGTCACTATCCAGGCACATGTCAGGGACCCAGGGAAACAATCAAGATGAACAACTAAATAAAGTGAAATAATAAAGATGCTTTTTTAAAAAAGAAAGGAAGGGAGGGAGAGGGAAGAGAGGAGAGGGAAAGGGTGGGGGGACAGGGAGGAAGGGAGGGAAGGAGGGAGGGAGTGAGGGAGGAAGGGAGGAAGGAAGAAAGCAGCATCTATTAAGTCCATCCAAAGCCTGGGCAGGATTTTTCCAGAGGACCAAGTTTCTTTAAAAGGGGAATTCCAATGCTGACTTAATGAGCAAATACTTAATGAGTGCCTTTTATATACCCAGATATTACTTTAGGCCCTGAGAATTAAGCAAAACAAAATTGACAAATACCTGCTCACATAGTGTTTACCTTCCAGTGTACGGAGTCCAATAATTTAATAAGAAAAATAATACTGGGAGGTAAGTGCTCTGTCAAGAATTACCATGACATAGTACATACCAGAACAACTCCTCTAGAGTTGGCTCCTCTAGAATAGCTGGCCAGGAAGTGCTTCTCTTTTGGTGATGTGTGAACTGAGGACTTAATGTTAAGAAAAGGTCAGCCATTCAAAATTCAGAAGGACAGTACATAAAGGAAAGGTCTAAGGTTCACCAGGGTGTGCCCTTTCATTCTTTCTAAAATACATTTGAAATCTTTTATGTACAATTTTGTCTACTAACATTTTAACCATCTGTAGATTAATTTTACAAATTATTTTGAAAGGGAACAACAGACTTCTGCTTTTTCAAAGGTCTAAGACAGAATGAGCTTGGCATGATCAAGCACAGAATGAAGGCTGGTATGGCTGAGGGGGTAAAGTGGAGGGGAGTAAGTAGGAGAAGCTCTGGCACACATCTGAAAGGATAGGTAATCTGGGTTTTATTCTGTATATGGTGGGGAGTGGGGGGTAAGCGGGAGAGAACCACTAGAGGGTTCAGATGTGATCAAATGACCGGCTACTGAGTGAAGAACAACAGTCCAAGGAGAAAAAGATGGAAACTAGGATATAGTTAGGAGCTTACAGCAATGGTTAAGGCAAATGAGGATGAGGACATATACTCTGATGGACTTAACAAAAGCAAAAAATGAAATAACGGATTCAGGGTATATTTTGGAAATAGAGACAAGACTTGATCAGATGTGAGGGGTAAAAGAAATGAATGAATAAATCAGGATATTCCTAGGTCTTTGCTTGTGAAATTGGGTAGTTTAATTTACTGAGATAGGGAAAAGAAAAAGAAAGTTTACGAAAGAATTAACTACTTGGATTCATTTGCATTTGACATTTCCACTAATTAGGTAAAGACTTAGGGAAGATATGTAAGCCTTGAGCTCGAGGATCAAGTTTGCCTTCCAGTCAAAGAGATGGTGTTTAAAGCCCAGTGATACAACTTGCTTATTGTATCTCCAAGCAATCAATGTTCTTTAAAAGCATAAACTTTGGGAGTCCAAGGGTTCATAGACACAATTTGATAACAATGATGTATATAAACAAAAAGGGTTTACAAACTATGAACCTCTAAATTGATAAAAAGATTGTTATTTTAGAGATGACATTTTTATAATTGATAATTAGATGAAATTATCTATGAGAAGTATCAGGGTGCCTTCAGACTGCCTATTATGAATCACAGCCTTCCCACTTACCAACGAATAATAATGGGCAAGTCACTTAATCACTTAGTGCTTCAGTTCCTCACCTATAAAACAGGGAAAGCAATGGTAACTAGCCCCTGCTGTACTTATGAAGAGTGAGTTAGTGTACTTAGAACAATCAAAACTGCACCTGGCTTACAGGAAGCACTTAACAAACCCAACTTGGTGTTATTAGCTGAAGTCTCCTAGCACTGTACACAGAAGTGTTGTCTGTCTTTAGTTTAGGTGCTTGATTAGAAATAGTACCAATGGTTCAGAATGAGTTAGAGAAGCATCCGGAAAACTATCCTCAATGGCACACCCTGATGGAGTCACCACTTTGTTGTTGTGCCCACTGTCTCCAAAGGAGCACAGTACCCATACACCCGAAGGACCAGGGTCTGTTTCCCAGGTCCGGAGGGAACAGTTCAAGTGAACAACTAAAGAAAAATGGGATAAAGTGCTTCTTCCTCCTCTCTCTTCCTTCCTGCCAACTCAGTGTTGTTCCTACCTGCACCTATCCTTAAAAAAAGAAAACAAAACAAAACAAAAAGTGTCTTCAGAAGAAGTGGGGGCTAAGAATTTTGCAGACTGTTAAAAATACCCTCTTTAAAATTAAACTGTATGTGTGGCAGTTACTCCTAAATGTGTATCTCCAGTCTTGACCCAACCCTGGAGTTCCAGACTCATATACCCAGCTGTCTACTGGGTACTTGATTTGGTAATTTAATTGGTACATTATTGGAATAAAAAAGAAAAGAGTCAGTGTTCTCCTCAGTACACAAGTGATCAAGTGACCACCTCCAACTGAGAAAACTCTCAGCTCTGCTTTATGAGTCACAAAATCTACAGTGTAAATTGTTTTCAGCTTCATACTGAGAAAGTGCAAGGAATTGTCAACTACATGAAATTCCAAGCATCATATCTGCTATTTACTTTAGCATAAATGTTTTGTAATCATGATTCTATCGCATGTATTGTATACTATAAATCACTTCAAATAATTTCTTAAGGTAGACAGGAAATAAGGAAGTAAGTGAAATGAAATATTAGATGGTATTAGATGAGTCTTAGGCTCCGTTGCCTGAAACATACTAAGCAGCACAATCTTCAGCAGAGACCATTCTTAGCTGTCTTTTTCTGGGTTGTGACTGTTTTAATCATTACCAATGATGTCACAAGCAGAATGACCAGACATCCCAGATGCAACAGGACAGTTCTCAGAAGTGTTTAGATTGGATGAGAAATTATGTGATCATATTCAGAAGGCATTCATTCACTCATTCAGCTAATACCTACCAAACACCAACTAAATGCCAGGTCCTGTGTTGGGTTTTGGTACAATGTAAAGTTCTAGTACAAAAATGACAGGTTTGAAAGTCCGTAAGATAGAAGATAAATGTAAAAAGGGTCATAGGTACATCAAGAGCTTCAACAAGCATTTCTGAGTTACAGATCACATCTAAGATGTGAGAACAGCAAAAACACAGTACATTTCCTCACATAGACAATAGACAGACAGCTGGATACATTAAACCAGTGTCACATACAATGTAAAACCAACAAACACTTGTTGAATAAATGAATAAAATGCTCCCTCATCTTGCCACTATAAACATGAACCGGGGAACAGTTGATAAGGAAAGATGCTATTTTTACAGGCAACTAACATAACACACAACAGGAATAAAGGCATCATTACAACTTTCCTTTCTTTGACTTCAGACACTATTTCTCCTTTGACCTTCGAAACAAAATAAAATTCACAAATTAAAGGCTCATCTTTCCCTCCTAACACAGGAAAAATTCATGAAATCTGAACTGGTTCAGCTATGGTTTCATTCAAATTAGAAATACTATACAGATTAGTTAGGCAGATTACCAGTAAATACCCAAGCAGATTTCAAGGAACCCTATAGACTCACTTTAGTTAAAAGCAGTTAACAAAGAAAAGCTTCCTGATAAACTTAATGTTAGTAATTTTCAAAGTCTTATAGCTAGAAGCAACCTAAGAAATAGAGTAATCCTGGGGGCTCCAATTTATTACAGTGATGGAAATCCTGACAACTAAGATGAAGGAGGATATAGCACCTTAAAGTTCTACTAGAGTCAACGTTTAGAAGTGTTGGTTGGTAAAACCCTTAAAAAGAGGATTTCTAAGGACCCCTCATTTCATACATCATGATACAGATGCCCATTAAAGCCACACAGTAATAGTTGGGGAAGTGTGACTTTGCCATTCAGCCACACGTGACTAAACTTGCCCGACCTCTTCTTTGCTCTGTGTATTCCTAAGGCCATTACTTAATTTCTCTGTTTCTCATCTACAGAAATGAAGGTTTAACACTTATCTTTCACGGATATTATAAAGTTAAATGAACTCATATTTCAGAAAACATCAGGCACATAACAGACACCCAATACATGTGAATTTCCTTCCTTTCAAAGAGTAACTCCACAGCTGGTGAGGGACAAGAAGTAGGACTAGAACCATGAATTAGACTCCCCTCCACCACTCTAAAGAAATTCAGTTATGTCTTACATGGCCTCTGTCCTGGAATCACACCGTAAAATACAGTTTTAACACCTGGTTGGAGGGACAAGCCATTCTGAAAGCACCTGTGAACCACCACAGCCTGCAAAGAAAGCTATCAGCTCCTTAAAACAAATGACATCTACTCAATTTGTATCTGAGACTGTCTTCTGGAAACAAGGCTGAAATTCGGTTTTTTAATGGTGTTTTCAAAGGGAATTTCACAGCTTATAGTTTAAGAGTAACACTTGCAGCAAATCTGTAGCAAGTGTCAAGCAGGTGCAGGGCCCTAGATCTACATGGACTAGACAAAACTGAATCATACTTTGGCTTTCTCCTCAAAAATCTTCAAATCTAATAGAGGAAAAAAAGCGGTAGATTGTGAAAAATGATCAAAAAAATAATAGTAACTGCATATTAAACCTTATGGAACCTGAAAAGTTCAAGGCCGACCTGGGATGGGGAGTTAATTAACGCTACGCCATTAAGGATAAAGCATCCTTATTCCAGTCTGGTTTCAGAGTGGAATTAGCTCTGTCAACTTGTCAGGTTACTTGGCATCTTTAGGTCTCACGTATCTCATCTGTACAGTGGATGAGTTCAAACGAATGATCTCTCGCTAAATCTTCCTCCAGCTCTAATAAATCAAAATACATGACAGAAAGCTCAGCAAGAAAAATAAAGTTTCTAGTCACTGTGCACATAGTAGATGCTAAGCGCTGTGCTGAAGTCTATCACTGGTATTATCTTTATTTAATCTTCGCAATGACCTTAGGAAACAGAAAACAGGCTTTATGCTTATCCTTATTTCGCACAAGAGAAAAGGAGGCAAAACAGCATTACCCTGGTTGGAACTGTGTGGAAACTGAAGCAATCTGAATCTACTCAAGTTAGCCATAACCGCTAAGGCCAAATTGCCTGTCTCCACGAAAACTATCTCAGCCACTAGGAAATAGGGAAAAAAGAAAAACAGCTTGGAAAAGGGGCCTTTCTGACAGACGCTGACTCAGTTAATGTCACGCTTGTCTGTTTCACGTGCGAAGAAGCCCGTGGCACCCCCTTGCTCCGCGAGGCTCGCGCGCTTCCACAGATGCGCGCGCCGCCGCCAGGTGGAACGCAGTGACAGCCGGAAGGGCCCCGGGCGGAGGTGCACGGAGGGCTGCGGTGGGCGGCAGAAGGCCCCGCAGGGGCGCGGGTAGAGCGGATACCTGGGCTGCTGGCTGCTCCTGCCGGTTGGTTCTCCCACCACTCGTCTCCGAGATCGTCTGCCATCTCTGCGCGGGACTCGACTGGGCTGACCACCTAGGGAAAGCGGAAGGTGGCTGGGATGCACACAGCCTACGAGCTCGGTGGCCGGCGTCTCTGCACGCGGAGCCTCTAGTCAGACGGGGTCGCCTCCGCCCCGCGGCTATGACGTCACTCCCCCGCCCCGCCTCCTCAGCCGCCGTGTTCACCTGGTCGCACTTTCCACACAAGCGCCGAGGACCAGAATCAAGGTGGAGATGCAAATAACTTCCCCGAGAAGCATAAATACAAAAAATTCATGTCGAAAAAAAATTATTATCTTTAATAGCTTATTTTAAAGCATTTTTTAAGGTTTTCCTTTTGCTGAAAAGACACTGTCGAAAGTGCAGAGAAGAATGCCCAGACAATTTTGCTCTGTTCTGATTTAAAGAACTTGCCCCGCGCGAGAAGACCTGAGCACGTGGATGTGTTTTCGTGTGTGTGTCGGTATCTGAGCGTTTGTGCTTTTGCACACTTGGCACTTAGATACTCTGCACAAGAATTCGTGACCTTGAATGTTGGGCTTGGTTGTAGGTGTGGGTAATATTCTTTATAGACCGTATGAATAAAAAAGCTGATTGGTCCGCAAGGACTTGCCCACGAGAAGACCCGGGTTCGGGACCGGCCTCTGCATCCGGTTGAGTTGTCTCACCCTTGCTGGGTTTTCTGGTACAAGGGCGGGGAGCCCATTGTCGCCCAACAATAGGTAAGAGACCTATAGTGCTTCTTGTCTCACCCCCAACGTGAGGTGGCAGGGATGGGCAAGAAAACCCCGCTGATTCCCGAGTGCAGGCACCTGCTGTACAGTAACTTGCCATTTTTCAGAAAGGGCTTTAGTACACATAGGTAAAGATCATTTTAAACATATATTAAGGGGCGCGCCCTCGTGGAGCTGCGGTTAGGTCAATCGCCTCCAAAGGACGCTGGCCACCTTCCAATGAGTTCCAGCCGCGAGCCCCGAATCCTGGTCCTGGTTGAGCAGTCCCAGGTCGGGGGTGGGGAGAGCAACAAGTGTAAACAATAAATTAAAAAATAAAGTGCATCTTCCTCTCTTCATGTTCACTTGCCCGCTACTGCCTTCATCCCTGCCTGTACCTTTCCTTTAAAAATAAATATATTAAGGGTGCGCATGGGCGCTAAACTGGTGGCTGGGGCCTGAGCTATGTAAATACCAAGGGCCTGGATTCTCTACCAGAGGATGGAGGGAAACAACCAACATAAGTAAAACAAATTTTAACATGCTCCTTCCTTCTTCCTTTTTCCCTCCCTTATTTTCTTCCTTCAAAAATGCTTCTTCCTCCTCTCCCTCCTAATAAATGTATTAAGCACATACAGTGTTTCTGGCACTATCCTTGGAGTAGCAGTTTAAAGATGAGTAAGATCTGATATTGCTTTCCAAATATCACCAACTAGAGTAGAGGAGATAGAATAAAGGTATGATAGAACACATCCTCACGTGTCACTAGGACAGAAATTTTAATCTGATGAGGTTAGGATTATCCATGTGTAAAAAATTATCCAAAACCCACTCAGCTAAAAGATGACTCATAAATGCATTATGAATTATATTTTGTCAGTATAGTAAGTCCTCAGTTATGGATAGGTTCTTGAAAATTGGGACTTTAAGCAAAAGGCTATATGATACAACCAACTTTTAAAAAGTATGCTTTCTCTCTGGCAACAGCTATCAAGGGCAGCAATCTAGCTAGTTTTGTTCTGCTCAGCTATGCACGGTTTTTATATTTTCAAAGTATTGTAAAAATGAATGAATGAATGAATGACTCCAACAACAAAAAACATATAGAAGAAAAATATGCAACAGAGACTGATTGTGACCCTCATCTATTTATTGTCTAGTCCTTTACAGAAAAACATTTGCTGACCCCAGTGATATTGACTAGTCAGCCTAAATTGTACATCCATTTAATTGTTCTATTTATCAGTGAATTGCCATCCTAGTTTATAAATCAATTAATTGTAAATGCTACACTGAGAACCTCAGGCTGAAACTTCTTTCTGTACAGTATCTGAATGAGTGTTACAAAAGTTTAGAGGTGGGAGTATTCACTTCCAAATGGGACAGAGGGAGAAACCTTCATAAAAGAGGTAGTGTGTGACCTTGTCAGTGGATGTAAACTGTGATGTTTCGGACAAATCATTTAGCCTTGCTGGACCTCATTTTGCTCATCTGTTAAAGGGAATAAATTAGATGGCTCCTGAGGCCTTTTCTACCTCCATGTTTTAGTCTTGGATATCACACTGGGAATTCTGGATATTATTGTTCATTAGATGCAAAGGACATGGTAGAAGTATTATTTTAGGAAAGCTAAATTGGTGTTGCTGTGCTGGGTAGACCATAGATTTGGCATGGATAGGTTAAGATACTGATCCTCTCGGCCTTGGGGGAAGGCAGAGCCTCTAGGCTAGTGACTTCAGGCTCAGGGTAATATCTCTTCACTCCAGTGCTATACAAATATTGCCATTTTTATAGGTGCTGTTATGTGAAAATGTTGGAAGACTGGGCTAAGGGAAGGGGGAAGAGTTTGACAGTCGTTTGTGAAGGCTCACTCTACATTGAAAAGAGCTTAATCAGGGCAGGGGTTCTTAGTCCTGAACCCAGTCTATAAAGGTACTTCAGGGAGTCCTTGATACTCCAAAATACATACAAAACTTTGCTCACATGTCTAATAATAATAACAGTAGCAACAGCAGCTAAGCACTTTATATTTAAATCATTGAATCATAACTCCATGAGGGCCTGTGCTGGAGATGATATTTTCCATTTACCGCTCTCTCCCTTTCTGTAATAGGAATGCCACCTGAGCTCTGGATTCAAATTTGGGTAGCAAATTGGATGCATAGATATGAAATCAGAGGGTGAGAGAAAAATGACCCCCAAGTGTCCTCTTTCTAAAACTGGGAATAGGGTGAGACAAGCAGAGGCCTAGGGTACAAAATTTAAGGATGCACTTGCTCTTGGCTGGCATGTGTATGACCTGAATGTCAGCTCCTCTGAACTGGTCATGCAGAGGTGCCTGCCTGCCTCACCTGCATCCTGGCCCTCAGCCCTCTCCTGCAGGCCCCAGTTCCCACCAACTTCCTTTGCAGCCTTACTAACCCTCCAGAGCCAAACCATCCCTCATTTTCATATTTCATCTTTACAGATACTCCCTTTACTAAATTCTCTTCCATTAGTCCCCTTAAAGGGGTCCTATTTTTCTTACCAATGCTGTCATTGTCATAGTTTGGTTTCCCTAAAAGCAGACCCTGTGACCAGGGCATATGTGGAGGTAGTTTCTTTGGACAGTGATGGAGGAGTAAGTGAGACAGGGAAGGATGAATATTAAACTGGTTATTGGTCTGGGCAGGACCTGACTGTTTATCCCGTTGGGACCCTCTGCCTCAGAATTATCCTCAGGAAGGCAGAGACTAGGGCATTTATCCACTAGTGTTCTCCCATGTGGGTGAGGATTGTCCCTGGCTGTTTGTATTTTTAGCTACTCCCAGGTCCTACAGTCTTCAGAGAAAAGCCCGAGGTCAGAGCCCGAATGGCAGAGATAAGCATCTCAGCCTGAGTGTGATGCCATGCTGGCAGCTGCCCTGAACTTGCCTCTGTAGCTGGGCTGATTTAAAAGTGGGCTGAGAGGCACCGGAGCACCAACCCAGATTTATACCCTTACTGTCTCCATCTTAAAGTAGTAAAACAGGCACAAGATTCAAGGACTTGCTCTAGTAAACCATCTAGCAGGTGGTTTCCCATCTGCCAACAGCGTCCATAGCACATGTAAAGTGCTCATGACCATAAAAAGAACCATGCCCTCTAGATTAGGGGAAAAAACAGTATAATAAAAAAAGAGCTAAAGTTAGGAATACTGCTGGCAATTTGCGGTCATGGTTTGGAATAATAAAATGGTGAGGAAAACAGAGGTCAAACAAAGTTTTAAGTCTTGAAAAGTTTGAACAGGATATCTAAGGACAGGCAGGAAGAGGGAGGAGGAAGAGGGATTTCATTTTATTTATATTTAATTGTTTATACTTACTGTTTCCCCCTGGACCTGGGACTTGAACCCTGAGGTATGTGTGCTGTGCCTTTTGGAGGTGATGACCTAATCACTCCTCCACCAGGCCACGCCCAGGATACTATCTTTAATGGAACTAGCAAAACCAGAGGGGAACAGTTTTGGGGGTGAACTAATAAGTTTGGTCTTGATAAGTTTGATCTATTTATAAATAAATAGGTAATTTCAGCTGATCAAAAGCTAACAAGGAAATAAATAGCAAAGATAATCTCGATGGGAAGCTTACTTGAGGAGTCTGACAGAAGGAGTATGGAAAGGGAGGGGTCTGGAAGGGCTTCTCAGTCATGGGAAGGATTTCAAGTGGGAAACCATGAAGGATTTTTAGGCTGGGACATCATAGATGTTCAAAGTGACTGGCTGACAGGAATAGTTGGAGCAGGAAGACCTGCTCAGAGTCTGTTGGTGAGTTCCAAGTCCCCGATGACTCTCCAAGTGACACTGCAGTGGCTTGGAATATATTGGTTGATGTGGAAGTGAAGTGTAGAATGAGATCTATTACTCACCTGAACTTCTGATCTGCTGCCTGTACGTTAGAAATTCCCGTAACCACTCCTTGGTTCAATCACTTGCTAGAACAACTCACAGTTGTGGAACTGCTGTTTCTCTTCTGACCACAAGAGGGACACCTTATTCCTTGGGGAACTGAAAGTTGAAACCTTGCTGACTTCCCCTCTCCTAACCCAGACAGAGGAGCCTGTCCAGAGTGGCAAAGCATTTTTCCTCTTTCTCCCCAAAGGGCCTAGGGTGGCTGAATACTTTTGAAGACACAAAGCAAACAAAAAAGACAAGGCAAAACCCAGCCTTTAGGTGTTGACAATAGACCTGAGGATTCTAGAAAGGAAGGAGGTGATGGGAGCAGGTGGTAGGGGGGCCAATGGACAGTGGTGGAGGACTGCTGATGAATTGATGGTGGGTGTTGTGTGTTATCATCTATTTCATAAATAGTGAACCTGCCCATCTAACCTTAGATTTCTTTTGATTAATTCAGATTTAATTTTAGATTAATTTCTTTTGTAAATTGAAGTTAGTTCAAAAAAAAAAAAAAAATTCCAAGAGTATACAAGTAGTAAAAGAACCATGACAATCACAGCTGAGGTGAGCATCTCTTCACCTTTGATTTTTCTACCATTTAGGAATAGTCAGACTTTCAGTCCCTGATTATAGTTTTCAGTTTGCAAAAAACAAAACAATTTACTTTTGTTTGTCTCATAGCCTAAATATGTCTGAGCGCTATAAAATCCCCTCCTCTGGAAGAAGAAAAACTTGATTTTGAACTTCGGTTTGGAACCAGAACATTAGCATAGAGATTGCATGTTTGGGCTTGACAAAGAAAAGAATCTCATTCTGCTTTGCACGTTGGGAGTCACTGGGTGAAGATAGAGTGTTTGCCTCCAGAAACCAGGTCTTAAGATCCCTAGACAATAACATCCACAGAAATAGAGGTGGCATCGTAGGCGGCGGTCCCCACAGCGGTCTGCAGAGCTTCTCTTGAAGCAGTGACTGGTGATTTCAGGACCATCAGGTCCTGCTTAGTGGTACTGCTTAGACTCCTTCCCCACCTGGGGACATTGTGGTGAACTTGGGAGTAAGGCCAAGTGCTGGAGGTCACTTCCAGTTACCTCCCACATGATGGGTAAGCCCTGTTAACAAGTGGTTTCCCCTCTATCATTTTTTTTTTAATTTAACTGTGATAGAATACAAGTAATGTAAAACTTGCCACCTTCATTGTTTCCAGTTTGCAGTTCAGTGACACCATCCACATGGCGTGGTACAAGGGTCACCACCACCCATATCCAGAACTCTTCATCTTGTAAAACAAACTCCATTCCTTCAGCACTAGCTCCCCGTTTCTGCCCTTCCACCACCCAGTTCTTGACAACCACTCAACTTCCTGCCTCGATAGCTTCGACCACTTTAAGTTCCTCAGAGAAGTGGTACCATACCACACTCTTCCTTTTGTGACTGCTTATGAGAGTCACGCCTTCCTGGCTCACCCTCATAGCAGCATGTACCAGAATGTCCTCCTCCTTAAAAGCTGATGGATATCCCATCGTATGTCTGCGCTGTGTTTTGTTTATACATTCATCGATGGATGGGAATACATCCATCCCATGCATCCATCTCTTTGCAAGTTAATAATCTGAATACTCACTGACAGTTTCGTACACAGCTAAGAACTTTTATCTTCTGATTTGAGGAAATATGGTACCTCGCTCAAAGCATGAACAGTGAAACTAGATACCTGGATTCAAATCCTGGCAGTGTCCTTTGTTAGCTCTCGAGCAAGTGCCTGTGCCTCAGTTTCTTCAGCTGTAAAATGGAGCTAATACTGAAGTTAATATGAGGAGAAATTAAGTTGAGATGTAAAAAACACTTGAAGCAGTTTTTTAGTAGCTGGTTGATATGAAGTCATAGCCATCACTAGCCCGCTATATCACACTCTTCCATTCATCCAACCTTCCAAGTACCGTGGAAGATAGTTACTATTATCTTTCTATTTTACAGGTGCAAAAGCCGTCATTTAGAAAGACTAAGAAATGACTGAAGGTATCGCTACTGAAAAATGAGGACCTGAGATTTCTTCTCTGACGGTCTGACCCGAGTTGTCTTCTAACATGTTCTATATTGGTGACTCTGGTTTGGCCGAACAAACGACTAGGACAGTTTTGTCTTTGGTGATGAAAGGCAGCTATTAGTACTAGTAGGCAACTGGAGACTTATAAACGTTCTATTAGCTTTCCCCATTGTGTCTCTGGTCCCACAAATGAAGAGCAGATGTGAAAATTGCTGCCAGCCACTGACTTGTCAGATGAGAATTGCATTGGCCATGTTCATCACAAAATTAATATTTAGGTCTTGATGGCTTTAACAAGGCTTGTGAAATGTAGGTCTCCAGGATTCATGAACTTTCATTAAGAAGAGCTTTTGAAGCTAATAAAATAAAAAATATTTTTACTTGCAGTAAGATAGCAAAGAAAAAAAAATCTCTGGAAAGGTCTGGATGCCTCACAGGAAAATTCGGCTAGATGGTTCTGTGTTTCAGTAATACCCCGATGAGAAAATTCTGAATAACTTGTTAAAATGGGATGATGGGTCCCACTTTAGATTTAAATTCCATTACACTTATTTCCAGGAATTAGCAAAAAAAAATTCTAACAACGAAAATCACTAAGGACCCCTTTGTTGTTTGATATCATGAAGAATAACTTGTTTGAGGAAAAAATTTATCCTGACATGAATACTGACTTTGAAAATACAGGAAAGTGTCAAAAATTCTGGATGCTTCTTTGCTAAGAAAAGACAAACCCTAAGACTGATTTAACATTTATTTTCTTCATCATATGGCGTGAGCGTGGACACTTGCATTTTGGAGTGACAGGAGCCACTAAGGATGAAAAGTTTTATACCATAGCAAAATGTGATTCATTTGGACTGTTGGTCTTGTGTATTTGGAATTTATTTTTATTCCATATGGTTTGGGATAATATTTACCTTTGCTGTATCTATTATGAAAGGATTTACTAAATAAATTCCTGTAGTACGCAAAGGAGATCTTAAAGCAATTGAAATATTTTTGTCTGCAAATGTTACTAATTTCAAGTTAGTCTTATTTTCTTGTTACTACAGTAGGTCACCAGGACTCTCTTCAAGCTCACCATTCCAACTTTTCTCTTTCTATAGCTGCACCATTCAGAGCACAGGCATGCCCCAGGTCAAACCCCACAAGGCTATAAGTAAACCGAGGGTCTTCTTTCCCTTCCCAGAGAACCCTCTGCTAATGGACCACCATTTCCAGCAGTGGCACCATCCCTGTTTTCTAAGTGTCAGTGAGATACACAGAGCCAGGTGTCCTTCTCCTTCCTAAGGCCAGCCCGGGATTGTCCCTGAGTTCAGTCTTCCTATTGACTCTTCAGTTTTCTATTCTCTCCATTTCCAAGCCCTGTGATAATTCCATTGTTATGCAGTTCTTAAACTCTTGGTACCTTCCCCTTTCTCATCCTTGCTCGTGAGACTTGGTTAGGACCCTTCACCTTCAATCCATCCTTCCATTCTTGAATTGAGTGGTTCTGACCTCCCCACTGGCTTCACTATTTGAATAGAATCATCCATTGAATCCATAGAATCATCAAATAATTTTGGAAAGACTTCCATACTATTTTCTCACCTAAAGATTACACAGTGTCTTCTTCTTGCATAGACGATAAAAAATAAATGCCTCCTTCCTGTATGTGAAGGCCTGTATCACGTTCACGTGAGCCTCCTTTGAATGTTAAATCAGTTTCCTTTACTGGAGTAAATCTACTCCAGGAGTAGATCCTCTCTTCTAGTCAGGCTACTTCCCTTATATCAGCTTCCTCCCTTTCCCCTGACCCCAGGATGGACAGACGGACAAGTCATATCCTGAACACTATCTGAAACTAGGGAGGCTTCTAAATATTTTTGGAACATGTAATTGATATACTCTTGGAATCCCAGAGTTGGTTTTGGTCAGATCTTACATTGGTTTTATCTCTGCCTTCTACATTGGCCTTAAGAGATTCATTCTCCGCTCACACCTGGTGCTGCTGACCCCACCCTCTACGATGCAGAGATGAAAGAAGGTGCTTGTTCACACAAACCTTACACTGTCTCTAACCTGGGAGATAGACAACCAGCTCAGTTACAAAGCAGAAAAAGTGAAGGAATAGAAGACCCTATAAGGCAGGTGACATAAGGGAGAAAGTACTTCTGAGCAGCAGGGAAGAAAAGGTGATGCTTGCGCTGTGTCATGGATGGAGGGTAGAGGACTCAGGTAGCAGATGAGTCAGAGAAGGCATTCCCAGGAAGGGAACAGTGCTGAACAGGCTTTTGGGATGCATGCGTCCAGTCGGCATCATGGTATATTGAACTTACTCGCATTTCACTTGGAAATCAGTTTCTTGTTTAATAAACATCTTGATATTCTCCAAATTGAAGTGTTTGTTTTATTATTCAAGGAGAAGAGTCCTATTTTCTGGTGCCTTTGTAGCCCTCACACTGCCTAGTAGTATCAGATACAAAGCAGGGGCTGCTTTGTACTTTGTTTTGTTATAAAAGCATACTATAGACTTATTGCACATAAGGTATATATTTGGAGGTACTCTTGTCATTAATGATAGATTTGCCCTGTTTGCCCAGTAATCTTAAATTCAGCCAGAATCCCCACTGCCCCTGACTCCTGTATTCATCCTTCTAGTCACTTCTGTGACCAGCACTGTGTGTACATAATGACCAGCCATATATGGAAGAGTCTCTGGCTGTGAAATGAAAACAGAACCATGTGGATTGTATGGGAATGGAAGCTGTGGTCTTGAACTTCCAGATTGATGGTTTAAACAAGTGAGTTTTAACTAGCCACAGACTAGTGCTACATACTGGCTGGTTGAATGGTTTGAACAATACTTCTATAATACTCTGAACATGATTAAGAATGACCATTCTGGGCTCGATGAATCATCATGAAGAAGTTTTATCAATGATGTGTATTAAGACTCAGGTTGTTAAAACAGGGCTGCCTCTGCTTTATAACTAGTCTGTCTCCTTTCAAAATATTTGACTCATGTGTGGCAAAGTTAAATCTACTTGATTTGAAGATAGTTTTTTGGTTTTTTGTGAGCGAAATCTCTGGCAATGTTTTCTTTTATGGTAGAGAAAATAGATACAGCAGTTAATTGTTCCCTAATATCTGCTTCTCTTTTCATATTAATGGAACCCCTGACTTCTAGCTGGGTGTGTTGTTATCCTGATTAAATATTCAATTTCCCACACTCCCTTGCAGTCTGTCGTGACAGTGAGATAAATTCAGAACAATGGAATGTGAGAGGGAGTGACCTAAGCAACTTCTGGATTTTTCCATCTTTGCACCAGCTAGAATGAGGCTGTGATGTTTTGCTACTTAGGACCTTGGGGATGAAGGCGACCCATGTGGCTGGATGAGCGACAAGATGGAAGGTCCCGTGACTGTGATGATCTATCACAGGCACTCTAGACTGTTTATGAATGGAGCTGTTATGTCAAAGAGAAATAAACTGTCCTGTTAAAGCCATAATTACCTTAGATTTCTAGGCAGCTAATTAACACATTAGGGCATAAAAAAAGTTACAAGGCTCAATGTCAGTCGAGCAATAAAAATAACGTAAGAACCAGTACTTTTAAAGATATTTAATAAGATTTTTTTTCCAGATCAGTACAAAAATTTAAATACAAAATGACTTGTTATTGACAAGTTTCAAATCTATCATGGAAACTCGTAAAAGTTACCAGTCTGTTCATTGTTCATGGTATTCTGTGAAATATTTGAAAACAGTCACCCACGACAGACATTCTTTTTTCCCTGTGGGATGTCATACTGCATTAAAACTCTGTATTTAAATAACAATAATGCCAGTTGGGTCCATGTCACATGGAAAAGTTGCAGTTAATTTTGAATAAATAGGGATTATAGCACTCTCCCTAGACTTTAGAATATGTGGTTGTTTCATCTGCTTTTACATTAATGTGGTAACATGATATGCAATACCCCAAAGGGAAACATAGACACGTAGATAATTATTTAAAACTCTTTTTTAAATTAAATGGAGTAATTCATTTAGCTCTGAGATTAGCACCATTGAATATACAGTATCTGGCATACATTTTGCTCCTCCCTGTCTAAAAGTTAGAAGCATATGCCTGATTAAAATACATACACACACACACATATATAGATAGGCAATTGAGTAACAACCAATAAATAAGTTGGAAGGTATTTTGAAAAGTGAAATTTGGTTTTAACTAAAGAGGTACTTTGTTTTACCTTGTGGAAATAAAAAGCCCATGCATGTACAGATAAATACAGTTTCACAAAACAGTTTGACTCACTTCCAAGCCATTTCAATGCAGCTATTTAGCAGAAGGAATCTAATTATGCTTCCATAGTCATCAGCCTCAACTCAGCGTCCTCAAGACCAACCCAGCGGATCTTTGTCACATAAATGCTGCCTGCTTTGACAATGAAAGTTAGGCGAAACGTCTTTTTGTTGGGAAAATTTGCCATATACTTAACAATGAATAAGAAACCCTGTGATAATTAATCCATTTCTTTTAAGAAATTGAGAAAAAGCGGTGCTCAGATACCTTGTACTGGAAAAGACAGATATTAGATTAAGGAGAGATAATCTTCTTGATTGAAAATGATTTCAGATTTGACATAGACCCATTTTATGTGGGTTTATACCGTATTTATTTGTGTATCTCTCCATCTGTACCTATCCCTTCAACTCTTCACTCTTAATTGTGAGGAAAAGGTACATTTCTACCACCATCATCCTACATTATTTCCCCAAGTGACTTGTAGTCTGCACAGACTCATAGCAGGCTTGAAATGCTTTGTGTTTTGGGATCAGATTTGAATGAGCAAGAAGTTGTTATGAACCGAAGTGAAAACCTGGGGAAATATGTATTTTTCCCTTTAAACTTCTTTTGACTCTTGACTTCTGCTGAGTATGAGGTGACATAAAAGAGCATGGGCTGTCATTGCCCCTTAACTTTACAGATAGTTCTTCCAGAAGCTACTTCTAGAGAAATTTTCATAGGAAATTTAAAATTTGAAACTCCAGAAATTAGTTTCTTTAAATTTAATTTTCTATGTAATTGAAACTTTTTTTCCCTCAAATCAAGGATCCCGTAGGTTTTGAAAAGCGGTATTAGAACCTCACATGCGACACTGATTTGCATACATACTTACACAGGGAAATTTCTCTGAAATTCAAGAGTTAGTAAAAACAGTGATATTCCTTTCATGGGTATAACCTCATTGCAGTTATTTATATGTGTAGGCAAGGGAGGAGGATTTTTGTATTCATGTAAACACAATAATGCCTACTGATAATGAATATTCTACAGAAATGGAAAGTTATGGGGAGGAAGGTTATTATTTTTTTCCTTATGATTTCTAGACATTTAATTTAGTTGGGTACAGTAGAAATTACGTGGATGGAAGAAAAGAGAAAAAGAAATCATAGGAGAAAAAAAGAACCCTTGAGGAATAAATGAGTGAATTACTGCTCATGTCTTTCAGCTGGTTAGTGACACACAAGTGCTAGGCACAGAAGCCACTAGTAAATACACTGCAGTTAACTGGCTTACTTGTTCTTTTCGAGATAACCAAACACAGTTCTGAGTAAGTCTCCTTTTGCTAAAAGACACAGCCTCTGACAGACGAGATACATCCCTTGTACTCAGGTCTTCCCTAACCCGCTCCCCCTGGGGAGTAACTTCAGGATTCCTCTCTCACATTCCAGGGAAAAACATCTGCACAAATACAGAGGAAATTATACAAGTAAATACGGTGTGTTAATTGTTACCATTGACATTTCTTTAAAGCCATAGTTGTAAATATTTGAAAGTAGACAGTAGGAGTAAGTGACTTTGATTAGCCATCGTCTTTCATACTGAAATCTTTTGACCAGCCTGAACAAACAGGCTGGAAACATACAACACACAACAGCTCACATGATTCCAGTGGGCATAACACAGGTGTCAGGACAGATACACACATCCAGCCCCTCATTTTTCAGTTCCCAGCTGCTGCGCAGAGCATTGCCTCTTAGCTTTTATGCGTACATGATGGTTCAAATTTTCACTTAAATATAACTTTCCAACTAGATAACTGTTTTAAAGCAATTATGATTTTCATTTGGATTTATTCTGTGTAGCATCATTTTCCTTCTATTAAATCTCTTTTTTCTTTTCTTTTTTTTTACATGGGATACAATAAATATCCTGAAAAGGAGGAGTGGACGTACTGCCCAGCATACAGTCCTGCAGCCTGTTCTGAGGGCATCTGGAGGAACACCCTGTCTCCCGGCCTGAGCAGCAGCACTGCGCTCCCAGACGCCTGGTCCAGAAAGCCCTTTTTATACTCGTCGTATGTGTACATCATGGGCTCATTGTTCTTGAACAGAGCAACCCACACGTTGCTCGCCTTGCAGTGGACGTGGTATGCGAAGTAGTAGACGCCGGGGACCTCGCAGGTGAAGATACCCGTCTGGGGGTTGTAGTTCTGTCTGCCGTTATAGAGCAGTTTGTCAAACTTTACTGGGGCCCCCACTGGTGGGAAGGGTGCAGTCAGCTCCGCAGTAAACGCAGGCATCTCGTAGGGCCCTCCGTTCTTGCCTTTCTTAGCCCCATAGGCGCGGGGGGGTTTCGCTCCATCGATCCCCAGCCCCATATCTGGCAGGTACTCTCCGTGGGGTGGTGGTGTCGGGGGCATCACTGCTGGGGGGCCCGGAGGCCCCGGAGGGCCTGGGGGCCCTGGAAGGCCAGGCTGGCCTTGAGGACCTAGGGCACCCGGCTTCCCTGGGGGGCCGTGGAGTCCTGCTGCTCCAGGCTTTCCTACCCCAGGGAACCCCGGGGGTCCCGGGAGACCTGGTTCTCCTTTGGGGCCTGGAATTCCAGGTGGTCCAATGGGACCACTAGGACCTGCGATCCCTGGGATACCTGGGGGGCCCTGTAAACCCTGGTCCCCTGGGATTCCCGGTTCTCCCTTCGGTCCAAGCAGCCCTGGAATACCGGGGAGCCCGGGCACACCTTTGTGCCCAACTTCCCCTTTGGGCCCCAGGGGACCGGGCAGACCCCTCATGCCAGGGGGCCCCACTTCTCCGAGGAAACCTGGCTTTCCTGGGAAGCCTTGAAGGCCTGGCTCTCCCTTGGGGCCTGCTGGCCCCTGTGGCCCAGCAACACCCTCTTCTCCTTTGGGTCCGGGAAAGCCTGTGGCACCCGCAGGGCCCATCGGACCCGGTACTCCAGGAAGACCTGGCTCTCCGGGCGCACCCCCCATCCCGGGGGCACCCGCTGGTCCTTTCTCCCCTCTTGGTCCCAGAGGCCCGGGAAGACCCCCTACGCCCCTGTCACCCTTGGGGCCTGGAAAGCCTGGTTTCCCGACCCCTGGAAGGCCTGGGGGTCCCGGCAGCCCTGGCAGCCCTTGCTCCCCTTTGCCACCCGGAAAACCTGGCTGGCCGGGGATCCCGTCCTGGCCCGGTTTTCCGACACCAGGCACCCCGGGAGGTCCTTGGACCCCTGGCACCCCAACAGGGCCTTGCGGCCCAGGTTGTCCCGAGGGGCCTGGCTTTCCCACGGGCCCCTGAGGCCCAGGGAAGCCTGTCACTCCCGGTTTGCCCACTCCCGGAAGTCCCACGGGGCCGGGGGGGCCGTGCGCACCTGGAGGGCCCTTAAGGCCCGGCAGACCGGGCATCCCGAAGCCCTTCTCTCCTTTAGGGCCCTGAACACCAGGAGGTCCCGACAGCCCTTTGGGGCCTCGTTCGCCCCTTGCCCCCGGTTGCCCGGGCAACCCCGGCCCCCCGGGCTTTCCAATGCCAGGAAGTCCGTGAGGCCCCGGAGGGCCCTGTGGTCCTGGGATCCCCACAGGCCCAGTCTCCCCCTTGGGGCCGATTTCACCTCTGGCCCCTGGCATTCCCATGGCTCCTGGCTTTCCTGGCATTCCGGGCATACCTGGCTTTCCAATTCCTGGATATCCCTGTGGCCCTGGTTTTCCTTTGATTCCAGGTATCCCATGGCCTGGTAAACCGGGGGGCCCGGGTGGTCCTCGTGGGCCAGGCTCTCCACGGGGACCTTGCTCCCCTCGTAAACTGGCTAATGGCGTTTGCACTGGAAAAGAGCAGAGAGAGAAGGGTCGGGGGGACACGGATGTTAACCTCGCTGCAAGGAAATCATGACAGTCATTGTCTCCTCCTGCACATTCGCCTCTTACCAAGAGACAAGACAGGAACAGTGCACTCAGTGCTTAAAGGACACTCAAGCTGTTCGTTTCTTTCCAGTGTTTGAGCGGGTGTTTTTGAGAACTGGTATCTGCAGCTGCTTTATCGGCATTGGCTAAATCAAAAGCTAAACAGTAATGAAAAACATCTTTCCAAGTAGAAAAATTGGAAATAGTATGCTGTGTTCACAAAAGAGAATTTAGATCATTCAAGGAAGGATAAAGAAAAGCCAGTGTTGCCCACGGCCCCCTAATATCTCCTCTTGTGCTGAACACAGTGTGGTGTGATGGAGACAGCCATTACCATGTGGACTCAGGGGAGAAGAGAAGGAAGTTTTTATTTTGTGTGTGGTTTAATAACATCTTCCTTTCAAGTCAGAGATATCTGCTTCATTTCCTTAATGTGTTCTAGGATTTCCTAAGCCTCATGTATTCTTATCTCTGAGACGTTATTTCTCGATTTCAAATGTGGTGTTTAATCAGGAGATGTCACTAAGATATTCTGGATGATAAGCAGTGGGGATAAGGGATGGATCTGGGATTAGGAGAAGGAAGTTCAACTCGTTCTTCCTGTACTTGGTCACTTAAGGCTTCCCTATCTCTGCTTGCCTAGATGAACAAAAGAGTAATCTACCCACACGGCAAAATTAGACACTAGCAGTAGATGTGCAAGGTGTTTTGCTTCTCAAATTATTAAAGACCAAAGCACATGTTACTGCAATGATTATGCTCTGTCTTGCAGGGAAGCACAACTCTATCTCTCACGTGATTGGGAGGAACAAGTGCCATAAACAAATTTAGGATCCAAAGTCTTGTTTAACCAGTGGTCACATTTTAATCCTGACCATTGTATTTTTCACTGAGCTTATGTCAGGGAACAAAATAGAACCACAGAACTTGTATTCTTTCTGAATTCCTGACTGGTACTCATTTAAATAAGTACTGGAAACTCCAAAAGCCAGGCAGGTCCTTCAAGAAAGGAAGGAAAACAGATGATGGAGAAAATGGGGAATACTTTGCGGCTAATAGATATGATGATAGTACTACTAAGGCTTAAAAAAAAAATTTTTTTTTTCTTCATTTGTTTTAAATCCCTAAAGAAAAAGCCACTAGTTTATTATGAGATACCATTTGGGCAGGTATAGATTTACTCTCCTTTTGAAGGATTGAATATTCAAGTCATTGAAATGTGCGTATCAGCGTTATTGGAAGGTAGTCCAACAACTTTGTTCTAGGGAGAGAGGTGCCAGTTAGAATCGAGTACATACAACTTTTCAGGCCCTTTTAACGAGGGGAGAAAATGAGTTCAGACTATTAAGTGTATTTTATCTTTAAACTCTTCCCCTTTGGAACATCTTCTGCAGTGTTTTGTTTAGTTTCTCCAAGGTCATTGTGCCAAAGCAACATGGAATTTGGGTGCTAATAAATCTACATAGGAATTTTTTGCTAAGTCTATTGATAGCTGCTTCCAGCAAGACCTTTTAAAGTCTAGTAAATGACAGGAAATCTTCTATTTAGGGGATACCCTAAACTCCAAACCCATTCCATCTCCATATATATGCTCTCTAAGAGCCTACTTTAATGGTTGATGGATTTTAAACCACCTTATTTTCAAAGACTTTAATCATTTCTAAAGGTTTGTAATTTTTTCCCCATTTTATCTTTCTCCTACTCTGGCAAGCATACATTTTCTCATCCTCGTCTTCCTATACTCACCAACAAAAACCCGACAGGCAAAACAACCCTCTAGCACCGCACCAGAGCAGACTCGAGTGTAAGGGTATGTTATTTTTAAACACTAAATTATGTAGCTACTATATCAAGGGGCAGGTTGAAGTCTTGTTTATCAGGCATCCTGGTGTCTAGCACAGTGCCTGGAACATGAACTATTCTCAAGACTTGTTGGCCAACCAGTTGCCATAACTCAGTTCTTACAGTGCATTAGTGATTACTTAGCACTTCTACTTACCTCGTGTCATTGATTTTGCCAACAATCTTACTTTACAGATGAGGAAAAAGAGGCTTAAAGAGGTTAAACAGACTAGGCCTCTCTCCTTTCTGGCACGTGGGCCTCTTAGCATCAAACCCAGTAGTTCCTCAGAAGTGGAGCTCCCCGCTTTGCACAACATGGAAATGACTTCCACTTCCTTAGAATTGCTACTCAGATACAGTGCCCTTCCTACCAACATTAGTTTCCTAGAACTTCAGATAAACCAGCTGAATTGACGAGACAGTGTCCCAGTGACAGGCATTTTTGTAGATGTTGAATAACTAATGAATATGACTAGAAAGTAATGGGAGAGGTTTTCAGGTATCATGTCTAGAGTAAGTCTATACTCTTCAATTTCCTTCTATTGATTTACCAATTGACATGTACAGGAATTTAATTAGAGCAGTCTTGAAAGCATTTGCATTTATCTAGCATCTAGTTAACCAAATGTGGCCACAATTTTTTTTTTTTTTTTAAATGCAAAGGTCCTTACAACATTGCTCTCAGTGCAGAAAACGAACTTGTCACCTTCCTTTTTCTACATCGCTTTAGCCTCCGAATTCTGGCCCAGAGCCTGACACAGACATATCAAGGCTCATTAAATAGTTGCCAGATGTTTGAATAAAAATATCTTGGATAAAGTCATAGATTATTTTTAACAAAATATGCTTTATATCATTTGATATTGTGATGATAGTAAGGCCCAATAGAAAATGGTAATTTTGCCTATATTTTTCATTAGGACTTGAACTGTGCAAAACAGAATGTAGACACAGTCATTTAATGATTCTCAGTAACACATTCTCAATGAAAATCCCTAATGTCTAGTGTGTCCTGCAGACCTCAAAGTTTAGGGTTTGGGAAAGCTGTCATTTCCTAAACAACACAGGACAGGATATTACCTTTGCCTTTCTTGGGTGCCACTTCCTTGCCCATTCTTGGCATCGGCTGAATTTCCTTCCTATATTGGGGTAGATGTGGATGCTCTTTGCCATACTGCATGTGGGGAAGCTCCTTGCCCACATTAAGGCCATCTGCACCCAACGGCATGTGAGGAACTTGCTGACCCAGGGGCTGGTACTGCGGAATTTGCGGTGGGAGCCGAGGAGGAATTTGAGGTGGCAGCGGCTTGATCCCATAGTAGGCACCAGCCTGGGTGGGCCTGATGGAGCCCAGGGAAATGGTGAGGAGCACTCGCAGCAGCTGCAGAGAGGCAGGTGGCACGGCCATCACCTGTGGAAGGAGGGAAGGTGCCAACATGGTGAAATCCCTCAGGCCAAGCCGCTCTAGTTCATTCACAGCAAGGAGGCGGCAGGAATAGAGGAAGCAGAGCCTTTCTCCTCTGTACTTTATGAGAGGAAGACATCAGTGAGAATGCCTTCATTTTGTCCAAGGACAGAAGAAGATGTTACCTTTCCATAGAAAACAACAACAAAAAATCGAACAAGCCAAAACACAGAAAAAACTAGCATCTGTTCATTGAAGGTAATTGATGGGATTGCCGGCGACTGGAGAGACTGTTCATTGTGAATGAATTTCAATTCTGCTGCCTTTTGCAGTGTTTTAAGCTCACATTTTTAGCTGGAACAGAGCAGCCAAGAGGAAGGACCTTTCAGCTAGGTGTGACCTTGTGACAGAGTTCTGGACACTTGGATGTAGTTGGTACTGAGTGCAGGTTCAAAGAAGGGTCCTCAAAGGGGAGGGACACCATCTTCCTCTTTCTTCTGGGAATGTGGATTTCCTGCCCAGAAACAGACCAGACACCCTGACCCTGAGGGAGAGTTGTGTTCTGAGGATGGTGGAGCAGCAAGATAGAAAAGCTGAGCTCTGGCTGAACATGCAGACACCATACTAACTCTGAAAGTTGGAATTTTTTCACAGTAGAAAGAAATAAAGGCCTGCCTTTAAGCCACTGTTATATGGGGATCACACATTTGCAATAAACATAATCCTAGCAGAACAGACTCTCTTAGAATGAGGCACATTGGTAACATCAGGCTTTGGTGCTAAGTACCAAATTTCATTCTAAATTGAAATAGTTAATAATATAGCTTTTATTTGTTATCTACTGGATGTCCTTTGGCTGTTCCGGTGTGGCCACAAATAAGTAAAATTAAGCAACTATACAACAAAATAACAAAACCAGAGAAGTATCTTCTGAATTAGAAAAAGGTACTTCATGTGACAGTTAAAAAATGTCACTTAAAAAATCAGTATCATAATTATTTACATTCAGGATGACATTTCTTTCTCCTTTTTAAATACACCAAATCAGTATCTTAGAATATGGCTAATTGGACCTGGAGTCTTAGTTTTATCTTCATACTTTTATGAAAGACAGACAGGAGTTCACAAAGCAAATTAGTTATATAAATAAGATAGAGATATTAAGCCACTCACAAGAATAAACTATTTCTAAACCCTTTAACAGGACCCTTTGCAAATTAGCAGTTAGCAGAATAAAAACAAATAGGGAGTCTGTTTATAAAATCCAGCTTGAAAAGATGTCTGGAACGGCCCAGAACTGGACAAGGAACTGCAATTTTGCAAATATCCACTAGAGGGCAAGTGTGGTACACATTAAAGTCGGTTCAGTTTAAAAGGGTCCCCTCACACCTTTTAAAGCGACTTAATGAAATTCTGAATCCTATGTGGAGCATCATAAGAGAGAAGTAGTAAATTTCTCACAATTTTTAAAGTAAGTGTCTTCTGGAAAACTTTAAATAAACTTGTCTATAAATAATTTAATTTGGTTCTCCTGAGATTGTTTTCTTTGCTTTTGCCTTAATTCTGGATTGTAGTTTTCCATTTCATAGAACATTTGCATTGGTTTTGCAACATTCTATTCAAAAATAATGCCAAGAGTATGAATAGGCTACAGAAGAACTGGTTAATAAAAAGCACCTAAAATACTTAATAAGAATTCCTACCACAAAGTTCATTGCTTTACAATTTTTTCTGAGTATACTAATTAATTCCTCCTTCAGGGGAAAAATTGAAAAAAAAACATTTGTCAGTAAAATGATTTATAAATTTTTCCCATTTATAAATCAGAATCATTTCAATAACTATTTCAAGTATATTCTGATCTATATACTTGTTAAATGAATGAAACTGTTTTTCTGCCCTTTTAAGCATGATTGTTATAAATCATTTGGAAAGAGACACAAAGGTAATGTTGATTTATACTAATAAAAGTCAAATTTATTTTAGGTGGAAAAATAACATCTGCTTTAAGTACTCTGATAATTTCCAGAAATAATGTTAGACCCAGCCAAAAACAAATATAACATGGCCCTGTCCTCAAGGGACTTAAACTCTTTTAATAGATGTATAAACTGTTAATGAGTACCAAAGGATATCCAGAAAAAATTAAATTTCCCTCCCATTTCTGTTCTTCAATATCTAAAATTCCTTCTTTCTGAAGCCGCAACTTTTCCCATCTCCCCCCCGTATTTTCCCAGAAATACTCCATACCTATGCACACATACTACAAGCGCCTTTAAGACACAAATTACAGACTTCTATACATATCTCTATTCCTTACTTTTTTCATTCACAAGACCAAAATTTCAGACCTTATTTTGCATCTTAATTTTGTGAATCTAAGCACATCTCTACAACTTCATCATTAGTTAACAATAAACTTGATTATTTATTTGAAGTTCTGTCTAACTCGAAAATTAGTGTCTAAAACAGTCACTAGAGATGAATGTGTTAATCCAAATCAAAAGTACATAGTACTACCTGCTAATGTATAAGCCGGTACTAAATTCCAACTTTAAGGATGAATGAACTTAATGATTAAACCCTAAACTTGTGGTGATGTCTTTAATAATAAGTGAGCATGGTTGGCGCTTTACCCATCCCTCAATTCAGTGGATGTGTTGGATTAGACTTAATAATCTTTAAACCAGGACAACCTAACGAAACACTGGAAAACTGGAAGGAGACGAAATGCCTGGAAGAAAACCAGTTGAATAGCAAAGGCCCAGTGGGATCCTGCTTACTACAATTATTTCCTCTTGTAGTCTTGGCCTTTCTCTCCTGAAAACCACCTCTTTCAATCTGCCATCTGCCATTTCTCTGGCTCTGTATTTTAAATAAACTTTGTTCAGTGTTAACTTGAATGTTTATGTAGGGGCCCTGGTTAGAATTTACCGCTCAACTTACCCTTACTAATTTCCCTCTTGTCCCTGAGGATATTTTTGGTGGTCAAAGTGGCATGGTGGTTCTCCCCAAATCACTCAAAAGAACATCAGATTTGTGTAACACTGTGCAAACACCTGGCGGGAAGAACAAGTCTTGGAATTCCTGCTGAGAAGAATGAGAGTAGTAGGACTTCTTGCTCTACTTTCTTTCCCCCCCCTGAGGATGTAGAACACAGTAAAGTGAGTTTTATGTGATACTTCTGGGATTTGATTTGGTAACTGGAGTGCGTGTGTGTGTCCATGAACATCAACATATGTCATGCGTGACAATGGGTCTTTATCCAGTGATGGGTGTCGTGGGAAAATCATTATACATGAAGCCAAAGCCTGAGTACTGAGTTGTAGCTCTGACTCTCCACATGTTTGATCTTGGCAAGTCCTTTATCTTCTCTAAGGCTTAGTTTCCTACCTATAAAACAGAAATTAGAATCTCTGTCTCTCCCAGAGAGCCATTCAAGGGCACACACGATCATTTGAATGTGTTGTAAGCTGAAAAGCACTATTCATATTTAAATTATTATTGATGGAGTGTGACCAAAAAGACAAATCAAATCCAACTGAAATGTCAAAGACTTTCAGAGAAGGATACTAGCCAAAGTAAATGTGAGGTTAATGGCAATAATGATAAACCTAACAAATAAAACAATAATGGCCATTAAAATATACTTGTTAAAAAATGGCAAAACAAAACAAAACAAAACACACACACAAAAAGAACAGCTGAACTAAGGCAGTAATTCATTCTGGTTTGAAAGTTGCCAATTCTAATCTTTTTGAGCAGCCCTAATTGGTTTCTTGTATTTGAACAGGACTGCATAGTTTCAGTTTCCTCATGTGACCTGCAATGTATAGAACAGAATAATGTAATATATATTATTTTAGACACTCCTCAGCATTCTGTTTGTGCATTTAGCCTTATGAGATTTTTGTCCAGAAGAATGTCTAAGTATTTAGTCCTTGCCCTAAAGGCAACATTTTCTTTCACATGGACTAACATGCATGTCTGTGAATGAGAATGAGTCTGTGTGTCCATGTTATGTGTGGTGTGGACAAACCTCTCCTGCTTCTGGATGGTCCTCCCCTTTACTACCATTTGCCTTTTTCACAGAGTGTCCTTTCTCAAGGCTTCAGATTTACCATACCAGAAGCGAGGGAGTCACTCAGAACCTTCCTCCAATTTTTCCTAGAATTGTCCTCTTGGCCTTTCCAAGCCTCTCACAGAAAATTCTTTCCTGACTGCATTTCACGGGGTACTTCATGCATTGGTTCCGAATATTTTTTGAACACCTACTAATTGCTAGGAACTACTCTGGGTGCCAAGATAGTAGTGAGTTAGATGAAGTCCTTGATCTTAAACTCACAATCTCATGTAGGAGACAAGCAAGTTAAAAATAAATTTTATAATTTCAAAATGAATGAAGTGAAGAAAATATCAGGGAATAGGACACACACATACACACACACAAAATAGGGGTAGTCCACAGTGTTAGGGAAAGGGCATTGGGGGAAGACATCTCTGAGAAGATTTTAGAGGCATGAAGATTTCAAAAGTTTATTCATCTCTCAAAACAATTCGAAAAAAAGATCTAATTCATTGCAGTGGTAATTGTAGGTACTTTCACTCTTACTCAAAACTTTGTTCATCATCTATGTCTGTCTTCATTTTGTCCTCTTTATTGTATTCTCATTTCTGGGAAGATGATTCTTTTTCCTCTTCCTCTCCACCTCCTTTTTTCCCTAATCCCTCTCCAGATTTCCATACTCTATTTGTTTTGCCTTTATACATATTTGTTTATATAATAAAGTACTAGATATTTGGGTGATTTAAATAACCAAATTTTATTTTCTGACAATTCTGGATTCTGAATGACTGGAATCAATGTATTGGCAGGGTGGATTTCTTATGAGTCTTTCTCCTTGACTTGTAGACAGCTGTCTTCTCCCTGTGTCTTCCCATGGTCTTCCCTCCTCTATGCATTTCTGTATCCAAAACTCTTCTAATAAGAACACCAGTCATACTGGATTAAGGCTACCCTGGTGACCTATTTTTAGCTTAATTTCTTCTTACAACCCTATCTCAAAATAGAGTCACATCGAGGTGCTGGAGATTAGGACTTCAACCTAGGAATTTGGGGGAACACAATTTAGCCCATACTATCTATCATCCCTCTATACCAATTCAACACACCTCTTATGTAAAATCTACCTTACTTTCTCAACCACCGTTATTCTCCTAGTTCTATTGAAAGTTAAATACAATGTGAATCAAATTTGTGTTTTTCCTATTTTTTTTATTAGAATTCATGATTGAAATCTTCCTGAAAATGTGTAATATTCTTTTAACTTTCTCAGTATTTATTGATGGATCTTCACTATGAAAAATCTTAGTGTTGATAGGATGGCTGTAGAAGATGGGTGGGTGAGGAGGTAGAAGTTTTTCTTTGTTGAGATGATATGCTTTAAAATTCATTTTATTGTAGAAACTGAGTCTTCTGTACTTGGATAGTCTGACCTCTGCATTTTAAAGGAAGATAGAAGCAGTTCTAAATAATAGAGGGCAGAGAAATGTGGTTTTCTGGGGGATTTTGAGGCGATAACGTGAGCAGAGTTGATCGTTGTATAGGGGAGAGGCCGAGAAAAGGAAATCTCCAGTGGAGGAGCAGTTGAGAAAGGAAAAGCTTATTTCAGATGGGCTTTTGATGTTTGTTATGGTACATGTATTGTAGATTCCCTGCTTCAGAAATAACCCCAATCTTTCTGAAGAAAATTTCAGAAACTCTAATCCTTTTGTGGGAAAGGGTTTTTTGAGGTTAGCCAGAATTGTTCAATGCTGTTCCAGATTGGCACTGGACAAAATCAGTGACTGTCTATAAAAAAAACAGAACAAGAGGATGATGGGAGTAGGAGCAGTGAGCACCAAAGTTATAATCGTATTCACTAGTTTTTTGAGGACTTACTTTATGCCAACACCATGAACAAACTTAAATACATTTTATCATTAATCCTGTGTTCACTTACGAGGTCTTTTTTTATATTAAATTCTTCCAAATTATTATCTTCCCATTCTATATTTATATAACTGATTATTTCACTGAAATTAAAGACTTACATTCTAAGTTAAAAATTAAAATTCTCATTTGAATAATTTTAGGAGCTGTCATCCAATATATAGTTGACCCTTGAACAATATGGGTTTGAATTCCACATATACATAGATTTTTTTCAATAAGTACAGTGCAGTACTGTACATGTATTTTCTAATTCTATGATTTCTTAATTTTATTTTTTCTAGCTTATTTTATTGTAAGAATACAGTACTTAATGCATATACAAAATATGTGTTAATTGACTATGTTATTGGTAAGGGTTTTGCTCAATAGCTGGCTAGTTATACTTGGGGAAAGTAAGAAGTTATTGATGGATTTTTCCATTGGACGGAGGTGACCCTGGAACCACTGCATTGTTTAAGGATCAACAGTATTAACTGACAAGTCTCTCTACTTTGTTTTAGAAGGTATAGATCTACTGTCATCTTTTGTTATCAGAACCTAAAAAATAAGCCTGTGAGATGTTGGTTCATCAGTCCAATGAAGGAATGGGCAAAACCATGCAATAAACATTTATTAGTTTTAGTCAACCTGCCCAATTACACTGTAAGATTGATGCAAATATAAAACAATTCAAACCTCTGCTTCACTGATAAATCCTGAATTCTGCCATGAATAAGATTAGTCAACCATCCCAGCTACTAGCTATAGGCAGAGCGTGACCTCATGGGACCTAGAGAACTTTTGATGTCAATTAGGCTGTGTCTCCCAGCTCTGGAAATGGGCCACCCATAGAGCTTCTCTGAAGTGGATGGCCAACCACCACATTCCAAAAGTTCTCCTGAAGAGGAGATTTCACAACATTCCATAGTAACCAACTGCAGGATTTCACAGGTCTACAATCTCTAATATCTAACGTGAATCGTTTTTGTTGAACTTTAAGCCCATGTCCTCTTTTCCATTCTTAAAGGAGGTGGGAAACATCTGGAGAATATTTTTCTTTATAATAGTTCACATGTTTGAAGTCTGCAATTAGTTCCTTTTGTTTCTCTAACTGGAATTGTGTCAGCTGTCAAATAGTTTATAAAACACTTCAGAGGACCCCCTAAAAGAGAAAGTTATACAGTGGAATCCTTTTTGTATGTTTTTCCTTCCCATAATATGAAATACCATTGTTCTCAGAGGATAGGTCACCTAAATTCTAGTTCTGACCTAAACAACTCAGGTAATGTTGATTGAGTATCCATTTCCTTATTCACAAAATGGGAACATTGGATAGATGACTTCAGGGTCTTCTCAAGTTCTGATAATATGAACATGAATACTATGTCCACACTTCACAAATACATGGTTTCATGAACGTAAATGCTCAAGTCTTTTGGAAGTCATAAAGTTAAATCAATATTATACTTCCTGTCCAATATACCCATTATTTTTCAACATTTCCCTTCTTTCAGTGGGAGATGGAACAAGATGAACTTATTCCAAGTGTGTATTCCTCTGATGAAATATGCCATATCAGATACCAAAGAAGAAACTGAAGGGTAGGTCTCCCCAAAATATTTAGGTGGATATCTCCAAGGTGTCCAGAAAAGACTTTTTATAAACACATGTCACGGTCACATGTGGAGCTAAGATCAATCCAGCTTCCATGGTCTTCAAGAGAAATTGTTACCATTACCTTAGCATACTAGAGAATGAAGATGACCCAGATTTAGGGTAAACTCTATAAATAATTATTTTATCAGAGAAATCTTTCTTATGATAGGGTAAACATTTAGATCATCCAGTTTTGTCATGTGAGTTTCATGTGATTTTCTTTCCTGTCTCCTTGATGCCATAGGCCCCTAGCCCATTCATTAGGTCAATGACAAAAGCTCTCATCTGTTCTATGACTCAGCCATGTAAATTTTCCATATGGATGTAATTAAATTTGCTATTTTTCTCTTACTTATCTGATGTTGATTAGTTTACTAACCAACCTGAGAAGAGCCTCAGGGATAAAAGAAAATTTCCCCTCTACTCCTACAAAATTAAATAAGAAAAAGGATTTAAGGACAAAGTGATTTATAATTGTTTTTGCTATATTCAAAGATTGAATGAAAATGGAAACTTACTGAGAAATCTTAAAAAAGTGACTAAGGGATACAAACTTCCTACAGTGTATAGGCTGAAAAAGTCCCCAAGTCAATTCAGCAAGTATTGATGTATGCCTCCTGTCAAAGGACTGACAAATGAATAAAGCACGCCTTTGAGGACGTGGGCAATGAATCTGCATGACAGTGTCATGTTTTTAGAAGCCACAGTGCTCATTTTATAAGAAAAATTGAGGGTCCACAGTCTAGAGTCACCTATATAGTAACGTAGATGATGATGAAGGCATCCCAAGAGTAAGTTCCTCCCATCCATGGGTCTCGTGATGTGCACCAGGGTAAATTCCTTCCTAGTGTGACTGGAGAGGGTTAGAGAGCAGCCATTCACGTGAGTATGCTTTTTCTGCCTTCTCTACATGAGTCCAATTTGTATAAATAACAGAATGTAAAATAAAGATGTTTTTAGGACTTTGCAAGGATGAGACACCTATGGGTGTCAACTAAAGCATTCCATTGAATGGATATTGTAAAAATACTGATTTAAAACAAACAACTATAATGTATTATGTAAAATATAAATTCCATTGCATATATTTTCACCAAAAGTTCTTTTATCTCATCCTGAACTCTTGTTCTGACTAATGAGATTGACAGTGAATTTCAACCAGCAATAGCCTTGTCACATGTGTAGATAAAACTTGGTAGTTATGGTTTAAATAGTCCTTTGTCAACAACATAAATGCATTAAATAAATTAAAATGATAAAACTCTGTTCATTTTCCAAATGTCTAAGGTCATAGAGACTAGAAAATTTAAACCAAGTTGGGCCAAAAGAAAAAAGCATGTGCTTTGTCTCCTGGGTGACCTTCATTAGGTCCTGGACTTTAAATTGAAGGTCTTAGGGTGGCATCCAGGTTTGAGAGGGAGGGGCAGGGAGGATAAAACAACTCGCAAAGGGCCTCTAATTTTTCCTGACAAAGGCTGTCACTAGAAGCTCTAGTCTTTTCTTTGTTTCTGTAACTCCGAGTGCCCTGTAGGCATTTCACAATTGCTTAGCATCTTAAGAACCGTTGAAAAGATGAAGTGGAGCTCAAATGCGTTAGTGATGTTTTTTTCGTGTAGAACTGCTGGTGACATTTCTGAAAACTGAGAAAGTTGAAATGTAGCGTGTGTTCTGTCCCAGCCAGCATGAGCACGTCCTAAGCAGGCGGGGGAGCCCTTTGCCACCGGGGCTATTTCCTCAGTTGCTTTTGAAAGAGTGGTGACAAGGAAGAGCTGAAAAACTGGGGAGGTCTCTTTCTTCTGCCCCATTCTGTTTTGTTTTGTTTTTTTAATTTTTGTTAATTTTTACACATTAAGATAGACTCATGTCAGGTATATGTCAATGCCCCCTGCCCTCCACCAAATCACCAAGTTTTCTTCACCATTGTCAGCTGCCCCATTCTGTCTGACACTGATTGTGTCCTCAATCAGTCTAGTCACTTTATTCAGAAGATTCAGTGAGCAATCCTATATCCTGTGCTAGTCTTCTCTTTTTACTAGCAGGCGATTATGGCCATTGATGCTTCATTTTGTCATTTTTGTAGGGAACTATCAAATAAACAAAAATTCCTGGAACCTGAGAACAAGACCTAGCCTTTTCCATCTTCCATATACTAAAAGTATTTATTAATTACCTGTGGTTGCATATGTGTCTTCTGGGTTTAAAGGTGAGAGGTAGAGAGCACAGGACAGTCAATTATTGTCACCCCTGCCCCTAACTCTTCACAGGCTATTTCCTGGATTCAATTGTTGAAGCTTTATTTAGCTAAGAGTACTTTGAGCCACGTAACCTTGAATGACTTGATATAAAAGTCAAGCCCTAGAGCTTCAATCACACATGGGCAAAGCATTAAATACAATCAATAGCACTTGGAAATAAAAATAATCAATGCATTCCAAAATTGTCTCCCCCTCCACCACCACCCTGCCACAGGCATAAAACTGAACTCTAGTCAGAAGAGCAATCCCACGAAAGTTCCACTGTTTAGTCCTGAACATTTCTGAATTATAAAAGAACCAAAAAAATTTTTTTCAACAATTTCTTGGTCAGTAGAAATGTGATTCTGTTCTGTCTCTGTTGTTTGGTTCAAGAGTAACAGATCATTCCATAGGACTTTGCCCAAAAATGAATCTAACTTAAAAAAAAATTCTCAACCTGGGGCGAAGCCTAAAACACCAAATTGTAGTAAATTGTCAGGCACCAAGAGGGCAGTCTCTAAGGTCCACCACTTTTCAACCACAGTTTCATCTAGATAATTAGCCAGTGTGGTAACATCCTCCCCTTTGAACACAGGCAAAATGCTGAAAGCAAGGAAACCGCAGCGATCTTGGTCTTGGAAGTTCCATCTCCTTCAGGGGTGGAATTTATTTTGAGAGGGAGAGAGATGGATGTGCTGTCTGGGAAGAAAAATCACAAGGCTTTCACAGTTAATCTACTGAACATTTTTCAGAGAAAATGGAAGTGGAGAAAGTGAAGTATGAAGAATGATGTGATAAATGCCAGCTCTTGGGAATACACTAAGTTAAGGAAGTTGGGGTGTATGGGCAACTTTTCTTTTTCTGACAAAACTCACTCGAAGGCCCAAGAATTCACAAAACTAAAGAATGTCACCAATAAACATACTTCACAAATATTACATTTTAGGATTTGCAGTGTGCATAGGAAGCTGAATTGGAGAGGAGAGAATTGGGGTGTAGTCACTTCACTGACATAATACCCTGTGTTCCCTTCAGGGCCTTCTTTTCCTAAAGTATAAGAGATGGGAAATGAATTAGAGGGGGAGGGAGACCTAAATACCTGGGGGAAGCAAGCAGGGAGATGGGGAATGAGTGGATCTGATTGGCCAGAGTTGGTAGTAAAATGAGGAGCACTGCCCCATCCAAAGAGGGCAAACATTGAACCACTCACTTCACTGCTTGGTTGGGGCAGGTCTTCCTATTTTTGAAGAGAAGGTACAACTCCAGGCATTTTGTGAAGCCTGTTTGTTTTCAAATGTTGGTATTAATGTAATAATTTTGAATTCAAATAAAATGTATGTTGTGGGGGATATTTTAAACACACAGACATATCTATTCCACAAAGGTATTGAAGGGACTAAATGTGAGTGAGGGATAGTGTTTGGTACAAAGTAGGCTTTTAGTTAATATTTGCCAATGAGAGTGTTGCCTTTTTATATAGTCCAGGTGTTTGAATTTACTGAACTAGTCATTTGCTTTATTATCTTAATAAGGTAGTTTAAAAAAAACTGGAAACTTGGATAATCAGAAACTAGCAATAAATTTGCCTTTTATATAATAAAACAAAATGTGACCCAATTATTTTTTTAAGACTGGCAAAAAAAAAATCCTTCTGTGGGCAAGATTCTATCACTTGCTAGCTCTGTGATTTTAGGCAAGTTACTTTATCTTTTTGTGATGATATTACTTGTCTCCTGAGGCTGTTGAGATGAAGGGAATTAATACAAGTAAAATTAATACAAGTAATTGATACAAGTACAATGCTTCTAACCAGGCCTAGACAGAGTAAGCACCCTATGTTATTATTTAATGAAGGAGGAGAAAGAGGGGAGTAAGATGATGAGAAGGAGGAAAGGGGATCACACACACATATTCCATGATAAGACACTTTGTTTTATTGCAGTCCTGTTTTTGAAAAATTAGAAAGGTGATGATTTTTGTCCTCACGCTGCACCGGCCTGTGATGAAAACTGGCTGAAAGTCCAAAGATGGCAAGGTAATGATAATCCCCACTCAGTGGGTAACTCAGATTGCCTGTGTCCCATCTCTCCATGTGGTCTGTGTCTCCCCTGCAAATACTAGCAAATGCTGAATCTCTCCCCTTTCCCCTTCCCTCAGTGAAATGACCATTCACAAGTTGTTGTTGCTTAGTATTGATTGCAAAGTGATTTAGTTTTGACATTTGGAAAACTGAAGACATTTCTGGGAGGTGATAGGAGCAGATTAGTTGAGCGAGTAGCTGCAGTCTTTAGGCTCTATTTTACTACCGAAGGAAGCTAAAAGTGCAAATAATGGTATATATAAAATTTTAGGTCAGAAAAATAATCAGCTTACCATCACTTTTTTAAAAAGAAAATTGACCTTTCCATGCTATTTTGGGGGATTTTAATAATAATAATTATAATAATTATAATGATGATGATAATAATACTATAGCTGACATTTATTCTTTATTATATTCAAAGATTTTCATCTAAAAAATTTATGTACTACTCCTCATCCTAACATCTTGATTCATTCCAAACTAAATTGAATTTTGTATCTGAAAAAACAAATTCATGTCAATATACACTTCTTTTGAAATTAATGCAGAGTAGGAAGCTCGGATAAAATAGCAATTAAATCCCAAAGTGTATTTAGCCACAAGCATTTATTTAAATAGAAAGTATGAATTTCTCCTCAAATGAAGCAAAGCTACAATGAGTTTTATTTTGAAGAATGAATTCTTGCTCATAAATTCTAGCAACTTATTATGGGGAAGGAAGCTCCTTATAGAAGCGCTTTCTCCAGTGTCTGCAGGACTAGGCTCAGATTTTGAGCATCTCTTTGCACTAGTTCATAACTGTTCAAAGAGCAGGCTTTGTTAGTGCTTGAGGAATGAATATAAAAATGACACGATATTTTCATCCTGTCCCTCTCTGTTTTTCTGAATATTAAAAGCAGATCTTGGGAAAATAATGTGAACACTGAATCAACATTACTCTTCAACCTATTATTTTCATTCTCACTCCTGATTTTGTGTCCTGGTGTCTGCTGCCAGCCCACAAGAATGAAAAATCTTATATAATAGCCATTCGTCCTTGGAAATTAATAGAGTGTGCTATTATTGTTTAAAAAAACAACATGTAAAGAATAGAGAAGGCATGGCTGAAGAGAAAATAATATTGAGTTGGTGATAATTTTCATTCATTACAAGAGGCTTCTAAGAGTCTCTATGGCTATTCCAAAGGTCCTGAACTAAATGGCAGTATCACTGAAGCATTTATCCAAATTCCCAGTCTTACTATTCAGTTTAGGACGTTAGACCTCAAGTGAGAATCTTTCAGGTTTTCTTACTCTATAAAAGTAGTTTTTGAGATGCCATTTCCTTGTAAAACCATGAGTGTTGAACTAAATAATGTTACTTTCAGGTCTGAAAGCTCACTGTCCTTGGCCCTCCCTGTCTAGACCTTTTTGGTGTTGTCATCATCATGCCTGAGACTGGGAAGAGTCAGGCAAGAGATTGTGGAGTCAAGAATTAACATGAAATTGGGGATGGGGGTAAGAAGGAGGAGGAGAGGGGAACATTTTGTTTTTTCGTATTCTTGAGAACTCTTCCACAGCACTTTGAAAAGCTCCATGCTACTTCTCCCTCTGATGGCTTGTCTGGGGGGCCACATCCCAGCTAGGAAGTTCTATCGCCTTGCGCCTTGTGGTGGAAACCAGCCAAGGACACATTATTGACCACCTGCTCTCCTTTCACAGGATGACTCCCCAGACTTATTCTTTGCTCTCTCCTCCTGCTGGTTTATGGCTTTCCCTTATGTAGCAATAAAACTCTTGGAGAGTTCTCTTAGGGATGAATTAATGCCACTTAAGTATATTTCCGTTAGCTGCCCTTTGATGGTTCTGTTTAAAAATAAAGCGGGGAGTTGGAGCATTTTGGTTCTTATTGAAATTTTCCTTCCCTGAGCTTTAAAGTTACCAATCCTCAGAAACTCTTATTTATACTCCAAGAGTGCTTTGCTCACAACAAAAAGAAAATGTCTGGGAAATACTGTCAGAAGCAAAACTGCTGATCTTTCAATCATCCCCCGCCCCTTGGAAGGCGTTTACATTATCAAGAGGTCCAGCTCAGCCTGTGTGAGATTTCCTTGTATTCCTTTGAATATTTAAATGTATAAATAATAAACAGAACGTGTGCCTGGATTCCAGAAAAGCAGAACAGGCTCTTGGTCTCCACCCTAATAGCAAACAGATTAAGGATCCAGTTGCCATGATCCCATTTCAACTCTGTGTAGTCTTGATTTATTTTGACTTTCCCCACATTTTATGTTTTCTTAATTCCTCTGAATCTTATATTTGATCTGTGTCAGCTCTGGGACAGACCCTCCTCTGAGGTTCAGTTTTCTCTTCTCATAGTCCTAGCTCAGAGAGGTGGAGAACGAGTGTCTGTCCTGAGTTTGACACTCGCTCTGTGGGACCTTGGTAAACCAGTCAGCTTCGCTCCATTGCAGGTTCTTTGCAGTAAGAGTAATAGAATCTGGATCCTGAGGGGAAACATCATCCCAAAGAAGGAGTTTCATTTACTGTCATCAAAATGATAACAAGAATGAACTCTTTTCCTGTCTGCCTCCCGTTGTTTTTTTAAAAAGTGAGGGCACGAAGTACAGATTGAGGCATGGTCAACATGACTCCATGACCCATCACTGAGCTCATCACCACATACCCTTCAGCTTCTTGTTGACTCCACTCGACACTTTTTGAAAGCCAAGAACTGTGGAGGCCAGTGTGACTGAGACGTCACTTCTGTCTCAATGGCAATCCAGACAAAGACAAATCTGTCTGAAAACAACAAAGCAACTGGTCCTGCCCCTCTCTTTTTCCGACTTTTTGTTTTCTTCCTTTCCTCTAGTTTTCAGTTCGCTTTTCCTTGTGTTTCCTCAACTCTATTGCTAATTCCTTTGCTCTTTTTTCCAGATTTCAGATTCTTACCTGTTGTTTACAACCTTATTAGCCTGTTTTGAAATTAAGCCCAAATAGAAACTAATATCCTTCAAAGGCCACAGTGGGCCCCATGAATCAAAATAATCTTCCCTCCTCACTGGATTCAAGAATGGTTTTCTTATAATCAAGGACAAAATGCCTACGTGGTACTATTTGGGTGGCATTAAACAGCACCCATCTCTATCTGGAACCAAAATACCTCCTCCCTAGGTCTGCTAAGTGCCTAAAATTTCTGTTGAAGTTACAGAATCTGGGAAAGATAACACATACCAGAGGTTTTAATACTAGATATTTGAACTGTCTTGGAGAACAGGGCCCAAGAGGCTGAGACTGGACATTTAGAACAGGGCCTGGGCCAGTCTAGGGGATCTGGAAGGGTCACTCTAACTGTGAATGGGTAGAGAGTCAGCAAGGAGGTACAAGGTGGCAGGCAGATGTCTCAGGGAAGTCAGAAACATGAGATGGAGGCTTAAAGCCTAGCCTTGTTGTGAATCCTCAAGAAACCCAGGGGGAAAGGGCTGATCTTGATGGTATGAGTAAATTTTTTCTAATCTATTTGATAGGCAAGAGTTACTATATTCAATGGGGATGTCCTGTAGGTTGGACTCTTAGGTTGACCTCCATGAAAACTGGTTACAACTGAAATATAAATTTGTTCTTAAGACCATTTGTAAGGCCTAGACCTCATCTCCCAGATAGAAGAGGGACAGGCACTCCTTTCGGTCATGATTGGTAAGTGTCCAGGAGAGAGCTGGAGTCAAGGTTCTGCCACATCATCATGTTATTTTATTTAAGTCTCTGCTCACACCAGAGAAAGGGCTGGTCCTTCCCTAGTCATACAATTGAAATGCTTCATGGGCCAATGGGCGAGGTCCCTCTTCTGAAGTCTGACTTTCAGGTCTGATGCGTCTTTGTGCATGAGCGTAGCCTGGAGTATGCCAAGGACATGGAAGACACTCACACAACTAGTCTTTCTCTCTCTGTTCATTTTCCCTAATCAACACTGCCTGGCCATTTGCCTTTGTTTGCACAACAACCTACAGTTCCTATTCCAGTGCTCTTCTTGGGCATTGGAGTTCTAAGATAGAAAGATTACAGAGAAGTGCTTTCACCCATTAATTCAGTCATTGATCCAGTCATTCAACTGTTTCCAGTACTTAGCAAGTACTAAGTGCCATAGGCACGATAATGAATGGAGATTGAAGTCCCTCTCCTGGAAAGACTCAGTCTATAGGGGTTAGTTAGCTGAGGAATGATTGCTCAGACACAATATACACCCTGTGTCAATTTCTGTCTCTCTGAAACTGGTCACTGGGAAACACTGAATTCCTCTTCATAGGTGTTGGACTGACCGATTCACTTGGATAATTTAAAAAATTATCACTTGGATAATTGCCAGCATTTTTACAATCTCATGCTGGCTTCCCTCCATTTTTCCAGCAGGTGATTAGGCTTCTTTGCACAAGTCCTTGATGTGTAGCCACAAAAAACAAACTTATTTTAATATCAGTCTCAACAAGACTTGCAAAGAATGCAAGTAGAAGACTTTTCATAGCAAACATAAATAGCTTTTGAATGATTTCTATGCACATCTGGTCCTATAGAGAAGTACATTTAAAAAAATAATGAGTTATCCATAAGAAGTCTGAAGCAGACAAAGGATTATGAAACTACATGGTATTTAGCATGTAATGATTCCTGATTTTTTAAAAGGAGCCAGATTAGATTCTTACTGTTGAACTCTACTTGTTCTAGCTTTTACCAAAACTGAATGATAATATAACTCGGGAAGACAATTAGTTTAAATTTATACTTGTCTATCATTTACCAGTCTACCTCTTCATTTTCCAATCTCTCATTTCTCTTTCTCTACCTATAGGTATCAGTGTAAACACAGTAATACATAGACACAAATCTTGGCTATTGGCTTAGTTCTGAGTTCTGACTGGGAAGAGAAATGGCTATTCACAGCATCTAATAAAGGTTTTTTGGGTTAAACACATACACTAAAACTATGTATCACTGTTTACATGAGACCTTCCCTTCAAATTGCTCAAATGGCTACAAAGTTACTTTTTCACTTTTTATTTTAATTTTTAAAATTTTTACTGAAGGAATATCACATCATAACATTATATAGGTTTGCTATATGGATCAGCATAAATCAACATGTGTATGTAATGCATTGTTTACCATCAGCAGTCTAATTCTATCCTTCACTATGAGTGTGCATATAAATATTTATATGTGTGTGTGTGTGTATATATATATATAAAATTTGATCCCTCTTCCTCTATTTTCCCATCTAAAAACTGAAAGTTGATTTTTTTGTTTGATTCGGTTTGTTTGTTTGTTTTCTCTATATGCTACATATGAATGCAATCATTCAATATTTGTCTCTCTTTTCTGACTTATCTCACTAAGCATATAATTCCCTGCAGTTTCATCCATGTTGTTGCAAATGGCAGTATTTTACCTTTTCTCAAATAGCTGAGCAATATTCTATTGTGTATAGACACCACCTCTTTAGAGACTACTCTGGTGAGCTACTTTCAAAATAAAGATGTGTGTGCTAGAAATTATAATATACTAACATTTAACTTACGTTGTCCTGTCAGATTCATGAAGTATATAGGTAAAGTGAACAATTAGAGTAGAAACATCTTGCTAAAGTGTTTCACTGAATTATTATTTCACTGAATACGTATTTCGAGAGGACTTAGACTAATTTAGGTACAAATGAACTCTGTTAGTAATATCAATATTGAGAGTAACAGACTTTAAGTAAGCATTTACTGAGTGTTTAGCTATTAACATAGAGTATCTCATGTAATACAATCCATCAACTCTACGAGGCTGATACTATGATACTTATTTTTGCAGGTAGGGAACCAAAAACTCCAAAAGGTTAGGATTTTATTTATTTATTTTTTTACTTATTTGGACAGAAAGGAAAAATCAACAGCTTTCATTAGTTTCCCTAAGTTTTAGAAACACATTAAACTCAGAAATAATGGACCTTGTAGAAAAGTATGACACATTAAAAATACATTTCTCCATGTAGTAAAAGTGCTTTCAAACCAATAAAAGGGTACAGCAAAGTGTCTCAAAACATAATTTAGAATTTGGCCTAGACACTGCAGCATCAAATTAAAACTACAGGGAGAGGATAATCATTAGGAACCTAGAAAACAAAAAGACATGGAACCTGGTAGTAGGGCACTAGAAACACCTTTAATTAGCTGAGTGTGAACAAGGGAAAAAGTCCCAAAGCCAGAGTAGAATAATTTATGAAGGGGACTACATCAGTTGGATTGGAGGGAACCCAAAAGTTCAAATAACTTGCTCAAATCATCACACAATTAGTAGGTGACATATCAGGACTTAAATCTCCCAGTGTATCTCCAGAGGTCTCTTTCTTCAGAAATTACTGTGGCTGAAAGCCCCAAGAAGAATCCCTGGCCTTAATGCCAGGAAGGCAGTTCAACTAAGTTAAAAAGTCCCTCTAAGTTCATTGTTATGTCTGGGTCGTTTTCATCAGGACAAATATTTCCAGGAAGACTGTAACACTGGAACATGTGGGAAGCCACACCGCACACCCTGCCCCACAGAGAGCGAATGCCCAGGGCAAGCCATGGGGGAATGTTCAGTGGTCTGTCTTCCTTTTCTGTGATCCCTCGATCTTCTTGGCTTCTCTATCCTGCCACCCAGGAATGCTCACTGAGACATTCATATAAACCTTTCCCTCTACTTTCAAAAAATTCTAGTTTTCTCTGTCCCATATGTTTTAATTTTTGAAAACTAGACTTTCTAAGAGCAGTTTGAGATATACATCAAAACTGAGTACAAAGGACAGAGAGTTCCATTTTGTCCCTCCCTTTACACATGGACAGCCTCCCCCACTATCAACATCATGCACGGAATGAATGTATTATATTGATGAACCTATGTTGAGAGATTGTTGTCACCCAAAGTCCATAGTTTTCATTAGGGTTCACTCTTGGTGATTTATAGGCTGTGATTTTGACATATATCTGCCATTATATATCATACAGAGTAGATTTATTGCTCTGAAAATCCTTAGTGCTCTACCTACTTATCCCTCCCTTTTTCCTAACACATGACAATCACTGATATTTTACTTTTTTTTTTTTAACTCCCATAGTTTGTCTTTTCCAGAATGTCATATATATATGGAATCATGGAGTATTATATAGCCTATTTAGATTGGCTGCTTTTACTTAGTAATTAATATGCATTTAAATTTCCTTCATGTCTTTTTTTTTTCTTTAATTTTTTTTTTATTGAGGTAACTTTGATTTTACACATTAAAATAAACTTTTATGTTTAGGTTCCCCATATGTGCAGTTTCTCCATTCCCCAGATACATGTCAACACTTTGTCTTTTCATGGCTTACCAGCACATTTATTTTTAGGGCTGAATAATATCCAATGTCGTTATGTAGCCAACTTTATTTATCAGCCTGCTCTTTTTAACGCTGTATTTTGGACGTCACAAACCACTTTCCTGACTGAAAAATAAAATGCATATGGACTCCAACTAGGTAATTTAAGAAGCCAGAGTTGGAGGATATTCACAGTCACATTGACTTTCTGTCTTTGAATCACCAATTTGCTCTTGTCAGGGCCTTTGCATATGCTGTTCTTTGTGCCTGAATGGTCTTTTCCTAGGTCTGCATGTGAGACTATTTCTTTTTCATGTCTAATGAGCAAGAGCAAAATGCCATCCATCAGAGAAGTCTTCCCTGACCACCCTGCTCCAGGCAATTCCCAAATTTGGTCACTCTCTAGCATATGGCCTCATACATATCATTTCTCAATAGCTGTTGCTATCTTGCTTATTTAATTTATTCATTGTCTCCTTTGCTTCCAGACTCTCTGAGAGAAGGGACCTGGCTGGTCTCATTCACTGTGCTCTTTCTCAGGGACTGGGAGTGAATAGTTGAAGTGCTGACACTGTGGATGGTGCAGCTGTTCTGAGTATGATTCTGTGAGGATGTGTCTACAGGTGCGACCTCTACAGGGAAGCGTTTCCATTCTGTTCTCTCTTGTTCGCTCTGCTCTCAGCATGTGACAGTTTATAGGCTAATCTTATTTCTTCATTCCCAAGGGGTAAGCACAGCTTTGGCCAAAGTAGGTGGTTATACCTGTTGTTGAGTAAAAAGAGACATTTGTGGCAATGTTATAGCTCTTAAAATCAGGCTATGCCAGCACACCCAGGTGACTCAGGCACTAAGCCAGTAGCTGGGTATAGTCCATGTAAGGACCTGGACTTGAGACCCCGGGGGTGTGTGTGTGTGTGTGTGTGTGTGTGTGTGTGTGTGTGTGTGTGTGTGTGTGTGTGTGTTGAGGGGGTGTAACTAAATACATTTAAAAATGTAAGTAAATGTAAACTTAAAGTAATATAAGTAAATGTTGAAGTAAGTGTGAAATGTAAGTAAATACATTAAAAAAAATGCTTCCTCTTTTCCTGTCTTCCTCCCTCCCTCCCTCCTTCCCTTCCTTTCTTCCACATGCTCTCCCTTCCTTCCTCTTTCTAAAAACGAAACAAAACAAAACACTAACCACCAGAAAACAGGCTCTGCCATGTAATCCAACATGATGCTAATGCTATGAGCATCCATCGGTCTCTAGTGAAGCTGTCTCTCACCAGCCTTTAAAGTCCTGCTGATTTATTCCTTTTTCAGACAGCACAGCAATGGAGGGCAGGCTTCCAAGAGGCAGAATGTGTGCCCTTTGTAACAAGCAGACGCCTTGCTGATCCATTGGCAGTCTTTGTCCAGGGCTCAGGCCCTGGCTGTGGTGTCTGAGAAAAGCTAGAAGAATAAGATAAGGGGATAAGGGCTGACATTTATTGAATGTCTGTTCTGGGCCAGGTGGGTAGTATGTTATAGACTAGACACACATTGTTATATATGCTTTTATAATAGAATAATTTTATTTATTTTGTTTACAAAGTCATACGCATTTTAAGATATTGAACTCATTTCTCATTGTGTGGCTATGACACACCACACCCACCACCACAGTCCCATTGTCCCTTACAGTCACCTCATTCCTCTCCTCTTCCCATTCCCATCCCCCTGGCAGCCATCATCTTCTGTCTGCGGGTTTTTGCTGGGCTTTAACCATTTACTTGTCTCATTTCACTATATTCCACCTATTAGTCAAACCATCTTGCATTTCTTTTTTTCTTTCTGACTTACTTCACTTAACCCGATCCCTTCCAGTTTCATCCATATTTAGCAAAAGGCACACACACACACACATATATATATATATATATATTTTTTTTTTTTTTTTGTAGCTGCATAGAATTCCATTGAGTACATAGACCCTAGCTTCTTTATCCATCATCTATTGATGGGCGTTTAGGTTGTTTCCATGTCTTCGCTATTGTGAACTGAACTGCTGTGAGCATAGGGGTGCAGGTATTTTTCCCGATTAGAGATTTTGTATCCTCTGGGTATATGCCTAGAAGTGGGATTGCTGGACCATATGGAATTTCCATCTTTTTTTTTTTTTTTTTTTTTGAGGCGTTTCCATACTGTTTTCCAGAGAGCGTGCACCAATTTACATTCCCACCAACAGTGATGGAGGGTTCCTTTTTCTACACAACTCTTCCAATACTTGTTATTTCTGGAGTTTGGGATATAGGCCATTCTCACTGGTATAAGAAGCTATCTCATACACATCATTATATTTAATCATGGCAATGCTGTCATGACAAATTGTTATGTTTTTAGTAGGTGAGGAACCAGAGACTCAGACTACTGAGTTATTTGCTCAACTTCACACAGCTGATAGTGGCAGAACTAGGTTTTCCACTTCTTTCTGACACCAAATGCTGTGCTCTTCCTATCACAGGTGCAATCAAGTAACAGTCCCCTCCTGTGTGATTTGCCTGGGTTAATACACTCTCTTCTGAAATTTCAATATTCTCTGACAGAGTTATCCCATTAAGATTATTTTTACCTGTTCTCTAATGGAGGTCAAGTTGGAAAGGAGGGCCGGGCATCTGGAGAGTTTGGGAGTGTGTAACCCCTCAAGGAACAGAAGACTTGGGCAGGGTGAGAGGCTCTGGACAATGAGAAGGGTAGGGCAGGGATCTGATGACTGCGCCAAGCTCATCCACACTGACATCTTGTACCAGGAATGCAGTGGGCACTTTCTGGGAAGGCTGACTGACTGGCTGACTGGAGGAAGGCAAGTGTGACAAACAGCAGAGCAGGACAATTACTTGATGGGACCTAAACCAGATGTTTAGATTTATTTTTATTTTTACTTTTTCTTTTATAACTAATTATTAATTTATTTTATTTAGCTCATCTTGGTTGTTCCCATCCCCCTCCCCCGCCCTGGGCCCTGGGTCACCAAGCAGGATCTTGAGATGTGTGTGAATTGCACCCAACCACTACTCCACCAGGGCGTGCCCTGGTAATAACTTTTATTGATTGGCATTGCATTATAACATTTTATAAGTTTAAGATATGCATCCTTGTAAATCAACATCTGTATATATGACAATAGGATCACCACTAACGGTCCATTCTAGCCTGTACCATAAAATTGCAATCTGCTCATCTTCCTACTCGCTTTTGGCAACCAGTAATTTAGTTTTATAGAATAAAAGCATATTTTTTGTTTTATTTATGTCATTTGTTTGCTTTTACTCCTCTAATTCATCACACTAAGCATTTCTCCCTCTAGCTTCATCCATGTTGCTGCAAATGACAGAATTTTACCTATTTTTTAGTATTCCATAGTGAATGTATAGTATATTTTCTTCAGTCAGTCCAGATGCTTAGATGTCAACACTGCCTCTGCCACTGACTGTCTGTCACCTAGTCAAACTACTTGTCTCTGTGCAGTTCACACTCATCACCTATGAAAATTACACTGGAGTACTGTGAGGAGTGAATGAAATTTCTTCCACAGGCAGCGCCCTGAACAGTGTCTCATAGCGAGTGATACACAAGTGTCTGCTCTTGGGGTATCTTTGCCCAAGCACTGAAGTTCCCTCTCGGCCATTAGCAAGCTCACAAGAGGTGAGTATCATGCAGTCATTTTACTGCATGTATATCAAACCAGGTGGTTTTCTTCTTGATTGTGAGCACGATTGTGAGGGAAAAAATGAATCTTTTGGGCTTGTTTATCTCTTTAGAGTTTCGGTCTGTGGGATCTTTATATCCAGGAATGGTGGAAATTTTTGGCCAAAGGGCATTTTTATTTTGTCCTTAAAACTCTGCTCTAAATTAACTTTATTGTCATCAATTACTTTTCTTAATTTGAGAAAAAAGAACATTTTCACTCTGTGAAATGGTTGATAACAGTTCATTTCATTCGAAATCTCAGTCAAAATTTAGTTATGGCAGATGTGTTTCTATTATACTTTAAAATTTATGACAATCTCCTATGTCATGATCAAAGCAAGGAAGAAACAGCATTCCTTTCACAGGTGCTAGAATGTGAAATAATTCCACTGATACCAGTTCATTCTGAAAAGTGCATCTTGCTGTTATCACTAATATTATCTTTACTGCTCATTCCTTTACTTGGGGACATCAGCTTTGTCTTTTGTAACATCAGGCACCTCCATGCTTTGTCTGCACATCATGATTTACAGGCCCATTGGTGGGATGATTATATGTTGATCTTCTCTTTGATAATCAGCTGAAACATTGATGATGGGCTGTAATGTATTTGCATTGGAGCAAGACATTCATCCTAGTGAAATATGATTTTATGAAAGAAGCACTCCTAATTCTCTCACAGACTAAGCCAGATCATCGTGGGTAAATGGGAGGAATTTGAGGTTTCTTCTTCATTTTCCCCTGAGTCTACCAGCTGTTACCAAAAGCATTATTAAAAATCTTGTCAGCTCAGAATTATGGCTGTTCCTGAAGAAAAGATAAATGCATATATTTTTAAATCTGGACATATGAAAGTTTAAAAAATATTATTGTAGAGTCCTCCTGGCTACGTTTCCTTCACTTGTTTCCAAGTTTTGAGCTGGAGAAATTTAAAAATGTCTCCATGCCAAAGTTGAATATTAAATGAAAACCTTGTGTCAGAGGAGCTGCAGGATTAATAAATGGTGGCAAAAAAGGTAAGGTCCCACATTATCATAGAGAGAGATCTCTAATGGGAATAGGGTTGCATTATGTCTGTGTCATCTTCTGAGCTGTGGGATAAAACTCACAGTGATTTATGAACCATTGCTTATTGTAGGCTTGGACGAGGCTCTCGCTTTTTGAAGGGACTGGTGTCACACTATCCTATTAGTGTCAAACTAGTACATGTAAAATATTTTCAGAAGTCAAAGGAGTTAATGCTTTACCCAAGTGTGTAAATGAGAAATCATTGATTCTCCTCCCCTAGAGGACACCATCTTTAATGATCAGTAGCACTGACTTTTAAGAATTGAACACAGTTATTATGATGAATATTTATTTATTAATGAGCACTGTTTTTTCCCTTAAGATATATTTTATGCTTCTCAAGGAAGACACTAGAGGAGAATGAAATACCATTGGAGGATGATACAGTGAACCAAAATGCATAATTTAGATTTTATTTCCCACTTAATTCTAATTTGGGTCCCCTATGAATCATTTGATGCCCAGCCTTGCATATATCGTGTGGTTGAACTGTCTGAGTTTCCATTCTTCCTTCCCAAGTGTGACGCACAGATTGGGAACCATAGGCTGAAAGGTGGTCTACAAGGCAGAAAGAACCTGGGGGCTGGGGATTCTGAGTCACGGGATTGGGATTCTGGCTCTGCCATTTGTTATCTATGTTCTCTTAAGAACCTCTGTTTCTTAGCCTGGAAAAATGGGAATCATAATATGTATCAGGGTCTTTTTTGACAACAAATGTCTGATAATTTTATGGCAACTAGCAGAAATTCAGTGACATGTAGCTATATGATAACCTTTATATAACTTTGAATTATTGCTCTAACTATGGCTCCAGGATCCAATAGGATATTAATATAACTTTTACAAACTGATTCTGGTACCTTAGAGACATCTGAAAACAAAACCATTTTAAAAAAAATCTGTCCTACATTTGTAGAGAAAGCATCATATATACATGAACACTTGCATTGAATAAGAAATATATTTAGAAGAAACTAATAGGCCAGTGGGTACATATGGAGAAATATACAAAGAAATAGGAAACTATGAAGCTTTAACATTCTTAGACTGGAAACCAAGAACACAGGTGTGACCAAAGACCAAAAAATAGTTAAAGGACCCATTGAGCATTACTCTGGTTACCATGATTTATGCTAATGACATGAAAGGAGAAAACCACATGTCCATGAAGTAAGTAGTAACTAGATATAGTAAAGAGCTCTCCAAGCTTCCCCTTGAAGAATGGCTTGGGGAGAAGTTGGAGAAAGGCTTGTACAGCAAAGCTCATGAGGAGAGAACTTGGGGCTCCTGAAGCAGCTGAACTGGTATGTATGCTTTGGAATATCTTGGCTATTACAGTCCTGCATAATTTCCTTCAGTTTCACTGCAAAAAATTAACAAACATATGGATTCCCATTGCCTTAGCTGTCTCACTAGATACTGGTAATGGAAACCCTGACAGATAAATTTTCTTCTTGGAACATAAGTGCCTGATTTAAGCTTTGATATCAAGACTGTCGCTTCAAAGAGGGGCAAGCTCGAGTAAGCCCATTGTGGTCACAAAACTATTTGAAGACAGCCTGGCTGTCTCCCCTCATTAAGGTTGCTTTGTCAAATCCAGGTTGATTTAGATAACTAATCGTTCTGGGCTGACTGACATTTGTTTCCTTTTTCTCTTCTTATTTTTTGGTCTGTTGTTCCATGTTTTAAATTCTTACTCTTTTATTTTAGTTTCACCAATAAAGAGTGAGCCAGTGAAACTCTAGTAGGACACCCATCATTGGCCCCAATAAAAGCAGAGCCCCTGGCCCCTGTACTCTCTCCTCTCCCAAGACCTCTCATTCTGTGACCCAGATGTGCTGTGTAATTTCCAGGTCTTGTAAGTAATCAACTTCTATTTTTCAAAGTTTTTATGATCATTATTGCTGAAGGGCATTTGTAATCATAGTAAGAACTCCAGGGATCATTCCAGTCATAACATTGGCTTTAAAGGGGAAATGTCTATGGGAAATTCATGGCCCAGGTAAGCCCACCAGGCATTACTAATGCATAATGATATCATTAATAGGCTGAGATGGACACAAAACAACACCTTTACAGAGAGCTTGGGACCTTGGACTGGGAATGGTAGCCTTTATTCTCTTAGTGTTTGACATGTATTTGAGGACTGTAGCCAACTGAAGCTTGGATTGATGTCTCAGAGGGATGTCTCAGAGGGGCGAAACAAGCTCAGAGGAGAATGGAGGATAGTGACTTAGTTTATAATGTTATCATCCGGACCATGTCTCTGTAAGCCATATTTTCATGACTTATTACATTGTCTACACTTGCGGCCTATGTAGTGTGTATTATAGTCTGTTATTCCTGGTTGTATCCTGTTAATTATAAATAATAATTGTCTTTAAGTAACCATAAAGAGAAAATATAGCTAAGTCTCTATCGATCCCTTAAAAATATAGCCATTTTATGTGCTGAATGATATATAAGTTCTTAAATGATGAAATAGTTTGACATGAAGGTTAACATTCGTGGAGAAAGTGCTGTTTGCCAGGCAGTGTTGAAAGAGCTTTATACGTGATTAATTCATTTAACTGCCATGTGATGGTTAACTTCATTAATCCTTAAAGAATTCCTGAAATGGAAGCTATGATCAAAATCATTTCTATTTTTCTTTGAGAAAATGGAGGCACAGAGGATTTAATAGATATTTCAAAAGTTCCACAGCTAGTAAGCAGAAGGACTGGAATTTGAACTCAGTCTCCCTGAGTTCATTTAACTACGATAGCTTATCACTTCTTTGAGTAGGAATTGTGAATATAGACTAACTCTGGCATATGTACACATTTTCCATATGAGTGTCCACCCATGATGGTTGAATTTGGAATTTTTATCATTTTTGTGGTCTCTTGGCAGGTAGGTGATGGACTTTGGGCCTGAAAAGGGGCAGGCTGTTCTCAATCCCACAGGGCAGAGAAAGTCTTAGATCAAGCAGAGAGACGCCTACTCTTCCAGGGCAAACTTTTAGCTACTGGGAAGCAAATGTACGGTTACTCAGGGAAGTCGGGCAGAGTGGAGGGTGACCAGTGGATGAACTGGCTAGTCACTGGGTAGTAGGTCATCTCAAGAAACAAGAAAACATGCTGCTGAGTGTATAGAACCTGGGTTCAAATCCCGACTTTGCACCTTAGAGCCTACATGACCTGAGGTCGGGTTTGCTTTTTTTCCGGAACTCTCTCTATGCCTCATTTTTCTCTTCTAGAAAAAGAGGATAATAATAATAAAACCTACCTTCCAGGGTTTTCGGGCAGTTTAAATAAGTAAATGTATAGAAAGTGCTTAGAATGATGTCTGCTATTACAAAGGATGATGTAAGCATCGGCTATTTTTATTGTTGTCATCGCTGATAGTCAGCTGTGATTCCAGGGCATTCCACAGGCAGGAGAGGCACAGCCTCCTCACTGAGAAGTAATACAAACAAGGAGTACCATCCTCCTGCCCTCTCATCTCCCAGGGGATGTTATCTGACTCCTGCTTGTTTCATTTGTGAAAGAAATTTATGACAATGAAATATGTCCTTATACGCCTCCTCTTAATTATTTCCATGTTAGTTAATACTTCATAGTTAATGATAACTCCTTTCAAATATTTAATAGATACTGTGTCTTCATGGACCATGGAAACTGGAGCAGGAAATCAGCTGATGGCACTTACAATTCAAAGAGCAGATTGAATAATTCTGATGTTGAGGTATGGCTGTCTTGCCTGAAGTGAAACGCTGGATCTTGAGCCTCTCGTTCTAAATCTTTTTCTAAGATATGTTTCCCTGCTACTTCGAAGCTGTGGCTAAAGTGTGTCCACTGACTATGATTAATTCTCACTTAGCTATTACAACAAAGGGGACATTAATTGCAAGTACCACAGAGATGAGATCAGGAGGGACCTCTGATCTGACCTCCCTGAAGCTGTGCCTCCTCCAGTTGCTCTGGGGTGAGAAGTCAAGGACTGTGCTTCCTTCTAGAATGTTCTCTGGATACCAAAGGCCTGCCAATTCTTTATTCGGATGATCCTGAGCCCTTTCCAGTGACTGCACAGACTTTTTCTCAGTCTCCTGAGAAGAACTGCCCTCCCAGGACTGGACACAATTGCGTACAATATGGAACCGTGGAGCAGCTGTTTGCTAGGGATTGTGGATGAAATCAGTTGTGTGGACGGTTGTGAAACCTGCTGTATTCCATGTCAGAGTGGAGATGGGAACAAATGAACTGAAGTAAGGCCGATCTCCCTGTGCCTTAGCATTTGGGGGCAACACTCCAAGGACCGAGAATTCTCAAGTCGAATATGACCTTCCGGTTATTATGAGGCATATTTGCCAAGACAGAAGGATAGAACATACTTTTTTACAATAATGTATTAACTTGATTCATAACTTTTAAATATTTATATGGGCCTCCACTTATACTTTTGCCCAAAGCATCACAAATGTTAGGGGTGGGCCTAATTAAAACAGATATACATTCAAAGAAAAACAACTTGCTCAAATGTCCATAATTTTCTTTGCCAACTTACAAGTGCCCCCAAAGCAGAACACACAGTTCCAAAGTTGGAGCCAAGAACTTAGAAAATACGAGGGGTGACTATTACCGTTTGCCTTCTTTCTTTATCTTGCAAGAGAGATTTCAGGAAGGGGAAATATGATCATAATTAATAAATCAAAACCAACATGGGGCAGTTTCATTGGAAGAAAGCAGGGGGAACCTCCCCAGACAGCCGTTGTACCAGACATAGTACGTATCTGTTGTCAGCCAAAGTGTGGTGTCTGAAAATTATTGCCGGAATACCTGGAATTTGTAATAAAAATTCCAGGAAACCCAGGGGTTTCTGGGCAGCATATGTGAAATTAAGAGGAAAGAAATATTTCATCTTCTGTTCAAGTCACAAGTAGAAAGACAAGGCATTAATAAGGTAGAGCTAGGTGTGACAGAATGAGTCTAGTTGCTTTTCATGTTTCCAATATTTTCTCTAAATGTCTGAAGCAAACGTTACTGGAGCGAGGAGAGAACCCAGTTCCTCTTCTCTCAAAATTCCTGGGAGAAGTTGCATGTAAGCTGTACCTACGTGGCATGCCGGTGTCCTAGGCACTCACAGCTGCCAACTACTCCTGACCAAGTAGCTTAGCTTCAGCTTAGGCTGCCAATTTATTCCTGTGCCATGTGCAAGGAGGTGAGAACTAGCTAAAGCTAGCGTAGAAGAGACTTAATCTTAGAAATCCGATTCTTTGCCTCTGGATTTCAACCCTGAGGATCAGTTGGAGACTCTTTAGATAAATCAGTCTTAGCCCTCTCCATTTATACTCATTATAACCTCAGACAAATCACTGAATCTCCAGGAGACTCAGTTTCTTTAGGTGTACTATGAGGATAATAACAGATTGTCCCTGGGGGTTAATGTGAAAATTGCCAATGAGATGCCTGGTTTGCAGCAGATGCTTCCTAAAATGTTTTAGAGCCTCTTCCAAACAATGTAGCATTGAAACATTGGTATGTCTTGATATCAGACACATACTGGTTTTTAAAATTTAAATCTTAAGATTTCTGCCTGCATCCCTTTTCAAGTTTATTCAGTCATCTTGACATACATGTCAGAGGTATCGTTTTGGAGACTAAGTCAAGGAAGAGGGTCGAAATGAAATGAGAGGATGTTTGATTATTTTCTGCCTGTCTTCCAAAGAACTCGAGTTAAAATTGCATCTGGCTCCCATTTCCTGCAGTATTTTGCTTGTTTGAAATGTTCAAGAAATCAATTGATCTGACTTCAAACAGACTGGGTTTTGTTGGCCATGTAAAAGCCCAAATCCCTGTTTGTGTCACTCCCAAGTCTGGACTTCACGGCAGTTCCTTTCATACCTTAGTAAAGGACTTCTCTCTGGCTGCCGACTCTCTGCATGGAGCCAAGTGTTAGGCTGGGAAATGAGGCAATAAATCTCTGTGATTCTTCATTTTTGGAATTTCTCCTGTTGCTTCTGATAAGGAAATGACAGTATATCAGCTCTTCGCATGAACCTCGGAGAAATTTGTAATCCAAATCATGTTTTGCTCACAAAATAGAAAACAAAACATGCTAAACCTGGCTTTGACTTCACCCAGATGGTTTTGAGGGTTTGGGTAGAGAACATACCCAAAGAAATTACCTTTGTTTTTGACTTGTTTGTACTTGGACATTTTTACAATGAAAACAAAATTCCTCTCTATGTCTAAAAAATATTCTGATTAAATCTTTCTCAATGAGGTGGGGTGGGGTGCAGCAAAATTCTTCTTAAAAATTCTTTGCAAAAGACCTTCACCTTCTTGTAATAAGAATGGGCCTCCCTATTAGTTGCCCTCCTTCTTCTTCCTTCTTCCCACATTTACTTTGGTACTTCCAAGTTTTTGACTAAGCCCCAAAGACTGACTAAAATGAACGTATTTGGGGATCAGTGATTCCACAGGGTGGAAAGATACTTTTTCCCTGTGATCTATTTATTAGTTGACAAATTCAGCCAACCCAGGTCTGTTAACTCCTTGGGTGACCATACTGGAAAAATGTATTGTCAAAACCAAGCAGTGAAAACATTTGGAGGAAAAAGTGCTAGTAAACTTTGAATATATTCTAGCAACATCCCTGACAATATCTATTGTTTGGCATTTCAGTGAAAGTGGTAAAAATTGCTTGGAGAAAAGACCATTCAGCAGCAATTCCTTGGCCTAGCTCTTGTTTTCCTGAGACAACTCACAACCACACAGGAAGATAAAGCAGAGGTATATTCTGTTGTCCAAAGTAGGAATTTTGCAGGAGTTTGATTAGCATTGATGTGACTTCCACTAACAAGTGGCCCCTTTCAAAGGAACCATGGTTTTCAGTCACACTGGATGAGAAATCCATTTAGAATGAGTTTCTTTTCTATCTCCTGAGTCTATAGTCAGTTCCAGATTTTGATTTTGTTGACAAATGATAACATGATCAGTGATTCTTGACACATTGGTTATTGAAGTGAATTGGTCTATCTACTTTTTTTTACTGTTGAAATAATTGGCTTGAGTTTTATTGATTTAAGTAACTCTTTTGGTTTCATGTAGATACAGCTTTCTGAAGTACTAAAGCAGAGTCATTGTGTGGCTAACAAAAACATTGGTTAATCTAAAAATCATGTACATTTGATCTTGGAATGCATTTTTTACTTATGTTTGAATATGGGTATGCCTGACATCCTAAGAGTTCATTTCAAACAAAATATTGAAGCCATAGAGTGAAAAATCTATCCAGACTTTCCATTTTAACCCTTACTTAACTCTTTTTTTCCTCATGTCTATGCTATGACTGAGGACAATGTAGATTAAGAAATCATTTTGAGGACATTTTTAGGTTAGAAGTCTTTGTTTTGCTTTTCACACCTGTCATGATAAATTTTGGAAATAGGAATTTACATAACAAACACAGCTCCTTTGTGTTGCATTTATTTTTCACTTGTTAAATATATTTATTGAACAAATATTTTCTTGGTGTCTACTGTGAATCAAACATTGGATACAGCAATAAATAAGACCTGTAAGGTTCTGGTTCTCATGAAGCTTATATTTTAGTAGAGGGAGACAGACAATAAACCAAAGCAGATAATTTTAGATGGAAGCAGATACTATTAAACAAAACAAACAAGCAGGCAGGCAAGCAAACAAGAAAAAGGAACAGGATTCTGTGAAGGGATAGTAATGGGATTGACGCTTCTTTATATAGGCAGTTAGGGAGGGTCTTCCTCAGGAGGTGGCTGCTGACTGTGAAAAGAACCCAATTCTGTGAGACCAGACAGTATGCAAATAGAGAACCTAACAAAACATTCAGGCTCAGAACAGTGCCTTTTCGTGAGGTCGAAATGCGTTAACATGCATGAAATGAAGGGTTTAGGATTGTGCTGGCATCCATAAATGCAAGCTCATTTTCAATCATTACATTTCACTCATGCATTTCTGCTGGGCTGTAATCTTATTCAGTGGCAGATGTGGGGTGTGAACGGTGGACAGTTCTGACCTCAGGAAGCTCACTGTAGACTCCAACACAGTGCTTTTCATTGTGGGGCTTACTGACCATCTATACCTTCCTCGCTGCCCTTCCTTGTTCCCAATCTCCTCCCCCCATGGAGGCAGATTAGTTAGGCCTGGGAGGGGAGCAGAAATCTGCATTCTCTACAAACCTGCTCCAGTTGATTCTTAGACCCACTAAAGATGGAGAAACGTGGTCCTACAGGATAGCTTGTGACTGACTGACTTTGTGGTGATTCCAATACTGCTGTTAGAGAATCAAGTATGAGCAGTTGCCCCACTGCAACAAATACTTCATAACACTACAGAATAGCTCTGCTCAGTCTATGAAACCATAAATACCATGGGATTATGTTTCACAATTAACATCCTATAATCCTTAGGCTTAGCTTTTTGTTGCTTTTGAGCTGGCTGGGGAGGTTGTGTGTTTTGGATTAACCTGCTTTTGTCTATGTTTGGAAGGTTTGTCTGGTACTCTTTAGGTGTCATTTAAAATGTGCCAAAGGAAAAAGGGTTTTTACCTTTTAGGAAGAAGATGCCAACCAATGCTAGCCAAAGGCAGGAATTTCATTTGTAAGTAGATAGATTAATCTAACTGAAATTTTTCTCTTGGGCTCCTCCCCATGCCTGTTTTTAAAGTGTAGTATCACAACAAACAGAGAAGGAAAATGTTTATATTATTATCTCACCTTGGCTTTCTACTGGAATGTATTCAGTCATTTTCTCAGTTTAGAATGACATACACATTACCGTGATTAAAGGATCTCAAAAAGCATTAGATAAAAGAATAGCTTCACAGTGATCCATTCAAATGTAGATCATAACAACCTCTAAAATCCAGAAGAGAGATTCCAGACTAGCCTGTGTTGTAGAAATGTGAGGCTTCTGTTTTCTCATCAAATATTCTCTTAAAGGGATGCATCATATACATTTTTTCTACATTTTTTTTTTTTTATAGCTATTCAGTGATTGTGGGCAGATAGAATGATGGCAGTGGGAAAAAAAAAAAAAAAAGACTACTCCTGAGCATGAGGTCAGAACTGGTAATGATGCTTGAATTGGTGTAAGATTAGGGCAAATTCTAATCTTAGAATCTGAGACATAATTGGGAGTTCTACAAAGAGTTCAAGTTTGGGGACTGTCAGTCTATCAATTATTCAATTTTTGGTTTAGTTCTTCAGGTTAGTAATACCCCCTCCATACAGAGTATAAAGAATGGGTGAGAAGCCTAGATTACATACAAACTGGTAGAAGCCAAGATGAAGGTCTGTTAGTGCCCAGTTATTATCAGTGAATAATATAAATATGTACACTGAGAACCCACCCGTGACAGCAGAGAAAAAGTATATTAGACAAGAGCTGCTTCCCCAGAGAGAAATATTTCTCTGGTAACTTTTGTAAGTTGCACTTAACAACATGGCTTTTCGTATAAAAAACAAATAAAAAAGATTCCTTTCTACTTTCTATTTTGTTTCCTTTAATTTAGCAATGTAGTTAAGCTTTTCTTCATTCAGCAAAGATTTGCTGTTTAATGGTGCCACGTACAGTGGGAAAAGCTGGGGACAAGCAATAAAGAAGACAGAGAGGTCCCTATCTGTGTAGTGTTTATATGCCATTAAATTTTCATTTCTTTTTCATCTGAAACATATACAAATGCTAATGATCATGGCTAATTAGTGTCCATCAGAAAATCTAAAACATTGAAAAGAAACAATTTTCTGTAACATTAAGGACATGACAAGGGAATGACGTTCCCTTGGAATTTGGTGTCTCATTCTTCTCAGTATATGAGTCCAATAATTTGTGTCTGCTTTTAAACAACTCCTTGCTTAGTTTTGACTCTATCTCAGACTTACTGGTGATTTGGACTGTCTTTGAACTCCCAAAATATTTTCTTGCTCTTATCCATCATGCATGGGTGATGAGATGGCATTGCCTCCAAATCTTTGGAGTCAAACTCAGATCAACATATCTGTTTGCAAGTTCAACACCCCAGTTCCTATAACAGAGCCACTGACTCACAAACCAAGCACATTTCTTCCCCATTTCTTTCTCAAGAGTATAATTCTCAGGCTGATAGTTAACATTCCTTTGAACTGAACCATGGACTTCTTACCTTGCGCTTTTGAAAGAGTGGAAAGTCAAGCTTCCTTTATTCATATTTATAAATATGTTTGAAACAGAATGTGCAATTTTCTAATTCTCTAGTCATGGGTTTTGATACTACTTTTGCAAAAGAACATTTAGAAGTATCACACCAGAGCAGGATGACTGTCTGGTGCAGGATTGTAAGACCAGAATACTACGAGGCGACAGAATTTCATTGTTATACGTGGTTCGTTCTTAAAGAGGTGGTGACATAACCTAAAGATTTTTGAATTAAAAATTCCCTTAATTCTAAAAAATTAATTTTAAAAGCAATTTAACTAGTACAATTAGATGTTATACATTTTGGAAAATGAATTCTACCCTAAGATTTCCTAATTTGGAAAAATATACTGTTACTTATCTAGACAGCTTGCTCTGGTCCAAAGTTTAGGAGACACACTTTTTCTTTTCTTTTTTTTTTAATTAACATTTCTTGGTCACATCCTGGTGGCCTAGTGGTCTGGTACACCCTGGAAGCAGTCTCACATATAACCCAAGTTCCCCTAATCAAGACTCAGAACCGGGAGCAACCAGCGTGAACAACAAAATGCCATAAAGTGCTTTGTCCTCTCCTTCCTGCCTGCCTGCCTACTTGCCTTCATTCCTGTCTGCGTCTTTTCTTAAAAAAACAAAACAAAACAACATTTCTTTTGATAAAAGTATAAGAGCATTATAAATTTAAGTTTTGAGAAACGTTATGGTTATGTGATATTGCATGGGTCAAAAATTGTTGAAAACGAATCATATTTTCCTCAAAATAAAAATCATTTCACCAAGTTATTGCAGTTTCAAAATTGGGAACTTACTTGGACAGCAATGATCCTCCCCTTTTATTTTTTTTATAGTGGTAAAAACAGAAAATATGAGATTTAATCTTCCACAGGATAGAGTGCAGGCCACAAGCACAGTGTCCTACAGCAGATTTCTAGAACGGATTCACCTTGCAGAGCTGACCTGGAACAACAGCTTCCCATTTCCCCTGCCCTCCATCCCCTGGCAGCCACCATTCTGTTTCCTGCTTCTATGAGTGTGACTATTTTGGACACGGAGGAGATATTCACGATGTCTCTTTTTTTCATACATCCCATCGCCAGCAAGTTTGAGGACCTCTCCATGAAGATGAATCTCAAGTTACTGTAACCGCGGTACCATCACGTGCTGTAATAGTGACCAGTGAGGAGTCCTTTAAATGAAGTCCCTGCCTCCACTCTTGCTCTGGTTTCGCTCCCCAGAGAAACCAAAGCGATGATTTAAAGATATAAAGTGGGGTCAGTCGCTCCTCTATTTAAAATCCTCCTGTGCCTCCTGACTGCCAGTCTGTGTGCCTATTTCTCCTGCTATCCAAAAGTAGAACGTTCCTGTTTGGTATGATTAGGTAGATTATTTTAGAGGTCTGAAACTCATTCATTTATAGGATCATTTTTTTTTTTTTGTGCATGCTAAATCATACCAGATAGGAATGTCTACTTTCAGATAGCAAGGGAAACCCGTCCAAGAACCTTCTTGGTCACCGTGCTCGGGCCTGTGTCTTCACTTCCCTGCAACAATCCAAGTGGACTCCCAACCTTGGGACTTTCAACTTACCTCTCCCTCAACTTGAATTTTCTTCCAGATCTTTGCAGGACATGGCCTCCTTCAGACCTCTGGTCAATGGCATTGCCTTTCAGAGACCTGTCCTAATTATCCAGTTTAAAGCAGTGCCCTAAATCCCACACCATTCTCCATCCCTTGACCTTATTTGATTTGCCTACATCAGCAGACACTTCATTACCTATTTATTTTCTTGTTTACTGTCTTCTCTCCAATTAGAGAGAATGTAAGCTCTGAAGGGAAAATGCCATTTTGAACCCCATTCCCTACTAAATTCCCCAAACCTCAAACAGTACCAGGCACGTAGAAAATTCTTAATACAAGTTTGTCAAATGAATTAATATATATCTATTTTTACTCTTAAGGTCTAATGAATCTTTTATGTCTATCATATTTCCTTCATTACTCATATCGGGCAGATAATAAAACTTACCTAGCCTAGTTCTGAATGTGCTGTGATGATTAAGTGCATTCAAATACTTGGAATGCTGTAAATAAATCTATTAAAGTGAGATACTGATAATTAGCATAATTGAATGATTATCCTTTATTGCTCTATTTGGATGTAGTTTTTTTCCCTTCACTATCGGGAATCTTTCTATCAGCAGATTTTAGCATATTCTCTTGTACATAAGCACAAAGAAACCACTGCTACTTTGGTTGGATGACCCCGCTGTAGCATTTGGTCTATTGAGGTAAGGAATGATTTGGTAAATAAGAAATCTTAGATAAGAAGCTAAAGGGATTAGCAGGGACATCCAAGGACATCTCTGATAAAAGAGTCTGGAGTGAAGGGTGGGTGGTTGGAACTTAATCCACTGGCAAAGATGTGTCTTCTGTAGGAGTCCTTGGAGGATGACTTCTGGGAGGCAGAGCAGGCAGGGCTGCAGAGATCAGCTGCACGGACCGAGTGCCGCATTCAGGAGAAATCTCGGCTGGGCTCTTTGCTCTCTGCACAGAGCATGAGTGTTATTTACTGCCTGCGCCATGGACCATAGGCCAAGAGATCATATCTGCTGTCTCGGCTCCTTTCCCATGTGTAGGACAGTTTGAGAAAAACGACTTGGTTCTTGCCTGTCATCTCGCTGTTTGCTCTTGTGACTGGATAACTTGAGCAGTTACTCTAGAATTTAATCTACTTTAAGGGAACTCCCAAATCCTGTCAACTACATTTTCTTTTCTTTTTTTCTTCTTTATGGATGAAGACTATGGAGACCAGAGAGGTCAAGAATATGGAGACCAGAGAGGTCAAGCGACTTGTCTGAGGTTGCAAAGAAATTTGGAAATTGACTTCAGAGCTGCTTTTTCTGTTGTATGGTCTGTATATGGGTAAGAATATGTAGTGAATGATCACATATGATCTAATTTTATTTGGCAAATCAGAAAAAAAAAATGCTTCAGTGTATTTTTAAATTTTGCGGACCTACCTCTCAGAATGAAGTGCCAATTGTTTTGGTAACTTTTTATATTAATTTTTCAAAGTAATTATTTTTATTTTTACACATGAAAATAAACTCATATGTATAGGTTCCCCATTACTCATATAAATGTCAACATACTCTGCCCTCTACCTGTTTTGGTAACTTTTAAAATTGCTTATACAAGAGAGGCTGGGTGTAGCCAGGAAGGGGTTATGTAGGTTTATTCCAGTTCTACCCGTTTACTGGGCAAACTCTGCACATCAAGTTAAATTTCCTGTCTGTAAAATGGAAATAATAAGTGTATCTCTCTCATTGAGTTACTGTGAATAACATATGAAAATAAATATAGAAGTAAATACGTAAATAACGAACTGGATAATATATATAAGTAACTACCTCATTGGGTGCTGTGACCATACAACATCGATAAAGTATTAGAAGAATGTCTAGAACATAGAAAAGGATATATATGTGTTTATTTTTACAGTTCCTCAGTAAAAATGTAGATAATATCAGAGCGTATTAGAGCTTTTTCTTGGAGATTATTTTCCTGAAGAGAGTTTTGTTTAAACAAAACAAAACAAAAAAAGTTTCACAAAGCAAGCTTCCTTTTATCCCAGTCTCTAGATGCAGTAATGCAAAATTGTCACTAGATGGCAGCTGTGATCCATCGTGCAGTAGGTTTTCACTGAGCTCTCAATCCCTGGAATTTCGTTTTGTGTCAGGTGGATTTGTGAACTCAGCCTGCCCCTTCCCTACATGGTGGGTCTTTAACAAACCGCTTATGGGTATATGGCCCCTCTAGGGACTGACTGACAGGCGCCCAATCCTGCTGATGCCTGACTCTTAGAAACCTAAGTTTACCTGCCTCTATCCTATGATGACTTCGCATATCAGTAGTGCTGGGACGGGTGACAACAGGACCCTGCCATGGTCCTATTTTAAGACTAATCAATGGTTCTCAAAGTGTGGTTTCCCCACCAGCAGCCTCAGAATAACCTGGGAACCAATTCAAATGCAAATTATTGAAACTGCTTGGCAGGAATCAGTGTTTTAGCAAGCTCTCCTGGCGATTCTGATGCCTGCTATGCTTGAGAAGCAGAGAGGAACCATGTTTAGCTTCATGTAAATGTGGGTGCTTAGCAGATCCTCAGAGAATATTTTGCCCAACTCTCTCATTTCGCTGGGAAGGAAACTAAGGTCCAAAGAAGATGAACGGCTCGCTGAAAACCATAGTGGTTTTTCCACCATGCTCTTCTTCCTTTTCTCCTTTCCCCTCAAAATCCAAACTATTAGGTACTCATTTTAGCCTGATATCTACTAATGAAGAGAATAATCCACCTCCATATTTATATAGGATTGGTTTATTTTAATAGACATTTCTATGGGGATACAAAAATGTCAAGTATGATGGTTTTCAGTGTCTGTGTCTGCGTGTGTATTGAGGGCATGCACATTTAGTGCACATGTGTTAGAAGTGAGGGGTCAAGTTAACATATCTCTGCTCAATTGCTAGGAGAGGCCCACATGTCCTGGGAAATGGGTGAGTGAGTGCAACTAAATCAGGCATCGGGATTAGGAAACACAGGTAAGAAGAGGATGCTTCAGAGCTCAGACGAGGGTGATGAGTAGAAGGTAACTAGGAAAAGTAGGGGAAGGCCATTTGAAAAGCGAGATCCACAGGTGCTAGGACATGGGGCCATGAAACAGTGTGGGAAATCACAAGAAAAAGTTGTATATGGACGAATATCATGTTATAAATAATCATACATCTTCTCTTTCTCGTCTCTGATTTATTGCATAGTAACTATGGGCCAAGCACTATACTAAGCATTTTACATCTATTTCAATTGATCTAATCTATAAAGAATTTTGCCAGTCTGTTCTTATTCTTGCTTCTAGATGACAGTAGAAAAAGCTACATTGTTCTGTTTTCCTTGAACTATAGTGTCACCTCTGTCGTTACTTAGAAAAAGAGCCTTAATATTTACTGATTCCAGGGTGATCTCTGTAATGCTTAGTAGGTATAGGTTTTTGAGTATATTTTTAATGCATATGCTTTTATTAACAAGCTTATTTTTCCTAAATGTGTAAAATCAAATCAGAATTTGTTCTACCAGCAACTTTGGAAGTAGGCAGTTTCTCATAACAGAGGATTCGTATTTGGTAAGTGGCAAAGAAAGTTCGTTTCAATTATTTGACACAGTGAAGAAAGGGAGCCAAATAATGAGTGAGAGTGATCTGGTCTGAAATTTTGGGCTTTGTTAGGTTTTTGGTTTTTACTTTGTAAGTACGCACTGTGATTGTGCTTTTCCTCAGCACAAAGTGCACTTCATATTACATGACTTTCAGTCAATGTTAGCAGCTTACTTTTCTTGTATAGGAGTACCCACAACCAAACAGAAAATCAAGTTATAACATTCTGTAGGCATTTGTTTGGTTAGCTTCCCCAAATTCCCGGATTCTTTGGGATAGTTTTCAGAGATTTCACTTTTTCCTGAGAAAATCAAATTTCTGCTCCTTCATTTGCTCATCTGCCAACTATTGGTATTGGATGATAGTTCAGAAAGCTTCATTCAGCCCTAATGGTCTGTGGATTTATGATTTAATGACTAAATGGGAAAAAGTACTCATTTCTTGATTTTCTTTGTAGTAAAATTTTGTTTTCATAAAAGGAGTTATCAGACCAACTATTTCTCCAGGAAACTTAAATCGCTCTATATTTCACTTTTTAAGCTCCCCAAGACCCTATTTGGTTTAAAGATGTGATGATCCAATAGGCTTCCACATGGCATTTTACACATCTCAGGGGCTAAGACAAGGCCCGTTTTTAGCAGATGCTATTAGTGTTGATTGCTGGTCACCTGTTTTCAGGTGGAAGAGGTGCATTTCCTTAGAGTCTATTCTTCGCATTGCTGCAGTAACATTGAACTTTAAGAGTTCATATTACAATCTCTGTCTTCACACTCGTGTTCGCAGCTGAGAGCACAGTGCTTTTTCAGACATCTAGAAAACCCCAATTTGATGTTTACCTTTCTTGTCTAGAGAAGTTGAATAGTCCATAGGTTGCTTAATTTTAGATCAAAAGAAAGGCAATAGCACCTAGAAAGATCTATCAAATTGTATCATTATTATTTTAAAATTTTGTATTTGTAGAAAACATTGCATTTTATACTCCCCAATCATTGCCTTTCTCATTTGCAATCAATTTTGGAGTTGATTACCATGATTTCTTCTATTTGCCTATTACAAAAGCAATACATGTTTATTCTGGGATAATTACCGAAACGTAAGTAGGAACAGAAATATCTAACATTTTGCTGCTCCACTGACTGTTGTAAATGTCTTTTTACTTTATTCTAGGTAGGCATGAATTAAGAAATTGGCAGTAAGTTATACATTATATTTTGAAGTCTTTCAAAAATTATTATTTAATTAGCTTATTTATACCACTTAAAAGCTATCACAAAGAACATATTATTGTATGAAAAGTTCAGTTTTAGCTATTTTGTAATTTTCAATGTCACGTTGATATAGGTTCATATTTTGTTCTTTGTTTTCTTTTATCCTTTTTCTCCAGAAAAAAATTTAAGATAATTTCAACACATATTCCTCCAAATGGGCATAATGTAGAAAAGAAAGCAAACCTCTGAGTTTTGTACTACGTGGTTTTATTTGTTTGTTTTTTTTTAACACGAAATCTCCGCGTTATGAATAATAGATAAGCTTTGGGGAGCAACAGATCACTTGGGGACCAGCGCTATAAAGATTTCTTTGGTGGGCATGCCCCGTGGCTCAGTTCCTGGCCTGTGGTTGTGCTCTAGCTCATGCAGAGCCTAAGGACCCTTGTTCAAGACCCAAGGCTGGGATTGGGGGGTGGGGGGCGGTAACCAAAGATCAATAAAAATAAATAAATACAAGTGTCTACTCTTCTTTTCCCTTCCTTCCTCTCTTTAAAGGAAAAAAAGGAAATTTTTTTTGGCAACGTAAAGAAACCCTTTAGAAGGTGAAGAGTAATTCCTATTACTAATCCTTTTTGTAAATATAGTATGTATAGTTCAAAAACATGTTCAGAAGCCTATGCACTGTGTCTCTTTGAGGGAAGAGTTTGACCTATTCCTTCATATCTCATCAGTGTTAGTACTATTCCTTGGTTCATTGTATTCATTAGGTAAACACTTGTGGAGTTGAAATGAAATGGAATCAATTTCAAATACTCTAATACTGTTGTGATAGGCGGCCCTGTGATTTCAAATAGTACTGAAGTAAGAGACAGTAATGGAGAAGAACTTCGTTTTACTTCCTCTTGATAATTTTCAAACTCCTAAATGAATAATCTTAGTCTACCTTCTAGCATAGTACATGAACCCACATTATAAATGTCCAATAGATATTGGATTTTAGCGATCTGAGCTACTTTTTACCATGTCCATTTTTTTCTCCTAACTACAAACTCATTTTTTTCCTTGAAGACCATCAGTTAGATTTTCACAAGTTACTTCTTTAGGGATTATATATATATATAATTTCTTAAAGAGTCGCTAAGGGTAATAAAGTACACTTTATTTTATAATAAATGCACATATAATTATTATTTTACATTGCCTATATAACCTAATAATCCAATGTCTCATTCACTCGTAATGTTTAATGGGAACATATTTTAAAATAAGGCAAACTTCAGAGTCATAAATATAATTTATAGCTCTTTCCATGGTACTTTTACTCTGTGTCTTTCAAGCAGTTAGCAACGAGAAATGTGCCTTTATAATGAGTGAGCAATTTGAGGCATCAGCTAATGAACTTGGCCCTGACTGTGGAAAGAGATGAGAATGATGGATCATTATTGCTGATCTGCATTGCTCTGTCTGACAGTGGCTTTGGAAATTTGTCTCAGTCACATCAAGACAAGTGCACAGACAAATCCAGTACTGTGAAATCTCTTCTGTGGGTTCTGAGCAAAGGAATCCTCTAGTCCAGTGCTGTTCAATAGGAATGTGAGCCACCTATGTGACTTTGCCTAGTAGCCACATAAAAAAAGTAAAAAGAAACAGATGAAGTTAATCTTAATAGCATATTTTATTTAGGTCAAAGTATCTAAAATATTTAAATGTGCAATCAATATATAAAGAATTAGTGAGGTATTTTCCTTTTTTTTTTCCATTCAAAGTCTTAGAAATTCAGTGTGCATGTCACATACATCTCCTCTCTGTTCGAACATTACAAGTGCTCAATCACTACACGTGGCTCCTGGCTACCATATTGGACAGCTCATCTCTAGTTATTTCACTATGAAGGCACCAAGGGCAAACAGTGTGGTGTCTAGAACAAAAGACAAAGACCAGCTCAGAGTTGTATTTGTCTATACCTGTGCTGACATTTGATATTGATGTATTTGTGAACCAGTTATTTAGTTTCTCTTGGTCTCAAATTCCTTCGCAATAATGAAGGTTGTTAATAACTGCCATAGTCTTGTTAGGAGGCTCTGGGGAAGATGGGAAATGCACTGTTGGATCATATAGCACCGTACACATGTGAGGCATTGTTACCCTTTTTATTGTGCATTTACTCTCACCACTCGTCCAAGGCCACATTATAAGTTGGTAGGAGAATCAAGAGTAGAATCTGGGGTTTCTGACTTCCAGCCATCTACTTCAACTAAAGGCTGTTCATACCAAACTAACTTAAAAAATATAAAAAACACCCCTTCCCCAACCCTTTTTATTGAGGAAGGAAAAGAGTGGTAGTAAGGAGTAAATTCCATATTGAATAGTCAAGGTCTTCTTGGCCACTATCATAATATTCTGCAGTAAAATTAAACATACAGCATATTTATATACTTATATATCAGAATGACAGCCATTAAGGATTGGGCTTTATTGCTGTCATACAATATAAAATCCCACATTCCTCAAAGTTTCAAGCAACTTCTAAATTGAACTGTGGTTTCCCCATTCTATTTATCTCCAAAATATAGTACAACCACAAGAAAGCTCTTCCGTAGTGGGTTTGATTAATAAAACAGATATGGATCCATTCAGCAGGTTTCCATGGATATTTTTGGCTACAGATGTAGCTCATTAATTCCCATGTGTGAGACACCACCTCTCTAGTGTGAATCCAACAGACACATTAATCTCTGAACAGAGAGTGAAAATAATTCTGTTTAACCCATGTTAACTAGTGCTTACTGTGTGCATTAAATATTTTACATATTTTAATGAGCAAATGGAGCTTGTTTCTATGCTATTGGTCACGTAAAGATAAATTGTTCTTTAGTCTGAAGAAGATATGGAATCTGCTGACAAAAATGTCTGATTTAGAAATCTAGATTTCAGAAGGTAAAAAGATGACCCTAAAAATTCCAGATTATTCAGAAATGATTTGTAAAGTTTCATTCTTTACTTTTGGAGGACACAGAGGTAATTGGCTATGATCTATTTCTATTTCCCCAACTGTAAACATATCATGAGTTTCATATGTAAATTTGCTGATTTTTACATTTGTCTCAAGTGAATTTTTTCATAGAACTTAAAACACATAAAATATTTAGAATTTTATACTGTGTGCAATTAAGCATAAGTCAAATTCTTCTTCAGAGAAGACATACTCAAAAAATTCTTTTTTAAGTCAAAATTCTTTCTTAAAAATGACGCTCAGCTTGTTATTTTTATTAGAAAACTATCATATATAATCTTTGGCCCTGCCTGACTCAATGACCATGTTGAATAAGTGTAATGTTTATTTTCATTTGCTGAATCATTGCTGTTGATCACTGAATCAAATAGTTTATTGAGTAACCTTTACATTTATTGCTTTTGCACCCTCGTTTAAAAACAAACCTTAATTTTTAAGAAGTCCAATAAAAATGTATTTTTGATATTTCCACCATAACTTTACAAGCAGTTCCTCTCCTCTGCCCTATAATAACCACCTTCTGCACTTTTATGATTTATTTTAACATTATTATTGTAATTTCTTTTTTAACTGAGTGAGCCCATCAATGCCCTTGGCAGCAAGATTGTGTTACAAGCAATCCAGAAGTTGAGCCTGTCGTTGGTTACAACAATTATAAAATTTCCCTGGATTGAGTTCAGAGTCTTAGCCTGACATGAATGCAACGGAGTCATGCCTCCTTCATCAGCTTTTCCTAGGCTGACCATACATACTGTTTGAAGCGGGAGCGTACCATTTAAAAAAAATTTCCCAGTTGTCCCGGTGTTTTAATATAAATGTCAATTTTGCCCCATTTTTAATAAACCAGGTTCACTTTTAACACAGGATTCAAGTGGCATTTGAGTTGTCCCAGGCCCAGTCTGTCGAGGGGGCTCAGCTGCCTCTTTTGCCCTGAGTTAAATACAGCTTTTGCCTGTGCTAAATGCCTCCAGCTGCTGCTGGTGCTGCTGGTGCTGCTGGTGCTGCTGGTGCCGCACCCCCTGGGAGGAAATGAGAGCTACATGGCAAGAAGATTCCCCTCCACCCTGCGTGCCTGTTTCTTCAAAGGAAGCCAAACACTTCTGCTTGGCTGAGCCATAGGTAAGTACTTTGGGGATCATTTCTGGTACTGTGAGGGTTATCCCTATAGGGTTAATTGGGCATTTCTGGCACTGAGATGGTTAGTTAAAGCAGCATGTGTTTTAGGCAGGACATTTAGAACAGGGCTTATATGGGTGCTAAATTTGGTTTTCACCTAAGGTGACAAAATTCCTTGCACTGGCCTTGGCCATTTGTATGAAGTCGTACTGCACCACATGTCCTGGTACTTACTTGTTGCTGGCCTGGCTGCTGTCTTCCCCCCCAGAATTGCTCCACCACCTCCTCTCCCCTTGGTCACCAGCACCTAACCCTGTTCTGTTTTTCACATCCCCATGTCCTCTTTTTGTCTCAAGGAAATAGGGTCAGTCTAACTTTTCCAAAATACACGATCGGCTTGAGTGCTAGAATCTGTTGCTTAAATGACCATATCTTTTTAAGTTCAATGTTTTTTTTTTTTTTTTTTTTATTATTATTATGAATGTCTCATTTGATTAGCATCTGGCTTTGATGGAATCCAGCCACAATAATTAGTGGTACCTGTAGTAAAAATATGATACTTTAAGAAAATTATTAATGTATTTGCATTTCTCCAGGCTCTGAATGGATTCATTCTAGACAGGATGTGGTCATGTGGAATTAACTAAAGAGCTGGATGCCGTGCTCTTCTTTCTGTGAAAATGCACTGCTAACAGGAAAACAAAAATCTGAGGAGTCTTAGCTATTCGTTCTTTAAATTGCTACATTCAATTAAGTAGACCATGAAAAGCCATTGTACTATTATATATTTGGAAATATTGAGTGTGTGTCCAAAAGTCACACTTCAGACCAGGCAATAGTAATAAGCAGAGGATGACTGTGGATACTATGAGATAATGTCTGCTTGTCAGAAATAGATGGCATTTTTTCCATCGAAGTTCAAAAGTTAATGGTGTACTTTATATTTTAATTATTTCTACTGTGAGATCAATTGAAGAATAAGAGATTCTGGCATATTCATTATTTTTTTCTGTCGATATATTCAATATCATATGTGAATAGCACCAGATTTGTTATATTATGTTCTGTTTCATACATCCAGATTGTCTTTAGAAAAGTTTTGTACATGTCACTTCAGTCATCTGAAAGGAATCGCTTCTTCATTACAACTCATAATTTAAAACTATAAAATATCAGTCAGAAAAAAATTGGCCCAATTAAGAGAAATCTGATAATGGTAGAAAAGCACATACAGACATGACTGGGAGATGATAAGATTATTTTAATTTTCCCATTTACACTGGAATTATTTGTTTTACAAATCTCCAGATCTTTTATTACTTAAAGCCTTCTGCTGAATCATGAAAAGAAACTTAAATGAGCAATTTTCCTCTGCAAAATAGAGCTGCTAGCATCTGGTGAATACTTGGATACCTAGTCAGATCCTATGGAAATGATTATTTTAAGACTCTATTCAATATGCCTGGACTTAAAAATCAGCTAGAATCACACTCTGCACATGTACTCTACTATCAGGGATTTGAAAAACTGGCATTCGTACGATGGCCCTAAGGCTTTTGTAGCAGCGGACATGGAGATGGGAGATAGAATTGGCAGGCTTGCCTGATACCTGAGTTGTGCACACTGACCTGGTGACAGCAATGTCCCCTCTGCTACCCATGGACCACCCCACAGCCTGGTCACTGTACTACCACCAAGGTCACTTACTTACATTTAGACTTGTCCAGTCTGTGGTATCAGGACCCCGGTCTGTTGCTTGTTCCTCCCTGGCACGTCCGGAGGCTGGTTTCTGTCTCTGTGCTAGGCTCCACTCTGCTTCCACACCAACTTCTGAAGTAGCAAAAAACAGGATATTGTTACTCACTTGGAAAGAAGCTAAATTATTATCAAAGTGCATGACTTTGGGAGCTTAGGAGAAATCACGTAATGAGAATGTGGAAATACGTATTTCAATTAGACACTGCTATTCTTTACCAAAATGTAAGTGCACCATGAGGAGATATTACAGATCCTTCTATGCTGACTAGCAGAATTTTTTTTATGCCTTACTAGGATGCAAATATGCATGGATTTGATTTTACACATACGGATACTTTTTTGTCCAAATGATAGTTTATTATCTACTCCAATGCTTTTTATGCTTCTATTGTGTACTAATTTCTCATTAATTTGTCTTGTTTTAGTACAGATTTGAGATAATTTAGACAAGATTAGAGCATCTACTACAGAGGAAGCAAATTTATGAGGAAGCAATACCTCAGGGAGAAAAGCCAGTTTTATTTAAGAAAAGTGAACTTTTCCAGCAATACCATTTCCATCCAATTTACATACAACTATAATTGAGTTAGACATTCTTCTTCTTTATCAAATAAGGTCTGCTAGGGCTTTAATTTGGTAATATTTTAGGTTTTTGTTTAAGCTTTTGATGCAACTTAATGAGTTGAATATACCTTAAAAAATCACCTATAAATTTGACTTTTTACAAATTATATAGGACTTCTTCCCACTTAAGTAACATGTCAGACATTTAAATCAGTGTTTTGGATAATTTATCTTTTCTGTCTCTCTTTATCATCTCTTTTTTGGTGTATTTCACAGAAACTTCTCTTTAAGAAATGTCATCTATAAAAGAAGATTTAAACAGGAACACTTCAAACATTTAGACAAAAATATTTGGAAGCCAGGATTAGTTGATCAGGAAACGTGTAGAGTTGGTATCCAGTTTTGAATTTCTGCAATGTGATATGAATGTGATATGTTTTATTTAGAGTAGTACTATTCAGGAAAACGATCACAGAAATGTCCTGTATTTGCATGGTACAATATTATGGCCACTAGCCACATATGGCTATTGAGTACTTGAAATGTGACTAGTACCACTGAGATACTGAATTTTTAGTCTTTAAAAAATTTTAATTAATTGAATTTTTCATATTTCTAAACGTTTAATTTCTTATTGCATTGACTTCACCTATTGTTAAAAAGAACCCATTTCGTGAAAGTTTTCAAATGTTTTATGTAGAAGTCTTTGGATCATTAGGAGTAATCTTGCTTCTTGCTTATTTTAATGTCCCCTTTTTTGTTCTTAAGTTTGTTTCTCTTTTATTTTTAAAATTTATTAGCGTTGCAATGCTATATTCATTTTAAGATACTGAAATTGCTTCTCAGTCTATATTTCACACCACACCCACTACCAAAGTTTCAGTATCTTTAAATATGCATTTGTGGCCAATGGCTACTGCAATAGAGAGAATAATTTTAGGATTTATTTGTATTCATTATTTACACAAAATGAAGAAAGCTGGATGCCTCCTAGCTGCCCAATAAAATAGGAGTCTCCCTAAACATCACACCCAAACTTTGACACTAAGGCTCAGCCTTCTCGATGGAGCCCTTGACAATGTAAACTCAGACATGGAGGGGGGCTACGGCAGTATTCTGAACTTTGGCTCAACTTGGGATATTCAAACATAAAGTTTGAATTAGCCATATGTGATTTGAAAATCTTTTGTCTCTAAAAAGTCATGGGATTTCAAATTTTCTCCTGTAATGAAATTCAATAATGGTACACAGACTCAAGGACTTGGGTTTTCCAGTCCATTGCTTGTGTGGTATGACTGATAGATAATAGGACAGAGATGAAGGATGTAACTCCACAAACACAACTACCTCCATGAAAGAAAAAACTCTCTAAATTTAGGAACAGGCTGAGAAATACTTTGTGCCTCTTCAAAAATCATTCTTTAATAACTATTCATTGACCACTATTATGTGCAAGACATAATCGCTTAGTGTTGGAGATAAAATATTGGGGAAAAAAATAGGTACAACCCTAGCCCTCAAGATGATTAACTGCGTTAGACAATAAGATTTTTTCCAATTTAGTCTTCCAGAACTCTTTCTTTTTCTGAATATGGTGAAAATAAAACAGGAGAAAGACACAGGAGATAAACAGAAGATCAGTATTGTGTATGTTACAATCTTATTATCAATTTATTTTAATCTGTACACCTTGCACAGTTCCACATCCAGGTAGATGATAAACCAGTTTTTGAAATGCAATAGTGGAAGCAAAGAAAATAAGTAAAAAGATCTCAACTGTCATTTTTAGAACATGAGATAGGCATCCTTTAGTATTTATTGAGTGTGTGGAACACACAAACATAAGGGAAGTTCTTTTTTATGAGCCAGAAAAATGTCTTTAAAATAGTTACTAATTAAAGTATCTTTGTTTCTTTTTTTTTTAAGGAACAGTACAGACAGGAATGAAGATAAGTAGGCAACAGAGAGAGGAAGAAGAAGAATTTTTATTTTAGTTGCATATTTTGGTTGTTCCTGGCAGCCCCAGGATGAGATCCTGAGTCTTTGAGATGTTTGTGGACTGTGTTCAGCTGGAGGCTGCAGACCTTATCACTGTGTCATTAGGGCGTGCCATGATGACACTTTTTTTTTTTTTAGCTTGGCTGCTTGAAACACTGTAATAAGAAGTACTACAATCATCGTTTATAAAATGAATCAAATTATTCAATATTCAAGCACCGTTAAAAGACCTGGAAGGAACTATTAACTACACAAGAGACCATATGTAACTCATTGTATTTCAATTCATTTTGCAAGAATGAGCCAGAAATGTAGCAGAGTACTAAGAAAGAAATATTTAGTCAGATTTCTTTTTTCTTCCACACGGCAACTACATAATGAAATATATGCTTCACCCTATACTTTTAGATTAATTTTCTTTTTGTTAAAGCCTTGGGGAAGACACAGGTACTGTCTTCAAATATTAGATGAATTTTCAGATGCATCACTGATGGAAATTTAAGGATTAAAAGGATTAAGAATTAATGATATGTAATCACAATAGATAACACAAAGTATCTGAATAGCTGTGTGCCCTGGTGGCTTAGCCATTAAGTCCATGGGCATAGTTCAAAGACCTGGGTTTGTGACCTGGAGCTGAGGGAAACAGCCAGGATGAACAACTAAATAAAATAAATTAGGATGCTGCTTCTTCTCTCATCCTGCCTGCCTGCTTGCCTTCATTCCTGTCTGAACCTTTTCTTTGGAAAAAGAAATGTATCTAAAGACCATAAAGTCATTTCTCCAAATTTGCTAGTTGATAATGACTTTGGTTTTGTAGACAGACACTTTGAAAAGAACTTAAAAAATGAATTGTACACAGCAGTGAAAAACACAAAAGGAGAAAAAATAGAGATAATTTAATATAAAAACTTAAAAAAAAAATCAGTTACTTATAAAATATTATGACCAAAATGAGAAGGGGGAGTTTGCTTTATTCTTTAAACCATTTTCTACCCTATAGGTTTTAAAATATGGCCACAGATTCCTTGCCATTCTCTGTATTCCCTTCCATTGAATCTGGGAAACTTGTGCCTGCTTTGATTAAAAGAGCACAGTGGATGTGGCACTATATGACACTGAGTGTATCATGCAAGGTCATGACGCTGATGCCTTGGTTTGGAACATGTTCTTTTGGAGTCTTCGGCCTCCAATGAAGAAGTCTGACTCCACCGAGGCCACAGAGCAAGAACAGCTCCCACTGGCAATGCCAATAGAGCTCAGCCTTCCCTCTGTCCCTGCCAGGACACTGAACATATGTGTTAAGTCACTTGGAGTCCTTCAAATCAGGCCATCAGTCAGGTGAGCAAGCCATGAGAAACAGAAAAAGTTCCTAGTTAAGACTCATGAATTCATCAGATAAAACAAAATATTTGTTCTTAAGCCACAGTTCGGTGTTTTGCTTTTCTTTTTTTTAAAGGGAAGGTGCAGGCAGGCAGGCAGGAAGAGAGAGGAGGAAGCATTTATTTATTTCATTGCTTTTCTTGGTTGTTCCCCTTCCCTCTCCTCAGTCCCCACCCCGCCCTGCTCCCAGGTCACTAACCTGGGTCCTTGGATGCATGTGCACTGTGTTGACTGGAGGCCATGGACTTAACTGTGAAGTCAGCAGGATGTGTCTAAGTCAACAGTTTTGAAGGGAATGGTGAAAGTTGGGGCTTTAAGTCACATAGATTAGGCTTTGAGTACTGGAATTTCCATTTACCTTTGCTAGGTCTTTGGAAATTTATTGCTCTGAGTTTCTGTTTTTATATAAGGGAAATGGGGCTAAGTATCTATTCCATTAGGTATAGTGATATGTAGATGAAATATATATACATATATATATAAATATAAGAATGTTCTTTCCTTAATAATTGTTGTCTTTTTTCTTATAATCCAAGGATACCATCTGAAGACCATATGCACTCTGCATACTCACTAAACATCCTTCCACGCTTACTACCTCTACAGAGTTCTTTCCATCAGAGTCCAGTCTCTATATCAAATCTTAAAAACAAAAATAAATGAGACAATTTTCTTGTTTACAACTCCTCAATGGTTCCAGTTACCTTAAAAACACATCTACTCTTGCTCTACTCTCCATGTAGCAGGTGGGGTGAGTACCAAAAAGTAAATCAGAACGTCCCACTACTGTAATGAACACTCCTGACCCTCACACCCAACAGCTTCCCACAGCACTGAGGACTGAAACTTCTTTTGTGGCTTCCAGGATCCATATGATTCCTACTTTGCCTACCTCTAGCTTTTGTCTACCTGTAGCTTTTGCCTCCTCTAGCTTTTGTCTTCACTTCCCCCACACTGACCTAATTCCTTATGAAACACACTGACCTAATTCCTTATGAAACATATCATGCTTGTCTCTGCTTTCAAGTCTTTGCTTTCTTCTACCCAAATACTCTTATCCTGGAACCCTGCATGACTGGACCCTTTACCATTTAAATCTCACCTTGACCATCCAACCCAAAGTCAACCACTCACTTTCATGTGTCTGTAATTTAATTAATTCTCTTGAACTCCATAGTAATAGCTATATCTTCCTTAGTTATTCATTTAGTTTAGTTATGGTCTGCCTGTGTATCAAGATTTCCTTTCTTCCCAACTTCTTGATGGCAGGGAACTTTGTTTTGTTTCTTGTAACATCCTTTGTAACCAGAACTAGCCCTGGCACATGGTAGGTGTTTCATAAATATTTGCTGGATGCCTTGTAAATACCTTCTGTACTTCTGAAATGCAGAACTTAGCAGTGCAAAATAAACAGCATTTGACATCATTTAAAAAACCCAGAAATTGTAAATTATATGGGCATTTTAAAAAGCTTTGATGGTTCTGATTAAAGTACATTGCTGCAATTAAAAAAAAAAAAAAAAAACCCAAAACAAAGCACAAACACCCACAGACGAAATTACAACAGTGTATAATTATTTCAGGAAAGTGATGAGAGCTCCCTTGTCAAATGAGATATTTTAAAAACTATACAACTACTCAACAAGGTCCCTTGCTTTGAAATGAAGAATGTATCCTGCCCACCAGTATTTTTATTGCTGCTAACATGTGATTTCTTTACTGGATAAAGAACAAGTTTTAGTAACAGACTTTCCTTTCAGCACTGAAAGTGTTGAAAACAGGATTTAATTTTCTTTTAGGCTGGCTTAATACAAGCCTTTAGGATGTGGAGATATACTAATTATCCTATTGGTTAGATGGAAGTTAAAAAGTTAAAACTATCTGTTTTGTTGTAATTTACTTTGGGCTATAGGAACCATAGAGATAAGGCTTTAATGGCCAGGTATGGTCATAAGATTCTAAAATAAGAATTATTTCTATAAAACTCATTAGAAAATTCTGAATTTCTTTTCATAGATATGTCATATCATTTCAAAAGTTACATAACATTCAGACACAGAGGCACAACTTTTGATATGTGTTTCCACACAGCCTGTCCCCACCAGATTTGAATTTCCTCCACAAAGCAGACTGGCTACATTCTTATAATACCTGAAGGGAAAGAAAATACATATTTATTGAACGTGTCCTTTGGGCCAGTCTCTTTGCTAATTTTTTTTTTATTTGTACACTCTCATTGAATCCTTAAAACCCTCCCACAAATGAGTAAAAGCCGTGAAAAGACATCCATTCTTTCATACAATGTTGAAGGAGAATATTGGTAAATCAAGAATTAGTCAATCAAAGGAATTGTCAATCCTTATCCCATTGACGTTATTCCAGGGTTTAATTTTAGGTTCTCCAAGGTATACTATATTTCACTTTATTGATTCAGTTCAGTTGTCTAGAGCATGAGAAATCTTAATTGGACAAGAATGTTATCAAATTGGACACAAATGTTCATAGGAACTGCACATGAGGTTCCTGGACATTGTCCGTATCTTCTCATAGAGTAGTATATATAATTGCATTTTTTTCTACTTAAAAATATTTGGCGAGCCAGAGGCAGGGTTTGGGAGAGCCCGTTTCCCTTCCTACTCCCATTCAAAGAAAATCCTTAATCTGGAGCTGATTTTTCTAAAGACTTAAGGTTTACAATCTCAGATAAAACTCTGGATTGTGAAGTCCATTGCTACATAAACAAGATCAATTCTGAATTAAAAATTCAATCCTGATAAATTAGAAGAGATGAAATAATCTCCTAATGTTGTACTAAGCCACCAAGGAAGGTCGCACTGCTGGATCACTGGCTTTCTTTTAAGTACATGCTGGTTAGAGAAACATTAATTTTCCTTTATTTATAACTCCTATGTATGATCTTAAAACAATATTTAAAAAAAAATTCTAAATCATCCGGTAGAAAAAAAGAACTGAGCGTATTTAAATATCCAAAGTATATCTAACATCTTTAGATTCTGTTAGTTTGGATAAGGAAGATGGGATTGAGAAATTAATAAACTTTGAAATATATGAGTAATTTTGAGAAATAGTAACTTTAGTTCAGAGAAGCGAGAGCAGAAACTTCACGGCTTCGGATCTAAAATTAAACCCTCATACTATAATTTAGATGGTGATATTTGACAGGAAATAGTCTAATGAGATTTTCATTCCAGATGTATCCTTCTGATACCTTTGCAAATATCAAATGTTCCCCTGGCATTCCTCACTCTTGCTGAGAAAATATGAAAAGTGAAATTTTACCTTTTTCTAAATGAAACCATTGGATAAATCTTGAGACAGGGTAAATATTGAGAATATAATGGTAATTCAAAGCATGGTCTGCAGTCTTCTAAATAACAGAGTTAAGTGAAAAAGTGGCACAGCAGTTAGGTCAATCACCTCCAAAGGACACAAGCTACATACCCCTGGGTTGGAGTCCCAGTTCCCAGGTCTGGGGGGAAACAATCAGTGTAAACAACTAAAAACTGGAAATTACATGTTCAAAGATGCTTTAAGAAAAAAATGAAAAAGTCAAAGCCTATGCCTTTGTCATGTAAATATTCCAGGAGACTCTAGTATGATGTCTTTGGTCAGTTATTTGGATATTTGGCATTATAGAGCAATGAAACAAAGATACAGAGTAAATTAATTTCTTTGTTTGTGCTAGCTATATTATGACATCTTTGTATTATGATCCATTTATATATTCATGTATTGTTAAGTAATAGAGTAATTAATTAAACATTATAACTCACTTTAGATGATCTCGGAGGCAATTTGCTTCAGGCAAGTTAAACAAAAATGTCTTGAATGAATAAAATTTAACTTAGGTTTACCTCCAGTTGAAAATTGATTTATTCTTGTTTGAGGTTACTTGATGATACTGATTCAGTAATAACTGACTCATTAATATGACTAATTAAAATGATCATTTCATGTCCCTTGAAAATAAATGTGAAAAACTTGAAGTGTATCTTTGTAATCACTTGTTCTATGGAATAACTATGATCCTGAAAATAGTAAGAAGCATCAGAAAGGAGGAAAATAATGTGCTGTGTGTGTATTTGGGATATGATCAAGATTATGAAATGCTCTAGAATCTTGGTAGGAAGAGTAGGATGAAGCCAGGTTTTTTCCAGATGTCAGGAGGTAGCTAAATTCTATTTTCGATGGGAGTAGAGTGAACTCAATATTCTAAATGGTCACTTTTCGCACTTGAAAGAAATCACATCACATTGCAACCATATAATCCTAAGTCAAATTTGATTTACAGAGAGAGCCATCCTAACACATGCTTTAAGTTAAACTATTACTCATTAATAATAATATTTATTACTTATTGAGGATGTATTATGTGATAGGCTCTGTGCTGAATATACTTTAAATATACACTATATCATTTAATCATCACCACAATTCTACAGGTAATCTTCTTATATATAGAATATTTAAGAAAGTTGTAAATTAACTCATCACACACACACACACACACACACGCATTTTGAAAACAGAATCTATGTTTTGCTCCTGTCTCTTTTCCCAGCATACAATGAAGTGTCTTATAATTAGTCCCTAGAAAATTATGTTGAATTAAATGAAATGTCATTTCCTATGCTATCCCCAAGGGAAGTGTTATTAGCCATCATTTTGTACTTTGAAGACAGATAGGGATGAACAGAACTTGGAAAATCTTAACCAGCTAAGAAAGGGGAATGATTCATCTCTGCCCTGTTGGTTAGTGAGGAAAACTAGACTAATGTAAGGCTGGAGAGGTGTTTGTGTCAGGACTGGTGAGAAGGAAGAAATATCACTTCTGGTGAAAATTACTTTTGTTCTCCCTGGTCTGTAAACATAAAGAAATAAGAAAGCCAAGATACTTAAACTTTATAGTCTTCTATGGAGTGTCTAAAATATAGCAACCTCCTATGACAATAGGGGCTGAGAATCCCTGCAAGATTAGACTTACACACAAGGGAGAGGAGGGTCTGGGTGGAGGGAAAGCTCTCACATAAATATCACCTTGTTTTCTATGCATTTGGGGCCCTGGTTTATTAGATTTTGTGGTTGTTGATTAGATCTGTGGCTACCTTGCTCAGTTCCCTGATGATCCCTGACACCTCCTCTGGCTTTGGGGTGATACAGATTCTCTCTCTCCACTCAGATTAATTCATGGAGTTGTTTTGTTTGAATATCCAGTCACGTCAGGCGCCATCACTGTAAAGCACAATGATGGCACCCACCTGTATGGACACAAGTAGCATTGTGTACAGCAAACTAAGCAGACTCCATTCTGTCTTCAGGAGTGCACAATCAAAAATGAAATAATAGAAGTGAACACAATGGGGGAAACAGACACAGCTGTATACTGAGAGAAGTACAATACATTTAGAGAATTTAGTTATAAACAGTGAGCACATGTGCAGTTTGTATGCTGGGATGAGGAGAAACTCTACATGCTAAGAGAACTTACTGGAGTCTTTACGAGAGTAAGAAAAGAGAGAAATCTCCTTCCTTTAATTAGGAAAAAGGTTTTGGAGTTGGGGTTAAGTTTGTTCCTTCATAGGTATCTACTTTAAGGGCACATGGTTATTACTTAGGTCTGGCTCTTCAAGATTTTCAGTTGTAACCACCCTAGAGAAGGAAAATAAAAAAGTATTAAGCAGGGCATAGCCTGCCAGAGAGATTTCATAAGGCATCTTTCCACTGGAAACCAGGCTAAAAAGAAAATAAAAACCAGAATGTATTATAATTGTACATTCCGCTTATAACCAACTAGCATATGGCAACTGATTTTCCAAGGAAATGATGACTTTGGGTGGGTTTTTAAGTTTTTTTTAAGGGGCAACATTTCTTACCATTGCCTGGCATTTACTGTCTTTGACATCTTGAACACTGAAGAATTCATCTGGACTCACAAAATTCAGCTGAAAGCAAATTCCAGGCAGGGCTCTACCTCAGCCACCCTGGGCTGATAAGTATCTCTCTTCTCTTAAATATATCCAGATAGGGAATTTGAAAACTATCCCAGGAATCTCTTCCAGGTTTATAAGACCTTCACTGCCAATATGATCTTTCCATCTAATTTAAATTCTTTTGGTTGTAATTTGAATTCATTTCCTCTGCTTCTTTCTTCATTAGAGAGGAGAATACTAACCCCAAGAGCCAGTCCTCTAGATACTAAACACACACACCTCAGCCTTCTTTCATGGACACGAAGGTCTTCTACTTCAGATGTCATCTATTTATCATTTTTTTAAACTTTGGTCTCTGAATTTTTTTACAAGATAATTTACTAAGATCCCTTAAAATTTAAGTGTCCATAATTGATTTCATGTGGTTTATCCTACAAATATTGACATGTCAATATGTCCCATTTCTCTAGTTCATATCTCAGCTCTCTCAGATCATATTTATTAGGTCATAAAAATCTAAGCAAACATTGTGATTTATAGTTTATGCTTTTTTAGAATCGGTTGAGATTATGGTTTCAACCTATTAGTGGTCACTTCCTAGGTCTTAACACCTTGGGCAAGCAATTTACCTGTAAGTATCATGATGGGAGAATCCCCCTAATTTTTTATGACTACAGAATGAGGAGATGGGAAAAGTAAATTTAATGTTTTCTCTGTCTTTAATGCTCAGCAATTTTCTGACATTTTTTTTTTTTTTTTTTTTTTTAAGGAAAGGTGCAGGCAGGAATGAAGGCAAGTAGGCAGGCAGGGAGAGGAGGAAGGAGCACCTCAATCATTTATATCAGTTGTTCATCATTGGTTTTTCATCCTGGACTCAGGGCTTGAACCAGGGTCCAGGGATTTATGTGGAACTGCTCTCAGGGATACTAAACTACGAGGCCACCAGTTTGCCCTGAATATGTTTTAAGTAGTCCTTTGACCAAAATGAGCATCTATTTTTTCTAAACAACAATCATAGCAACAACTGCTATTATTATTATTTTTTAAAGTACATCTATTAGAGTACAATATAATATGTATATTTTTAGAGTACATATATGTACTGTGTGTGTGAATGGAGTATGTATTTCTCTCTCTGACTTATTTCACTTAGCATAAAGCTCTCCAGTCCAACTGTGTAGTCACAGTTTATAGTGGTTAAATAATATTCCATTGCATGTATATGTGTATGTATGTGTCTATGTATATATATTATATACAAATCTATCATCTGTCTCTCATATATCATCTATCTCATGTTTCTTTCATATTTTCTTAGTTCATTCATCATTTTTCCTGTAACTACCATTGACCACAATGGTCAATGTGTATCATCCTACTACTGTTTCTCAAGCAAGAATCTTTAAACACCATTACATTTTTTAAAATGGAATTTTAACTTACATATTTTCATATAAGTCCTGAGTACCTACTTCTGCATATATGGCATGTTGAAGTCACAGAGTGTGAGTTTTTGCATAAGTGAAATAGTTTTTAAGGTTACTATTGCCCAAATGTTTTTTGCAAGACCACTGTTATCATATATGAGGCTTCTATTATTAAATAGTATTTAGCATTTACTAAATAGTCTCCTGGAAGGGAACTATAATCCTCCATTTTCTTTGTCTAGTTCTGCTAAAGCACATATTAATAAAATGAACATTTTGAGAATATGATGACACAGAGTTCCCTTTAAACATAGCACTTTTACTAAAAAAAAATGTAGCGTGGAAGCCAAATTGGTGGTTACCATAAAGGAATGGGAAAGGAACAGGAAAATAGCATAAAAGGGATGAACTACATAGTGAAGCATAGAATTGAACTTTTAGTAGTGAACTTAATAAGGTATCTACATGCCAATTTATAATGACGCATTCCTGAAACTTCATAATGTTATAATGCAATGTTACTTGAATAAAAATATATTGAAATAATGCTTAAAAGTAGGACACTGAAAACAGTCAATGGCAGAGGTATATTTGGGGTGGATCTCTCTCTAGTGATTATATATTAAGTGATCAGTTTTCACTTCATTTCCTTTTAAACTTTTGCTGCACTTTGAACTAAGCAATACGATTCATATCATGGTTAGCCACATCACTTTCCTCACTTAAAAAGCCTAGTGTCTGCTAAAGTATTCTCAAGGGGTTTTCAACAAAGGTAGATATTTTCTTTTTCTTTTTCGTTTTTTTCTTTTTTATGTATCAGCCTGGACTTCCCTTACCCCTTCTCTTGAAGACACACCTTACTTGTAAGTCATTTGCTATGTGACTTTAAAAAATGTTCTTCATCAAACCTAATGGCTAATTAAACAAGGGAAGTTTGAATGTAATCATACTCCAGATATCAAAATGGGATGAATAATTGTATAAACGTGAG